>CM077669.1:315916478-317116478 GCA_039707655.1 Elymus sibiricus | reverse complement strand
ATGCCCCTGCCGAACTGAGAAGGGGCCTCGTTGGTCCCATAGATCGTCGCGAACCACACCCCCGACAACATGATCACTGGTTAATAAAGGTATCATGAATTAGAGGTTATTAACTTGCTGTTCATCCAAATATATTTATAGTATAGTGAGGATGTGTGAGCATACTTATTCCTGGTTGAAATCCTAGTGCGGTTTAGGTCGGGGGCGCGCGATGGTTAATTCCTACCAACCTCCTTCCTAGAGGCATGCGAGTAGTGCTTTGCTTCGAGAGAGCTAATAAAGTCTTGCAATAAGTATGTGAGTTCTTCATAACTAATGTGAATCCATGGATATACGCAGTCTCACCCCCACATATTTGCTAACCTCTTCGGTATGGTGCATTGCCCATTCTCACCTTGAGGATCGGTGCAACTTTCACAGGTGCATCCAAACCCCGTGACATGATACGCTCTGTTGCACATAAGCCTCATTGTATCTTCCTCAAAATAGCCACCATACCTACCTATCATGGCATTTCCATAGCCATTCCGAGATATATTGCCATGCAACTCCCACCTTCACATCATATGACTTGTAATTCCATTGTATATTGCTTTGCATGATCACATAAGCTGACATAGTATTTGTGGCAAAGCCACCGTTAATCATTAATATCATACATGTTACGCTTGATCATTGCATATCCTGGTACACTGCCAGAGGCACTGTCTCAGTGAGGAAAGGATGATGGAGACAATGATTCCCTCACAATTCAGGATGAGACTCCGGACGAAAAATAAAAATAAAAAAAGAAAAAGAAAAAGAAAAAGAAGAAGAAAAAAAAGAAAGAAAAAAGAGAAAGAAAAATAAAAAATAAAAAAAGGAAAAAAAAAGGAAAAAATAAATAAATGAGAGAAAAGAGAGAATGGGCAGTGCTACTACCTCTTGTACCACACCTGTGCCTCAAAGTGGCACCATGTTCTTCATATGGAAAGTCTCATGTTTATCACTTCCATATGCTAGTGGGAATTTTTCATTATAGAACTTGGCTTGTAAATTCCGATGACGGGCTTCCTCAAATGCCCGAGGTCCTCATCAACAAGCAAGTCGGATGCACAACCACTTAGCTTCCGTTGATCTTTCATACACTTATAGCTCTAGTGCATCCGTTGCATGGCAATCCCCACTCCTCGCATTGATATCTATTGATGGGCATCTCCATTGCCCGTTGATACGCCTAGTTGATGCGAGACTTTCTTCTCCACTTTTCACCCCTTTGAAACCTACCACCATATTCTATTCGACCTTTATGCTATATCCATGGTTCACGCTCAAATATTGCGCAAGTAATTAAAAACTGAAGCGCGTTAAAAAGTACGATCTAATTGCCTGACTTGACACCGTGGTGCTTGACATTTGTATTTATGTGGTGAAGACGGAGCCATGCTATTCTAATATGATAAAATGAATAGGGGGTGAACATTCTTTTCACATCGTATATTTGAAACTTGATGATTATGTTTCTTATGTTTATAAATATTACTATGTTGATGTTTATTAATTCATGGTTTCTCAATGAAACCTGCAATAGATTACATGTTGGGTGGCATGTCACATCAAAAATTCTTGTTTTTATCATTTACCTACTCGAGGACGAGCAGGAATTAAGCTTGGGGATGCTGATACGTCTCCAACGTATCGGTATTTTTTTTTGTTCCATGCTATTATATTATCATTCTAGGATACTTTTTGGGTGTTTATTTACCAAATAATATTATTTTTGAGTACTAACCTATTGACCTAGTGCCCAGAGCCAGTTGCTGTTTTCTGCATGTTTTTTTTGCTTATCAGGTTTACCATACCAAATGAATTCCAAATGCCACTAAACTTTAATATTATTTTTTTGGACCAAAAGAAGACCTAGAAGTTTCGGGAGGAGACGAGAGGTTGCACGAGGGAACCACGAGCCAACAGGGCGAGCTAGAGGGCCAGGACGCGCCCTGTTGGGTCGTGGGCCCTTGGCTGCCCCCTCATGGCCCTCTCCGGCCTATAAATTCTCAAATATTCCAACAACCCTAGGAGATCTCCTGAAACACTTTTTCCGCCGTCGCAAGTCTCTCTTCCGTCGCGTACCCATCTGGCGACCTTTTCGGGCGATCTGCCGGAGGGGAATCGATCACGGAGGGGCTCTACATCACCCTTGCTGCCTCCATGATGAGTTGTGAGTAGTTCACCACACACCTACGGGTCCGTAGTTAGTATCTAAATGTCTATATCTATCTCTTGATCTTCAATACAATGATCATCGCATCTTCGCTTTGATCTATTTGATGTAATCCTTTTGTGCAGTGTGTTTGTTGGGATCCGATGAATTGTGGGTTTATGTTCAGATTATTCATGAAAAGTATTTGAGTCACCTATGATTATTACGATTCTTATTTTCATGATCATTATAGCTTTGTAAATCTCTCCGGTATATTGAGATAGTTTGGCCAACTAGATTGATATTTCTTTAGTGAGAGGGGTGCGTTGTAGTGGGTTCAATCTAGCGGTGCTCTATAACCTATTGACAGAAAGGGACAAGACACTCCTTTGTATTGCTGCCACTAAGGATAAAACGATGGGGTTAGTTCATATTAATTGAATTCTCTTTGTCTACATCATGTTATCGTTCTCCAAGCATTACTCTGTTTTACTTAATACTCTAGATGCATGCTGGATAGCGGTCGATGGGTGGAGTAATAGTAATAGGTGCATGCAGGAGTTGGCCTATTTGCTTATGGACGTGATACCTATATATACATGATCATTGATGTGAATAAAAATTGTATAACTATCCGCTCATCTATCCATTGCCCAACAGTAATTTGTTTACCCACCGTATGCCGACTACATGAGAGATGCCACTAGAGAAAACTACGGCCCCCAGGTCTATCCACTTATAAGTTTACAAACACTTTCAATACCTTGCTGCCATTTACTTTATTTTATTTTATTTTGCAATTTACAATTATCTACAATTATCTACACATCTCACTTAGTTGCAAATAACGAGATCAAGGGGATTGACAACCCTCTTGCCACGTTGGGTGCAAGTGTGTGCTCTTTTGTGTGCAGCCGCTGAAGACGGTTGATGACCGATATGCCTATTGGTTCGATAAACCATGGTTCTTAACTGAGGAAAATACTTACCCACATTGTGCTGCATCACCCATTCCTCTTCATGGGAAACCCAACGCAGATCGGAAGCATCAACTGCCACCACGCCATGGTCGCCGCCCTTCCCGCAGCGTCGTCACGCATCCCATGCCAGGGGCCATCCACGTGTCCTCCTCATGTCATGTGACACCTTCTCGCCGTCGCCGGCAATCTGTGGCCCAGATCCTGTGGGATCGGGCCGAGATCTGCCGCTCACGGCCTCCGCCGTCCCCTGCCCGCCGACCGCCGCCGGCATCACGTCCTCTTCCTTTGGCCGGCCTGGACCCGCCGTCGGGACGGGGTCGTCCTGCACCGAGCCGTCCCTCGATCTAAACATGCCTCTGCCCGAATCTGCACCACCTCATACCGTTTTCTCGCGAGGGTAAAACCAATAAGTCATTTTCGTCTGTAAAAAATCATTCATGATTGCATATTTAGATAGCCATAACTTTGTGCATGTTTGTCCAATTGAAATGATCCATATATGAAAAATGATCTAAAAATATGTGCTCTAAAAATGGCTGCCTTTGCAAGCATATTAGAATCCATATACATGCTTAAATCTCTATTACAAAAGTGCATTGTGAAATCATTGCTAAAACTGTTAAAACTTGCCAACTTGCGTTGATCATTGCATCAAATCTATATCTCATATGCATGTGATTTCTTCATGAGTTTTGTTCTCTGTGATGCGCTCTACAATGCCATGCCTTGGTTGTCATGTGAAACATCCATATCATGTCTACTTGCACTTTAGTGGCCTTCGTGATAAAATTGTTTTGCTGTTAACAGAAAGTACCATTTTGCAAGAATCAAAGTAAACGATCATTCATCCTATTAATTTTGGCAGATTCTAATCAAAATTTATGTTGTTGCATATTGTGAACCATGGCTCCGTTTTGATCATGCCCTACATGAAACTTGTTTAGAAATGAATGTAGTTTCATAATATTCATTTGCCATGATCAAAATCTTTGAGGTTGTGTTTTGCATGCATTTTGCATTCATGCCATGTTAACTTGTGTGGGTCATATCTTTCAGACCGTAGCTACATTCTAAATTATCTATGTATTTAAATCGCTTAGAATGACGTGTGGTGCATTCTGTTTTCCTGTTTAATAAATATAGAATGTGTTTAGTACAAATCTTGACCAATTTCGAAATTTGCATATAGTGTCATTTCGGAAATGCTATATGTTGTTTCCAACCTCATCTAAAATGCCTAGATAGATAGATTACTTATGCTTCACCTCTCGCGGTGATAAATAACATTTAAACTTGTTGGGTACCTAAACGAGAATGAAATAAATAATTCAAATATGGTGTTTCGTCAATATGCATCACGTTCCATATTGAGCTTCACTTAATGTGTAGTATTTGATTGATGTGTTTGCCATGTAATGCCTAATTTAATGGACATGCATCATATTTGACTGTGCATCATGTCATGAATATGTTGTGGTGTTCACAATGTAATTTGTTTGTTTCTGGATTGTTACTCCTCTCTATGAGTTCCGAAACCAATTCAGAGAGTGAAGATTCTTTCGACTATGATGGTTAGACGACTTCATGGATTCAATCTTCTTCCAAGTGGGATTATAGGTAAGATGACCATTACCCTAGATACCACTAGTATCTTTGCTATGCTAGCTGTCTCGATGCTATTGCTATGTCTCATTACTTACCACTTGTTTGTCAAGCCTCCCAAAAATGCCATGATAAGCCTCTAACTCTCCACATCCTAGCAAACTATTGTTTGGCTAATTTACCACTTGCTCAACCCCTCTTATAACGTTGCTAGTTGCAGGTGCAGGTTGTTCCATGAGGATACATGGATCTCTTGGGATATCACATTATTCTAACTATCTAATTTAATGCATCTACACACTTGGTAAAGGTTGGAAGGCTCGGTCTTTTGCCTGGTGTTTTGTTCCACTCTTGCCGCACTAGTTTCCGATTACCGTTGTTATGTTCCATATTTATCAGTATTAACATGCTTGGGTTGTTATGGGGACTCCCTTGATTTTTGTTTTGGGATAAAGCTCTTCCGGCAAGGTCCAATATTGGCACTACATTTGCCTAATAACTAATAAAACATGCACAGGGAATGGCCAACCCATGGATAATTTAATTAACAACATAGGCCAGTGCTCCACATGAGTGTTGGTCCAAAACAGAGCACTGTACGGGGCCACCCCGGGGAAACTTGGGTGTTTAATTTGACCACTGTACATGTGGCTCATCCGCCGTGTCCTAAGAACGAGATACACGGCTCCTTTCCAGATCATCGGGAGGTCTTGCCGGATTTGTTTAACGTTAACAAACGTCTTGTGCACCGGGATTCCGAGGATACTACAGGCTAACTTGTGGCTAGTTTGTGATGGATAAGTTGGAGCAGACCTGTAGGGTTGTAAGTGCATCTAGTGCCACCCCTTGCTGGGTTTGGAGTATTGAAGACAAACGTGGTTGTGGGACTACTATGTTTCTGAGAGTTCACAGGTTAACACAGATATAAGTCCCTGGAGATTCGGTTTAACAGTCGAAGACGACACCTAAAAATGTCCGAAGACATTGATGATGGCCAAAGCCATTGGTGGTACGCGAAGATAATCGCTTGAAGATAATGATACATGAAGAAGATGTCTTTTGGTTGTTTTGTTTCTTCTTTCCTGAGTCATAGGAACCACCGTACTATTAAGTGGGGTCGATGTGATCGAAGTAAGACGCTGACGTGATGCGCAACCCGTACCTGTCTTCGAGTTGAGACAATGAGAGGAAATCTCTTCCAGAGTTGGTTGAGTCAGCATTGCTTATATCCCAAGTAATGTTGTCATGTGTGTCGTTGAAATCCTACCATTGGAACACGTGGTGGTTGGCCATTAACCCGGGGTCATTTTGGTCATATCATGTCGGGTTGCATGTTGGTGATAAATAGTGCACCCCTCAACCATAAGAAGGTGGTTGCTCAGAGTTAGATACGGTTGTTGTCGTTTTGGAGCAACCCACCTCGAAGACATTGAGAGAGAGAGCTATCCTGTGAGAATAAACCCAAACACCTAGAGCTAGTGTGTTTGAGCATAACCGAAGTCGTTCTGTTCTAAGAGAACTGAATACTTGTTACACTTGAAGACTGTGATCTTCCAAACGGTTAGGCATCTGGGTCTAGAGTATCCAGGAGTCATTGTAGATTGTCGGGTGACAAAGTTTATATAGGTTTTGGAAGTCTCCCCTGAATACTTACCCGAGTGATTGGGTGTGGTCTAAGTGACCTCGTCTCAAGGGGAACAAGGTGAAGATGAGGTCTTCAGAGTTCAGTCTCAGCCTCCCCAACCAGACGTACAGTTGTCCTAGCAAGTAGAACTGGTCAAACAAATCACGTGTCTTCGTCGAGCAACTGGTTCTATTATTCACTCTCTTATTTTATGTATTGTATTATGAAGCCATTGCTTGATCATCTCTATTGGAAGACATACACTGAAGACATTCCTTAACTGCCATTTATCTTCATACTACCTAAGTTTATCTTCGATACATCTTAGTGTTCATGATGACTATGCTATACCTGCCCGAATGTCTTCATAGTATTCTGTGTTTTTGCTTAGATCCTTGATCGATATCCCTACTTGATCCTATTTCACTTCCGCATACTTTGAATACATTTACTGTTTAGAAGCTTTTCATAAAAATCGCCTATTCACCCCCCTCTAGCCGATAACTAGCACTTTCAATTTGTATCAGAGCAAGGTACTTGAAAGCACAACTTCTCCCAAGGTGGTTTTGGTAATTAACAACAACAGATATTTCATTGGACTAATGTTTTCACCAAGTGCATCTCAGGAAAAAGTTCAATGATGGGATGGCTAAAGGATTGTGTGGAGAACCTCCCCAAGGAAATGAAGGAATAGGATTGGCCATGCTTCAAGCAACAAGACTCTACATTTTATATTTTGTAAGAAATCACTTTGAGTCCATAGTAAAGCCAATATTATTAAAAGGGGATGAGGAATTATGATGATCTGGTTGCTCAAAGTGCTTAAAGATTAGCTACCAAAAACACTCACCCATTCTCCCACAAATATCCTCTCTCCAAAGCCAAAAGACAAAATTTAGTGACACCAACTTTCCCATTCGGATCCACCGACTTTTAACCCAGACAGAACCCTAGCCAAACTCTAGCATCTCAGTACTACCAACATAACGTTCGTTGCAACCGAAACCAGTGACCAACATTCTGTTAACCAGTTTCTTAAAATTTGAATTTCCGAGTTTTAAGAATCGGTGACACCTAGTCTTGGTAACTGCCTAGGTCACCCATATCGGTACCACCGAGATTCATATATCGGTCTCACCAAAAAGGCCAAAGTTGCCACATTTTGCACTAGTCGGTGCAATCGAGTTTTCACTTCGGTTTCATCGAGTTGGGTAATAATGTTGTAATGGTTGGATTTTTGGAGATGCCTATATATACCCCTCCACCACCTCTCATTCATAGAGGAAGCACTCAGAACAGATCTACACTTTCCCCATCCATTTTTCTGAGAGAGAGCCACCTACTCATGTGTTGAGATCATGACATTCCATTCCAACCATATGAATCTTGATTTCTAGCCTCCTCAAATTGCTTTCCATCCAATAAATCTCTTCTACCAATGCCAAATCTGTGAGAGAGTGATTGAGTGTTGAGGAGACTATCTTTTGAAGCCCAAGAGCAAGGAGTTCATCATACTACCACATCTATTACCTTTTGGAGGGTGGTGCCTCCTAGATTGGTTAGGTGTCGCTTGGGAGCCTCCTTTTTCGTGATTGTGGAGTTGAACCAAGAAGTTTGTATGGGAAAGGAGATCGCCTACTTCGTGAAGATATACCCATAGTGAGGCTAGTCCATCTTGGACGGAAGCCATGATGGAATAGTCGAGGTTGTTACTTCATGGACCCTAATGGGTGGAGCCCTCCGGGGACTCTCGCGACCGCTACCCTCCGTGGGTTAAAGTCTCCATCAGAGTGGACGTACGATAGCACCACCTATCGGAACCACGCGAAAAATCTTCGTGTCATCAATTGCGTTTGATTCTCCTCTCCCTACCTTTACTTTCATGTGCATGTCTTTACTTTCCGCCGCTATACTCTTAGACTTGCATGTGTAGGGTGTACTTGACTTGCTACAATTGTTAAAATTGGCCAACAACTAAAATTGGGAAAATGATAGATTTTTTATTTGGTCAAGTAGTCTAATCACCCCCCTCTAGACATACTTTGGATCCTACAATACTCCCATGTTCTGTGTTTCGGTTTAACCACCTAGAGTTTTAGCTATGTCGACTGCAGGGATAATCAAGGTCTCCACTGCGTGCACTGTCTTCGATGGCACTGACTACCCCTACTGGAAGAACAATATGTGCATGCATCTCGAAGTAATTGATAACGACCTCTGGTATGTCGTCATGGCTGGCATTCCCAAGGTTGGCAATGCTGTTACTGCTGCTGATATGAAGAGATTTGCTCAAGTGGACTCAACTGCAAAGAACATCATTTGTGGTCATCTGACCAAAGGACAATATGGTCGTGTAAAGTGCTCTGGACACTGCAAAGCAAATCTTCGAATGGCTTACCAAGGTCAATGAAGGTGTCTCGCCTCAGTGAAGCTCGCGTGTTAATGTACTTCGCAATCTGTTCAACCGCTTCAAGAGACTTCACAATGAAAATGTCCAGCTCACATTTGACTGTCTCACTGATATCTCAAATGATTTGAATGCTCTCGGTGCCACTGATATCACCAAACGTGAAGTCGTGAAGAAGCTACTGAGATTTCTTAACAGCTCATTCAACACTCTCGCTCTAATGATCCAAGCACGCCCTGATTTCAAGGAATTGGATCCAGCCGATATCCTTGAGAGGCTGAACACCCATGAGTTCCAGCAAGCTGAAAAGAGGGAAATCTATGGTTCCGGTTATGGTCGCTCTCGTGCCTTGAAGGCAAAAGTTGTATCTTCATCCGAGGAAGAAGAATCTGAATGCAGTTCTGATGGTGCTGAAGACATTGGCAAAGAACTCGTTCTTCTTGTAAGGAAGTTTTAGAAATTCATGAACTCCAAACGCATTGCAAAATCATCAAGGCATGACTCCAAGACGTCTGGACAAATGTCTTCGCGTGACAACAATACACAAACATGTCACAAGTGCAAGAAAGCTGGTCACTTCATCATTGATTGTCCGTGATGGGATAAGGACTCCAAGAAGAAGATCAAGGACTAAGATCCTGATGACAAGAAGAAGAAGAAGAAGAAGTATCACAAGTCTTCATCCAAGTATTCGTCATACAAGAAGAGTTCATCTGGCAAAGCTCATGCTTTCATTGGCAAGGAAATGGACTCTGAAGCTGAATTTGAGTCAGAAGCTGAAGAGGAATCTGAGCAGGAATCTAATTCTGAAGTTACTAGTTTGGCTACGGCTTCTGCATTCATTGCTTCGTCCGTCTTCGACCCCAAAGATAATGCCCCCTCAACAACCCAGAAGCCAGTGATGACGACAATGCTCCTACCTACTGCTTCATGGCAAAAGGCTCCAATGTATCTTCAAAGTCTTCATGTCATGACTCTGATTGCAAAGACGAATATGATGATAACTTGAAACCTAGTTATTCCCAGCATGACAAGATTGCCACTAAACAACAAAATGCTATGGAGAAAATGCAAAAATCTCTGGAGAAAAGCGATGACCTGTTGCGCGACGAGACGAGTCTAAGCAAAACTATGGCTGAAGACATGCAAAGTCTTCATTCAAGGTTTGAAGATCTCCAAAGTCGTCATGATATTCTCACAACTGAACATGAGAATCTTTCTCTTGAATATATTCAAAGAAAGCTTGATCTAGAGAAGTTGTGAGAAGCTCATAATGACCTTCGGAAGGGAAACAACTCACTCCTAGCAGAACAGATTAGTACCGCTCAGGATGAATTTAATGCTCCATGCTTAAAATGCCTTGCTCGTGAAGCTAATGATTAAAATGTTGAATGTTCAAATGCTTCTAAAAATGCATTATCTTCAATTGTATTGGTGGTGTCTAACTCCTCATCATAGGAAACCACTGCTATTATTGATGACAATGACAGGTTGAATACATTGCTTGAAACAGTCATGTACAAGAGTCTGAAGGGACATCAAATTCTTTGCGATGTCCTGAAGAAGACAATCTTGGACAAAAACCCTAGGAAAGAGGGTATGGGTTTCGAAAGAATCATCAATCACTACTAGGAGAAACCTTATAGGCAGGACACTATCAGTAGCGCTGGAAAGTAACAGGCGCTGCTGGTAATTACCAGTAGCACTGGATTTTGGCAGCGCTACAAGTAAAGACTTAGCAGTAGCGCTGGAAACAAAAAGAGCGCTACTGCTAAGCGGGACCCGACGAGCCCACCGACACTGTTGGTAGTAGCAGCGCTGTCCAGAATACAGCGCTACTACTAAGATTTTAGTAGTAGCAGTTTTTTTCGTGGAACCGCTACTGCTAATGGGCCCCACCTAATAGTAGCGCTCTTTCTTCAAAGCGCTACTACTAACTAACATAGCAGTAGCGGTTTCTGAAAAACAGCGCTACTGCTATTCGTGGCTGGTGCCACCTTTTCAGCCCCCCTCCTCCCCCCCTTTGCCCTCTCTCCCCCTCCTTTCCCCTCTCCCCTCACCATTGTTGCCCTTCTTCTCTCTTCCTCCTAACTCTCTTCTCTCCCCATTAATGCCCCCCTCCACCATAACTCTCCTCCATAAATGGCCTTCTCATCTCTAGCTAGCTCCATAAATGCCCCCCTACCTCATTTATTTGGCTCTCCCTCCATTCCATTAGATATAGATCTAGCTATCTCATCTCTCTCCCTCTCCATTAGTTACCTAGATTCATCTCTCCACCCCAACAACTACATCTAGCTAGCTATTTAGCCGTCCACACTTTCGATCCCTATAGGTAGCGAAAGGCCTCATCCGGTCGATCGGTCTCTCTCGGGAGATAGGTGAGTAAAAAGTTGTTCATTTCAAGAATGGGAATATGTGTGTTTGGGATATGGAGAGATTTGTGCGAGTGACATGGCCCCGAGTTGCTTATGTTTTGCCAAAATGTTGATTTATTTCCGTTTCGGTGAATTTCGAGCAAACTCGATATGTCCTATTTTTAGGCAAGGTCATGCCAAATTTTTATATGACTTTGATGCATGCATGCATTTTGTTTATAACCCTTTTGCTTGTTATACCGTGCATGCAGTCGGTCATGAAGGTGAGTGGATGGAAGGTGGAGCGATACATGCAATCCGCGGTGATGGACATGCATGCAAATAATCGGACTAGGATTAGATGTCCATGTACAAGATGCAAAGAAGGAGTCCTTTTGGACCCTTTTGATCGTGGCAGGTTGAAGGCGCACCTGCTGATGAATGGTTTCATGGATGGCTATACTCGGTGGATAAGTGAAGATGATGATGATGAGGACGTCCACATGGCAGGGAATAACGACATGGGGCTAGACGAAGAGATGACCGATCGACACGAAGACGATGGCGCCGGACATGGCGGCAGGGAAGAGTTAAATGATGACGGCGGAAAAGATTCCGGACACGGCGAAGAAGAGTCCGGACATGGCGGAGAAGAGGCGGCGGTCACGCCGCAGTCTTTGACTTTACTAAGTGCAGTCGTGCAGGACCCTCATGTTCGAGACCTCCTTCGCAAGAGTACGACTAGCGAGAGAGCTGCTTCTAGAGAGGAGGCCAAGCTGGCGCAACTTGAAGTAGACTCGAAGACTCCATTGTATGACGGTTGCGATCCCGAGGTGACCCGCTTGAGTTTCATGCTCGAACTTCTAAAGACAAAGGCCAAAAACAAATGGACAGACAAAAGCCTCGATGAGCATTTGAAGTATCTACATAATAAAGTTCTTCCCGCGGGGAACTTGTGTCCTACTAGTGTCAGTGAGGCCAAGAAAATCGTTTGCCCTTTTGATTTGCCGCACATTAGGTACCACGCATGCATCAACGATTGCATCATTTATCGGGGGGGGCACGCGGAAAAAACCAGTTGTCCAGTGTGCAACGCTTCTCAATACAAGAAGGCAGGAAAGAAAGCTCCTGAGAAAGTTGTATGGTACTTTCCGATCACTCCCCGTCAGCAGCGGTATTTCGTAGATCCTAAGGAAGCAAAGCTCATGCGCTGGCACGCGGAGAAGAAGAAGCCCGACGATGGAGATGATCCGAAGCTGAGACACCTCGTAGATGGTAGCCAGTGGAGAGCATTCAACACCGTATATGGATTTGCTGCAGAAGATACAAGGAACATCGTGCTTGGTGCGAGTACCGATGGCATGAATCCGTTTGGAAACCAAAACACCAACCACAGCACATGGCCCGTCTTTGTATGGATGTACAACCTCCCCCCATGGAAGTGCATGAAGACAAAGTACATACACATGAGCATGCTGATTCATGGGCCGAAACAACTGGGAAATAATATTAGTCTGTATATGGGGCTTCTGAAAGAGGAGCTAGACACGTTATGGAAAACACCGGCATGGACATGGGACGCCAGCAAAGGAGAGTATTTCTATATGAGAGCCGCGCTGATGACGACGGTGCATGACTATCTCGGTTACGGGTACACCTCAGGCCAGGTGTGCCACGAATATTGCGGATGCACGAGGTGCATGGATGATACAACGTCTCAGCAGCTTACGTCAACGAAAGATGGCGGGTCCGGGAAAATCGTGTACATGGGGCATCGTAGATGGCTCGAGAAGGATGACCCGTGGAGAAAGCGTGGAGATCTATTCAATGGGTTGGCTGAGCATCGAGGACCTCCACGTAAGAGGAGCGGCGCCGAAATCAATGAGCTATTGAAAAACTGGGAACAGTGCCCCGCGCCAGGAACGATGAAAAAGGCGCCGGAGCCGCTACTGAAGGTATGGAAAACGAGGTCTGTTTTCTGGGACTTGGAGTACTGGCCCAATCACGACACGCCTCATTGCCTTGATCAAATGCATATCACGAAGAATATCCTTGAGAGCTTGCTTGGCACACTGATGAACATGCCGGAGAAGACCAAGGACGGGCCGAAGGCAAGGAAAGACTTGGAAGATTTGAAGATCGGGAAAGATCTCCACCGTAAAAAGTCGACGGAGGATACGGATACGGAGACGGAGGAGGGGGAAAGGGGCAGAAAAGTCAACAAGAAGGAGGAGAATTATTGCCCCCCTTCTTGCTTCACCTTAAGTGCGAAGGAGATCGATCAATTCATCAAGTGCCTTATGGGAATCAAAGTCAGTTCCGGTTACTGTGGGAAGATAAGCAGATTTCTAGACCCCAAGAAGAAAAGGTTCAGCGGGATGAAGTCTCATGACTGTCACGTGATGATGACGCAGATACTCCCGGTTTCAATTAGAGGGATAATGGCAAGCATGTCCGTGACACGCTTACTGGTCTCTGCAACTTCTTCGACGTTATCTCTTGAAAGTCCATAAGTGTGAAGCAGCTCCGAAGGCTACAGGAAGAGATCGTTGTCATACTATGTGAGCTTGAGATGTACTTCCCGCCCGCGTTCTTTGACATCATGGTGCATCTGTGTGTCCACATCGTGGACGACATCATCGACCTCGGGCCGACATTCCTTCACAGCATGATGCCGTTCGAGAGGATGAGTGGGGTCATCAAAGGATTCGTTCGTAACATGTCCCGTCCCAATGGGAGCATCGTCCAGGGGTATCTGACGCATGAGTGCATCTCCTTTTGCAAGAATTATATAGGCGTCGCAGACCCTGTTGTTGGTTTGCCCGTCAAGAAGCACGATGGGAGGCTCGGAGGAGAAGGTCACAACAACGGCCGGAGGGAATTGCACGTGGACTACTCGGATCGACGGAACGACTTTGACAGGGCTAACTTAGTAGTGCTACAACACCTAGATGTGGTAGATGATTATGTGCCATGGCACAAAGAAACCATCGCAAATAAGTATTGTGATAAGGGGATGCTCAAGACGGACGACGAAGTTACTGTAGAGCACAACGCCACTTTCTTGCATTGGTTCAAAGAGCAAGTTCTTGAATATCCCCCGGAAGAGGGCAGTTCGGACGGATTGCTCATACACTCCTTAGCACATGGCCCCGCACCCAAACTCGCGACCTATCAGTCATACGATATCAATGGGTACACGTTCTACACGGAGGCCAAAGAGATGGACAGTGATTACCAGAACTCCGGGGTGACGATTGAATGCGTGACCGATGCCAACGGCACAACTGAAAGATTCTATGGAAGTGTCGAAGAGATCTGGGAGCTTGACTATGCTGGAATGCACGATGCGATGATGTTCCGTGTCAGATGGGCTAAGGACGTCGTAAGAGAAAACAAGTATTTCACTACCATGTCTATACCCGACGCGAAGAGCGCAATCGTGAACGTTAACGTCATCGCCAAAACTGAGCCAAGGGTACACGCTAAGCACGTGACACAATCCTTCTTCATAACCGACCCGACCAATCCCAGCCGTGTTGTCGTGAGGAGAGGCAAAAGGAGCATCGTCGGAATGGATGGAGTCGCCAACGAGGAAGGCTACGACCAATATGGCTACCCGATGAGGGAAGATGACGATGACGATGAAGCATACGTGAAAAGAAGAATCAATACTACATGACGTAAGAAAGATCGTACTCCATGGTTCCGGAAAAGTCACATGGAGGGGCTCAATTATTCGGCAACGAACAAGAAAGGGAAGAAGCTCAATGTGAAACGTCGTCGACGCAGCTGAGAAACCATCATTTATATATATGTATCTATTTTGTGTACCCACTTAAGTAACCGTTATCGGTCAACTGATATATATGTTACCACCACATGTGTCGTTCCGGTGATATTCGCGCAGTGTGGGAGGGAGACGCCGTCGTAAACAGAAAGGGAGAAAGCAATACAAAAGAAATACAACAGGGAGAAAGCAATACAAAAAAAACAAAAGGGAGAAACTAATACAAAAGAAAAAGAAAAGCAAACAGAAAAGAAAAGGAAAATAATAAAAAGAAAAGAAAACATATCAGTAGCACTGGATTATGAACCAGCGCTATAGCTAATATAGTTATAGCGCTGGATCCTAACACAGCGCTACTACTATGTGTAATTTAGAATTAAAAAAACTAAAAATTAAAACAGTTAGCAGTAGTGCTGGATTACCACATAGCGCTATAGCTAATTTAGCTATAGCGTTGGATCCTAACCCAGCGCTACTACTATTTTGAGTTAACCCACCGCGCGTGCTCAAATTTTGCCAAGTCCCATCCCCCCCCCACTCTCCCACCTCTCCCCCTCCTCTCTGCTGTCGCGGGCCGCTGTCGCCCCTGCCCGCCGCTCCGACCTCCTCCTCGTCCGCGCGGATGCCCGAGCCCTCCCTCGACCTCACCACCGCCGCGTGGGCCCGCCCTCGACCTCGCCGCCGCCACCCCTGCCCGCTCTGACCACTATTCTGTCACCGCCGGCCGTCGCCCCTGCCCGCTCCGGCCTCCTCGTCCGCGCCGCCGCCGTCGACCTCACCCTCTCTGTGCGTCGCCGCCCTTCAGGTACCCCCCCTCCCCCACCTCCCCTCTGTCTAGTCAATTAGGAAAAAAAATCTAGGGTTCATATCTTGCTTAATTTTAAAAAAATAATTAGTTTTTAAAAACAGAATTGTTGCTACTTAGTAATAGAAGACAGTAGGAATTAATTAATTTTTGTAGCTATAAATAAAAAACTTTAAATAAAAAACAGTAGCAAAATTTGTAGCTTTAAATAAAAAACTAGCTAGGCTTTGTAGGTATAAAAACAGTAGCAAAAATTTATAAAAAACAGTAGCAAAAATTTATAAAAAACAGTAGCAAAAAATTATAAAAAACAGCTCCCTTCCTATACTTTTTTAGCTATAAATAAAAAACAGTAGCAAATGTTTAGTGAGGTCATCTTGCAATAGTTTTTGGTTTTTGAAAAGACCACTATTTTGCAATGTTTAGTTAGGTCATTTCACTATGTGTACTTGCTTTGTATATGTGCTCCTGTTGGTTGAATGTTGGTTGCAAATTGATGTTATATATGTGCTCCTGTTGGTTGCAAATTGATGTTATATGATTTTGCAATGTTGGTTGAATGTCGAAGAATATCCGAGTGGCCTATGTTTTGCTGGAATGTTGATTCATTTCTGTTCCGGCAAATTTCAGGCGCTCCATATGTCCACTTTTTAGCAAAGGTCATGCCGAAAATTTCCGTGATTTTCGGCATGACTTGTGCTAGAAACTAGGACATATGGAGTGCCCGGGATTTGCCGGAAGGGGAATGAATCAACATTGCGACCAAATATAGGCCCCTTTTTTCTCTTCATTATATCTTTTATTTACAATTGTTGAATAGGAAACATGTCTAGCCACGCCTCAGCCGGGGGTTCTGCTCGCCTCGAAGAAGACCCCATCGAGGCAGCAAATCACTATTTCGATTACCTGGACGAACACCAGATGGGGGTGCATGGTGGCGGCAGTGGCACCAACCCCGACACCGACGCCGACACTGGCACCAGCACTGGCACCAGCACCGACACCACCCCCGAGACCTGCAACGATGCTGTCATAGCCGGTAAAGCACCGAAGCAGAAGAGGTCACGATGACCAAACGAGCTCGGCATCGGACAAATTGTGGTCATGGAGATGCACCCCAAGAAATTAGAGCCAACGGCGCCGGATGAAGCGCACTCGTGCTGGGGCAATCTACTAGGATGCATCCTCAGGGAAACCGCCAACATCAACGACGAGAAGTTGAAGAAGATACCACATATGGAGCACATGCTCCTAAAGAAGTTGCACAATAGGTTCCTGTTCCCCGGCCGCACAGAAAGCAAAGAATCGTGGCACGATGACGCCATGACAAAGATAAACAGCAAGGCGATGGTGACGTTCACCAACGACTTCTCCGCCTAGATAGTTCGAGTGAAAAAAGCGATTGATAAGAATGAACCGTGGTCCAAGATTCATGCTGACAATCCGACACTTACGGAAGAGGACTTTGAAAAATTCAAGGAGACTTGCGCTAAAGATGAAACCAAGAAAAAGTCAGAGAAAATGAAGGAGCTCTAGGCCAGGAACACGCCTCCCCACCGCCTCGGAAGCCGTGGTTACGAGGGGAAGAGGCACGTATGGGCCAAGGAGGACGCCGAACGTGGAAGTCACAGAATCCCAGACCCCTTGGCGGAGTTCACCAACCCGCTGGAGCGTGACTGGATCAGGGCCTGGTACAAGTGGGACCGCGTCAAGAAGACCTTTTACACAGACCCGAACACGAGGGAGTTCATGAGACTTCTGGTAATTGTGATAATACCACATTATCATATTAGCTTCCAATCAATTCGACTACAAGTTTTGTTACATTATTAGTAAACCATCCACGTTCCTTTTGTAGAAAGAGCAGCACCAAAAGGTAGCCGAAAGTGACAAGTCGTCACAGTCGTCGGCGAGGCCCAAGTGGGACACCCAATTCAACCGGGCCCTGAACATACTGAAAAAGGTCCCAGAGGACACACCGCCGTCCTATGGACGTGTGCACGGCGTCGGAGATAAGTTGCTTACTCAACAGACCATCGACCAGAAGGTCGCGCTTGCAGTCAATAAGTCCAAAGCTGAGACCAAAGCAGAGTTGGAACAGATAGTCGATGCAAGGGTCAGTGCAGCGGTAGCTGGCGTCACGGCTGACTTCACATCTGCTATTTCCATCTTGCTTCCGGCATTTTTTGAATGGACAAAGAAAAATCCAGATAAAGGGCCAGCGGACTTTCCCCTTCCCAGCTACGTCGGGAGTAATTCGGTGAACATCGGACCACCAGCACCTGCTCACGCCACCACACATGCTCCCGTACCTGGTCCCGCTCCTGTTCATAGCAGCCCGTCCTCCATCTCTGGCCTACTCGGCGGGGCTTCGTCTTTGGCTGAGCTCGACGCCCTCACGGTAATTACGCGTCATACCCTCTTGACCAGCATATCTATAGTCTTCCGTTTCAGTTGCCTTTCGAATGTTTGACATCGCAGACATGTCTTCGCAGGCCAACGATACCCCGTGCACCCTACTGTACGACATCAAGGGCCAGAAGGTGGCCGTGGGAAAGGCAACTATCGTGAAGCTGAAGGACCGCATGTTCCACAACCGAGAGATGCCCGATGGCGTCTTCAAGGTTAATGTGGCCAGTGTCTTAGCGGGCTTCGAGGATTTGCCTCCTTCCAGTACCAGTCGATGATGAGGAGACCCCTCAACAGATTGGTGCATGCAAGAGCTGGTTCTTGCCTTGGCCGAAGACTCTTCTTCGTGTCGAGGCGCCCAGTATCACACCAACGATAGATTCTCAAGAAGGTATGAACACCACCCCACCTACCAAATTACCTACACCTGTCGTGGTGGGTGATAGCGGACGACACGAGGGAGAGCCTCCATTAGTGCCAGATGACGTCGCCCCCGTTGTAGAAGAAGCAAATGCTGATGATGACATGGAGGAGGATGATGATGACCCAGACAAGTATTTCAATACCGCCTATGATGATGGAGGATTGATGGCTCAGAACGACGAAGACTCAGGCTATGAGCGTGGTGATGATGACTTGATGCTGCCTGATTTGCCAGAGACGGAACGTCCTAAGGCGGAATGCAAAAAGTCTCTCTTCAAGCGATCCTCGCAGGAGATGCCTCCAGATGCCGCCTCTACCCAGCAACAACCCGAGGGCCGTCCACTAATTAGCCCGATGACACTCTGGGTGGTGGTTAGGGAAGGTATGGTGGGCTCACTACCGCCACCCGCCAAGAAGCAAAGGAGGAGACCGGACAGGAAAGGCCCTAAAGGCGCCAGAGCTGCTTCAAGCAGCCAGCCGCCTCTAAAGCCCCGGGTGGTAGAAAGAATACCTGTCGAAGGTGCGAAGCGTTTCCATGTCGCCGGCGACCCGATCCTACCTGCAAAAGCGCTAGAGCACATACTGAACAATGATCTAAGGAGACTCCATGAAGATGTGCTGGCCAGAGAGAAAAGCCTTCTCATCTCGGAAAAACCAGGATACCCGCTTTACGCGGCTCAGGTGCCGGGTGGGAAGTTGTACATCGAGGGATGGCCCACGGATAAGTTCATCCTGCGATTTGACTACATCTATGACATGTTCCACATGACCAAGCTGGATTTCCAGTTCATCCGCATGTATGCGCTGTATCTCAACTACATCATCAGGATCGAGAACATAAAATATATCTGCGTCGCGGACCCGTACCATATGCACGAGAGCTTCTTGGATGTCTGCAAAGAGCACCGTGACTATGCGAGCAAGTACATCGGCGACTTCATGATCGCTAATAAGGACAAGGAAGCGATTCTCCTGCCTTATCATCCCACGCAAGTCATCCGCGCATATCCTTTCGTAAGTGTTAATCATTCCTTTGCAAGCATGGAGGCTAATTTGAGGTGTACTTAATTTGCGCAGCGGGGGGGCGCCGTCCTCATCGTTCTGTACCCAGAATACTCCCATGCTATCTACTTGGACTCATCGAAGAACATCAAGAAAAAGGATTACAAGCACATAAAGAGTGTTCTCGATAGTGCCCTATTAACCTTCAGCCTGTCTGGTGGATATATCAAGGTGAAAAAGTACAGGAAGAACGGGCTGGTTTTCAGCCATAAGACCGACTTCTGCTGCATCCAGCAACCGCACATCAGTAAGGCTGATGGATTCTACCTCATGCATCACCTGCTCGAGTTCAGAAGGAATAATCAACGGCTTCGCATGTCAGCTACTACCAACGATGCCGAGATTGTCAACTGGACCACAAGCATAGGAAAGACACCGGATCATCGAATCCGAGCTGAGTTTTATCACGTACAGTGTGAACTTGCCCAAGTGATCATGAAGCAGGTCCTTGAACCAACATGGATGTTCTACCATGGGCCAATCACGCGGGATGATGTCCAAGCACTGCTAATCGCTCAGCGTTTGGACCTGAAGCCTTTCAAGAAGCTCGGGTGCTTCCTCCCTGACTATGAAGATTGGACCACCGACATGGAGGACTGATTGGCGTTGACAATATATGTGTCACTAGCGTCCAGACAAAACTATGTGATGTTATTAAACCGTGGTCCTAAACTAGCGTAAATCGCTCTAGTTAATTAGTTTGGGTATGAGGAACTTTGTCATTTATGTTTACTATAGGTTGCTTGTATTTTGCTAATTATGCCTCTTTGTTTTCTTAAGTACATTATGTTGCATATTATCGTTCAGTTCATCAACTGACGATGCAGGTACATAGATAAAACATGGCGAAGGACTGCTACGCCGTGTTCGTTGGGAGGGTTCCAGGAGTCTACGACCACTGGCCAGACGCTCAGGCCCAGGTGGACAAGTACCCGGGTGCTAGCCACAGAGGGTTCGAGAGCAGAGCCGAAGCGGAAAGTAGTTACTTGAGGTGGACGCTCCGGCAAGAGCAGGGGCGGAACCGTCGGTGCCTCAAGTACTACATAGTCGCGGTCTTGCTCATGCTGATCGCTCTTCTCTTCTACATCATGGTTTAGATAGAGATGATGAAACTTGTGTGTGTGCCATGACTATGCGGTTGCACTTATTCGAGACATGACATGACTTGTGTATCGCTATTTTCGAGATCTGATGATATTTGTGTTGAATGATGATGATGATGGTATGACGAGACTACTGTATGTGTATGATATGATGAGAATAGTGTATGTTTATTGTGATCTGATGAAACTACTGTATAGAGCCTGTATAAATACATCACAAATACGTAGAGGGGGTATGAATCTGTTAAAGCAGGAATACTAGCAGCAGCGCTGGAAGGCATCTAGCAGCAGCGCTGGATTAGCAGCAGCGCTTGCCTTTCTGCAGCGCTACAGATAGTTAGTAGTAGCGCTGGTCCGTGCAGCGCTACTGCTAACCATACTTAGCAGTAGCGCTGCACCAACCAGCGCTACTGCTACAACTTAGCTGTAGCGCGTTAGCAGTAGCGCTGGACCCAGTGCTACTACTATAGGTTTTTCAAGCGCTACTAGTAGGCTTTCTCCTAGTAGTGAATGTTGATGGATCTTATTGGAAGCCTAAGCAGTATCCCAAAACCACATGGGTTGCTGCAAAAGGTCCTTCACTTGATCCATCCACATTATCTGGTTTTAACTGTGCTAACCCTATCATCATTGATGAGTCATTTGACTCCAACTATAAATTGCTAAAATCTAAGGATGGTGAAGTGTTTGCTAGATTCATTGGAACTAACTGTAGGAATGGTTCTCCTATGAAGATGACCTGGGTTCCCAAATGTCTTCTTGATGTAAATGTCATGACGACACCTCATAGGAAGAGGACATACCCCAGATCAAACTCTTCGAGAAGACAAAGATATTCATATGACCATACTAACAACTATGTTTCGCATGGAAGGACTGAACAGACTCATGAGTATGAGCACTATGGCATGATTTGTTATGTTCATAAGACTAAGAATTTCTCTGCATATTCCTATGAGTACTCTAACCTGATACGTCTCCAACGTATCTATAATTTTTTCCTGTTCCATGCTGTTATATTATCATTCTTGGATGTTTTACAATCATTTTATAGCAACTTTATATCATTTTTTGGGACTAACCTATTGACATAGTGCCAAAAAAGTGCCAGTTGCTATTTTTGCTTGTTTTTTACTTCACAGACTATCAGTACCAAACGGAGTCCAATCGCGGCGAAACTTTGTGGAGATTTTTTTGGACCAGAAGAAGGACAGTGGGCCAAATAAGTAACAAGGAGGGAGCCCAGGCCGCCCACAACTCACCAGGGCGCGCCACAGGCCCCGGGCGCGCCCTGATGGGTTGTGGCCGCCTCGGGAACCCCCCCTCTGATGCCTCTGAGCTATATAAATACCCAAATATTCCAGAAACCCTAGAGGAGTCGATGAAAAATACATCCAGCCGCCACAAGTTCCAGAACCACGAAATCCAATCTAACACCATCACGGAGGGGTTCATCATCCTCATTGGTGCCTCTCCGATGATGCGTGAGTTGTCCACCATAGACCTACAGGTCCGTAGGCCGTAGCTAGATGGCTTCCTATCTCTCTTTTGATTCTCAATACAATGGTCTCTTGGAGATCTATTTGATGTAAACTTTTGTGGTGTGTTTGTTGGGATCCGATGAATTTTGAGTTCATGATCAGTTTCTATCCATGAATATTATTTGCGTCTTCTTTGATCTCTTATATGCATGATTACTTATAGCCTCGTATTTCTTCTTCGAATCTTTTGTTTAGTTAGGCCAACTAGATCGATTTTTCTTGCCATGGGAAGAGGTGCTTTGTGATGGGTTCGATCTTGCGGTGTCCTCTCCCAGTGACAGAAGGGGCAGCGAGGCTCGCATGTATCATTGCTATTAAGGATAACAAGATGGGGTCTATTCCTACATGAATAGATCTTGTCTACATCATGTCACCGTTCTTATTGCATTACTCCATTTTTCCATGAACTTAATACACTAGATGCATGCTGGATAGCTGTCGATGTGCTGAGTAATAGTAGTAGATGCAAAATCATTTCGGTCTACTAATCTTGGACGTGATGCCTATATAATGATCATCGCCTTGGATATCGTCATGATTATTTGATCTTCTATCAATTGCCCAACAGTAATTTGTTCACCCACCGTGTGCTATACTCATGAGAGAAGCCACTAGTAAAACCTATGGCCCCCGGGTCTACTTTTACAACATATTGCTTTCCGATCTATCTTTTTGCCGCTTTTGTTTTCAGATCTATTATTCCAAAAAACCCAAAAATAACTTGCTGCACTTTTTATTTGTCTCTTTTATTTTGTGTTCTTTAGAGATATATCTATCCAATCTATCATTACCTAATCTATCTTTTTACTGTAGAGAGATTGGCAACCTCTCTTTCGCGTCGGGTTGCAAGTATTTGTTCTTTGTGTGCAGGTGTTGTTTACATAGTGTTGGTGATTCTCCTACTGGTTCGATACCTTGGTTTTATAACCGAGGGAAAAAATTACCATCGCTGTGCTGCATCATCCCTTCCTCTTTGGGGAAATACAAACGCAGTCTCAAGCCACGTCAAAGTTCTTATCTAGCGGAGAACATAAGAAGAAATTGTTTGTAGGGTACGAAGCCACCTTAAAGCTATTCTTTCCGATCGATCTATTCAAGAGTTCGTACTAAGATAACATCAAGTTATCCTTTCCGTCCGATCTATCTAAGAGTTCGTACTAGAATAACACCATATGATACGCATCAACCAACTCTAATGTCACCTATATACTCCAATGTCACCACACGTATCCATGAGTTATTATATGATACGCATCAAACAATTTCAGATTCATAATACTCAATCAACACAAAGAACCTCAAAGAGTACCCCAAGATTTCTATCGGAGAGAGTAGGACAAGAACATGTATCAACCCCTATGCATAGATTACCCCAATGTCACCGCGGGAATCCGCAAGTTGAGTACCAAAAGATATATGAAGTGAATCAATAGAACACCCCATTGTCATGACGGGTATCCGCATGCAGGACATATATCAAGTGTTCTCAAATCCATAAAAGTATTCAATCCGGTAACGAAATCTCAAAGGGAAAACTCAATTCATCACAACTAGATAGAGAGGGAAACACAACATATGATCCGACTATATTAACAAAGCCCGTGATACATCAAGATCGTGACATCTCAAGAGCACGAGAGAGAGGGATTGAACACATAGCTACTGGTACATACCCTCAGCCCCGAGGGTGGACTACTCCCTCCTCGTCATGGCCTCCGCCGGGATGATGAAGATGGCCACCTGAGATGGATTCCCTTCTCCGGCAGGGTACTGGAACGCCTCCAGATTGGGTTTTTGTTGATACAGAGAGTTGCGGTGGCAGAGCAGAGAGTCTAGGGTTATTTTTGGGGGTTTCCGAATATTTAGGAATTTATAGGCATCGGAGGCGGTGGAGAGGGGCCCCGGGGAGGGCACAACCCATCAGGGCGCGCCGGAGCCCCCCTAGCGTGCCCTGGTGGGTTGTGGTCTCCACGTCCCACCTCTCCGGCACTTCTTTGGCCCACTGGGTGTCTTCTGGTCGAGAAAAAATCTCCAAAAAGTTTTGTCGTGATTGGACTCCGTTTGGTATTGATTTTCTACGAAGTAAAAAACATGCAAAAACAGCAACTGGCACTTTGGCACTATGTCAATAGGTTAGTCCCAAAAAATGATGTAAAGTTGCTATAAAATGATTGTAAAACATCCAAGAATGATAATATAACAACATGGAACAAGAAAAAAATATAGATACGTTGGAGACGTATCAATGCTACAAAAGAAAAGAATATGGGATGAACATGTTAGGCAGCATTCCACATCAAAAATTCTGTTTTTATCATTTACCTACTCGATGATGAGTAGGAATTAAGCTTGGTAATGCTGATACATCTCCAATGTATCTATAATTTTTGCTTGTTCCATGCTGTTATATTATCATTCTTGGATGTTTTACATTCATTTTATAGCAACTTTACATCTTTTTTAGGGACTAACCTATTGACATAGTGCCAAAGTGCCAGTTGTTGTTTTTGCTTGTTTTTTACTTCGCAAAATATCAGTACCAAACGGAGTCCAATCGCGATGAAACTTTTTGGAGGTTTTTTTTGGACCAGAAACAGGCCAGTGGGACGAAGAAGTAACCAGGAGGGAGCCCAGGCCGCCCACAACCCACCAGGGCGCGCCAGAGGCCCCGGGCGCGCCTCGTTAGGTTGTGGCCGCCTCGGGAACTCCCTCCACCACCTCTGAGCTCTATAAATACCCAAATATTCCATAAACCCTAGAGGAGTCGACTAAAAATACATCCAGCCACCACAAGTTCTAGAACCGCGAGATCCAATCTAACACCATCACGGAGGGGTTCATCATCCTCATTGGTGCCTCTCTGATGATGCGTGAGTAGCCCACCATGGACCTACGGGTCCGTAGGCAGTAGCTAGATGGCTTCCTCTCTCTCTTTTGATTCTCAATTCAATGGTCTCTTGGAGATCTATTTGATGTAAACTTTTGTGGTGTGTTTGTTGGGATCCAATGAATTTTGAGTTCATGATCAATTTCTATCCATGAATATTATTTGAGTCTTCTTTGATCTCTTGTATGCATGATTACTTATAGCCTCGTATTTCTTCTTTGAATCTTTGGTTTAGTTAGGCCAACTAGATCGATTTTTCTTGCCATGGGAAGAGGTGCTTTGTGATGGGTTCGATCTTGCGGTGTCCTCTCCCAGTGACAGAAGGGGCAGCAAGGCACACATGTATCGTTGCTATTAAGGATAACAAGATGGGGTCTATTCCTACATGAATATATCTTGTCTACACCATGTCACCGTTCTTATTGCATTACTCCATTTTTCCATGAACTTAATACACTAGATGCATACTGGATAGAGGTCGATGTGTGGAGTAATAGTAGGAGATGCATAATTATTTTAGTCTACTAATCTTGGACGTGATGCCTATATAATGATTGTCCCCTTGTATATCGTCATGATTATTTGATCTTCTATCAATTGCCCAACATTAATTTGTTCACCCACCGTGTCGGATTCGGGGCTCTGCAGACCCAAGAAGGTTCGAACTCTGGGGCGTGTGCGAAGATGCCAACCAGCACAAGTCTCAAGCATGCCGCTCTACAGCCAGACCCTGCCGAAGGTGTGTGAGAGCGCAAGAAGATGGACACGAGAGATTTACCTAGATTCGGGCCACCTTTCGGTGTAAAACCCTACTCCTGCTTTGGGTGGATTGGCCTCACGAGGAGGTTCGGTGATGAACAGGTACAGTGGTGAGCAACCTCGCGAGGGCTCTTTGGGTGAGGATGGATCTGTCCCCTTCTACGGCGGTGGCTAGTCCCTATTTATAGAGGGACTTCGTCCTCTTCCTTTATCGCATTGGCGGGAAGGGATTCCACAACGGCCAAATTTGAAGGGGGACAGGAGGTACAGCTTATCTTTACTAAAAGTGGTCTTCGCCTGCAAAGCTCCTGGCATGACGCAGAGGTGGGCTCAGCGATGACATCTGTCCTACCGAGCCCGTGGTCTTGGTCTTGTTGCACTGGAATGGAAACCTTTGGGGGGTTCCTTGGGAACCCGCGTTTGCCCTTGCCTCCTTAGCACGAATGGGGAAACTGTCTCTGCTGCGCCCGCTGGTGCCCGCCTGCCATGGTTGTCATGGCCCACGTCATTGCAGCCTCCTAAGGCCGGGCACTGCAGAGGAATCTCCGCTCCTCGGGAGGCAGCCTGGGGAGACTGCCCCTCTGGAGGTCTTGGCGTCATTCTCCTCACGAGGCCCCCGCGGGGTCTTGTCTTGTGGGGTTCGTCGTCAGGCCGTACTGGGCCATCGACGTGGGCCACGCAATGGGCCGCAGGCAGGCAGGTCTGGATACCCCCGATCCCAGAACCCCGATAGTCGCCCCCGAGCACAAGGCGCGCTCAAGCTGTCTTCGGGGCGAAGCGAAGGAAGAGAGGCAGGAACGCCGCGGGCCCCAACCACCTACGGGCCAATCTGCATGGCGCGCGGCAGGGCACGGGCGCGTCCGCCCCCACGTTGCCTCGGCTACTGCCCAGACCGACAAAAGCCTGGTGCGTACAGCAGGGCCATCATTGCTCTTCCCCCTCGCGCCTGCCTTCCACCCCCTCTTCCTCTGTAAGCTCACGCCTTTCTTGCCAGATCTCGCACTTGCTCCAATCTGTGCCTCCGCCATGGCCCCCTAGAAGAAGAGGGGAAGGGCCTTGATGACGTCGGAGCCCCGGCTAGGACCAGAGCCCGCACTGGGCCGGTCCTCCGTGGTTAACCTCGAGAGGCTGGACAAAGTCCGGCGAGCTGCCGCCGCGAGTGCCAATGAGTGGGGGGTGACGAAGGTCTGGCTCGCCTCCCGGCTGCGGCGGATCTGGAAGCCACCAACATTCCCCTTCATCTCCATGTCTTCTTCTCTGTCTTGCTGCCGCCGTTTTCGGACTTCTTCAATGCCGTGCTCATGCATTACCAGGTCCATGCATTACACCTCGACCCTGGTTCCATCGTCCTGCTTTCTGCCTTCGCGTTCCTGTGCGAGGCCTTCGTGGGCATCTTCCCATCCATGGCTCTGCTTCACCACTTCTTCTCCCTCCAGATGGTCGACAGCGGGCAGTGCTCGGGGTGTGCGTCGTTCCGAGTGGTGGACGCATTGGCGGGGGAGGTCCTTGACGCCGAGCTTCATCCGGGCACGAAGGGCTTCCGGAGGCAATGGGTGTACGCTGACGCCGCCGCGTACAACCCCCTGGTCCACACTCCGGAAGCCCCTGCGGTGCCGAGCCCCTGTTGGGGGCACGCGAAGCTTGTTGACCCGCGGCTCGCACGGGTTACTGCCAGGTTGGCCGTCTCGAAGGAGGCGGGTGTGACGATGGCGATGGTGATGAGGTAGTTCATCCGTCGGCGAATCGCTCCCCTCCAACGCCACTCTCGTCCCATATGGGACTTTGCCGGTCCCGACGACTCCATGAGGCTTCGGGTGCCTTCCCTTCCTTCCAGCTCACTGCGCGAGGTGCTCCGCCTCCTAACCGGTGGGGAACCTGCCGAACTCCCTCCCAGAGGGTTCCCCTTGTACAATCACCCGAACAGGAGGGCCTTCGTCTAGAGGATGCCACGCTTTGACAAGTTGGGCTACTTCCCGATGTCCAGGCAGACCCTCGCGACGCTCTCCCTGTGACGAACCCAGTCTCCGGAGGCCCTGAGGTCAGCGCCCCTCGCGCGATGGAGGAGCACTCTGGGCTGCTCGCCCCTCAAGCATCAGCACCCGCCCCTCCGAGCAGCGCAGGTGATGCCCCGCCGGGAGGTACGATCACCGCTCCTACCGCAGAGTGCTATGCGCCAGACATCAGCGAGCCGTCTTCTGGCTCCTGCGCGCTCCGGGGGAAGAGGAAGTCCAGGGGCTGCAATGTCCCGCCCCCGGGTACCTTGAGGAAGAGGAAGTGGATCGCCCTGGAGGAGTAAGTGCCCGACTTCACTCGATTTCCGCATGACACGCAATTCTGAGTCTTTGCTCCTCAGTTCTCCTCTTGACGAAGGAAAGGGCGCAACTCCTCCACCGCCTCCCATGGATGTTGGGCATGTGGCGGCCCCGTGTTCCGAAAGTCGTGCGACCTCGTGCTGGGAGGTGCTTACGAGGCCCAATCCGTCCCTGGGGGCCTCGGGCCCGAGTTTCTGGCGTTCCTCCTCGGGCGTGGCCTCCAGCTTGCGGGGGCAGGGCTGAGGCTTTAGGTGACGATTCTTCCTGGTAGCTGGACGCCCGAGGCGTCGGCACCTTCTTCGAGCGGAGGGGCGAGTCCCTATGAGGCCCTGCCCCGGGCCGGGGGGCAAACAGTGGGCCCTCGGCTTCCGGATCTTCGTTGGAGACGGGTGGCCCTTCACATGCCTTCCCTGCCGATCATTGAGCGGAGGAAATCCCCGGTCAAGCGCTGGAGCTCGCTTTCGGTCGCAGCGCCGCCCGGCGTGGCCTTCTTCGAGACGCAGAGAGCATGCTAGGCCATCTTGGGGCCAAGCTTAACGATGTCGACGCATACCTTGAGGCGGAACACTTGCGCCTGGCGCGAGAATGGCGCCGACTCAGGACCGCCATCAACCTTGGTCGTCTGCAACGCGAGCACGCTCGTACGAAGGCCGAAGAATCCCTTGCCGCGGCGAGGGAGGCCCGTGACCGCGCCCTTGAGGAAGCCCGGGCCCCGGACTATCGGCGTGAGGCTACGGAGAAGCGCGGTGAAGAGCTTCAAGCTTCCAATGCCGCCCTTGAGCGGCAAGTCCAAGCACGCAAGGCCGCGCTCGCCGCCTTGGCGGGCAGGCTGTCCATGGGCGAAGCGAAGCTCCACACACTTGAGGATACGCTGACACTGAAAGCACTGGAACTGAGCCTGGAGCGCGAGCGGCTAGAGGTGATGGAGCGCCAAGTGGCTGTCGCCGAGGACTCCCTCGCCTCTCAGGAGGCGAAGATCTAGGAAGAGATCGACGAGAAGGTGGCGGAGGTTCGTCGGGCCCTCGCCAAGGACTATTGCGGGAAGGCAAAGCTTCAGGAGTCCCGTTTCTACAAGCGGCGCGACGACCTGAATGGTGAGGCTGATAGCCTCGAGCAGTATCTGCAACGAGAGCGTCTCCAGTCCGCTCGTTCCCGACGACACCGGCTACCTTGACTTCTTCACCAAGATCATGGAGCGCCTTGAAGGGGGAGCAGAGAAGGCCCGCCAGCTCGCAGAAGAGAAGAGCCGTGACCTCCTCGTAAGAGCGTCCTCGCGCGTCTTCAGCCACCTCCTCCGCTTCGACCCCAACTTCGACTTCGACTCCGTGATAGCCCCCGTGCCCGAGGTGATTCAAGGCGGTCTCGGGGACTGGGTGGAGGATCACGTGGACGACCTGATCGTGTAGTTTTCTCCGGCTGAGGGTGAGGACCGGCCTTTGATCGAAGGGCGTGAGTCCGACGATGGTGGCAGCGACAGAGGCGATGGCGACATCACATCTCCCTAGGTCATCTTTTTTTCTGTTTTTCCTGTCCAGATTTTGAACATGCCCCCGCGGAGGAGTGAGAGTATTTTTGAAGAAACTGCTTTATGATGTGCTAAGTAACGTTGTACTTCCTTGTGTCACCTTTCCTATGCTTGTTGTGGGTCACGACCCCTGAGGAGGGGTGAGTCATTACCATTATACCGAGTCGCGGTGCCCGGCCAAGGTCTGGAGGCGGACGTTTCGATTGGGGCCTAGGGCCACGCGTGGCTGCTGGCTCGCTTGAGAGCGTCGCGCGAGGGTTCAGACGCGAAATCCTTGGCGAGGCGTGCGCGTGGGCGGGCCTGCGGCTGTTGTGATCTGGGCCCTTGGGGAAGGCCCTCAACGCCGCTAGGGCTGTCTTAACGCACACGCCGTGCCCCAGCACCTGCTAGCAGGGCGCGCGCGCGAGAGAGAGAGAGAGAGAGAGAGCTAGCTAGGAGAAACAAGGCTCAAGACAGAAACACTTCAAGGAGAAAAATTCCCCACCCTTCTTTCCGAATAAAAATGTGAAAACTCCAAATTTTGTCACAAAAAATTGCAAATTCGGTTACAAAAGAGAGCAAAGAACAGCTGCGTTCAGGACCTAACAGCTAGTCTTCGGCTTCCCCCAGCGCGGAGCATAGGGCTTCCACTAGGCGTGGGCATAGTCATTAGAGGACCGTGTCGTCCGCCAGTGCGGAGGATGGGGCTTCCACTTGGGCGTGGCTAGGGCCCCTCCACATCCTCAGGGGACCCCGGGCGTATACAACCCACTCATTATTAAGTGAGAGTGTCACGGTTGGAGCCTGGGGGGCCACGAGGCGCTCCCGGCTTTGGGGCATGGATCCCGTCCCTCGAAGCGTCCAGGCTCCTGAGGGCCTGGAGGCTGGCGCCGTCGCCGTGGTAGCGCCGCGACAGGGCCCGGTGCCGGACCCTCTCGCTACGTGCGAGGTCAGCTCCCGGCGTGTCACCCCGGCGCGCCTCGCCAGGGTGCCCGGGTGCCTCGCTCAGGCACTCGTCCCTCCGTCTCCAAGCAGGCAGGGCCTGGCCCGGTGACGTGGACGAGTGCTCTAGCTTCTGTCCCCAGGCAGGCTACGCCCAACTTGGAGACATGGGCGTGTGTTCCACCATCCGTCTCCAGGCAGGCAGCGCCTGACCTGATGACGTGGACAAGTGCTCCGGCTTCTGTCACCAGGCAGGCAACGCCCAACCTGGAGACATGGGCGTGTGTTCCATCCTCCGTCTCCGGGCAGGCAACGCCTGACCTGATGACATGGATGAGTGCTCCGGCTTCTGTCGTCAGGCAAGAAACGCCCAGCCTGGAGACATGGGCATGTGTTCCACCCTCCATCTCTAGGCAGGCAGCGCCTGACCTGATGACGTGGATGAGTGCCTCGGCTTCTGTCGCCAGGTAGGCAACGCCCAGCCTGGAGACATGGGCGGATGTTCCACCCTCCGTCTCCTGGCAGGCAGCGCCTGACCTAATGACATGGATGAGTGCTCCGGCTTCTGTCGCCAGGAAGGCAACGCCCAGCCTGGAGACATGGGCGTGTGTTCCACCCTCCGTCTCCAGGCAGGTAGCGCCTGACCTGATGACGTGGATGAGTGCTCCGGGTTCTGTCGCCAGGCAGGCAACGCCCAGCCTAGAGACATGGGCGTGTGTTCCACCCTCCGTCTCTAGGCAGGCAGTGCCTGAACTAATGACGTGGATGGGTGCTCCGGCTTCTGTCGCCAGGCAGGCAACGCCCAGCCTGGAGACATGGGCGTGTGTTCCACCCTCCGTCTCCAGGTAGGCAGCGCCTGATCTGACGACGTGAGTGCCTCGCGAGGTTTCTCACGCCAGGCAACCTCCCAAGGCCGACTGCGCCAGCTCTCCCCGCGAGGCCGCTCTCGCCAGGCCCGGCGGTGGCCGCTCCACGGGGTGTCGATGCAGACGTGCGGCTCGCCGCCCACATCAGGGGCGGCAGCTGAACCGGGCGGTGCAGGGCATTACCTGCCATGCATGGCCCGCAGCTCACGAAGCTCCTCTTCTGTGTCGGTGACGAACCTTCTCGAGCCCGACGCCTCGAGCCGTGCTCTTTGCTCGCAGGGGCGCGTACCAAAATGCGTCACCAACGGTGCCCGAGCGCCTCTCTCATCACTCCTGTGAGGTATGGAGCTCTCCAGGCGGAAGCCCCCGAGCCCGCTTCGGAGGAGAGTGCCAGAACCCTGCCGGCGGCGTTGACAGGCTCGGCTACGCGTACCAGCCAGTCGCCGTAGCGATTTTTGATGGGGTGTTAACACAGCAGCTCGCGCGCCATGCACAACGCAATCCGCGTGTTCTCCGGCCTTTGGAAAACGCGAGAGGATGACGCCGCGGCGAAGGCGAGGGTCAAAGTAGTGGCGTGGCCGTCGCGCCGCACGGCGCACAACGGTGACATGTCCTGCTGCACGTGCGCAGCCGGGTTTGTGGCAACGCTGTCGGATTTCAGGCTCCGCAAAACCCTAAGGAATTCGAACCCAGGGGCGTGTGCTAAGATTCCCCAACAGCTTCGCCCCTTCCAAGCTCACAACACGATAACCCCGCCCGATGGCGAGGGAGACGATGGCACACAAGAGTTTACCCAGGTTCAGGCCGCTGCGAAGCGTAAAACCCTACTCCTGCCTATGGTGGATTGCCTCACGAGGAGGTTTGTGGATGAACTAGTACAGTGGTGTCTTGCCTTGACGATGTGTTCGCGTGGGTGGTTTTTCTGTCCCCCTCTACCGGGCTGCCTAGCCTCTATTTATAGCGGCCTGGGTCCTCTTCCCTTATCGCATTGGCGGGAAGGGATCCCACAACAGCCAAATTTGAAATGGGACAGGAGGTACATCTTATCCTGACGAAAGGCGGTCTTCGCTGCAAAGTAGGTGGTGGTGACGCAGTGGTGGGCTCGCTGGTGACATCAGTCCTGCGGGGCTTGGGATCTTGGTCTTCTTGCACCGAAGTGGAAACCTTTGGGGCGCTTTGGGAACTCGCGTGCGCCCCTGCCTCCTTTGCACCAAAGGGGAAACTGTCCCCTCTGGCGCACTGGCGCCCGCTTGGCCTGGATGGCGTCACCTTGGCCTCCTGAGGTCATGTGCTGCATAGAAGTCTCCGCCGCTCAGGAGGGGGCCTGGGGAGGCCTATCTCCCCGCGGGTCTTGGCGCTGCTTCCCTCGCGAGCTCGGGGTCTCGCGAGGGCCTTGTGTCGAGTGAGGCCGCGCTGGGCCATACTTGGTCGTTGAGGTGGGCCACGCCTTGGGCCGCAGGCAGGCAAGTCTGGGTACCCTGGTATCCAGAACGCCGACAGTAGCCCTCGGGCCCGAGGCGCGCTCGAGCTAGCTTCGGGGCAAAGCCACGGAGGATGGACCGGAGTGCCGTGGCCCCCAATCACCTGCGGGCCCAACTTGACGCGTGGCGTACCATGAGACATGGGCGTCTCGGCTCCCCGAAGACGTCGGGAACCGCCCTGAGTCGAGCTAACGCCTGGCCTGCCCGCCTCTTCGGCCATCATTGCTCTCCTTTGAATGCTACTGACTCCTTGCGTCCTCCCCTGCCTTGGGCCATGTGGATGTGACCGGACGGGAGCGGAGGAAGCGACGTGAGGCAGGATAGCACGCCGGTCGAGTCTGGCACGCGCCGCTCGAGGCGCTTGGCGACTCCACTTCCCACGACGTCTTGGCAACTGCTTCGGCCGGCCCTCAACCGTCGCACGTCGTGGGGCCATCAATTCCCGGGATTGGGGGTACGCTAGTTAGCCTCCATCCAGCTATAAATGGGCGAGGGGAAACTAAGCCCCCAGCCCATTCCCTCTTCCTGCTCTCCCACCTTCGTCTTCCATCTACCCCATCATGATGCCGGTGAGGAGGTTCTCCGCCGCCGAGAAGGGAAAAGCCTGCCAGGGGACGCCGGGCCAGCAACTTCCCAGGAGGGGTAGGGGCCTCCCTCGCAAGTATGCTGGAGCGCCTTCAGCGGCACCCCATGGGCGTGGGCGCCTCTCGGCGGGGCCCGGCGCTTCCGGTGGCACCGTCGGAGGCGGCGGGCACGGTGGCCGTGGCAGGGGGAAGACTTGCAGTCGGTGCCCGGCTGCCGCGTCCACAAGCCCGCATGGCCGACATGGGCCTGGAGTTCCTGGTGCTGGTGGAGAGGGCGGCGAGCTCCTGGTTGCAGCTCCCACGCTCCTTCGCAGAGGCGCTGCCGGCTGGCGCGCCCACGGGCCTGTGGCTGCAGGCCGACGGGTGTAGCAGCGGCGTGTTCTGGGTGGAGGTCGAGGTCACCCCCGCGGGCAACGCCTTTCTGGGCCGCGGGTGGCAGACCTTCGCCCATGCCCACGGCCTGAAGGGGAGTCCCACACTCCACTTCAGGCACGACGGTGCCGCGACGCTATTCGTCAAGATCTTCGGTGAGGATGGGAGGCGTTTGCAGTGATGCCCGGAGGGCGGCGGCAGCGGCGATCTTGGAGGTGAGCTTGCTCTTGGCGACGGCCGCCATGCTTCCAGCAGCAGCGATACATCCTCCGAGTGACGACAGCTATGACGCCCCGCCACGCCGTCGCGCCCGGACTTCGGGGGGAAGCCAGCCGCAGCGGCACCGCTCCCCCGCCCGGGAAGCGGCCACACCAACGTGCCACCATGGCGCCATTAAGCAGGAGGAGGACTCTGGCTGAGCACCGGCAAGCCAAGGCCGGGGCCTCAGGAGCGGTGGCCTCCCATGGCGGGGGCTCCTTCGCCTTCTTTTTGTTTCTTCTGCCTGTAATCGAAATTATGGGGGACCCTTTCGGGTGTGTGACGAACCTTGGCGCTTGCGCCCTCTTATTAGCACTCTCGGTACCCGTCATGGTCGTTGTGTTACTGTTAACTGAGGCCTCCCTTCGATTGTAGTTAGAGTGCTTAGCTTAATGCGTCCGCGACGGGCCTCCGCGTCGCGAGGTTTAGCAGTGGCGTCCCGTGAGCTGATAGCGCTTGGTGAGCTTGGGGAGGTTCTTCTTTCCTGCGAATGAGGTGACTTGGGGGGAGCCCCTTTCAGTGCTCTACGTCTGCAGGGCCCGATCCCGTGCATGCCCCACCACCATTGGGGCGTCAGGATCACCAGGACGAGACCAAAGGAGGCGGGGCCTCGATCACCATTAGTGTCGTCTGGATCACCAGGACGAGAACAATAGCGAGCGAGTAGCCACGCGATCAGTGAGGCTCCTGAGGCGCAGTGCTTAGGAGCCCCCCTTTTGACGCTCAAGTGGCACTCTACGTCGGCGGGGCCCGATCCTGTGCATGCCCCGCCACCGTTGGGGTCGTCCGGATCACCAGGACGAGACCAAAGGAGGCGAGGCCTCGATCGCTATTGGAGCCGTCCGGATCACCAGGACGAGACGAATTGCGAGTGAGTAGCCACGTGATCGCTGAGACTCCTAAGGCGCAGTGCTCAGGAGCCTCCCTTGAAGTTCAAGTGGCGACCAATCCTTTCTGCCGGTTCTTGTCCCCAGGGGGAGCGAGCCTCCAGGGGTTTTTAAGACAGCGTACCGAGCCACGGCGGAGCCCCCAAGCGAGGGTGAGACGGCACGCGCCTGCTAGCTTGCTCGAGCGTGCCACGCGAGGACCAGGACACCAAGGCCACGCGGGGACCAGGGCGCCAAGGCCATGGCAAGGTGTGCGCACCGTGCCAGTAGCCCCCGCTCACGGGGCACGAGAAGGAGAGGCTGGCAGGCGTTATTCCGAAGAAAGAATTTTCAAGAAAGAGAGGACAGCAAGAAGAAAAATTCCCTCCCCTTTTCCTTTAAATAGAGCCAACAAAAGCCTCGGGCTTCTTTCCAGAGAAAAGGCATATTCGAACATAAGAAATGTAGAGAAAAAGCCGCGTCCGGCACCTAGGCTAGTCTTCGTCTTCCCCCAGTGCGGAACATAGGGCATCCACGTTGTGTGGGCATAGTCATTGGGGGACAGTGTTGTCCGCCAGCGCGGAGCATGGGGCTTCCACTTGGGCGTGGGTGGGAACCCCTCCGCGTCCTCGGGGGGCTCCGGGCGTATACAGCCCACTCATTATTACATGAGAGTGTCATGGGTAGAACTTGCGGAGGTGCTGGATGTTCCAGGCATTATGGATGGGGACGCCGTCTTGAGTCTCTAGACGCACGACGCCAGGTCTGGAGACGCGGGCGACCTTGAACGGGCCCTCCCACATGGGTGAGAGCTTGCGCAAGCCATCCCTGGAGAGGACCCGCCTCAGGACGAGGTCTCCAACCTCGAGGGTCCTGGAGCAGATGTTATGGCAATGGTAGCGCCGCAGCACTTGCTGGTACCTAGCAGCTTGGAGCGAGGCTCGACGCCGGGCCTCTTCCCCGAGCACGAGATCCGTCCCCCGCGAGGCATCCTGACGTGCCTTGTCAAATGCCAAAACCAGCGGGGAACGGTGCTTGACTTCGTGCGGGAGGACGGCCTCGGCTTCGTAGACGAGGAAGAACGGGGACTCGCCCGTGGGCTTAGTCACGGTGGTGCGGATAGACCACAACACGGACTGAAGCTCGTCGACCCAACCCTTGCCGCAGGCCTCAAGCTTCTTCTTGAAGCTCCTTGCCTTGAGGCCCCGTAGGACTTCCGCGTTGGCGCGCTCTGCCTGACCGTTGCTTCGGGGGTGCGCCACTGAGGCATAGCATATCTGCGTTCCAAGGTTAGCGCAATAGGTCTTGAAGAGGTTACTCGTGAACTGCGAACCGTTGTCGGTGATGATGCGGTTGGGGATGCCGAAGCGGCTCACGATTCCCTTGATGAACTTGACGGCTGATCCGGCGGGAATGGTATGGACGGGCTCCACCTCCGCCCACTTGGTGAACTTGTCGATGGCGACGTAGAGGTAGCAGTATCCGCCTGCTGCCCGCGGGAAAGGCCCCAGTATATCTAGCCCCCAGACTGCAAAGGGCCAGGAAAGCGGGATGGTCTGGAGGCCCTGCGCGGGCTGATGAATTTGCTTGGCGTGAAACTGACAGGCCTCACAAGACCGGACCAGCTCGGTGGCATCGTTGAGCGCCGTTGGCCAGTAGAAGCCAGTGCGAAACGCCTTCCCTACAAGGGCGCGTGACGAGGAGTGATGCCCGCGGTCTCCCCCATGGATGTCAGTCAGCAGTTCGCGCCCCTCCTCCCTGGATACGTATCGCAACGCGACGTCGTTCGGGCGCCTGCGGTACAACTCACCATCCCGAAGACAATAAGCTGTGGCCTGTCATACCACACGCTCCGCGTCTTCCTCCTTTTTGGGTAACATGCCGTGAAGCAGATACGCCTTGAACTCCTGAGTCCAGTCGTCGACTTGGGGCTCCAGCGCCAGGAGCAGTCGGGCTCCTGAGGCCGGACCACAAGTTGGAGCTCCTGAGGGTGGTGCTGGGGGCAGCTCTTCATTCTGTGACGCCTGATCCCCAGTTGGTAGTGTCGCCGATGGCTTGAAGAGCTGCTCCTCGAAGACGCCCGGCTCTTGAGGCTCACGTGCGACGCCAACTTCGCGATGTCATTGGCCTCCTTGTTCGCGTCGCGCGGGATGTGCTGCAACTCCAAGCCCTGAAAACATTTTTCAATCTTACGTACCTCCGCCAAGTATGCTTCCATGTGCTCGTCCTTAGGCATGTACTCCTTGTTGGAGAAGTTGACGAGGAGCTGGGAGTCGCCCTTGATGGTGAGGAGTTGGATCCCCAAGGCGGCCGCGGCCCTGAGGCTGGCGATTAAGCCCTCGTACTCCGCGATGTTGTTGGAGACCTTTTCACCATGCTGGAAACAGAGCTGCACGGCGTAGTAAACCTTGTCCCTAGTCGGGGAGATGAGCACGACTCCGGCCCCTGCTCCCCTGCGCGCGAAGGCCCCATCGAAGTGCATGATCCAACCCTCAGGCGCCTCGTCGCCTGGGGCGAGGGACTGGCCCTCACCCAGCCCCCGGTCGGGAGCGTCCGTCCATTCGGCTACAAAGTCCGCTAGGGCCGCTCCCTTGATGACCCTGGTTGTGCTGAACTCTATGTTGAAGGCCTACAACTCGATGTTCCATTCTGCCACCCTCCCTGCTACTTTGGGGTTGCGCAACACTTTCTCCAATGGGTACGCAGAGATGACCCTGATGGGATGCCCTTGGAAGTAATGGCGCAGTTTCCTTGAGGCGACAAGGAGCGCAAGCAAGAGTTTTTGCTGCATAGGGTAGCGCGAACGCGTGTCCCACAACACGGTACTTACGTAGTACACCGGTTGTACGATGAGGGAGAGGCCTTCCGCACCGCTTCTCTCCTCTGCGGGCTCCCGAGGCCCGAGTGCCTTGGGGGTCGCCGAGGCGGCTGGGGCCTCGGGAGCGTCGTCTCGAGGGGATGGAGGTTTCTTGGCGTCCGGTGTGTCGCTCTGCCCCCCGCCTGGGGGCCCGCCCGTGCCTGTAGGCGCCACGCGCTTGTCAGTATGTTCCTCCCTGACCGCCACCAGCGCAGCACTGGCGGAGTGCGGGGTGGCGGCTAGGTACATCACCAGGGGCTCCCGAGGGTGGGGTGCCACCATTACTGGTGGGCTCGTGAGGTACTGCTTGAGGTCCACGAATGCCGCATCTGCCTCCGGAGTCCACACGAAGGGGCCCTTCCTCTTCATGAGCTTGAAGAACGGCAGGGCCAGCTCGCCAAGCTTCGAGATGAAGCGCCCCAAGGAGGTCACGCAGCCCGCCAGCTTCTGCATTTCCTTGAGTGTCTGAGGCGGGCTCATCTTGCTTATAGCCTTGACCTTCTCCGGGTTCGCCTCGATTCCCCGGTGCGACACCAAGAAACCGAGCAGTTTGCCCGACGGGACCCCAAAGACGCACTTCTCAGGGTTGAGCCTCAGCTTCACCTGCTTCAGGCTGGCGAACGTCTCCTCCAGGTCCTCGATCAACGTCTTGGCTTCCCACGACTTGACCACCATGTCATCGACGTAGGATTCCGCATTCCTCCCGAGCTGCGGCACTAGGGCGATGTGCATCAGTCGCTGGAAGGTCACACCCACGTTCCGCAGCCCGAATGGCATGCACGTGTAGCAGAACACACCACACATGGTGAGGAAGGCTGTCTTCTCGACGTCTTCTACCGCCATCTTGATCTGATGTTAGCCCGACAAGGCATCCAGGAAGCACAGGAGGTCGCACTCGGCGGTGGAGTCCACGATCTGGTCGATGCGCGGCAGCGGGAATGGGTCCTGAGGGCATGCCTTGTTGAGGTTCGTGAAGTCGACACACATGCGCTCCTTCCCGCACTTCTTCGGGACGACTACCGGGTTGGCGAGCCACTCCGGGTAGTGCACCTCCCGGATGACTCCTGCCTCTTTCAGCTTGCCAACCTCTTGGGCGATGTCCGCCTGCTTTTCTTGAGCCTGCCTCCTCGCCTTCTGCTTCACCGGTCGCGCATTGGGACACACCATGAGGTGGTGCTCGATCACATCCCTCGGGACCCCACCAGGTCAGAGGCGTTCCACGTGAACACATCTTTGTTCGCGCGGAGGAAGGCTACCAATGCCTCTTCTTGCTCCTAAGGCAGGCCGGCGCCGATAGTGAAGGTAAGGCCAGGGTTCTTGTCGCCCACGGGTACCTGCTTCGTCTCAGCCCGGTTCTGAGAGAACAGTTGTTTCTTCTTCACCGGCGCGATGTTAGCGGCGTCTTCAATGCCCTCCGAGGCCTGCGCGGCGTCGCCCGCGTTGGGGCGCGCCGCGGCTGCAGCTTTGTAGGCAAGCTTGAGAGCGTGGGCCACGTCCTTGGTATCTCCGGCGACGGAGAGAATGCCACTGCTCCGGGGCATCTTGACGACGTTGTAGCCCGAGTGCGTCGCCGCCATGATCAACTGGGCGAGGGCGGGGTAGCCAAGTATCGCGTTGTAAGGGAGGTGGATGTGGGCGACGTCGAAGTCGATCTGCTCGGTGTGGTAGTTGGAGTGGGTGCCGAAGGTGACGGGGAGGCACACCCGCCCAAAGGGGGCGACGGAGCCCCCAGCCACCCCGGAAAAGGACCTTGAAGGTGCGAGCCGATCCTAGGGCACCTGTAGCGCGTTGAAGGTCTCCACGGAGAGGATGTTGAGGCCGGCTCCGCCGTCTATGAGGGTTCTGGTGACGGCCACCCTGTTTATGGTTGGTGTGCACAGCATGGGGAGCGCACCGGCAGTGGCCGTTGTCCTGGGGTGATCGTCGGGGCCGAAGGTGATGTCGATCTCCGGCCACACTCGATGCTACGGGGCCTCTGACCGTGGTCAGATCGCGCCCGCCTCGCGGAGGAACCGCTTGACCTGGCGGCTGGAGGCGGGCGCATGTGATCCGCCGAGGATGCAGGCGACCGCTGGGCCGACCCTGCGAGCCGAGGCACCAGCACGCGCCAAGGGCAGCCTGGCCTTTGGGGTTGCGTCAGCCATCGACACAGCGGGGCGAAGAAGAAGCGAAGCCTGCTAGAGATTTCGACACGCCCCCTACCTGGCGCGCCAAATGTCGGATTTTGGGCTCCGCAAAACCCTAAGGAATTCGAACCCAGGGGCGTGTGCTAAGATTCCCCAACAGCTTCGCCCCTTCCAAGCTCACAACACGATAACCCTGCTCGATGGCGAGGGATACTATGGCACACAAGAGTTTACCCAGGTTCAGGCCGCTGCGAAGCGTAAAACCCTACTCCTGCCTCACGAGGAGGTTTGTGGATGAACTAGTACAGTGGTGTCTTGCCTTGCCGGCGTGTTCGCGTGGGTGGTTTTTCTGTCCCCCTCTACCGAGCTGCCTAGCCTCTATTTATAGCGGCCCGGGTCCTCTTCCCTTATCGCATTGGCGGGAAGGGATCCCACAACAGCCAAATTTGAAAGGGGACAGGAGGTACATCTTATCCTGACGAAAGGCGGTCTTCGCCTGCAAAGTAGCTGGTGGTGACGCGGTGGTGGGCTCGCTAGAGACATCCGTCCTGCGGGGCTTGGGGTCTTGGTCTTGTTGCACCGAAGTGGAAACCTTTGGGGGGCGCTTTGGGAACTCGTGTGCGCCCCTGCCTCCTTTGCACCAAAGGGGAAACTGTCCCCTCTGGTGCACTGGCGCCCGCCTGGCCTGGCTGGCGTCACCCTTGGCCACCTGAGGTCATGTGCTGCATAGAAGTCTCCGCCGCTCAGGAGGGGGTCTGGGGAGGCCTATCTCCCCGCGGGTCTTGGCGCTGCCTCCCTCGCGAGCTCGGGGTCTCGCGAGGGCCTTGTGTCGATTGAGGCTGCGCCGGGCCGTACTTGGTCGTTGAGGTGGGCCACGCCTTGGGACACAGGTAGGCAAGTCTGGGTACCCTGGTATCCAGAACGCCGACAAATGCTAGCCGCAGGAGGGGCGGAGCGGCGTGGGAGACCACGGCCCACGGACGCCGTCCGGGCGACGCGGTTAGCTCGGTACTCGGCGGGAACTCGGCGGCGCCTGCCATGGGAGCGACGGAGCGGAGACGGAGCGGGACTGGGAACGATTCCGACACGCCCCTACCTGGCACGCCAAATGTCAGATTCGGGGCCCCGCAGACCCAAGAAAGTTTGAACTCTGGGGCGCATGCGAAGATCCCAACCAGCACAAGTCTCAAGTATGCCGCTCTACAGCCAGACCCTGCCGAAGGTGCGTCAGAGCGCAAGAAGATGGACAAGAGATATTTACCCAGGTTCGGGCCACCTTGCGGTGTAAAACCCTACTCCTGCTTTGGGTGGATTGGCCTCACGAGGAGGTTCAGTGATGAACAGGTACAGTGGTGAGCAACCTCGCGAGGGCTCTTTGGGTGAGGATGGATCCATCCCCTTCTACGGCGGTGGCTAGTGCCTATTTATAGTGGCCCTTGGTCCTCTTCCTTTATCGCATTGGCGGGAAGGGATCCCACAACGGCCAAATGTGAAGGGGGATAGGAGGTACAACTTATCCTGACTAAAGGTGGACTTCGCCTGCAAAGCTCCTGGCGTGACGCAGAGGTGGGCTCGGCGATGACATCCGTCCTGCTGAGCCCGTGGTCTTGGTCTTGTTGCACTGGAATGGAAACCTTTGGGGGGTTCCTTGGGAACCCGCATTCGCCCTTGCCTCCTTAGGACGAATGGGGAAACTGTCTCTGCTGCGCCCGCTGCCACCCGCCTGCCATGGTCATCATGGCTCACGTCATTTCAGCCTCCTAAGGTCAGGCAATGCATAGGAATCTCTGCTCCTCGGGAGGCAGCCTGGGGAGACCGCTCCTCTGGAGGTCGTGGCGTCGTTCTCCTCACGATGCCGGGGCCCCACGAGGGTATTGTCTTGTGGGGTTCGTCGTCAAGCCGTACTGGGCCGTCGACGTGGGCCACGCGCTGGGCCGCAGGTAGGCAGGTCTGGATACCCCCGATCCCAGAACGCCGACACACCATGTGCTATACTCATGAGAGAAGCCACTAGTGAAACCTACGGCACCCGGGTCTACTTTTCCAACATATTGCTTTCCGATCCATCCTTTTGCCTCTTTTGTTTTCAGATGTATTATTCCAAAAAACCCAAAAATACCTTGCTGCACTTTTTATTTGCCTGCTTTATTTTGTGTTCTTGAGAGATCTATGTATCCAATCTATCATTACCTAATGTATCTTTTTACTGTAGAGAGATTGACAACCTCTCTTTCGGGTCGGGTTGCACGTATTTGTTCTTTGTGTGCACTTGTTGTTTACATAGTGTTGGTGATCCTCCTACTGGTTCGATACCTTGGTTTCATAACTGAGGGAAATACTTACCATCGCTGTGCTGCATCATCCCTTCCAATTTGGGGAAATACCGACGCAGTCTCAAGACACGTCATAACCCTCCTGTGAAACATACCTTTAGGGCAACATTGCCTAAATTCTATGATGCTACTTTACGTCTCATTGCTTCTAAGCCACCCCTTCATATATGGGTGGTTAAGAAGAACTAACACGTTCATGCAGCATCGGGTCTCCAGATGCGATGAAGATTAACTCTAAGATTATCTCTGGAGACCCAAAAACATTCTTGCCTGGATGCAAGATAATTAATGCGAATGTGTTTACCATTTATATCGTCCAGTTTACTTACCACTATGTACTACTACATCTTCATCAATGCATGTTAACTGCATGCCTTGGTGAACAAGACTAATTCTCAAATGCAGGAATATAAATCCAACACCACTGAATGGATCATGCATAGTGGATGCACTAGTCGCATGACTGGTGATCGAAGCCTATTGATGGAGTCAACTCTTCGACCTCCAAGCAAAGATCACATCATCTTTGCCAACAAAAGTAGCAGCAAAGTTCTGGGACTAGGTAGAGTTGCTATCACAAGGGATCGGCACATGGACAATGTGAGGCTTGTCGAATCCCTTGGTTACAACTTAATGTCTGTCTCAGTGCTTTGTGATCTAGACATGCTTGTCATATTTGTCATATTCCAATGTGTTTTGTTAATGGCCTCTGACAAAACCAAAGTCTTCGAAGGTTTTCGAAGAGGTGATCTATATATGGTAGATTTCTCTACATGACTACAGGTTGCCACTTGTCTTCTTGCCAAGGCTTCGGAATGATGGCTATGGCATCGACGGCTAGGACATGCTGGTCTGAGGAACTTGCATACTCTTACCAAGAAGAGTCTCATCATTGGTGTCGATAGAGTCAAGTTCAAGAAAGGCCATCTATGTGGTGCCTGTGAAGCCGGGAAGATGACAAGGGCCAAACAACCCTCGAAGACAATCATGACGACCTCACGTCCCTTCAAGCTGCTTCATATGGACTTATTCGGCCCTACTCATTATTCAACTTTCTCTACCACTTATAATCTATATGGCTTTGTGATTGTTGATGATTACTCTCGATATACCTGGGTGCACATCTTACTCTACAAAACTGAGGTGCGGGATGTCTTCAGGCGCTTCACAAATAGGTGCATGACCAACTATGACGTCAAGTTCAAGCACATCAGAAGTGACAATGGCACCGAGTTCAAGAACACTAGACTCGACACCTACCTTAACACTCTTGGTGTCAACATGAGTTCTCTACTCCATACACTCCTTAGCAGAACATCGTCGTGGAGCGCAAGAACATGACTCTTATTGAGATGGCTTGAACTATGCTTGATCAATATAAGACACTTCGAAGACTCGGGCCTGAAGCCATTGTCACTACATGCCATATCATCAACAGGGTATATCTTCACAAGTTCTTCAATAAAACATCATATGAGCTGCTTACCAGTAAGAAAGTTATTTCAAAGTCTTTGGTGCAAGATGTTGGAAAAGGGATCCACACCACACTTCAAAATTTGCACCGAAAGCACATGAGGGTTTCGTGCTTGGTTATGGAAAGGTTTCGCACACCTATAGGGTTTTCAACACTTATTACAATAAAGTGGTTGAGACTATAAATGTGCGGTTCGATGAAACAAATGGCTCACAAAGAGTGCACCTACCTCCTGTGCTAGATAAATTTTCGCATGAAGAAGCTATTAAGTTGATGGGCACTGGAGAAATTATGCCTGAGTAACCTGAAGTAGAAGAAGTCATCATTTCTCCATTAACTCAACGCGAAGACAATGGTGCTCCTCAAGATAATGCTGCTGACAAAGACAACGCTCAGCAGCAGGAACAAAGTCTTCACCCTGCTCATCCACGTGTGGCTAATGAAGTTCAAATCGAGAAGATGCTTGATAGCATCAATGCACCAGGTCCTCTCACTCGCTCAAGGGCTCACCAATTAGCTAACTTTTGTGGGCACTTTGCTGCATCTATCTCAGAACCCACCAAGGTAGATGAAGCCTTCATGGAACCGAAATGGATTCAAGCTATGCAAGAATAACTTCATCAATTCAAGCTCAACAACGTATGGGAACTCGTCAAGCGACCAGATCCGCACAAGCACAACATCATTGGTACGAAGTCGAGCTACTGCAACAAACAAGATGAATCCAAGATGAATCAAGGCTCGACTTGTTGCTCAAGGCTACACACAGGTTGAGGGTATTGATTTCGATGAAACATTTGCACTTGTTGCTAGACTTGAAGCCATTTGTATAATGCTTGCTTATGCTAACCACTATGATATATGCTCATACGAAATGGATGTCAAAAGTGCATTCCTCAATGGTAAGATTGAGGAAAAAGTATATATTGCACAACCACCAGGGTTTGAAGATCCAAAACACCATGACATGGTCTACAGGCTCAACAAGTCATTGTATGGCCTCAAATAAGCACCAAGGGCTTGGTATGACACACTCAAGGAATTTCTCAAGGAGAAAGGCTTCAAACCTGGTTCACTCGATCCTACTCTCTTCACTAGATCATATGATGGTGAACTGTTTATATGTCAAATCTATGTGGATGACATTATCTTCGGCTGTACTAACAATCGATATAGTGATGAGTTTAGCTTCATGATGCAAGAGCAATATCATATGTCGATGATGGGAGAGCTGAAATTCTTTCTACGGCTTTAGATTCAACAACAACAGAATGGCGTCTTCGGATCTCAAGAGAAGTACCTCAAGGATTGCCTCAAGAAGTTTGGCATGCATGAATGCAAAAGGCTACAAGACTCCAATGCTAACAAACGGCCACCTCTACACTGACGAAAATGGTAAAGATATTGATCATCAGGTATATCGCTCCACGATTGGCTCTTTATTGTACCTATGTGCATCTAGGCCAGATATAATGCTTAGCGTTTGCATGTGTGCCCAATTTCAAGCGGCACCAAAGGAATCGCATCAACTTGCTGTGAAGCAAATACTTCAATATTTGGCTCACATCCCAATGCTAGGATTATGGTATCCAAAGTGCTCGAAGTTTGATCTCATTAGCTATTCAGATTTCACTCGTGACAGAGTTGATCGCAAGTCTACATCAGGTAGTTGTCACTTTCTGGGCTGTTCTCTAGTATGTTGGTCTTTGAAGAAGCAGAACCGTGTATCACTCTCCACTGCTGAAGCTGAATACATTGCTGCCAGCGCATGCTTCACTCAGCTTCTCTAGATGAAGCAAACCCTCAAGGACTACAGCATCAACAAGAAGAAAGTACCACTCTACTGCGACAATGAGAGTGCTATCAAGATCGCCCACAACCCAGTACATCACTCGAAGTCAAAGCACAGTCAGATACAACATCATTTCCTTCATGATCATGTGTTGATGGCAGACATCAATGTCGGGGTACGAGCATGTATGGGAACATCGGGGCCCCTTTGCGGTTCTACTGTGGGGATCCACGCACGCAAAGAGCAACACCAACTAGAGCGCGATCGAGGTTTAGACAAGTTTGGGCCAGTCGGAAGCTTAAAACCCTATGTCCTGTGTGTTTACGATTGAGTATATGTGTTCTAGTTACAAGGAGCGCGATCCCCTGGCTAGACACTCGAGACTGCTTCTAGACAGGTAATTGAACAGGGTTTCGACCTTTGTAAAGGTATCCATGGACCTCCTTTGATAGGTGAAAGGGGTTACCACAGTGCCCAAAATGGTAAAATACATCAAGGTGAATAGTGGCTATGGTAGTGGGACATACCTAACACTGACGGATTAGGATAGCCGCATTGAATGCGTTGTGAGGTGTCATGCTGGCGATGCTCCACGGCAAGGACTGCCTCCCCTTCTATGTTGTTCACCCAGCTACTTCTTATTATCTTGACACACCGTCCGGACGGGTGTCATTAAAGCTGTTGTAATTTCCTAGAGCCGCGACGTGCCCCGACAAGGTCTACCTAATAGCCTGCCCGCTCGACACCTCATCGATGGCGACGACCGGCTCGGTGAGGTGGAGCAGGGGCGTGGTAGTGAAGCGTTGCTGAACGCAGAGGCTTCCGGGTCTTCCTCTCCATTGAAGAGGCTTGCCGATGGCTCAGTCTTACTGCGTAGTGTTGGCTGGATAGAGCGTCGCACGGTAGAGCTTGCCGAGCCGAGGGAGGCTAACACCTGTGCCCAAGTCAAGGCACTAAAGGGCCCATTATTGAGTGCACCGACAGGAGCCTCCAGGCCTGGGCCATACCAAAGTCCGTGAGGTTGTTGGGCTAGGGCCAAAACAGTGCAGAAGTGCATAGCCCAATCTTGACTGTGGTCGTAATGATGGTTTTTCTGCTCCGCCCACGAAGCGCATTGAATGCGGGATGTGGGAGAGGTGGTTTTGAAACGGCGCGGGAGGGGCGCGCCTAAAAAGGCGCGGCCATGTTAGACTGGGAGAGGCGGCCTGTGCGTATTCCTTCTTTTATAAAGAGAAGAATTCGTGGAACCGCTCCTCATCCTAGTCGCAGTTCTCCCCATCTGCCACTTCCCCTGTTTCTTCACATGAGCAGCACAGAACCCCCGCGCCACCCTCTTGTCCCTATCGCTGTCCACAAATGCATAAGAATGACAATGGTGCTCTCGGGTCTAGTGCTTTGAGTAAGAGGATGATGACTCAACATAAAAGTAAATAGATAGGCCCTTCGCAGAGGGAAGCATTGATTTGTAGAGGTGCCAGAGCTCGAAGCTTAAAACAAGAGTGAAAGTATAATTTTTGAGCGGTGCACTTTTCTTGTCAACGTTACGACAAAGGTTTTCAACATTTTCCATGCTAAACTTATTATTGGCTGTTCCCAAATAGAATAGTAAAGTTTACTCCTATCCACCATCCAAACACATTCCATGGATGGCCGAATCCATGGTTGGCCTCCAAACAATCAATTGTCCCAAGGAGTTTGTGTAATTTATTTTGATTATGTGGGACTAGGCATCCCTCTTACCAGCCTCTCTCGTGCAATGACGACGAATAAACGACCGTCCTGAGAATAACTTGCTTAGGATGGAAAATATTGACCGCCCCGTCGCTCCATGAGCGGGACGAGTGCACAAAAATGGATGTTTATTTGAATATTTAGAGATGGCACATGCAAATTTACTTAGAACGGCAGGGTAATACTGCAGATAGGTAGTTATGGTGGACTCATGTGGAATAACTTGGTTTAAGGATTTGGATCCACAAGCAGCATTTCTGCTTAGTACAGGTGAAGGCTAGCAATAGGTTGAGAAGCGACCAGCTAGACAGCAGCAACTGTCATGAAAATGCATTTTGGATAATTAACATTGGATGTAGCATGAGTAGGATATGAACACTCTGAATTTAAACATCATGAAGGCTATATTGGTTTTGATTCAACTAGATGTTTGCACATGGGCCAAATCAAACTACTTGAATTTCTCAGAGGGAAATACCATACTACCATTTCATATTATAACCATTTTAATGCATGCTGACACACAAGATAAATCATTATTAACTCCTAGCTATTTATGCATGTCATGAGAAGCTATAATCTCTAATTGTCATCACGAACATGTTTACTCATGATATACTGAATCAGGGTCAATTCCTTTGACACAATCACTTCATCAAATATCCTCATTATTGCCTTTCACTTGCACGATCGAACAGTGTGATAATAATAATAGTGCAATAATGCCGTGGACTAAGCTGGAATCTGCAGGGCAGTTGAAGACAAAGGAGAAGACAAGGTAAAATTGGCTCTCTGTTAGATCATCAATAAAGCATATGAGAGCCACTCAACATTTTCATCGTGTTCTTCTCCTTTCGACAACTCAACAAAAGAAAAGAAATTCAGAGAAACACACTGAAATATTTTTGAAGTTTTTTTTCTTAAGCAAGCAAAGGAACTAAGGGAAAAACAAGAACGAGAAAAATTATTTACCCGGGAAATCTCCCAACAAGCAAAGGAAATATTTTTGGGTTTTTCTAGTACTACAACTAAAGAGACAAGGAAAAGAAAAGGACCGAAAAGAAGCGAGAAATATTTTTGGATTTTCAAAGTATTTCAAACACACAAGAAGAAAACTGAAAATAAAGCTAACATGGATATATATAGAAAGAGGATGAACACCGGCAATTTATATGAAGTGTGAGAACATGAATGTTATGTCGGTGAGAAATACGTACTCCCCCAAGATTAGGCTTTCGCCTAGCTTGGTAATCACCACTGGTAGTAGCCTTCAGGTCCAAGAAAGTACTTCCGCCGAGGTACCCGAGAGTCACATGCCTGGGCCTCGGCATCAGCAGCAGCAAGCTCATCCTGGTAAGCAATGATGTCCTCTGGCATTATTCTGTATCCATTCCTGGCATTATAGTTAAACAAAGAAGGTGCAGGCAACGGAATAATATCGAAAGTCTTCTCGCTATACACTACGCAGTAACGAAGGGGTTGTAGTGGTTCGGGTTTCCAGAGAAACTGGTGTTCCTCCATGGATAGATGGTCGAGGTGCACCTCAGGCAACAAATAATCAGTAGGGCGTATTGCCACCTCAAAGCGCTTAGCCAAGCGCGCAACATAAATACCACCATGAATTTTACCATTAGTTCGGTTAAGATGCAAGCGGAGCGCAACAATAGCTCCTAGGTTGTAAGCGTTATCACCATAAAGTGCACGGCGTAAAATTCCGAGGGTGGGAGCACTGAGAGCACCACCCTGCTCCATAGTAGTTATGCATTTTCCTATAACCAGAGAAAAATAATGCACAAATGGAAAATGCAAACTAGTGGCTCTCGCGTGTGAAACGCCCATGGTTTCCCTACACTTAAGGTATGAATAAAGTCCTCAAACTCCTCATCTTTAGGTTCACGCACTCCCCCATCAGAGGGAAGAAAACATATTTCACAAAATTCATGCAGAGGTAGCTCGTAGTTCTCGGCATATAGAGCAAAGCGTACCATAGGAGCACTGGGCGTATTAATGAAGTAAAAGTTTTGGATGAAGGAATTAGTAAGGAGGTAGTGTTGGTCACACTTATCTGGGAAGAAGCTGGTTAGCCAGACATTTGCCATGAATTGCATGAACTCTTCATAAAACCTGCTTCACTCATGAAGGGTATAACTGGCCATTTACAGGACCTAACTTCCGCATTGCGAGGGAGGTTCATATCGCTATCCTGAATCCTCCTAGAAACTCCCTTGGGGCTCCGGCTTGAAGAAGCTCTTGTTAGAAAGTTCATTTTCGTAAGAACAAATTTCTGAAATTTTCAAGTCACAAAATTATGTCAATAAAACTTTGGAAGATTGGTAGCAACTAATCACATGGATGCCTAGAGGACATATCAAGCATTCCCAATACTTGGAACTCAAAGAATTAGACATGCAAGCTTATTTTCTATAGCACCAAGTGCAACAACTTATGCAAAATATAAACCACTAAAACAAAAACTAATTGGAGGAATGGGAGAGTCACAAACCAAGGAACAATTCCTCAAAATAGTTTCGGAAATGGAGTTCCAAGCAAAGAGATCGAAAATTTCACTTTCTGGGTGAAAAACACGTTTGAGAGATGGCTGGAGAATTTTTTCCTAGAGGTAGGAGAAGGAGTGGGAGGAAGAGATAAGGAAGGGCAACTGGCCGCGCCCCTAGGGGGGCGCGACCTGTTGTCTGGTGGCCCACTGGCAGCCCCCCCGACAGTGATTTTTACACCCAATTTTTTTATTTATTCCACAAATATTGATGTTAAAATTTCGTGGAAATCTGAGACTTTTTATTTTTGAGGTATTTTTCATGCACGGGAAAAACAGAGAACAGGAATTTCATGGAATTTTATTTTTTTACTAAGAAAACAGAATATAAACTTGTGATACAAAGAATTGTGAATATTCAATTCATCAATCTCATGTCTTTTGAAAAGAATTCATTAATAATGTTGATCAAGTCTTATTAATAAACGTTTCCAATTAACATGAAACAGAAGAATCTTCATATATCACTAGGTTACCTCAATTTGGGATTTGTATCTCCCCAACAATAAGATTATAATATTTCTTCTTCTTGGCAGTAGGGAGAGGAATTGTAATATCTCCAATGATAATCGTAGGCAAACAAACAATGATATTAATATTATTAACCAAAGTTTGCTTGCTCGGAAAATGCATGGTATGTTGCTTGCTATTGATATGAAAGGTGACCTTGCTTTTATAAAATTCTATAACAGCCCCTGCAGTACTTAGAAAAGGTCTACCAAGGATGATCGACATATTGTCGTCCTCCGGTATATCAAGAATAACAAAGTCTGTTAAGATAGTGACATTTGCAACCACAACGGGAACGTCTTACCAAATTCCAATAGGTAAAGCAGTGGATTTATCGTCCATTTGCAAAGATATCTCAGTAGGTTTGAGTTTACTGAATTCAAGTCTTTTATAAAGGGCGAAAGGCATAACACTAACACCGGCCTCTAAGTCACATAAAGCAGTTTTAACATAATTCCTTTTAATAGATCAAGGTATCGTGGGTATACCCGGATCCCCCAATTTCTTAGGTACTGCACCATCAACAGAATAATTAGCAAGCATGGTAGCCATTTCAGTTTCAGGTATCTTTCTTTTATTAGTGATAATATCTTTCATATACTTAGCATATGGAGGCATTTTCAATATATCAGTCAAGCGAGTGCGTAAATGGACAGCTCTAATCATTTCAGCAAAATGCTCGAAATCTTACTCATCTTTACTTTTAGTGGCTTTATGAGGGAATGACATAGGTTTTTGAACCCATGGCTCTCTTTCCCTTCCATGTTTCCTAGCAACAAAGTCTCTCTTATCATAACGTTTATTTTTAGAAGGTGGGTTATCAAGATACTCAGCAAGTTCAATTTCTACATCATTATCATTTTCTTTGTTATTATCTGGTTGAGCACCTATATGAGCATCATCATTATTATTATCATTTTATTATCACTAGGACTATGCTCACAACCAAACTGAGTCTCAGCATCAGAAACATAAACTTCATTGTTTTTCGCAACATGTTTTTCTATAACAGGTTCACTAGAGGCATGCAAGTTCCTATCATTTTTCTTTTTCTTTTTCTTCTTAGATGAACTAGGGGTATCTTCATTAATTTTCTGAGAATCTTGTTCAATTATTTTAGGGTGACCTTTAGGATAAAGAGGTTCTTGGGTCACTCTACCTCCTCTAGTCACTACTCTAATATCATGATCATTTATATTATTCATTTCAGCAAGCAAATCATTTTGTGATTTAGGGACTTGGTCTAATTGAGTGTGAACCATAGAAGCATGTTTGCCTAAACCTTTCACATCATTTGCAATTCTAAACATCAAGTCACTTAAGCGATCTATCATCATAGCATTACGTTGCAATTGATTCTTAACATATTTGTTGAAATGTTCTTGCTTAACAATGTAATTATCAAATTCATCCAGCATTGTTCAGGAGTCTTAGTATAAGGTATATCACTTTTATTAAAGGGACGGAGCGAGTTTACCTTTACTACCTATGTCGGGGTATCAAGTCCATTTATTTCTTCAATAGGTAGTAATTTCTTGACATCCTAAGTTTTAATAACTTTTTCTTTCATAGATCTTTTTGCTTCTTGCATATCTTTGGGGATGAGAAATAGAATACCCCTCTTCTTTTGAATAGGTTCTGAAGGTGGTTCAGGGAGTGTCTAATCATTGGTATTTTGCATTATGTTGTTCAATAATTCTTCAGCTTGTCCAACAGTTCTCTCCCTGAAAACACAACCAGCACAACTATCTAGGAAATCCCTAGAAGCATCAGTTAGTCCATTATAAAAAATATCAAGTACTTCATTCCTCTCAAGTGGACAATCAGGCAAGGCTCATAGTAATCAGAGAAGCCTCCCCCAAGCTTGAGGGAGATTCTCTTCTTCAATTTGAGCAAAGTTAAATATTTCCTGTAAGGCAGCTTGTTTCTTATGAGCAAGAAATATTTTGCAGAAAAGTGTTGAAGCATATCCTGGGGACTACGTATACAACCAGGAGTAAGTGATAAGAATCATTCCTTGGCCTCGCCTTTTAGCGAGAAAGGAAAAAAGCTTAAGGATATAATAGTAGCGAATCTTTTCTTCATTAGTAAACAGAGCAGCAATATCATTCAGTTTCATAAGGTGTTCGACAATAGCTTCATTTTCATAACCATGGAAAGGATCAGACTCTACTATAGGAATTAACTCAGGGTCTACAGAGAACTCATAATCCGTATCAGTAACAAATATAGCGGAAGTAGCAAATTTAGGATCATGTTTCATTTTCTCAATCATAGATTTTTCTTTTAGTTTGCATAATAGTTTCTTCACATAATCTCTATTTTCTCAAGCAAGAATGTCCCTAGCTACCTCATCATACATCACATAACCTTCAGGTACTGTGGGGACCCCGACTCATAAGTCGTGATCATAGAATGCACGTGTACAGTGATCCCAGAGATCAATGCTCACTGAAGACACAGAAGCTGAATAACAAGAGTCTTACATCCACACTTAGCGTCTTACACAAATAAAGACCATGAAGGTCAAGTCTTACATAGATAGGGCCGCAAGGGCCAAACACTTAAACATAACAAGGAGTGGAAATCTTGATCGGAAACGTGAACCCATGCCATCTGCCTTAAACCTACATGCATTCTGACAGGGAAGCGTCCTAGTTCGCATGTTCGTCACCAACGAACTCTTCGCCATATTCCAGCTCTTCCATGCCTGGACAATTAAATAACCAGTGGCAAGCCAATGAGTACTTTGAATGTACTCGCAAGCAACCCAAGTTTTGGAACAAGGTATAACAATGCATGATATAGCACTAAGTAGGTAACTTTGCAGAAAGCTAGTTTTAAGTGCAATGCATGATCAAGTAACTTAAGTAAGCATGCATCAACCGTTGGCAGGCATTCATGTCAACAAGCCACAGTTATCATCATAAACAGGGGTTGAACATCTCATGTTCATCAACATGCCAAGTCATCAGACTCGGCTCAAGTTTCATCCTTGTAACCAACACACACACACACACCAAGTTTAGTAAACATTGGACGTAGCACAAGAGCGGCCATCCAACTGTCCTTGACCGTGGATGCGGCTATTCGAATAGTTTTACACTCTGCAGAGGTTGCACACTTTACCAACAAGACTCGGGGAACTTCCGTGTCATCCACGACTCGCGGTATATTTCATACCCGAGGTAAGCACCCAAACAATGCCTTTCCCCTAGCGATACTAAACAAAGAGTCCACTCGTTGGTGCCATCCCTCATGATATACATCACACGTATCATCCATGAGGGCACGCAACTGTGTGCCCGGTGCCTGTAAAGACAGCGCATGGTCGCCCTACCAGGTATGACCCCGTATCGAGAGTGATATCGTCACTCCCGCCACTAGTAATGCGGGCTCTATGCTAGTACCCACCAAGGTAATCAACAAAGCCCCGTACCATAAGGGGTATCGTGGTTGTACATGTCAGGTTGGAATAATGGTCGCAACTTACACCAATCCGTTTCCAAAAACCACACACACTCACTTGCTCCGGTACACCACTTCTTTATCAAGTGGTTACCTAGCTCAACATCATCTCCCTCGGGCATTAGTGGCACCCGACCGGGTTTTCGAAAACTCTTTGAAACCATATTTGTTTCCATCACCATGCATATTCCCATCCCACTTGCGTAGCAACTACTAGCAACCTAACTACTCCCACCCACACCACCCTCATAAGGATGGTAGGGTCATGCCCGATGCAAGTATCAACGGTAAAGTATCGAAGGCATCCCACCGAAGGGGAGGGACACCACATCACATGATCAACATCACGAAATGAAGTGCTATATGTCGTGCAATAAAAGGGTTCATAGTCATGGTCAAAGGGCTGCTTGCCTGGCTCAACAAAGTCTTCGGGGTCTTCAAAGTTTTCGGGTCCAACTCCCTCGTCAACCTCGTAATCTATCGTCGCGATAAATAACAGTAAAAATAAGAATCAACACAAAAACAGAGCACAAAACTCACTTCTAAAATGTTGCCCTACTCTGATAAATACTACAAACTATACTAAAAATGTTTGCCTAAGGTTTTGTTGTTCAAAAGATTTTGAAAACTATTTAAAAAGAGGCCAAAAATAATCAAAACTAGCCTTTAAATAAAACCAGTACATAAAATGTTTTCAAAAATTTACACAAGTGGCACTATAAAATTCTATAGAATATTACAAGATTTGTGGTGGAAAAATATTTGGAATTGGATAAATATTTATTTGTGTGGGATTTTTGCAAATACTGCCAGAAAAAGAAAAAGAAAAGGGCTCCAGTGCCCTGGGCCAGAGCTGGCCGCAGCTGGGCCGGCCCAGAGGCCAGCCAGCCCAGGCGAACCGATCGTCCGCGCCGCGCCAGGTTTAAACTTGATGGGCGGGCCCTGCGGGCCAGTGAGAGAGAGAGACGCGGGAGGGGCGCGGGAGGATGACGAACGGGCCCCACTTGTCGGGGTCGTCGTCAACCCCTCGCCAGAGGGCAGAGGAGCTCACCATCGACGGTTCCGGCCACGGCGAGGCAAGCAGAGGATAGGAACGGGTTCCTTGCACTCCCGCCGTTCGGATGGTGGTCGGGGTGGTCGCCAGAGCGCAGGAAATCGCTGGCGGCAAGGTGGCCACGGCGGAGGCGCTTTGGGAGGTGGTCGAAGTTGACGACTCCCGCCGAAATCCAAGCGGAGAGGAGGGGGAAAAGGACCGAGGGCCTACTGCGGTCACGATGGAGGAGAGAGGAGAGCCGCAGCGGGCATGTGTCCCGAGATCGACGGAGCCCCGACGCGGCGGCGCCTCGGTAGATCCCGAGCACTGGTGCTCCGGGGGGGGTTACTTGGGGGCGCAGGGGTTCAATTGGAAGGAGGAGGGGGTCAGCAGAGTGGAGAGAGAGGCCCGGGGTGGCCTTTATATAGGCGGGGCGAGGTCCACCGAGCTCGGGTGCACCGGTGAGCTCGGGGCCGAGGCCAGAGGGATAGGGAGCTCACGGGGGCTTGTCCGGGGAGTTCCTGGGGTTGGTCTAGGCACGCGAGGGAGAATAGAGAGAGAAGGGAGTGCGCACGTGATAGCCCATGCATTGGCCGAATGGGGCGGCGTCGGGCGCGCGCCATGGGAGCCGTTGCAGGGAGAGAGAGGAGGGGGACAGGGGCGTGGCGTGTTGCGGACCTCGAGGGGCCTCGACTGGCGCGAGGGGGGAGCTCGAGGTAGTCGGATATGGGCAAGAGAGGGAGGTCAACCCTCTGGAGCACGGCTGCGCGCTCCAGAGTGCGACTTTGACCGGCATGCCAGAGCTTTTGACGCGCTCTGGCATGTTCACTTGTGTCCACGGGATGCAGGATGGAGTAAACAAGTGGGAAGGAGCCTTGGATACTCTGGAGTAGCCATGAGTGAGAGAGAGAAGTGAGAGAAAGGTGAAAAAGGGGCTGTCCAGAGAGGGAAAATGGTGGTTTCACCCTTGCCATCATGCTCTCTGGCGCCTAGACTTTTACCAGAGGTGAGGAAGGGTGGTATGGTGTTGTAGTAAAAGTTGTGGCTCAAGGAGAACAAGGGAAGGGGTTCAATCATTGAGATTTGCTTCCCACCAGAAGGTGTTTGATCAGTGTTTGGACTAGCAAATGGACTTTCCTTTCCATGAGAGTTAATAGGGTGAAAATATAGGTAAAATTAGAGTGGACCACCAAGTTTGAGATCATTTAAAGAAAGTTCAAAATGTAACTTTGTAAAACCCTAGAAATCAACAACATCAGATTCCTGTAGATCTAGGCTTGCATTTCCATTCTCCTTGATGCACCATTTGGTGTGGCATCCTTATTTGGGTAATAGAACATGCCCACAAATTTAGGGTCAAGGGAAGAAACTTCACCATGTAAAGTTGCTCAAGTTTGGTTCTGTACAGGAATGGTCTTGGGACATTCTGGTGAATCAAAACAGTTGGCATTGAGATGAAACTTTGCAAGATCATCACATACAACATGTGTGACTTGCTAGAATTTTCCTGGATTTCATTGAAAATATTTCTAATTGAAATATTCCAAAAGCTTGATTTAGGCAGAAAGGGTTTTGAGGGGTTTTACCCATTATGCTGAACATGACCATGTGTTGAAACTCATATATATGGAAAATATATGTCCACTGAGTTTCCCTAAATTTTCTCAAATATTTTTAAAGCATTTAAATATTTTTTCCCTATAAAAGACCATTTCTGGCCTTAAGAAAAACCTTTAAATAAAATAGGAAAATAATATTTAAAAATAATATTTGGTGTTTTTGGGAAGTCATATATATAGTAGGTTTCAAATAAAGCCTTTGAAAAGAACGGATCCACCCAATTTGAGGACTTGCAGCAAACCTCAATTCGGGGGCTTTTGAAAACCTAGTTTGAATAAATCCTTTTTGGCCAAAATAAATTTTGATAAAAATAGTTTTAGGTACTATACACATGGTATGGTCATTGGGCAAGAAGTTTGGATCAAGGAAGATGAATATGGAGAGGAGTAGAACCTAAGAGTGCCAACACATTCAAGCAAGCAAGCAAGCATCAGACATATCAAACAAGCACATGCACTCGAAAAGTTTTAATTGGTTCCAAATTTTATAAATCCATATTATAGCAAGGTGATACAAACACAGGGTGTGACAGACCTACCCCCCTTACAAGAATCTCGTCCCCGAGATTCCTAGGCTAAGCGCTAAAAAGATAAGGGAACTCAGATCGAAGATAGTCTTCACGCTCCCAGGTTGCTTCAGCTTCAATGTGGTTGCTCCATTGGACCTTGAAGTACTTGATGGTGCAGCTTCGGGTGCAACGCTCCACTTCATCCAAAATGCGAAGTGGCCTCTCATGATAAGTGAGGTCTGGCTGAAGGTCGATGGCTTGATGGTCGATGTCCTTGTAGAGGTCGGGGTGGTTGGGAACTTGAAGACACTTCCGGAGCTGTGACACGTGGAACACGTTGTGCACGTCTGATAGCTCGGAAGGTAGTTCTAGATGGTAAGCAACTTCTCCTCGTCTATCAGTGATCTTGAAGGGCCAATGTATCTTGGTGCAAGCTTCCCCTTGACGTGAAAACGCTTGATTCCTTTGAGAGGCGTGACTTGGAGATAAACATGGTCTCCAACACGGAAACTCATGTCTCGATGGTGGGGATCAGCGTAGCTCTTTTGTCTGGTATTAGCGGTCTTGAGACGCTCTCGGACGAGTTGAACTTGTTCTTCTGCTTCGCGGAGGATGTCTGGGCCAAAGACTAGTCCTTCTCCGGTTTTCGACCAATTGAGGGGAGTGCGGCACTTGCGTCCGTACAACACCTCAAATGGTGCCATCTGAAGACTCGACTGGTAGCTGTTGTTGTAGGAGAACTCGGCGAATGGTAAGCAATCTTCCCACTTGGCTCCATATGCCAATACACAAGCACGGAGCATATCCTCGAGTATCTGGTTTACTCGTTCCGTTTGTCCACCGGTCTAGGGGTGAAAAGCAGTGCTGAAGGAAAGCTTGGTTCCCAGGGCTTCTTGGAATCTATTCCAGAATCTCGCGGTAAACTGGGTACCTCGGTCTGACACGATCTCCTTAGGAATTCCGTGGAGGCTCACGATCCGGTTGATGTAGAGGTTGGCCAGTTGGTTCCCATTATAGGTCGTCTTGACGGGAATGAAGTGGGCTACCTTGGTTAGGTGATCGACAATGACCCAGATGGAATCATGTCCTTTGCTTGACCTAGGTAATCCGGTGATGAAGTCCATCCCGACTTTGCCCCACTTCCATTCAGGCACTTTGAGAGGTTGCAATAGTCCAGCGGGTCGCTGATGCTCAGCTTTGACTCTCTGGCATATGTCACACTTAGCAACAAAGGTGCCTATCTCCCGTTTCTTGCCATGCCACCAGAATCTTGTTTTGAGGTCTTGGTACATCTTGGTTCCTCCAGGGTGGATGGAATACGGAGTCTCGTGAGCTTCTTGCAAGATCAAGTTCTTGAGCTCTATCTTGTTGGGTACGCAAATGCACTTCCCGAACCATACAACTCCTTGTTCATCCACTGAGAATCCTGGGGCCTTGCATGTCTTGATCTTCCTCTTGATGCCTTCAATGCTCTCGTGTCCCTTTTGGGCTTCCTTAATATCATCCATCAAGGTAGGCTTTTCTTCGAGGCTAGCTAGGAATCCAGGTGCAACTAGTTCCAAGCCGAAGCTTTCAAGTTCTTCATACAGGGCGGGTAGCCTTTCCTTAATCATAGAATTCAAGGAACAAGCCTTTCTGCTTAAGGCATCGGCTACCATGTTAGCCTTTCCAGGGTGGTATTGAACACTGAGGTCATAGTCCTTGATCAACTCCAACCATCTTCGCCGCCTCTTGTTCAATTCCTTTTCAGTGAAAATATACTTCAAACTCTTGTGGTCTGTGTATATCTGACATCGCTTCCCCAGAAGGTAATGTCGCCATGTCTTCAAGGCATAAACTACGGCTACCAACTCAAGATCATGAGTAGCGTAGTTCTCTTCATGAGGACATAGTTGTTTGGATAGATATGCTACGACTCTGCCTTCTTGCATCAGAACACCTCCAAGCCCGGTTCTCGATGCATCACAATATATCACAAACTCCTTGTGAATATCGGGGGTGACCAAAACTGGGGTTGTGGTCAATCTCTTCTTGAGCTCTTGGAAGTTTCCTTCGCATTTTGGTGTCCATTCGAACTTCTTGTCCTTCTTCAAAAGCTGATTCATATGTCGGGCAATGCTCGAGAATCCTTCGACGAACTTGCGGTAATATCCCGCGAGTCCGAGGAAGCTCCTAACTTCCTACACATTGGTTGGGGATTGCCATTCAGTAACGGCCTCAATCTTGGCAAGATCCACTGACAACCCTTCTGCAGTCAACACATGACCCAAGAATCCAACTTCATGCAGCCACAATTCACACTTGCTGAACATGGCATAAAGCTGGTGCTGTCGAAGCTTGTCTAGGACCAATCTCAAGTCTTGCTCATGCTCTTCTTCAAACTTGGAGAAGACGAGTATGTCATCAATGAAGGCGACAACAAACTTGTCCAAGTACTCCATGAAAACCTTGTTCATGAGGTACATGAAGTAGGCTGGGGCATTGGTTCACCCAAATGACATGACCGTGTATTCATACAGGCCATACCGGGTTACAAATGCCGTCTTTGCAATGTCTTGGGGCCTGATCTTCAGCTGATAGTACCCAGACCTGAGGTCGATCTTGGAAAACACCTTAGCTCCATTCAGCTGATCGAACAAGTCTTCAATCTTGGGGAGTGGGTACTTGTTCTTTATTGTGACCTCATTGAGGGAATGGTAATCGACAAAGAGTTGGATAGTTCCATCCCTCTTTGACACAAATAGAACAGGTTATCCCCAAGGAGAGGCACTAGGGCGAATGAATCCTTTTCTGAGCTGCTCTGCCAGTTGCTTCTTCAACTCAGCCAACTCTTCGGACCCCATCCTATAGGGCTTCTTATAGATGGGTCCTGCTCCGGCTATTAGCTAAATGATGAACTCAATGTCGCGGTCAGGAGGCATTCCGGGCAGCTTATCAGGAAATACATCTGGGTATTCACATACCACTGGCACTTGATCCAACTCAATTCCCGACAGACAGTTAGCCTGCGGGGCGTGAGTGGAGGCAGGGTTGGGAACATACTTGACTTCCACTCCTTGGCTATTGGTTATGGTAACGATCCTCTTGGCACAGTCCAAGTAGCCTTGGTTCTTGGTCAACCAATTCATGCCAAGGATGATGTCCAAGCCTGGTGAATCCAGAACTATGAGGTCTGCTAGGAAGTCTACCCCGTTGATGATAATCTCAACTCCCTTACATCCTATCTTGGACTTCATAACCGAACCTGGGCTTTGTATCAACATATGACTACCCAGGGGTGTAGGCTTCATACCACTTTCTAGTGCAAACTTTTGAGTGACAAAAGAGTGTGAAGCTCCACAATCAAACAGTACGGTTGCTGGGGTTGAGTTGACGAGAAACGTACCAGTATGACGTCCGGGTCTTCCTGGGCTTCCACAGCGGTGACATGATTCACACGACCTTTGCCATTGTTGGGCTGGTTGCGGGTTGCTGGGTTCCTTGGTGGCGCTCCACGGCCATGACCTTGGTTGGGCGCATTGGGGCGCGGTGCATCTGGATTCTTGTTGGGGCACTTCTTAGAGATGTGTCCAGGCTGACCACACCCAAAGCAAGTGACCTGAACATAGTTGTTGTTGTTGTTGTTGTTGTTCCTGCCACCGTTGTTGTTATTGGGGTTGTTGTAAGCTGGCCTGGGGTTGGGAAACTACTGAGGCTGGTAGCTCGGACGAGGTGCAGGAGGTCTAGCCTGCTGCGGCTGATAGGTTGGCTTGGCTGGTGCTGGCTGCCAGGGGCGAGGCTTCTGGTTACTGGATTCCTTTGCTAATCATCTTGTGCTTGCGAGTGTCATCTATGGCACGACGCTTGTCTTCCAGCATTAGGGCCTTGTTCACCAGGTCGAAGAAGGTCCGACAGTCGTAGACTATGAGCTGATACTGCAGGGTCTGCTGAAGTCCTTCCATGAAGCGTTCCATCTTAGCAGCCTCCGTGTTGACATATTCAGGTGCATACCTTGACAGCAGGTTGAACTTCTGCATGTACTCCTTGACAGAGCCACATCCTTGCTTCAGCGCTCGGAATTCTCTCTTCTTGATAGCCATGATCCCAGAAGGAATGTGGGCGGTGCGGAATCCTTCCTTGAAGTTATCCCAGGTGATCACACGATCGCCTTGCATGACCTTGAATCCATCCCACCAAGCTCTGGCGGTACCTCCAAGGCAGTGAGAGGCATACAACACCTTCTCACGATCCTCATTGCAATTGACCAGTGCAAGGAGGTCCTCGATGGTGCGGATCCAGTCATCAGCATCCAGTGGTTCAACAGTCTCAGTGAAGGTTGGGGGCGAATTCCTCATGAACTCAGACAGAGTGGTGCGGCCATTGCCGTTCCTGCCTTGCTGCTGGTTGTTCACAAGGACTTGAGCCATCTGTTGAATAGCAGCAGTGTTGGCTTGGTGTTCTTCCCGGAGAACTTGGAGAAACTGAGCTATGGTCATGTTCCCCGGTGGACGTGGTGGCGGGGGAATATCGCCTTGTGGCTGCTCCGGGTGATCTCCAGCGTGAGTAGCCCCACTAGCTCCCTGTTGCTGGCTGGAGTTGCCGGCTTCAGGGTTGGTGAAGAAGCTATTGCGGGTTGCAGTCCCCATCCTGCTTGGAGCAGCCAAGTCAAATAACTAGGATAAATGAGGGGAAAAGCGATACAAGAAAAGCGCGCCTAGGGGGGGTTGGTATAGTGCAAGTGTGGTAAAACAAGGGTCGAAAGACCAACACATATATTAAGATAAGATAGACAATGGAGTCTCTTACATGTTGCCTAAGGCAAAAGCATGACTTGCATCGGAACATAAACAACAAAACCAAACAACAAGCACACATGGTTTCATATGAACCATTACATGGACTCGACTTCGCATGAGGGGTACATGACTGATCCTACCCTAGGGGTTCTCGGACTCAGGTGGTGGAGTGCTCGGTCTTGTAGTCACGCTCCTCTAGGTCTTCCTCCTGATCGTCCTCCGTACGTGCATCGTCTCCGGTCAAAGGGGTCGGAGAACGAGGAGGTCCATCCCGACGACGCTTCGTCGGTGGGTCAGTGAAGAGCTCACGGTACTCCTTCGCACTCATGTGACGACGACGTGTGGGTGCATCTCTAGCTGGGGGTACTCCTCCTTGGTAAGCGACAGCCGGTCGTCCCTCAGGGGCTCCATCCTTCTTGATCCTATCTGGCTTCGTCTTGGCTTGACGAAGTAGCTCTCGGGTGTGGTTAAGTTCCTCGCGGAGCTTCACGAACTCCTTAATCAGGTTGTGAACCAGACTGTCGGCGGAGAGGCTGAAGTAGGTCTGGAACCTGAGTGGCATCCCATCCTCCTTGGACGGAATCAACGTCCAACTCTCGCCATTCCCATCCTTCTTGATAGGTAGATAGCGAGTAGCTGGCTCATCAGCCATCTCTGGAATGATGTCTCGAAGGTGGATAAGAGCCTTGCGTGTAGCCGTCTCGACTGCGAGTGCCTGGGTCACCATCTGTGGTCCTTCAAAGAACCAACTAGTCGGGGAGTCGTTTGCCTTCACGAACACATCAACGTGGTACTCCTTCATGACCGCATCGACCCAGTGCTCGTGGTAGAGGAAAACGGGTGGTCGGCGATATTGGCACTTCTCCAGGCTATCCTCAAGGAGTAGGGGAAAGCCGGATGCTAGGAGGGCTTCGGGTACGACAGCCATCTACAATGGTTTAAAGGGAGGAGAGTCAGTATAGTGCTGTGAGAAGACTAGAAGAGAAAAGAAGTGCAGAACTCTTAAGTATATGTGTAGTTTTGAAAATGGTTTTATCCTAGCTAACGTCCATGCTAACTAAGGGCTTCCTACAGTCAAGATGGATCTGATGCCAGCTCTGTGGGGACCCCGACTCATAAGTCGTGATCACCGAATGCACGTGTACAGTGATCCCAGAGATCAATGCTCACTGAACACACAGAAGCTGAATAACAAGAGTCTTACATCCACACTTAGCGTCTTACACAAATAAAGACCATCAAGGTCAAGTCTTACATAGATAGGGCCGCAAGGGCCAAATACTTAAACATAACAAGCAGAGGAAATCTTGATCGGAAATGTGAACCCATGCCATCTGCCTTAAACCTACATGCATTCTGACTGGGAAGCGTCCTAGTTCGCATGTTCGTCACCAACGAACTCTTCGCCATATTCCTGCTCTTCCATGCCTGGCCAATTAAATAACCAGTGGCAAGCCAATGAGTACTTTGAATGTACTCGCAAGCAACCCAAGTTTTGGAACAAGGTATAACAATGCATGATATAGCACTAAGTAGGTAACTTTGCAGAAAGCTAGTTTTAAGTGCAATGCATGATCAAGTAACTTAAGTAAGCATGCATCAACCGTTGGCAGGCATTCATGTCAACAAGTCACCGTTATCATCATAAACAGGGGTTGAACATCTCATGTTCATCAACATGCCAAGTCATCGGACTCGGCTCAAGTTTCATCGTTGTAACCAACACACACACACACACACCAAGTTTAGTAAACATTGGACGTAGCACAATAGCGGTCATCCAACTGTCCTTGACCGTGTACACGGCTATTCGAATAGTTTTACACTCTGCAGAGGTTGCACACTTTACCCACAAGACTCGGGGAACTTCCGTGTCATCCACGACTCGCGGTATATTTCATACCCGAGGTAAGCACCCGAACAATGCCTTTCCCCTAGCGATACTAAACAAAGAGTCCACTCGTTGGTTCCATCCCTCATGATATACATCACACGTATCATCCATGAGGGCACGCAACTGTGTGCCCGGTGCCTGTAAAGACAGCCCATGGTCGCCCTACCAGGTATGACCCCGTATCGAGAGTGACCTCGTCACTCCCGCCACTAGTAATGCGGGCTCTATGCTAGTACCCACCAAGGTAACCAACAAAGCCCCGTCCCATAAGTGGTATCGTGGTTGTACATGTAAGGTTGGAATAACGGTCGCAACTTACACCAATCTGTTTCCGAAAACCACACACACTCACTTGCTCCGGTACACCACTTCTTTATCAAGTGGTTACCTAGCTCAACATCATCTCCCTCGGGACCGATGGGGTTTTAGAAAAGTCTTCGAAACCATATTTGTTTCCATCACCATGCATATTCCCATCCCGCTTGCGTAGCAACTACTAGCAACCTAACTACTCCCACCCGCACAACCCTCATAAGGATGGTAGGGTCATGCCCGATGCAAGTATCAACGGTAAAGTATCGAAGGCATCCCACCGAAGGGGAGGGACACCACATCACATGATCAACATCACAAAATGAAGTGTTTTATGTTATGCAATAAAAGGGTTCATAGACATGGTCAAAGGGCTGCTTGCCTGGCTCTACAAAGTCTTCGGTGTCTTCAAAGTCTTCGGGACCAACTCCCTCGTCAACCTCGCAATCTATCATCGCGATAAATAACGGTAAAAATAAGAATCATCACAAAAACAGAGCACAAAACTCACTTCTAAAATGTTGCCCTACTCTGATAAATACTACAAACTATATTAAAAATATTTGCCTAAGGTTTTGTTGTGAAAAATATTTTGAAAACTATTTAAACAGAGGCCAAAAATAATCAAAACTAGCCTTTAAATAAAGCCAGTACATAAAGTGTTTTCAAAAAATTACACAAGTGGCATTATAAAATTCTACAGAATATTACAAGATTTGTGGTGGAAAAATATTTGGAATTGGATAAATATTTATTTGTGTGGGATTTTTGCAAATACTGCCAGAAAAAGAAAAAGGAAAGGGCTCCAGTGCCCTGGGCCACATATGGCCGCAGCTGGGCCGGCCCAAAGGCCAGCCAGCCCAGGCGAACCGGGCGTCCGCGACGCGCCAGGTTTAAATCTGACGGGCGTGCCCCACGGGCCAGTGAGAGAGAGAGACGCGGGAGGGGCGCGGGAGGCTGATGAACGGGCCCCACTTGTCGGGGTCGTCGTCAACCCCTCGCCAGAGGGTAGAGGAGCTCACCGTTGATGGTTCCGGCCACGGCGAGGCGAGCAGAGGACATGAACGGGTTCCTTGCACTCCCGCCGTTTGGATGGTGGTCGGGGTGGTCGCCGGAGCGCAGGGAATCGCCGGCGGCGAGGTGGCCGCGGCAGAGGCGCTTCGGGAGGTGGTCGAAGTTGACGACTCTCGCCGAAATCCGAGCGGAGAGGAGGGGGAAAAGGACCGGGGGCCTACTACGGTTGCGATGGACGAGAGAATAGAGCCAGAGTGGGCCTGTGTCCCGATAATCGATGGAGCCCCGATGCGGCGGCGCCTCGGTCGATCCCGATCACTGGTGCTCCGGGGGGGGGTTACTTGGGGGCGCATGGGCTCGGTTGGAAGGAGGAGGGGGTCAGCAGAGGGGAGAGAGAGGCTCGGGGTGGCCTTTATATAGGCGGGGCGAGGTCCACCGAGCTCGGGTGCGCCGGTTAGTTCGGGGCCAAGGCCAGAGGGACAGGGAGCTCACGGGGGCTTGTCCAGGGAGTTCCTGGTGTTGGTCTAGGCGCGCGAGGGAGAAGAGAGAGAGAGAAGGGGAGCGTGCGCGTGCGAGCCCATGCATTGGCCAAACGGGGCGGCGTCGGGTGCGCGCTAGGGTAGCCATTGTAGGGAAAGAGAGGAGGGGGACAGGGGTGTGGCGTATTGCAGACGTCGAGGGGCCTCGACTGGCACGAGGGGGAAGCTAGAGGTGGTTGGGTATGGGCAGGAGAGGGAGGTCAACCCTTTGGAGCGCGGCTGCGCGCTCTAGAGCGTGACTTTGGCCGGCATGCTAGAGCTTTTGACGCGCTCTGGCATGTCCACTTGTGTCCAGGGGATGTAGGAGGGAGTAAACAAGTGGGAAAGAGCCTTGGATGCTCTAGAATAGCCATGAGTGAGAGAGAGAAGTGAGAGAAAGGTGAAAAGGGGGTTGTCCAGAGAGGGAAAATGGGGGTTTCACCCTTGCCATCATGCTCTCAGGCGCCAAGATTTTTAGCAGAGGTGAGGAAGGGTGGTATGGTGTTGTGGTAAAAGTTGTGACTCAAGGAGAACTAGGGAAGGGGTTCAATCATTGAGATTTGCTTCCCACCAGAAGGTGTTTGATCAGTGTTTGGACTAGAAAATGGACTTTCCTTGCCATGAGAGTTAACAGGGCGAAAATATATGTAAAATTAGAGTGGACAACCAAGTTTGAGATCATTTAAAGAAAGTTCACAATGTAACTTTGTAAAACCCTAGAAATCAATAGAATCAGATTCCTGTAGATCTAGGCATGCATTTCCATTCTCCTTCATGCACCATTTGGTGTGGCATCCTTATTTGGATAATATAAGGTGCCCACAAAGTTTGGGGTCAAGGGAAGAAACTTCACCATGTAAAGTTGCTCAAGTTTGGTTCTGGACAGGAATGGTTTTGGGACATTCTGGTGAATCAAAACAGGTGGGATTGAGATGAAACTTTGCAAGATCATCACATACAGCATGTGTGACTTGCTAGAATTTTCCTGGATTTTATTGAAAATATTTCTAATGGAAATATTCCAAAAGCTTGATTTAGGCAGAAAGGGTTTTGAGGGGTTTTGCCCATTATGCTGAACATGACCATGTCTTGAAACTCATATATATGGAAAATATATGTCCACTGAGTTTCCCTAAATTTTCTCAAATATTTTTAAAGCATTTAAATATATTTTTCCCTATAAAAGACCATTTCTGTACTGAAGAAAAAGCCTTTAAATAAAATAGTAAAATAATCTTTAAAAATAATATTTGGTGTTTTTGGGAAGTCATATATATAGTAGGTTTCAAATAAAGCCTTTGAAAAGAAAGGATCCACCCAATTTTAGGACTTGCAGTGCAAACCTCAATTCAGGGGCTTTTGAAAACCTAGTTTGAATAAATCCTTTTTGGACAAAATAAATTTTGCTAAAAATAGTTTTAGGTACTATACACATGGTATGATCATTGGGAAAAAGTTTGGATCAAGGAAGATGAATATGGAGAGAGTAGAACCTAAGAGTGCCAACACATTCAACCAAGCAAGCAAGCATGAGACATATCAAATAAGCACATGCACTCAAAAAGTTTTAATTGGTTCCAAATTTTATAAATCCATATTACAGCAAGGTGATACAAACACAGGGTGTGACAGGTACAAAAGGCAATTCATACTTACTTGGTGAGAGAGGGGTAAAAGGTGATTCAATGTCTTCCCCAATTTCAGCATTCTCAAGTTCTCTAGCTTTAGCAATATGAGCATCAAGTAATTCATTCAGTGGCACATGTTCAGTTTCAACATGTGTAGCAATAGTTTCATCATCAATTTCAGAAGTAGCATCATCAAGTTCATGTGACATATCAGGATGATCAACAGGTGGTGGTGTAACAAGCTGATTCAAAACAGAAGGTGAATCAAAAGCAGAGCTAGATGGCAGTTCCTTACCTCCTCTCGTGCGAGAGGGGACGATCTTAGTTCGGTCATCTTTCAGATTTCTCATAGTGGCGATTGTATATCCTTCTGTTAACATAATAAATAGAGCTATGCTCCCCGGCAACGGCGCCAGGAAAAGGTCTTGATAACCCACAAGTGTAGGGGATTGCAAAAGTCTTCACAGGTAGTATTTCACCCTAATTTATTGATTCGACACAATGGGAGCCAAATAATATTTATTGGCTGTGACAGTTGAGTTGTTAGTTCAACCGCACCGAGGATATCTCTGTGCAGCAAAAATTTAGTAGCACGGCAAATAGTAGTAGCAAAAGTGACAATAATAGTGACAGTAGCAGTTTAGTAGCAAGTGTGATAGTAACAATAGCAATAGTAACTTGGCAAGATTCAGTATATGTAACTCGTAGGCACGTGGGTCGGTGGTGGATAATGATTTAGATGACATTGATCATATAACAGTTACACACTAGGGCGACACGGAACTAGCTCCAATTCATCAATGTAATGTAGGCATGTATTCCATATATAGTCATACGTGCTTGCGATAAGAACTTGCATGACATCTTTTGTCCTACCCTCATGTGGCACCGGGGTCCTATTGGAAACTTAGGGATATTAAGGCCTCCTTTTAATAGAGAACCGGAACAAAGCATTAACACGTGGTGAATACATGAACTCCTCAAACTACGGCAATCACCGGAAAGAATCCCAATTATTGTCACCTTGGGGTATGCGGATCATGACACGTAATAGGTACATATACTTCCAAGATAGGATCCAAATCACTCTTATATTCATGAAAACATAATAGGTACAGATCTAAAATCATGGCACTCGGGCTCTAGTGACAAGCATTAAGACTAGCAAAGTCATAGTAACATCAATCTCAGAACATACTGGATACTAGAGATCAAGCCCTATCAAACTTAACTCGATTACACGATCAATTCCATTCAATCCCACCACCATCCAGCAAGCCTACAAAGGAATTACTCACTCCCGGTGGTGAGCATCATGGTGGTGTTGATGGAGAAGGGTTGGTGATGACGACGGCGACAATTTCCCCTCTCTGGAGCCCAAAACGGGCTCCACATCAGCCCTCCGGAGGAAGAACAGGAGGGGGCGGCAGCTCCGTCTCGTGAAATGCAATGAAATCTTCTCTCTGATTATTTTCTTCGTGGATGTGAATTTATAGCGCTGGAATTAGGGTCGGAGGGGCCACGAGGGCCTCACAAGCCATTTGGCCGCACCCCTAGGGAGGGGCACGGCCGGTTGCGTGGTGGCCTTCTGGTCCACCCCCTCCGACAGTCCTTCGCTCCAAAAATCCTTATATATTTCAGAAAAAATCCACAAAAAGTTTCATCCAATTCCGAGAACTTTTATTTCTGCACAAAAATAACACCAAGGTAGTTCTGCTGAAAACAGCGTCAGTCCGGGTTAGTTTCATTCAAATCACGCAAATCAGAGGACATAACCAGAGCAAAAGTGTTTGGAAAAGTAGATACGTTTGAGACATATCATCCACCTTTGAGTCCGTCATGGCACCCAAGAGGGCAGCGCTCGCCACTACCCCTTGTCTGCCGAAGTGGACCAGGAGAGCCGCTGGTTCGGATGCGGACGCGAGGAAGGACGCCTTGCCGGTGGCCCGGAGGGGTGGCGTCGTCCTCTACCCTTCTGTATTGAAGGATAACGACCTTGTCTCGGGTTAATCGTTGATGTGGGGGAGACCCACTAAAGGGAAGTGCCCATTCTTCGTGGCGTAGTTCTACTACGGGCTGGTTCCCCCCTTCTCTACTTTCTTCGTAGATCTGATCTTGACCTAAAACTTCCAGCTGCTGGATTTTACACCGAATGTGATGACCACTTTATCAGTCTTCACGCATTTGTGCGAAAACTTCATAAGGATAGTTCCCAATGTTTCCCTCTTTCGCCATTTCTTTTACCCATGTCTAGAGAATGATGCCTGCTCCGGCAGCATCACGTGGATTCCCCGTGCTTCCCACAAGGACGTATATCCTTTCGGCAACCTACACAAGAAGTGGGAAGAGTGGCGCGCCGAATGGTGCTACATCGTGCACGAGGAGCCCCCGATCTTCTGCAAGATCGGGAAGTCTTCCCCATTCGAGGACAAGCGGTTGAGCACTCTTGCTCCCAACGAGAAGAAGCTAGGCGTTGCCATCACGCGTATGCTTCGACTGAGGGCTGCCAGGCTAACCATAGAGATGGTGGGTGCAGATTTCCTTGGCAGGCGCATCGCCCCCTTGAAGGATCAAGGGAGATTTTCCTGGGAGTACGCCAATGCTACTGACATCATGCAGTTGCATCCACGGCTCGATGGCACCCTGATGTCACTGCAGCTCTCCTCCCTGAAACTCTAGCTTTTTCGCCTCGATGGGAGGTTCATGCTCCCGTTGATAGTTTTCCCACTCTACAACAACTCTGCCAAGGACTCAATCTTGGCGATGATGCCGGCGTGCAACACGCAAGGGGTCGACCCCACATGACAGCCACCGTCGAAAGAGACGACACAGCAGTGGTTTGACAACTTGACGGAGAGGCGCGTCAGGGATGAAGGACTTTTGATCCGCGACACCACCGAGGAAGAAATCAAGTGGATCGGCAGGTGGGTCGCGGAGACGGGCTTTGACGTGGGTGGTAGTAGTTCATGTGCTGCCACGCTCGCCGAAGAGCAAAAAGAGGAGGCCCTCGGCAATGACGAAGAGTTGGATGACGAAGAACCCACGGCTGCCGATCTGTCGAAAGATCCCACTATGGATGAGGAGCCCAAGGTTGCCGGGGTTGACGAGCCCGAGATCACCGGGGGTGAGGAGCCCGAGGGCGTCGGGGCTGAGGAGCCCGAGGTTGCCGGGGTGGGAGTACCCGAGGATACCGTAGAAGAGGGACCCGAGGAATTCCCTGTCTTCAACATATCGAAAAGGAAGAACTCCCGCAACCTTCACCGGGCTGCCATTGGAAAACCATTCTACCCCTCTCCTCCGCCAGAGGCTAAGATTGACGAAGAGGAGTATCCCGCCGCCATCGTCGGGCGCCCCCGGCGGATAAGGAAGACCGCCGCGAAGTGCCCGGCAAGCGTGGTCCCCAGGGAGGCAAGGTCAACAAGTTCGACTACTCCGCCGACACGCTCCAGGACGCCTACTCCACCACCCGCTCCGCTTGCCCGCAAGAAGAGGACGTGGGATTTGTCCACCTTTAGCTCGTCAGAGGAGGATGAAGAGTAAGTATCCATTCTTGCGATCATATCAATCTTCTCTTGCATGTCGCGTTCCCTTCTATTTTCTTGTGAATCTTGATGTTGATTGTCCTTGCAGAGATGAAGAGCCCTTGGCACATAGAATGGCCAAGAGGGTGGCCCTTACGCCCACCACAGAGGGCGCTACGAGCTCCAAACCAAAGACGAGCTCCCTGCAGGAGCCGGAAGTCATCATCATCAGCCCTTCCGCCTGCCCCCAATGAGGTGCTGTCCTTTAGTACCCGATGTCGGGTGCCGTCGTGGACGCCAGCACCACCGCCTCCATCCCTCTGTAAGCGGAGGCGAAGCGCCCGGAGGCAGCTTACGAACGTTCAACTCCGAAGAGGAGTTCCCCGGCAAGGGTCCCCATTGATGAGCCCGTCCATGCCGGGGACGCACCAGGCAGCGCTGCCAGTGGTCACGCAATGGCAGCGGACGTCGCGGGAGGAAGAGACGCCCCCTCCTAACAGGAGCCCATGGGTACGTCCCGTGCCACTGGAATCTTCAGTTCGTTTCCTTATTTTTCAATGTCTTTTTTGTCTTCTTGAACTTCTCTTCACCTCAATTTTCTTCATTCCCTGGTTTTTCTCAGATTTGCCCCCGCCCGAGATTCTGAACGTCGATGCCCACGCGGGGGATGTAGATGCAGAGGTGAGTCGGGTCGCAGTGCAGGAGGAGGAGGCTGCCCGCAGAGCCGACAAGGAGGCCGACATGAAGATTGACGAAGGACCGTCCTCGAGGGTGGTGGCGGACACTAAGGGCACTTCTACCTCAGGAGCGCCAATAATGGGTATGCTCGTTGCAACAGGGTTGGTTGGTGGACCTGCCGCTGGCCCACCGTCGCCAGATGCGCCACCCTCTAGCCGATACCTCAAGGTCGACGACCTGCAATTCGTTAGCTTCCCTAGCGACACCATCTTCCAAATCTTCCTTGAAGGACGGGCTTCTGATGGTACAGTCTCCACTGCCACGGGCCCGGAGACCAGGGACCCCTTAGGTGACAGCGGCGTGGCCAGGGAACACGTAATCATGTCCTCCCTTTGCAGAAATTTCAGGCAGTTGCAAGCACATTACGTCGACCATTTGGAGAAGCTGGACCACTGAGAGGCCCTCCTTGCCGAGGCAGAACTTCGGTTCCAGGAGCGGCTCGCGGAGACCCAAGCTTGGTTCACCATGAGCTGCAAGGATCTTACTAACAAGCAGACTGACTTCACCAAGTCTATCGCCGAATTCATCAACCAGAAGGCCGAATCCAAGAAGATCTGGAGGGAGCCGATGAGGGGATCGCCGCCGCTGAGGTATATTTGGTCGCACGCAAGGTGCAACTGGACACCCACAAAGAGGAGCTCGCCGCCCAGGAGAAGGCCCTTGCCGACAAGCTTTGAACTGAGATGGAGAAGCAGATCCAGGAGATGGAGCTAAGGCACAAAGGCGTCCTCGAGAAGCAGCCGATGGAGCACCCAACAAGATCCACAAGGCCATCAGTGCCGCTGAGGCTGCCTAGTCCACCAAGGCCGAGCTCGAAGGGAAAGTGCATCAGTTGGAGCTGGACCTTGCTGCCTCCGGCAAGGACGTCCTGAAGCTGAAAGAGGTTAACCAGAAGGGGATACAGACCTTGGCGGACTTGCACGCGGGGCTCTCCGGCAAAACCGAGGAGCCAAACGTTGCTGTGGATGTCAACGCCAATCGGCAGGTGAAGGTGAGCACCTACGAGGACAGCCTCAAGGCCACCAAGACCAGGGCGCACGGGCTACTTGATGAGCTCCGGAAGGAGAAGGAGCTACTCGCTTCTGTCGCGCAATCCTCTAACGAAGTGCAGAAGAACATCGGGCTATGGACGGAGCAACTCGTTGACATCACCGGCAAGATCTCTGGTCAGCTGGCAGACATGGGCCTCGAGGGTTACGCTTTCACCAATGATGCCCGGGAGGTGGCGAGTGTCAGGCTATCTATCTTCTTCGGGACGCTCGTTGAGGCGCTGGCGAAGTAAGAGACAGGGCGGGCTGACGAATTCCTCCAAGGTTCCCGCCAGCTTTGCCGCGAGGCTCTCCACAAGGTCTTGGTGAAGGTTGCCTACCACAACCCTGACATCGATCTACACAAAACCTTCTCCAAGCTGCCGAAAGACTTCGACACTAGTGAACTTCACGGCCTCGTCGCCCCCATTTCGGATAGGGTCGGCTCCATGACCCTAAACTAGCAGCTTCCTCATGGCGCTTGTATCAAAAACAATTATCCTGAATTAGCATCAAAACCTTTCTTTTGAATGTAGTATATATATCATTTGCTAGTATGAATGGTCACTTTTCCTTGTGTATGATTCTACACTTGTATTTTTCTAGTCCCTACGCTTATTGGAAACGTCTGCCGGTGCGCACATCCTTGCCATGAGCGCTTTTAGGAATAGGTCCTAAGCACCCTGCTGGCGATGCCGCTACCGGCAAGACCACCTTGTAATCATTGCCGTAGTTACTTTGGTTGCCGAGCGGACTCAAAGCACTCAAAGAGCACAAACAATTTCGACAAGGGTCGTTCTTGTGCCGATTTTCTCATACAAATGTCGATATCATTCAAGTGAAAAAGGCTACAACAAAGAGAAGTTTGAAGTTTCTTTAACTTAGCTTCTCTTTACTGCACTTCTTGTCGTGGCGTGATCGACCTTGAACGCATTCATAGGTGATTATACCATCACTCCTCCCCCGGGAAGACCTGTACACGAGGGTCACTTACGTCTCTTGAGAAAAAGAAAGAAGAGAAAAGGAGGAGGCTAGGAACCTATGAAGTTCAGGAATCACTCTTCTTTAAAGATAAACAAAACATTTCATGCAATATATATTAGATAATTATGTACTTTGGAAAAAGGCTGCGGAAACTTAGCTTTATTGACTATGCACAGGGTCTTCGCCTTGCTTTGTACAAAGGATTACTCACCATTCCGGCGAACTCGTACAAAAGGGGTTTCCCAGAGTCCCGGCAACTGCGCCTCACGGGTAGAACTTGCAAAGATGTTCAATATTCCCTAAGTTCTACACTAGTGTGCCATCTTCGGTCTCCAGGCGAACCGCGTCGGGCCTGGTGACTCGTACCACCAGGTAAGGGCCTTCCCACTATGGTGTCAACTTTTTTGATCCCTTCATGGACTAAATCCTACAAAGAACAAGGTCACCTTACTTAACGCTCCTGGCATGCACCTTGCAGCTATGATAGCGGTGCAAGGCTTGATGGTACTGGGTGGCACGCAGTGCAACCTGGAGACGTTCTTCCTCGAGGAGCATGGGATCGTCTTTCCACAATTGCTCTTGTTGTTCTTCGTCGAAAGCTTGTACTCGAGTTGACCCATATGTGAGTTCCATGGGGAGCACCGCCTCTACACCATAGACTAGGGAGAATGGTGTCTTGCCGGTGGCTCGATTTGGTATCGTCCTGATCGACCAAAGAACCGCTGGCAGCTCGTCAATCCAGAGCCTTCTGTGTTTGTGCAACTTCTCAAAATTTCTTGTCTTCAGGCCCCGCATCAGTTCAGCATTCGCCCTCTCTACTTGACCGTTGCTCCTGGGGTGGGGAACTGAGGCAAAGTAGATATTGGCGTCGATATCTTGATAGTACTGAATGAAGGTGTTGCTGGTGAACTGTGTGCCGTTGTCTGTCATGATCATGTTGGGTACCCCGAACTGGCAGACTAGTCCTATGATAGACTTGACTGCTGCTTGCACCGTTACCTTTCTCACCGGCTCCACCTCAGTCCACTTCGTAAACTTGTCAATTGCAACGAACAAGAATTCGTAGCCCCCGGTAGCACGGGGGAAAGGGCCGACGATGTCGAGCCCCCAAACTGCAAATGGTCAGGAAAGCGGTATGGTTTGAAGTGCTTGTGCTGGTTGATGTATCTGCTTGGCATGGAATTGGCATGCTTCACATGTTTTCACCACCGCCAAGGCGTCTTGAAGGGCTGTAGGCCAATAGAAGCCTTGCCGAAATGCTTTCCCGACAAGGGCACGTGATCCGATGTGGGAGCCCCATATCCCTTCATGTATCTCTACCAATAGTTGTTCTCCTTCTTCCTAGGGAATGCACTTCAATTTCACTCCATTCGGTCTCCTCTTGTACAGAGTGTTGACCACAAATTGGTACATGCTTGACTGACGGGCTACTCTCTCAGCTTCTTCTTGCTCTTTGGAAAGTTCACCTGTCTGGAGGTAATGGACGATTTGTTGCACCCATGCCGGAGCATGGGGCTCGACGACAAGGAGTAATGGTGTTTCCTCCGCTGCGGGAGTGCTAGCTTCGACGGCAAGGGCCACATGGCCTTTCGAAGCTTGCTGCTCTCTGGCAAGCATTTCATTATTCTTGGCAGCCTTCTTGGCGGTGGCCAGTAGCTCTGGCGGGAGATAGTCGCCCAAACTGACTTTTCTTTTCTTTTCTTTTCATACTGATGACGTTACGGATGGTTGAGTCAGTCGAAGTACAAAAATACCTGGTTTCACAGGCAACTTTTGAGCAGCTCGTTTTGAAAAGTCATGAACAATGTTGTTCTCTGCCCGCAGAATGTGCTTTGTTGCACACCGTAAAAAAATTCTTATAAATTCATCACTTCATCCACATAAGCTTCCATCATAGGGATTTGGTAATCTTTGTTCACTTGACGCACAACAAGCTGTGAATCTGCTCGGACTATCAATCTTCTGATGCCGAGGTCTACTGCTATCCGCAGACTAGCAAGCAGTCCTTCATACTTAGTTGTGTTGTTTGTCGATACCTCCCAGGGAAAGTGCATCTGGATCACATACTTGAGGTGCTCTCCGTTGGGCGCGACAAGTAGCACTCCGGCATCGGCGCCTTGAAGCGAAAAGGCCCCGTCAAAGTAAATGATCAATTCCTGTGGTGTTTGTTTTCCGTGGAGGGCCGTTTCCTAGATTTCCTCGTCTCGCGTTGGCGTCCATTCTGCAATGAATTCCGCCAAGGCTCTGCTCTGAATAGTTGTTGTGTTTTCAAAACTCAGATCAAAGCTGGCGAGCTCCAACGCCCACTCAACAATCCTGCTAGTTTCCACTAGATTCCTCAAGATCCGCTGCAATGGAAAGCGAGTGATGACGGTGATATGATGTGCTTGGAAGTAGTGGGCGCAACTTTCTGGAGGCCATGAGAAGGCCAAACATCAAATTCTGCACTCCAGAATATCTTGACCTAGCCCCTGCAGGAGAGAGCTGACAAAGTAGATTGGGCACTGCACCATCTTCTTCTTTGGCACAACGTGTTGCTCTGTTTCTTGTGAAGTACTTGTGCTGGTGGGTCCTTGGCTTGTCGGGGGTGAGTTCGGTTTTTCAGATGATAGTTCGTGGGTTGCTGCCACTTCGTCATCAGCCTCCCTCTCCGCCACTAGCGCGACACTAACCACTTGATTTGTCCCCGCCTGGTATAACAGCAACGGTTCTTCTGATTTAGGAGCGACTAGTATCGGTATCGAGGACAAGTACTACTTCAAGTCTTGCAGCGCTGCCTCCACTTCCAGAGTCTATTTAATTGGACCCGCCTTTTCAAGATTTTATAAAACGGCAGGGCCCATTCTGCTGACATGGAAATAAACCTGCTGAGGGCGACGATGCAACCCACCAACCGTCACACATCCTTGACGTGCTTGGATGCGTCCAACTACTCGATTGCTTCTATCTTGGCGGGGTTGGCTTCAATCCCGCGTTGCGACATTAAAAACCTGAGGAGCTTGCAGGACGGGACTCCAAACACGCATTTCTTGGGGTTGAGCTTGAAGTTGATCTTGCGCAAGTTTGAAAATGTTTCTTCTAAATCTTGAATCAGTGTTGCCTTGTCCTTAGTCTTGACAACTATATCATCCATATATGCCTCCACATTTCTTTGTAGCTGGGACCCAAAACCAATCTGGCAACTCTTGCAAATGTTGAAATAGCAGTCTTCAGCCCGAAGGGCATACACATGAAGCAGTATGTGCCACACAAGCTAATGAATGCGGTTTTATCTTCATCCTCCTTGGCCAAAGAGATCTGATGATATCCAGAGTAGGCTTCATGGAAGGAAAGTAAATTGCAGCCGGCTGTGGAGTCCACTATCTGATCGATGCGCGTCAAGGGACAATGATCTTTCAGACAAGCCTTATTGATATCGGTGAAATCAATGCAAAGCCGCCACTTCCGGCTCACCTTACGCACTACCAGAGGGTTTGCCAACCAGGTCGAGTGGATCACTCCTCTGATCAAGCCTGCGGCTTCTAATTTCTTGATTTCTTCGGCAATGAACTCTTGCTACTCTAGAGCTTGCTTGCTGACCTTCTGCTTGACGGGACGTGCATGGGGACAGATGGCTAAGTGGTGCTCGATCGCCTCCCTGGGAACAACGGAGATGTCATACGGTTGCCATGCAAACAAATCAACATTCGCCCAAAGGAAGGAGACAAGTGCGCTTTCCTTTTTGTGTCAAGGGTGGCACTTATGGTGAAAGTGCCTCCCTTGCCATCCTCCCGTGCAGCCACTTGCTTCATCTTAGCAATGATCACTTTGTTTTTCTTGCTCTTGGCGGTGGTGCTCTCCGGAAGTTCCTCGACCGGCGTGTTGCACTCTCCCGCACGGTTCCCAGAGTCCATGCCAAATGTCTTGCCAAAACTCCTGTTCTTCTTCACCCCCGGGACTTCATCGGCAGGAGCAAGTGCCTTGTCGGCCGATGTTGTAACTGCTTCTTAGAAAGATCTTATCAGCGCACAAGACTCTGCTTTTCTTATCTACATGGACTATGATGACACCCATCAGTCCTGGCATCTTCAGAGTGTTGAAGGTGTAGTGGCACGCCACCATGAACTTCGCCAACGCTGGGCGGCCCAGGATTAAATTGTATGGCAGCGGGATTTTGGTAACATCAAAACTGATCTTCTTTGTTCGGAAGTTGAGCTCGCTGCCAAACGTAACCGGCAGGGTGATCTTTCCCTTCAATTGGCTTTTCTCGGGGTTAATCCCCTGGAATGTCCCTGTGGGCTTGAGATACGTGTCAGAGATCTATAGCCTCTTCATCACGTCTGGCGAGATCAAGTTCAAGCCGTCCCCACCGTCAACTAACATTTTCGTGACCTGGAGGTTGCGAACTATTGTTGAAACCAACAGCGGCAAGTTGTAGGATCCGAGGTATATCTAGAGTTGGGTGATTAGACTACTTGACCAAATAAAATCTAGCATATTCCCAATTTTAAGTGTTGGCAAGTTTTAGCAATTGTAGCAAGTGAAGTACACCCTACACATGCAAGTCTAAGAGTATAGCAGTGGAAACTAAAGACATGCATGGAAGTAAAGGTAGGGAGAGGAGAATCAAACGCAATTGATGACACGAAGGTTTTTCCCGTGGTTCCGATAGGTGCTGGTATCGTACGTCCACGTTGATGGAGACTTCAACCCACAGAGGGTAGCGGCCACGAGAGTCCACGGTGGGCTCCACCCGTTAGGGTCCACAAAGTAGCAACCTCGTCTATTCCATCACGACGTCCGTCCATGAAGCACTAGCCTCACTATGGGTAGATCTTCACGCAGTAGGCGATCTCCTTCCCCGTACAAACCTCTTGGTTCAACTCCACAACACAAAGAAGGAGGCTCCCAAGCGACACCTAACCAATCTATGAGGCACCACCCTTCAAAAGGTAATAGATGTGGTAACAATGACAAAATTCTTGCTCTTGTGCTTCAAAAGATAGTCTCCTCAACACACAATCGTTCTCTCATAGATTTGGCTTTGTAGAAGATGTCGGTGTTTTGGGATCGGGGGTACCCAGATATGCCTGCCTGCGGCCCAGCGCGTGGCCCACCTCGACGGCCCTGTACGGTTTAGCAGCAAGACCCCCAAGACTAGGCACTCGCGAGAGCCCCAGCCTCGCGAGGCGAACAACGCCAAGACCTCCAGAGGAGTGGCCTCCCCAGGCTGTCTCTTGAGGAGCGGAGATTTCTATGCAGGTACCCGGCCTAAGGAGGCTGCGATGACGTGAGCCAAGACGACCAAGGCCAGGCGGGCGCCAGCGGCCACAGATGGGACAGTTTCCTCTTTTGTGCTAAGGACGCAAGGACGTACGCGGGTTCCAAAGGGATCCCCCCAATTGTTTCCATTCCAGTGCAACAAGACCAAGACCACGAGCTCGGCAGGATGGATGTCATCGCCGAGCCCACCTCTGCGTCACGCCCAGAAGCTTTGCAGGCGAAGACCAACTTTAGTCAGGATAAGATGTACCTCTTGTTCCCTTTCAAAATTGGCCGTTGTGGGATCCCTTTCCGCCTGTGCGATAAGGGAAGAGGACCAAGGACACTATAAATAGGGACTAGCCTCCACCATAGAAGGGGGAGACGGATCTTCACTTCCAAGCCCTCGCAAGGTCGCTCAACCACTATAGTAGTTCATCCCCAAACCTCCATGCGAGGCCAATCCACCAAAAGCAGGAGTAGGGTTTTACACCGCAAGGTGGCCCGAACCTGGGTAAAATCTCTGTGTCCATCTTCTTGTTCGCTCACACGTATTCGACAAGGCTTGGCTGCGGGGTGGCGAGCTTGAGGATAGAGTTGGTTGAGATCTTCGCACACGCCGCATAGTTCAAACCTTCTTGGGTCTGCGGAGCCCCGATTCCGACATTTGGCGCGCCACGTAGGGGCGTGTCGTGATCCTCCCTCCAGTTTCGCTTCGTCTCCGCTTCGTTGCTCGCATGGCCGATGCCTGCCAAGTCCGCGTCGAGCGTCGGGCTGCTCGCGTCGCCCAGAAGGCGCCCATGGGCCGCGACATCCCACGCCGCTCCGCTTCTCCTGTAGCTAATGCTGCCACTGACCCAGCTGCTCACGAGCAGCATGACTCGTCGCTGCCACCCACTGTGCGGCGCGATGGCCGCACCGCTACTCCGTCCCTCGTTCCCGCCACGACGTCGTCCTCCCAAGTCGCCACGGGCGCGCGAGCTGCTGTGTTACCGCCCCGCCAATGACCTCCACGATTACTGGCTTGGTCACATCGCCGAGCTCGTCAATGCCGCCGGCGAGGCCCAAGCGCCCTCCCACTCGCTCCGCCCTCCGACCTCTTTGGAGGGCGACGTAGCTCATGGTGCACCTCCTCCTCCTTCGCTTCACGGCGTCGATCCCGAGCCCAGACGCGAAGCACGCCCACGCGACATGCCACATGGGGCGCCGGTGCAGGCACGGGATGAAGCAAGCTGCCAGGTGGTGCCGCGGCCACGAGGTGACGCGCGTGCGCTCCCTGCACCGGTGCGCCGGCATCAAGACCGTGCACCGTCGGAGGCTGCGGCGCATGGACGCCAAGACTGAGCTCCCCCCGCACGCGCCGCGCCTGTGAGTGCAGCAGGCTGCCGCGCCTTCACCCCGGAGCTGCGCCGTGTCACCTGGCCCGGCAAGGTCAAGCCGGGCCGGCATCCACGCTACGATGGCACCCCCGACCCCGCAGAGTTCCTCCAGCTCTACGCGCTGAACGTCGAGGTGGCTAGCGGTGACGACAAAGTCATGGCGAACTGGTTCCCCATGGCTCTCAAGAATGGCGCACTCTCCTGGCTCCTTAACCTCCAACTGGGACGAACTCTGTGAGCTCTTCATCGCCAACTTCCAGGGCACCCGCGACCGCGCCCTTGCTATGAACGACCTGCAGCACGTGAAGCAGCAGCCGGGTGAGACCCTCCTCAAGTACATACAATGCTTCACGAACGTTCGCCTCAAAATCCCGAAGGCGTCAGACGAGGCCATCATCTCGGCGTTTACCGATGGCGTGAGGGACTTCAAGATGAAAGAAGAGCTCGCCATCCATGATGAGCTGTGCTCGGCCGTAGAGATGTTCAACCTGGCGAACAAATGCGCAACGGCCGAAGAGGGCCGCCTCTCCCTCCTCGAGCTTCCGGAGGCAGACCATGAAGACAAGCAGGCCGAGGCTAATGAGGCGAAGCGCAAGGGCCCCGCTGTGCTGGCGGCAGAGCCTGAGATGAAGCGCGGTCGTGACCATGATGTGCCCCCAAGGGCAACCGCCCGTTCTGCATCTTCAACTACACTAACACCCACAACACCAACGACTGCAAGGAGCTCAGGGTGCTCCGCGACGAGCGCCTCGACCGCCGCCCCGAGCGCGGCGACCATGGCTACGACCGTGGAGGGGGCCGCGGCGGAGGCCGCTGGGACAACCGCGACCCGCGTCAGGACTGGCGTGACCATCCTCGCGAGGACCGATGGCGTGACGAGCCTCACGGCGGACCCCGGCGCGATCAGCCTCGTGACGCCCGTCCTCAGGGTAATGCCGGCCTCCCTCCGCTGCCACGGCCGCCAAGGAGAAATGATGATAACCGGTAGGATGATGGGGTTGGGGGCTTTCAGGAGCCCCGTGCGATCGCCTGCATCCTGGGTGGTGCTCAGGCCCCTGCCTCGAACCGCATCTTCAAGCAGTTCTCTCGTGAGCTGTACGCAGCCCTCCCGAAGCTCGAGGCCGCACGTCCCCTCAGGTGGTCGCAGTACGCCATTACCTTCGACTCCAAGGATCACCTCAAGTGCACGGCCGCCGCAGGAGCGCGCCCCATGCCCTGCACGCCCACCATCAGCAACGTCCTCGTCACCAAGACCCTCATCGACGGTGGCGCCCGGCTCAATGTGCTCTCTGTCAAGACGTTCGAGACGCTTCAGGTGCTCTATGATCAGCTCATGCCGACAAGGCCCTTCTCAGGAGTCACCGATGGCTCCACCATTCCCCTGGGGCAGGTGCGCCTCCCAGTCACCTTCAGCAAGCGCGATAACTACCACACCGAGCTCATCGAGTTCTACGTCGCCCACATCCACCTCCCGTACAACACCATCCTCAGGTACCCTGTCCTATCCAAGTTCATGGCGGCAACCCACCATGGCTACAACGTCCTCAAGATGCCAGGGTGCAGCAGTGTCATCACGGTCACCTGCGATGAGAAGGATGCAGTCTGCTCCCTCGAACACGCTTACCAGGCCGCGGCGGCTGAAAATTCTGACGATGAGGGCGGCATCCTGCCTCCTGAGGACACACCCAAGAAGCAACTCCTCCCCAAGAGCCGTCAGGGGATAGGGATCCGCAAGGACGGCGCCTTAGGCCCCGTGTCCACTGCTAGGGCGCCTCTCCCTACCGCATAGGAAGGTGCGCCCGACGCTTCCCTCAGGGTGGGCTTGGGAGTTTCCACCTGGAGAGCTTTCGACCTGACCGGTGCGACGAGGGAGGTGCTCGGGCGCCACTTGGAGGCGTGCTTCGACGCGCGCCCCCACAAGAAAGGGGCACGGCACGAGGCACCAGATATCGGGCGCACGGTTGCACACGATCACCTATGGGACCATAGGCCCGTTTGTGGTTCGGCAGGGGGAGGTCACGTTGCACAAAGTGCAGAGACCATGGGGCAGCACGTCGATGGTACGCTGGTGTTTTTACCCAGGTTCGGGCCGCTGAGAAGCGTAAAACCCTACTCCTGCTTTGGTGGATTGATCTCAGGAAACACGAAGCACACGCAACGCTCTAACCCGGCAAGGGTTGCCTTCTGGCGAGCTACTACGCTAGTACAAGTTTCCAAAGGTCCGAATCTTGACCTAGGTTGCCTTGGGCCTCCATTTATAGGGCAAGGGGCAACCACAGTGGCAAAACAGTCATTACCTAGCGATTCGATAGCTAACAGAGCTATCATACCTAACTCTGGCATTTAGGACAAAATACCATGATTGCTAGTCTAGGTGGCGCGCGGGGATGCATCCCCGGCAAGCTCTTACCACCGCTTAGCTGGTTGTTGCTTAGTGTCTTGACACGCCTCTGGACGGGTGTCAATTGGGCATAATTTGTCTTCCGGTGCGTCCCCACGTGCTTAGCGAGAGCCACTTAGCCACCAGAGGGCTCGACACCGCATTGACAAGTGTCTGGCGTCGTGATGTGATGGGGCGGTGGCCGATCGGCTCGTGCCTGCCGGGAGATGGCTTGCCAGGTCTTCCTGAAGATGTGTGTGCCTCGGTCCCCGGCAGGCACCGGGGACGTGGGTGGTGTGCTTTGGGCCCCTCCTGGGCTGTTGCATTGAGCTTGCCGGCGTTGGCAGACAGTGTAGACTGTCTTTGCCAAGGGCTTGGATTTTGACGTTATCTTCTTGATGCGCTCCTTGATCTCTCGTAGAGCGGCTTTTTTGTCTTGTGTTGGTGTTGGCGAGGCAGTAGCTGTTCCGGTAGGCTCAGGCCGTCGGGTCGGAGGCCCATCATCCATGCACAAGTCAGGGGGAAATGAACACCCCTGTTCGTGTACTCCGACACCAGGCTAACGGGAGTTCATCACCAACGTGATCGAGGAGCTTCAGGAGGCGCGGGCCATGCGCGGCGAGCGTCGCCCCGCACCACCCAGTGCAGCTGTCTCCCCCGACGTGGGCGGCGGGCTGCGCGTCTGCGTCAACATCTCGGGCCTCAATAGAGCCGCATCACAGGGCCTCTTCTGGCCATCGCGTGTCGACCGTAGTGGGGGCTACCCCTACAGCTACGTCTGCGTGCCCTTTGGCCTCGTGAACGTGGGCGCTGCATACCAGCGCTTCGCACAGGCCGTGCACATGTCTCATGAGGCCCGACGTCGTGCGGTCCTGAAGGAGGTCCCGGACCCTCGTGAGCCCCCTGGGTCTCGCGGGCCCCTCGAGCCTCCGGAGCCCTCAGGCTCATGAGGATCAAGCTTCAACAACTACCCAAACGCTTCAGCAGCATCATTACCAGGTGTCCTTTTGGTTTGTTCATTTGAGGGCGTCCCTCGGGCTGCATCATCCTCAAGCTGTTAGGGCCTGCCTCTACAGCTGTATCGTTTTGCGCATGTATTAGAACTGGTTCTGCATTTGATGAGTTTTCTAAGTATTCCAACCTGCATGTCCGGTGCTTCGTCACCATGAATGTCGCTGCGCCCTAACAACCCCGCCCTCGACCGCCTCGTGATTAATGGCTGGCATGGCGTCTGTGCTCGGGTCCGTCCCTGCAGCGTTGATAAATCCAAGCGACCGAGCTCTGTCTCGCGGGCCAGTCCCGTGCAAGTCACCTCCCGGGGTCCTTGGTGCTTGTCCTCGCATGAGCTAATCAAGAGTGCGTGAGTCGGGGCGTGCGGCCCGTTTCGTATAACCGCAGTTCGGCACTTTGTCGTCTTGCGAGCGGCGCGTCGGTTGTCTTTCCTCGGGTTGTCACGTGAGAAGACTGGGCACGGCGTCTGTGCTCGGGTCCGTCCCTGCAGCGTCGATAAACCCAACGACTGAACTCTGTCTGGCGGGCCGGCCCCGTTCACGTCACCTCCTGGGGTCCTTGGTGTTTGGCCTTCTCTTGCGATGGCCTCCGGAGATTCATTCGGCGCAGGTTACCCCCATCACACAGGTCTTGTAGGCGCGCCCCGCACTAGGAAATTCAGGCGCAACCCGCCTTGAGGTAGGGCCTCTGTTGGAACACGCGCTATGCTACGCTAGCGCCAAATAAAATTTTCTACTGCGCACCCAAGAACATGCTGCTGGAAATAGATCACAGGATCGGGTTTACCAATAGACGCGCAGTCACCGCGCGGAAGTAGAGTTGGTGATGCGTGTAGTCAATCAGCCGATTCGTCTTCTCCTTAGTCGATCTCCCACGAGCAGTGATCTCCCACGAACAGCTCCTCGCAGATCCCTCGAACGGTTCGTCACGGATCCCTTGAACGGTTCGTCCAAGCACCGCAGATGCGATGCCTCCAAGGTATCCACACGTATGGGGGCAGCATCGGGCGGCGGACTGCTAGGTCCGATCGCACGGCATGGTGGCGTGGGGAGTGGCGGTGGCTATCGACGGGAGGAAAAAGATCAACCCTGAAAGGTGCGCCCACTCCCCTTTATATAGACCTCTGAGGTGGGCTCAACTCTTGAGGCCCACGACGAGTCTAGTCCCAATTTCCATTCGGATCCAATCCGAATGGGCTGCAATCCGTTAAGTGTGCGACCCTATAGGTTCACGTACACATGGACACGACCCGAGTCGATAGTCGGTAGCGGCTCCTAGCAGAATGTGCCAACTGCCATGTGTGCGCAAAGTCGTTAGACGAACCTCGACAATGTGTCATATACAACATTCCTTTTGCCTCATGATATAGGTTGTAGAGCTCAAGGCGAGTACTTGTCACCCTTGTGGTAGCTCGACATCTCTTCTCGAATCCGTGTTGCAGATTCCCGAACCAGGATAACACTTAACCCATGTCGCATGGCCATGCTTTCTGAATCTGATCACACAAGAGGGCCCAGAGAATGTCTCTCCTCATGAAGGGGCAAATCCCATCTTGGTTAACCATGTCTCGCGGCATGTCTCATGACTCACCCGAAAGCTACCTTTATAACTACCCAGTTACGGAGTAGCGTTTGATAGACCCTAAGCAACTCGATCCTCATCCTGAGAACATGCGCTGACGTCAGGTCTAGGACATGGCATATACATTGTACTTGAGACTAACAGATGACATTGTCTAGCTGTGTCTCAAAGTGGGTCTGTCCGACTCGGTGATCTCAATCCCCGAGTCCATACTATCAGTTTAGCATCTCTATGCACATGACTTGTGAAACGTAGTCATCAACTGAATCGTATACTAGTAAAGGATATGTGTCCGCATAACCTTAACAACTAGGCACTATTAGAACAATCATCATTCTATATATAGTCTCACAAATAAGTCACATACTTATTGATACATATCACTGATGATGTTCAAGGACAATACAAAATACTCATGAATACATAGGAAACGAAATCATCACATGATTGCCTCTAGGGCATATCTCCAACAGTCTCCCACTTGTACTAGAGTCAATCATCTAGGCATCGTATGCCCATGGACCTCATGTGCATCTCATGCTTCGACCGCGGGAGAGGCTTCATTAATGGATCAGCAACATTTGCATCCGTGTGTATCTTGCATTTGTTTACATCGCCTCTCTCGACAATGTTGCGAATGAGGTAAAACGCCTGAGTATGTGTTGGGTTTTATGATGGTTCCGTGGTTCCTTGACTTGTGCAATAGCACCACTACTATCACAATAGACGTCCAACGGATTGGACGAGTCCTGAACCACTCCAAGATCAGAAATAAAATTCTTCACCCAAACACCTTCTTTTGCAGCTTCAGGAGCCGCAATGTACTCAGCCTTCATTGTAGAATCAGCTACCGTATCTTGCTTGGCACTCCTCCAGCTCACTGCTCCTCCGTTCAGAATGAACACAAACCCAGATTGCGATCAACTATCATCCCTATCGGTTTGGAAACTAGCATCAGTGTAACTCTTTACAATGAGCTCATCCTCACCTCCATAAACCAGGAACATATCCTTTGTCCTTCTCAAGTATTTGAGGATATTCTTTACCACTATCAAGTGACTCTCACCTGGATCAGCCTGGTATCTGCCTACTATGCTTAGAGCAAAGCATACATGATGGACCCGACAGCCGAAGCATACGGAATCCCATCCATGCGTCTTCTCTCATCAGGAGTCGAAGGACTCTGAGTCTTGCTAAGACTAATGCCATGTGACACGGTTAAGAACCCTTTCTTGGCATCTTGCATGTTGAACCGCTTCAACACCTTGTCTATATACGTACTTTGGCTTAATCCAATAAGCCTTCTTGATCTATCTCTATAGATCTTGATTCCCAGAATATAAGCTGCTTCTCCCAAGTCTTTCATCAAAAAACTATTTTTCAATGAGTCCTTGACATATTCAAGCATTTGAACATCATTTCCAATCAACAATATGTCATCCACATATAGGATCAGAAATGCTACTAACCTCCCACTGACCTTCTTGAATACACAATGATCATAGTCGTTCTTGATGAAGCCAAACTCTTTGACCGCTTCATTAAAATGAATGTTCCAATTCCAAGATGCTTTCCTCAATCCATGAATGGATCTCTAAAGCTTGCATACCATGCCAATATTCTTTGGATCGACAAACCATCGGGCTATGTCATATACACGTCCTCAGTTAAATTTCCATTAAGGAAAGCCGTTTTGACATCCATCTGCCATATCTCATAGTCGAAATATGCAGCTATAGCAAGAATGGTCCAAATTGATTTAGGCATCGCTACCGGTGAATAAGTCTCACTGTAGTCAACTCCTTGAACTTGTCGATAACCTTTAGCGACAAGTCGAGCCTTATGGACTGTAACATTTCCATCCATATTAGTTTTCTTCTTAAAGATCCATTTGCACTCAATGGCTCGAACGCCATTTGGCGGATCAACCAAGTTCCAAACCTGATTGTCATCCATGGACTTTAATTTGGTTCTCATGGCCTCAAGCCATAACTCGGAATTAGGGCTCACCATCGCTTCCGCGTACGTGGTCGGTTCGTTGTTCTCCAAGAACAACACATTGCAGTTGTGCATATTGCGCAACCTTTCGGACCTACGTGGAACCAGTGCCGATTCCACGATGGGTTCTCTGACTAACTCCGGCGTGATTGAATCTCCTGTCGGAACGTCCCCGTGTGGCTCTCGAATTTCTACGAGTCGGACCAACCTCACTAGCCTTCCGATTGAGAAACCCTTTCTCAAGGAAAACTCCATGTCGAGCGACAAACACTTTGCCCTCTTCGCGGTTGTAGAAGTAATATCCCAAGGTTTCCCTAGGATATCACATGAATATGCACTTGTTCGACTTGGGTGTGAGCTTGTCTGACTAGAGTCGCTTGACATATGCTTCACAATCCCAAATCTTTAGAAAAGACAAGCTATGACTCTTTGCTGTCCATATCTCATATGGTGTCTTATGTACGGACTTTGATGGTACCCTATTTAGTGTGAAAGCTGCGGTTTCTAGAGCATATCCCCAAAATGACAAGGGTAAATCCGACTGGCTCATCATCGATCGGACCATGTCTAACAAAGTCCGATTCCTGTGTTCCGACACACCATTTCTCTATGGCGTACCTAGAGGAGTGAGTTGTGGAACTATTCCACGGCTCTTTAGATGATCACCAAACTCCTGGCTCATATACTCACCACCACGATCAGATCACAGAAGCTTCATTGTCTTGCCGAGTTGATTTTCCACTTCGTTCTGAAACTCCTTGAACTTTTCAAAAGTTTCTGACTTGTGCCTCATCAAGTAGACATATCCATATCTAGTAAAGTCGTCGGTAAAAGTCACGAAGTATTGGAAACCACCTCTAGCTATCGTGCTCATTGGTCCACATACATCACTATGTATAAGTTCCAATAGCTCAGACACCCTCTCACAACTCTTTGCAAAAGGAGTTTTAGTCATCTTGCCGAGTAGGCAGGACTCACATGTCTCAAATGATTCGAAATCAAATGAAGTCAGAATTCCATCATCATGGAGCTTCTTCATGCTTTTTTGACTAATGTGTCCTAGTCGACAATGCCAGATGTAAGTCGGATTTATCTCGTTAGGTTTATGCCTCTTGACATTTATGTTATAGACAGATTCACCTTCAAGATCTAATATAAATAACCCGTTCACAACAGGCGCAAAGCCATTAAACATTTTATTCAAGTAAATAGAACAACCATTGTCCTTAATACTGAATTCATAACCTTGCCTCATCAAACATGAGGCCGAAATAATGTTTCGACTTAATGTAGGAACATAATAACAATTATCAAGTTCCATTACAAATCCTGAAGGTAAATTAAGTTGCATGGTGCCAACGGCTAATGCAGCAACTCTTGCTTTATTCCCGACGCGTATGTCAACTTCTCCTCTTGCAACATTCCTAGTCCTTCTTAGCCCCTGCATCGAGTTTCATATGTGAACAATCGATCTGGTATCATATACCCAAGAGCTACTAGAAATATCAGCAAGAAAAATGTCTATAACATATACAACAAGTGTACCTGAAGAAGAAGTCACACTTCCAGTCTTCTTGCCTATCTGGGCAAGCCACTTGCTGCAGTTCCTCTTCTAGTGACCGGTTTCCTTGCAGTGAAAGCACACGGTCCCTGTGTTTGGTCCGGACTTGGGCGCGGCGGCAACAGTTGGAGTTGCCTCCTTACCCTTTGCCTTAGTCTTTTTCTTGGACCAGCTCTTCTTGAACTTTGCCGTGTTCTGCACCATCAACACTTGATGCGTGTCTTTCTTGATATCCTGCTCTGCCACTTTTAGCATCCCATGCAATTCAGTGAGCTTCTTGGCCATGCTGTGCATATGGAAGTTTGAGATGAACGCCCCATAGCTAGTCGGAAGAGAAGCCATAATTGTATCCATGGACAATTCGTCCCCAAGTGGGAAGCCTAACCGATCCAAAGCTTGCATGTATCCTATCATCTTGATCACATGTGGGCTCAGTGGATCACCCTCTTTCAGCTTACAATCCATCAAGGATCGCCAGACGTTGAACCTTTCGGTCCTTGCCTTCATCTTAAACATGCTCTTGAGGTTCTCGATCATATCGAAAGCCTCAATGTTTTCGAAATGCTACTGCAGATCGGGCTCCATAGAAGCCAACATGAGACAGCTGATCTCGTTTGACTCGTCAACGAGTTCTGGTGGGCATTCCTGGCTGTGGCATTAGCATTCTCGGCAGGTTCCTCTGGAAAGGGTTCCTCTAGAACATGTTCCTTTTTATCATGTATGAGAACAATTCTTAGATTTCTATACCAGGTGGTAAAGTTTGTTCCATTCAGTTTATCCTTTTCTAGGATTGATTTCAACGAAAAACTGGGTTGAGCAGGTGGTGCCATTGATCTACAACAGAAATATGCAAAACACTAAGACATGTATTCAGAAAGAGCAATTCAATTTAAACATTTAATAAGAACATTACTCCCACTAAAATCAACATCCCTCCGTTGATTCTTAGCGATTCAAGATCCAAGATCCACATGTCAACTAGTGAGATTTTGCATCACCACTAGGAGACTAGATCACTCGGTAAGCAACACTTGCTAATCATATCTCTATAAGACTCTTGTTTGTTGGGGACATCTCATGCCATGCCAACTCTTATGCCTCGAGGCCCAAAACTATTTTGATAGCCATGACAAGTTAACCAATGCTTCGCTCGTAAGTGTCCGACACAAACACACCACGTTAAGGAGAATTAGCAGCACCCTAATTTTATAGGCCCACCACTAAAAATACTTAACATGTGATGGTGCAGCAATTGGGGAGACAATATTACTTGACATTCTTTGAGGGATTACCCTACTTAAAAAATCTATCATGCATAAGAAGGGCGCATAAAAGGGATAAACTTTCACATGCAGTATATATATGTGTGATATGGTATAGCCCCTTTCATCAACGCATGGTGATCTCCATCTCCACGTGCCCTGCATGCCCATGGCGATCTCCATCTCCATGCATGGTTGCCCTTGTGGTGATCTGCATCTCCACACATGGTGTCGACCGCCAAGTGTTACATAAGATACTATGCTATTACAAACTAATGGCTATGATAGTAAATTACATTACAAGGCATCTCATGTTGACACGCAAGTCATTAATACAATAATGGGACAACCATATGGCTCCAGCCGGTTGCCGCACTCATGACACGCATGTCATGATTTAATAATTTACAAGCAACATTCATGGGCTATACCAAATCACAAGCATTCCCTGCAAAACCAAGTCAGACATTCTACCGCCGAAAATAAAACCGTCCAAAACTCTATTTTCCAAGAGGATTTTGACCTCGAAGATATCGCCGAAAACGGCAAAGCGGTTGAAGGTCAAATGCATCTTTTTGTGTTGTTCAGTTTGACAGGTCGTTGAGCGAAAACAGAATTCATATGCATAAGTTATGCCCATTTTACTGTGACGCCTCCAACAGATTTCAGCACTGCGGAAATCACATTTCCACGGTGTCGATCTTTACTCTAGTTCGATCAATCTCATTGATCTTCGCATGTTGCATCTGGATTTACGTTCCACTGTCTACCCCGATGGCTGTCGGATTTTGAGCTCCGCAAAACCCTCAAGGTTCGAACACTGGGGCGTGTGCGAAGCTACCCTGCGGCCTCGCCCTACTTAGCTCGCTACTCGATGGTGACTACGGCGAACTCGCACGATGACGAGGAAGAAGATGAACACGGTGGTTTACCCAGGTTCGGGCCGTTGCGAAGCGTAATACCCTACTCCTGCTTTGGTGAATTGCCTCTCGGGGAGGTGTGGTGGATGAACTAGTACAGTGGTTTCGAGCCCCGAGAGGGCGCACGAGTGGTGTTCTTGGCTCTCTCCTTGTCTTATGTTGGTGTCTCGGTCCTCCCCTCTACGGTGCGGCCTAGCCTCTATATATAGCAGTGGCCCGGGTCCTCTTCCCTTATCACAATGGCGGGAAGGGATCCCACAACGGCAAAATTTGAAGGGGGACAGGAGTACATCCCCGCCCTGTCCAAAGGTGGTCTTCGCCTGCAAAGTAGCCGTCGATGATGCAGAGGTGGGCTCGGCGATGACATCCGTCCTGCGGGGCTCGTGGTCGTGGTCTTATTGCACCAGAATGGAAACCTTTGGGGGATGCTTCGGGAACCCGCGTACGTCCTTGCTCCCTTTGCACCGAAGGGGAAACTGCTCCGTCTGGCGCGCTGGCGCCCGCCTGTCCTTCCTTGCATCATTTTTGACTCCTGAGGCCAGGTTCTGCATAGAGATCTCCGCCGTTACGGAGGGGGCCTGAGGAGGCCTACCCCCTGCTGGTCTTGGTGCTGTTCTCCCTCGCGAGCCTGGGGTCCTCGCAAGGGCCTTGCCTGGTGTGGGGTCACGCCAGGCCATGCTTTGCTGACGAGGTGGGCCATGTCCTGGGCCACAGGCAGGCAGGTCTAGGTACCCCCGTTCCCAGAATGCCGACAGTAGCTCCCAGGCCCAAGGCGCGCTCGAGCTGGCTTCCGGGGGAAGCCTTGAGGCCGGCCCGAAGCGCCGCGGGCCCCAAACGCCTGCGGGCCAGGATGCCACGCTTCGTCTGGTTCATGTCGGGTCATCCAACGTTTCTTCGGCCACCGTCTGAGTCAACAAAAGCCTGACTTCTAGCGCCAAGCCATTACTGCTTTCCTCTTCTGCCCTCCTACTCTTACTCCTAGATTCCCGGCCTTAGCAGAGGCCTCCCCAGATCCGGCGCTGCTCCGTCCTCCTCCTTGCCGCGTCGGCCCCATGATTTTCCTAATGGCTCCCGCCGGCAAGCCGAAGCCAGAGGCCCCGAGCTCAGCCTCCGCCTCCATCTCACCGGCGCTTTCGGAGTCCTCCATTGCCAAGGACGGAGACCTCGTTCCGGTGCTCCCGTCGACGGAGGACGAGACCAACGAGTGTGGGCGGACCTTGATATGGGGCGGCTCCTCGGAGCAGCGGCCCTCGTCCAGGTCGGTCTATCCTTTCTTCCTTCACAGCGTCTTCGCCGGGCTCATCCCGCCTTTCTCCGCGTTCTTCACCGCCATCCTCGACCACTACGGGATTCAAGCCCTTCATCTCCATCCCAACTCCATCCTGCTCTTGTCCGCCTTCGCCTTCTACTGTGAGGATTTCGTGGGCGTGAAGCCTTCGGTGGCCCTCTTCCGACATTTCTTCAGTTTGCATGTGCACGACGGGGCTCAACGATCAGCGTGCGTCTCCTTCGTCGCGGTCCAGAGCGGTAACATGCTCTTAAAGGCTGGGAAGAAGGTGGAGAACTTCAGGCACCGCTGGGTCTTCATGGATCTCAAGAATTCCCACCCCCGCTTGGATCTGCCAAAGGGGTTGCCGGAGAAGACCCCTACGTGGAGCTCCGCGAAGCTTTCCAACCCCCGGGCTAATCCCGTCCTGGAGCGGATTTCTCGCGATATCAGGGCTAGGAAGCTGACTGGGGGGATGATAGTGAAGGAGTTCTTGACGGAGCGCCTGGCGCCCCTCCAGTCTCATTCCAGGCCCCTGTGGGATTATCAGGGCAGCGGCGACAACCACAGGCTTCGGTCCGCGCGCATAACCCCCAAGGAATTGAATAGGGCTATGACAATCCTGCTCAACGGCGACCCCGGTGATCTCCCCGAAGCCTACGGCTCGCTTTACCGCCGCGACGACGGAGCCGATTTGGTCGCCAAGATGCCTGTCTTCGACGAGCTGGGGCTTTCCCCAACTGAGGGTCTTGGTTCCCCGGTGATGGTGTCCTCCGGCGACACCACAGGCGGGGAGGATTCGGAGAAGACGGCGGACGATGATCTGGTGGGGGTGTCACCCCTGTCGCAGAGCATGCTCTTGCGTGACCTTGAGGATGACGACGATGCTGGTGAAGCTTCTGCTGCTGGCTTTGCGCGTCCCGCCAAGGTCCTCAGGGGGCTAGGACCGGCTCCCCGTGCCACACGGTCTGCCTGCCTGGCGACCCCCAGGAAGCGCGGGGCAGAGCCTCCTCCGGTGTGCCCTATCTCTGTCGGCAAGGCGGTTGAGGTGCCGGCCTCGCCCCCACCCGAATCACGGCCTGCCGGCCAGGTGGGCGAGGCCGGGGCCACGGCGGTACCTCCAGTGGCTGCCCTTGCGGACAGTGCCCCTGTTCCCCGGCATGGTGGTGCCCCTACCGAGAAAGGCGAGGGCAGCCTCGTCGTCGCCGGAGAGGTGGGGAAGAGGAAGTGGGTCGACGTCGAAGAGTAAGTAACCCGGCTCGGCCTTGGTCGCCTGCCAGTAGCCTGTGTGCTAATGATTCTTCCTTTGCCGGGTGACCAGGAACGCCGCCATGCTGAAGATGCGGAAGAAGAAGGCGGGTGTCAAGCCGAAGGCATCTTCCGATGCACCGCTCGCTCCTATCGTGCCGCCGTCGCCTGTCGTGGCGCCTGCGGGCGAGGGGGTGGAGGCTCGCAAGGCAATCCTCCTGGTCACCACGGCAGAGCCCCCCGAGCCCCCATTGCCCGTTGGCGTGGTCGCTCCTGCACTCGAGGGTGCGTCGGTGTCGCCATCCGGAGGGCCTACCCCAGAGGGCCGGCCGCCCGTCGATCCGTCTGCATCCATCTTGTCCGTGGTCGCCGCGCAGCGTCCGGAGCCTCCTGCTCCTCGTGCTGCTATTTCCCGTGGGACGTCGCCTGTGACCGCGCAGGCGACTCCTTCGGAGGAGGCCTTGATGCCTTCGTCGCGCGGCCTCGACGTTTTGGACGGGGCCTTCACCGCACCGGGTCCAGTTTGGGACGCCTCTGTCGTGGCGGTCTGGGGCCGGGCCGTGGCCACCATGGCGAAGAGCGAGAAGGAGGCCGCGTCAGCCAAGGCAGCCCTCGAGGCGGCGCTGACCGACGCGTCGTCTGCTGTAGGGCGTCGTGACGAGGCGGAGTCCCGCTTGAAGATTCTCCAGGAAGAAAAGTCCGCAATTGAGGTGCAACTGCGTCAGCAGAGGGAGGCCTTCAGGACCTGCAAGGCCCAGCTTGCCGATCGGGACTCCGAGCTGTCCCCGGTGCCACGGCGCGAGAGCGCTTGGACGCGCGGGAAAGGGAGGTTGCCCTGGAAAAGGCCCGGCTCAAAGCCACGGAAAAGGCTCTGGCCGAGGCCGAGGAGAAAAAGGCCGTGGAGCTCAGCGCCCTTCCCCCGGTCGAGCTCAGGCTTCGCAAAGCACTCCACTCCCTCTACCGGGAAGGGTTTGCGGAGCCCCTGGTGGCTTCGGAGAGCGGCTTCGCGGAGCTTGCTTCAAAGCTTGTTGAGGCACTGGAGGGCGTCGTTGCCAAAGTGGAGGGAGTCTTGCAGAGCGAGTGCCGCAACCTCTTTTCTGAGGCCGCGACGCGCGTCTTCAGCCACCTTCACCTTCGCGAGCCAGGGTTCAACTTCGACTCCGTGATCCACCCGGTCGCCCCCGGGGTCCGCAACAGTGCTGCGGCGGCAGTGAAGGACGCCGTGGAGGCGCTGGTGAAGAAGTTCACCCGCATCACCGTTCCTCCGCCTCGTGAAGCTACAGGGGTTAGTGGTGAAGAAGACGACACCAGCGATGTTGACGACGAGTTCCCCGCGGGCGGGACGAGTGGCGGCGAAGGCTCCTCCTGATTCCTCTTCCTCGTTTCCTCCCTGCAACCTTCATCATGCCTCGCGGAGGCGTTAAACTTGTTTGTGTTTGCGAAAACTTTTAATGCTTGTAATAACTGTTGAACAGCATGATTGCTCTCTTCGTCTTGTTTCCTTCTTGTTTGCTGTGATGCTCTGCGTCGGCAGGGCCCGGCCCCGCGCATACCTCAGCCGCCGTTGGGCCGTCCGGATCACCAAGGACGGTTCCAAGGGGTGAGGGGCTACGGAGCCAGTGAGGCTCCTGAGTCGCGATGCTCAGGAGTCCCCCTTGACGTACGAGCAGCCCTCATGAAGGGAACATGGTGAAGATAGGGTTAATTTGGAAATTTCGAACACCTTGTGCTCTGCGTCGGCAGGGCCCGGCCCCGCGCATACCTCAGCCGCCATTGGGCCGTCCGGATCACCGAGGACGGTTCCAAGGGGTGAGGGACTACGTGGCCAGTTAGGCTCCTGAGTCGCGGTGCTCAGGAGTCCCCCTTGACGTACGAGCGGCTCCCATACCTTTCCTTGCTGGATTCTCCTGAGAGGGGCGCGTGAAGACCAGGTTTGGCAGACCTGGGGAGGTGGCGTCTACCAGGGTTGGCCCGGTAGTAGCCCCCATGCAGCCCCCTCACGCGTACATCCCAAGGGAACGTAGCGAGACGGGGCCGCGAGGGGCCTTCCTGAGGTTGGATGCAGCCGCTGGGGCGACCTCAGTTGTTTATCCCCAGCATGCAGCGAAGGGCTTCCACATTGCTTGGGAATAGTCATTGGTGGACCGTGTTGACCGCCAGCACGGGGTTGTGGCTTCCACCTTGCATGGGCATAGTCATTGGTGGACCGTGTTGACCGCTAGCACGGAGCTGTAGCTTCCACCTTGCGTGGGCATAGCCATTGGAGGGCCGTGTTGACTGCCAGCATGGAGCTGTGGCTTCCACATTGCGTGGGAAGTAACCCCTCCACGTCCTCGGGGGGCTCCGGGTGTGTACAGCCCATTGAGTTCGTACGCATGGCTGGCACGGTAGAACTGGGAGGTGTATCTGGGAGCTCGCGAGGGCGCTTTGGCCTCACGAGGTCCCTACCTCTCAGGCGGTTTGCGCCTGAGTCTTCTTGTAGATAGAGTCGTCCGAGGTCCTGCAAATTTTGGAGAAGCCTGCGCCGAACGTCCTCCCTAGGGCCATCGCATGAGAGGGCCAAGCACCAGTGACTCCAGGAGATGACGTGAACGGGGCTGGCCCGCCAGACAGAGCTCAGCCACTGGATTTATCAACGCTGCAGGGACGGACCCAAGCACAGACGCCGTGCCCAGTCCTCTCACGAGGCAGTCGAAGGTAGGATCATTCGGGTGTGGCAACATTCACACCGACAAGGTGCCATGCAGGCAAAGGGGAAACGTTAGGAAACAGATCATATGCATGAGAAACTGCTGAAATATGCATAAATGCAGCAGCTGCAGGGGTACGCCCTGATCGCGTGAGGATAATGCGGCCAGGGGGGCGCCCTCAAATGGAATGAACCAAAAAGTTACCTGGCACAGACCAACAAAAAGTCACCTGGTGGCCATGCCGCTGAAGAGTCGAAGCTGCCATCGTAGCCTGATCTTGTACCTCCACGAGCGCGGCCCTCATAGGCCCGTCGTCTCCCGGGGCAGGGGACCCATGCTTGGTCTGGGCATCTCCTCCAACTCCTCGCCGCGCCTCAACAGGCAAGGTGCGAGCATGCCCCAGGCAAGGCGCTGGAACGTGACGCCGGCGTTTGCCAGGCCAAAGGGCATGCAGACGTAGTTGTGCAGGTAGACCCACCCGTGGTCGGCACGTGATGGCAAAAAGCGGCCCTGGGACGCGGCCCTGTTGATTGCGGGCATGTTGACGCAGACGCGCGGCTGGTCGATTGGGCCGACGATGGCAGCTGCGATTGGCGGTGCAGGGCCGTCCCCGCCTCGCTCGGCCTGTGCCTCCTGAAGCTCCTCGATCGCTTGGATGATAGACTCTTGCGAGCTTCAGGACGCGCCCTCAGGTTGTGCCCGAAAGCCTCCCTTGTCTCACCGGTTAAGCCGGGGGCCTCCTAGATGGAAGCCCCCGAGCCCGACCCATGGGGGGCGCCGAGCGCGCATTCCTATGCGATGGAAGGTGGTGCCCCGTCCCTAGGTGCAGAGCTTGAGGCTCCGCCCTTGGAGGTCCCAGCCCCCTGGCACTCCGCGGGGATGAGCTGCTTCTTCTTCTTGCGTGCTTCCTCACGAGGCAGGGCTTCCTCCTCGTCGTCCGAAAGCTCGGCCGCAGCAGCGCGGTAAGCACGCTCGAGGGAGCAGAGGGCATCCTTCTCATCACAGGCGACGGTGATGACGCCGCCACTTCCTGGCATCTTGAGGACGTTGTAGCCATGATGAGGCGCCGCCTTAAACTTGGCGAGGGCGGGGTACCCAAGGATTGCGTTGTACGGGAGGTGGATGTGGGCGACGTCGATGACGATGGTCTCGGTGTGGTAGTTCTTGCGTCCGCCGAAGGTGACGGGCAGGCGTACTTGCCCAATGGGGACGGTGGATCAATCAGTAACTCCCGAGAAGGGCTTGGTCGGCATGAGCTGGTCGTACGGTACTTGGAGCGTCACGAAGGTATCGATGGAGAGGACATTGAGCCCCGCTCCGCTGTCGATGAGGGTCTTGGTGACGAGGACGTTGTTGATGGTTGGAGTGCACAACATGGGGAGCCTGCCGGCCATGGCCGAGCACCTGAGCTGATCCCTCGAGTGAAAGGTGATTGCAGTCTGGGACCACTTGAGGGGGCGCATGGCCTCGGGCTCTGGGAGAGCCGCGTTCACGTCCCGCGCGAACTGCTTGAAGAAGCGGTTTGATGCTGGGGCTTGGGCGCCGCCCAGGATACAGGCTACCGCCCTGACCTCCTGGAAGCCCCCAGCCCCATCGTCCTGCCTGTCCTCTTCCTTCCTTATGGGTGGTGGCGGTAGTGGTGGTAGGCCGGCCTCACGAGGGCGAACCTCACGAGGCTGGCCACGGCGTGACCCTTCCGGAGGGTCATCGCGCCAGCGGTCCTCCCGAGGCTGATCGCGCCAGCGGTCCTCCCGAGCCTGATTGCGCCAGCGGTCCTCCTGAGGCTGGTCTTGCCACCCCTGACGCGGTTCCCGATTGTCCCAATGGCCTCCACCGCGGCCTCCGCCGCGTCCGAAGTCTCGGTCGGTGCGTCCGGGGCGCCGGCCGAAGTGTTCGGTGCAGACCAGCCTGAGTTCCTGGCAATCGCCGGTGTCGTGGTTGTTGGTGCCATGGAAGATGCAGGTCGGTCTCCCTCCTGCGGGGTGTTCCTCGCCTCGGCTTCGCTTCGCCTTAGGCTCGGCCGCAAGCACCGCTGGGGCCTTGCGCTTCGCCTCCTTGGCCTTGGACTTCTTTTCCTCTGGCTCTGCCGCCGGAGGTTCACGGAGTGACAGGCGACCTTCTTCGGCCTTGGCGCACCTGTTCGCCAGGTTGAACATCTCCAGGGCTGAGCACAGTTCATCGTTCATGGCGAGCTCCTCTTTCATCTTGAGGTCCGTGACACCGTCGGTGAATGCGAAGATGATAGCCTCATCCGACACCTTCGGGACCTTGAGGCGCCTAGTTATGAAGCGCTGTATGAACTTGTGCAGGGTCTCTCCCTCCTGCTGCTTTACACGCCGCAGGTCATTCACGGTGAGCGCGCAGTCGTGGGTGCCTTGGAAGTTGGCGATGAAGCGCTTGCTCAGGTCGTCCCAGGAGGTGATGGACCCCTCCGGGAGGTTGAGTAGCCAGAAGAGCGCGCCGCCCTTGAGCGCCATGGGGAACCAGCACGCCATGACCTTGTCATCCCCCCCGGCCGCCCGGATGCTTAGCGAGTAGAGCTGTAGGAACTCGGCGGGATCCGGGGTGCCGTCGTAGCGAGGGGGTTGGTCAGGCTTGAACTTGTAGGGCCACGTGGTTGGGTGGAGCTCCGGGGCGATGGCGAGGCACCCCACCGGCTCGACGGGCGCTGCACGTGCGGGAGGGGCCCAGTCTTGACTCTCCTGAGGGGCCGCCTCGAGTGGTGCCCGGTCGCGACGCTGGTTCGGAAGTACGGGGAGCGCACGCGCGTCGACGCGTGGCCGTGGTACCACCTGGCAGCTTACTTCGTCTCTTGCCCTTGCTCGCGGTTCACGGGGCTGGTCGCGCGGGCGCACTTCACGCCTGGGCTCGGGGTCGACGTCGCGTTGCGTAGGAGGTGGCAGCGCATCGCAGGCCACGTCGTCTGCCAAAGAAGGCCGGGGTCGAAACGAGTAGGAGAGCACTGAAGCGTTGCCGGCGGCACTAACGAGCTCCGCGATGCGCCGAAGCCAATCGTCGTAGCAGTCAGGGGCGGGGCGGTAGCGGAGCAGCTCATTCGCCATGGCGAGCGTGCCCGAACCGCGCGCCGGCCCAGGCCGAACGTGGGAGGACGACCCGGTAGCTAGAACGATCGATGGAGTGGTGGTTTGGCCGTCGCGCCGTGCGGTAACCGGCTGGGAGGAGTCTTGTTGCTCATGGGCATCTGGGCCCGTGGCATCGTTAGCCACAGGCGAGGGGGACCGGCGCGCGTCGGCGCGGCCCACAGGTGCCGTCTGGGCAACGCAGGCAGGTCGGTGCTCGGCGCGGGCTTGGAGGGAGTCACACATCGGAGCGGCGAGGTGGGAGAAGAGCTTGGCTTGAGGAAGACTCCAACACGCCCCCTACCTGGCGCGCCAAATGTCGGATTTCGGGCTCCGCAAAACCCTCAAGGTTTGAACACAGGGGCGTGTGCGAAGCTACCCTGCGGCCACGCCCTACTTAGCTCGCTACTCGATGGTGACTACGGCGAACTCGCACGAGGATGAGGAAGAAGATGAACACGGTGGTTTACCCAGGTTCGGGCAGCTGCGAAGCGTAATACCCTATTCCTGCTTTGGTGGATTGTCTCTCGGGGAGGTGTGGTGGATGAACTAGTACAGTGGTTTCGAGCCCCGCGAGGGCGCTCGAGTGGTGCTCTTGGCTATCTCCTTGTCTTGTGTTGGTGTCTCGGTCCTCCCCTCTACGGTGCGGCCCAGCCTCTATATATAGCAGTGGCCCGGGTCCTCTTCCCTTATCACAATGGCGGGAAGGGATCCCACAACAGCAAAATTTGAAGGGGGACAGGAGTACATCCCCGCCCTGTCCAAAGCTGGTCTTCACCTGCAAAGTAGCCGTCGGTGATGCAGAGGTGGGCTCGGGGATGACATCCGTCCTGCGGGGCTCGTGGTCGTGGTCTTGTTGCACCAGAATGGAAACCTTTGGGGGATGCTTCGGGAACCCGCGTACATCCTTTCTCCCTTTGCACCGAAGGGGAAACTGCTCCGTCTGGCGTGCTGGTGCCCGCCTGTCCTTCCTTGAGTCATCTTTGACTCATGAGGCCGGGTTCTGCATAGAGATCTCTGCCGCTCCGGAGGGGGCCTGAGGAGGCCTACCCCCTGCTGGTCTTGGCATTGTTCTCCCTCGCGAGCCAGGGGTACTCGCGAGGGCCTTGCCTGGTGTGGGGTCTCGCCAGGCCGTGCTTGGCTGACGAGGTGGGCCATGACCTGGGCCGCAGGCAGGCAGGTCTGGGTACCCCCGTTCCCAGAACGCCGACAATGGCGGAAACTGACCGGTAGGGGTAATTCGTGTCACGACCTCTACATCACGATCACGGAAGCATGATCACAAAACCAGCCGTCAACGATGACGTGCATGACCGATCTCATCGACCCGCACCTGAACTGATCTACATATCTCGTATGCAAATCACCGAATCTATCACCACACAGCAGAGGCTCTGATACCACTGTTGGAACACGCGGTACGCTACGCTAGTGCCAAATAAAATTTTCTACCGCGCACCCAAGAACTTGCTGCTAGAAATAGAACATGGGATCGGGTTTACCACTAGACGCGCAGTCACCGCAGCGGAAGTAGAGTTGGTGATGCGTGTAGTCGATCAGCCGATTCATCTCCTCCTTAGTCGATCTCCCACGAGCAGTGATCTCCCACGAACAGCTCCTCGCGGATCCCTCGAACGGTTCGTCCAAGCACCGCAGATGCGATGCCTCCAAGGTATCCACACGTACGTGGGCAGCGTCGGGCGGCAGACTGCTAGGTCCGATTGCACGGCATGGCGGCGTGGGGAGTGGCGGTGGCTATTGACGGGATGAAAAAGATCAACCCTGAAAGGTGCACCCACTCCCCTTTATATAGACCTCCGAGGTGGGCTCAACTCTTGAGGCCCAGGACGAGTCTAGTCCCAATTTCCATTCGGATCCAATCCGAATGGGCTGCAATCCCTTAAGTGTGCGACCCTATAGGTTCACGTACACATGGACACGACCCGATTCGATAGTCGGTAGCGGCTCCTAGCAGAACGTGCCAACTCCCATGTGTGCGCAAAGTCGTTAGACGAACCTCGACAATGTGTCATATACAACATTCCTTTTGCCTCATGATATAGGTTGTAGAGCTCAAGGCGAGTACTTGTCACCCTTGTGGTAGCTCGACATCTCTTCTCGAAACCGTGATGCAGATTCCCGAACTGGGTTAACACTTAACCCATGTCGCATGGCCATGCTTTCTGAATCTGATCACACGAGAGGGCCCAGAGAATATCTCTCCTCACGCAGGGGCAAATCCCATCTTGGTTAACCATGTCTCGCGGCATGTCTCACGACTCACCCGAAAGCTATCTTTATAACTACCCAGGTACGGAGTAGCGTTTGATAGACCCTAAGCAAGTCGATCCTCATCCCGAGAACATGTGATAACCTCAGGTCTAGGACATGGCATATACATTGTACTTGAGACTAACAGATGACATTATCTCGCTGTGTCTCAAAGTGGGTCAGTCCGACTCGGTGATCTCAATCCCCGAGTCCATACTATCAGTTTAGCATCTTTATGCACATGACTTGTGAAACGTAGTCATCAACTGAATCATATACTAGTAAAGGATATGTGTCTGCATAACCTTAACAACTAGAGACTATTAGAACAATCATCATACTATATATAGTCTCATAAATAAGTCACATACTTATTGATACATATCACTGATGATGTTCAAGGACAAAAGAAAATACTCATGAATACATAGGAAACGAAATCATCACATGATTTCCTCTAGGGCATATCTCCAACAGCCTCGTGAGTCCCGCACTGGCTCACGGGTGCTCAGATACACCTCCTCCAGTTCTGCCGTGCCAGTCACGCGTACGAACGAAATTGGGTTGTACACACCCGGAGACTCTAACACAGAGCTCCCTTCCCACACCCAAGTGGAAGCCCCATGCTCCGCGCTGGCGGACGACACGGTCGCTCAACAGCTATGCCCACGCCCAAGTGGAAGCCCCATGCTCCGTGCTGGCGAACGACACGGTCGCTCAGCGGCTATGCCCACGCCAAGTGGAAGCCCCATGCTCCGCGCTGGTGGATAAACAACTGAGGGCGCCCTAGCGGCTGCACCAACCTCAGGATGGCCTCTCGGCACTTCAAATGGCTCCGTCACGCAGCATTCCCCTGGGATGCACGCGCGAGGGGGCTGGACGGGGGCTACGCTCAGGCCATGCCTAGCGCGTGCCACCTCACCAGGTCCATGGCACCTGGTCTTCTCGCGTCCCTCCCAGGAAAAATCTGGCAAGGAAAGGTATGGGAGCTGCTCGCACATCAAGGGGGACCCCTGAGCATCGCGACTCAGGGCCCTCACTAGTCACGTAGCCCCTCGCCCCTTGGTCTTGTCCTGGCGATTCGGACGCCCCAACGGTGGTCGAGTTATGCGCAGAATTGGGCCCTGCCGACGTAGAGTACTAAGGCGCTCCAAAGCAACCTCGTCGTCGCCATGTTTCCTTCATGAGGGCTGCTCGCACGTCAAGGGGGACCCCTGAGCATCGTGACTCAGGGGCCTCACTAGTCACGTAGCCCCTCGCCTCTAGGTCTCGTCCTGGCGATCCGAATGCCCCAATGGTCGTCGAGGTATGTGCGGGATTGGGCCCTTCCGACGTAGAGCACAAAAGCAAGCAGGAAGGAAACAAAGCACGAAAGGAAATCACAGAGTTCAAAAAGTTATTACATGTACTGAATGTTTTGCGAATTCAAGCAAGTCTTACGCCTCCACGATGCATGATAAATGTCGTAGGTCGAAATCTAGGAGGAGGGGCCATCATCGCCATAGCCATCGCCATCGCTCGTCCCAGGCATGGTGCGCTCGTCGTCAACATTGCTACTGCCGCCAACGTCGCCACCGCTTGCCTCCACCACAGGGGGCCCGGCGTCGGGGACGCAGGTGAACTTCTTCACCAGCGCTTCCACGTCCACCGTAGTGGCGCGAGACTCACGGGCAACTGGGAGGATCATCGCATCGAAATCAAAGCTGGGCTCGCGGAGGTAAAGGTGGCTGAAGACATGCATCGCGGCCATGGAGAAAAGGTCGCGGCACTCTGTAACAGCCCGGGACCGATGCTCCAGAAGATTCCCCTTTTATTCCGTTGTCGTCATGTGATTCGTTTGGGTGTCGCATTCATCATCGCATCATTCGCATCATGTGCATAGCATCGTCACTCGTTTTCGAAAACTTGCATTCGTTCGTAGTCGTCGGTTCTCTCCGTTCTTGTTGTCGACTGTTTCGATACCTACCACACATGCACGCGCCCGCGGCATCGTCAAAATGTTGTTTTTAAAACTGCGTATAAAATATTCTCGGATTGGGTCGAAAGTTGGCGTATGGTCTTATTATGTGGTAGGTAGACCGCCTGCCATATTTCGTCGCAATCGGGGGTCGTTTGTTATCCCGAACGGTCGACCGTAGAGGCACCGTATCGGTTTATTTGTCGGACGTTTTCGGTATTTCAAATCATGTCACGGGCCGCAAACTCCCCTCTCATCTCAGCCCAACCCCTCTCCACAGCACAGCCAACCCACCTAGCTAGCCCCTCCGCTTCCGGATCGCCCGATTCCGATCGAACGGCTCGAAAACAGGCAAAATCCCTAACCCTAGACCACCTTTCATATTTAAGCAGCCTACCCTGTCCATTTTTGACCTAAACCCTAGCCTCCCTCGTTTTCCGTGCGTCCCCAACCCCCAGCCACCACCTAGCCGCAGCTCCCACCCCGCCGCCGCGGCCCGCCAGGCCCATCCGGGCCCCGGCCGGGCCCGAAGCGCCCGCGAGCCGCCTCCTCCCCGTGCCCGCAGCTCCTCCCGATCCAGCCGCCCGCCGGCCGGAGCCGCCGCCGTCGACCTCCAGTAGACTTGCGCCACCGCGCCGTGCAGCTCCTCGTCGCCGCCTTGCCATCCCCACCTCATGGGAGCTGGCGACGTCGTGAAGATGCCTTGGCCGCTGAAGCTCTCCTCCATGGCCCCTCTCGCTGCCCGTTCCGCGAAGCCGCCGACTGGATCCGGACGTCCTCGCACCATTCCCAACGGATCCGGCCTTGTCCCCGCCTTCAGGTCGTCGTGCCACCCGCCGGAGTCCCCGCCATGGATGCGTTCCTCCCGGCATCGAGCTCCTTCAGCGCCGTTGACCGAACGGGCGCCCGTGCGCGTCGTGCGCGTGGTCAGCGCCTCGCCTCGCGGCCCAGCTCCGTAAGGGCCCAGCCGCGCCGGACCAGGAGCGCCAAGGCCCAGCCATCGGCCTTTCTTGCGCCAAAGCCCGACCGACTCCAGCCAAGCCAACAGGCGCCCAGGCCACTTTCAGCCCAAAGTGAGCACCCCGCCTATGCTTCGCCCCTGTGTGATGTTTGTTATCCGACACCCATTGCATTTGGCCTAGTCTGCGGTAGATTCAGCCCATTACAGTTTGTTTTTCACGTTATGCGGTTTTTAACAATTATCCAGTGATTTCATGAATTTCAGAGAAATAAAAACATCATTTTGCATCGCTCATAATAAATAACCGTGCATCGTAATTAAAAGTTTATATGTAATTTGCTCAGAAAAATGCATAGATTGTGTATATGTCATTTTATCCATGATAAGAATACTTACACTCGATGTTGGCACCATTTTGCATAATTGCCATGATTTTGCATTATCATATTTAATTAACGTGCATCGGGATGTAATCCAACAATATATTAAAAATGTTCATATTATCGGCATCGCATTTTCATGCATGACAAACTGGTTCATTGTAATATTTGCATTTAACTTGCATTTATAGTTGCTAAAAGGGTTTATTCCATTAACTTGCCTAATTAATTGTCACTTATTTTCCTACATGAACCTATACATATTATATATGTTTTCGGGGTAGAAAAATCCATAGAATTTAACTGTGCATTTAGTTTTGTCATTGGAGCAAGTTCGTGTGCATGTCATTTTTGCCATGTTGCCCGTTTGTCTATTTTGTGGGATTTAATCCGTGCATCTTATGAAATAATTTTGAACATGAGATATGCCCTTGGACATGTGTGCTAGGCCCTGGTATTTTTTTGTTGTCATAGAGATGCATGTTTAGGTGTTGTTTTCTTGTTGCCAACATGCCATAAAAATCTGATGTTTTGAGGGTCCAAAATATTTCTAAGTCTAGAAATCTGTTATTTTATTGCTGTGTTGCCATGTGAATTGCTAGTGTTCTAGGAGTCTTTTGGTGATGCCACCATGGAGTCTTTTGCTAAGCATGTTATGCTCTATCAAGTTGCGCCAATAGTTTGCATGAATAGGTTTTGCATCATAATTATTCCTGCTGTCCAATATGTCAATGTGTTAAAAACTGCTGCTCATGACTAGCCTAATTTTCACTAAGTCTGAGAATCTGTTTTCTTCATGATGCTATGTTGTGTTGATGTTTGCCATGAATCTGAGCATAATTGGATGTTGCTGCCATGGTATGATTTGTAGTGCATCATGTCTACTACCATGCTGTTAAGTTTCATGCCAATATATGACCTGTAGCATATAGTTTTACTGCTGCCAATATGCCTCCGTGATAATCTGCTATGCAAAAACATGTTATTTTCACAAGGTCCTAATCTGTTATATTTTGTTGCCATGTTGTGAGCTTCCTACCATATGATCCATGACTCTTTTGAGTATGATATGTGAAGATGAAATGAAGTGTGTGTCATATGCTACTGCCCCATGCTTAGTTGTGCATTTTAGAATCTTGTAACTTGTTGTTTTCGTGTGTGCAAAATGCTATCTTGCTGTTTTGGGCAGATTTCAACTAAAACTTGTGTTGGTTGTACTTGTTGAACCGTAGCTCCGTTTTGAACATGTTGCATATGTAACTTGACTAGAATCTCATGTAATTTCATAATAACTTGCTGCATTCATGATTTGAAGTGTTTGTGATTGTCTTTTCCATGCATTTTGCATTCATGACATATGCATCTTGTGAAGGTCATATCTTTTAGACCGTAGCTCCGTTTGAGATGTTCCATATATGTAAATCGACTAGAATGATGAGTAGAATCTCATTGTGCATCTTATTTCCCTGTTTAATAAATATTAAAACATGCATAGTTCTGATCTGGACCAATTTCGAAATTAACATATGAGGTCGCTTCGGAAATACTATAAGTTGTTTCCGACCTCATTTAAGATGCCTAGATAGTGTAGTTTCATTATGCTTCACCTCTTGCCATGTTTAACAACATTTAATATTGTCGTGTATCTAAACGAGAATGAACTAAATATTCGAATGTGGAGTTTCGTCAATATGCAACTCGTTGCATATTGAGCTTCACTTAATGTGTAGAAGTTGATTGTTGTGCTTGCCATGTCATGCATAACATGCATCTTATTTGAAGTGCATCATGTCATGCATATGTTGTGGTGTTCCCGTGTGTTGATTGTTGTTTCTGAATTGCTTCTTCTCGATAGAGTTCCGAAACCGCTTCGGAGTGTGAGCATCCGTTCGACTACGTTGGTTCGTCTTCTTCATGGACTCGTTCTTCTTCCAAGCGGGATCTCAGGCAAGATGATCATTTCCCTGGATACCATTACTATCATTGCCATGCTAGATGTCTCGTTTCTATCGCTGTCTCGCTACCTACCACTTGTATGTCAAGCCTCCCAAATTGCCATGAAAAGCCTCTAACCCCTCCATATCCCAGCAAACATTGTTTGGCTATGTTACTGCTTGCTCAGCCTTTCTTATAGCGTTGCTAGTTGCAGGTGCAATGTTTCCATGTGCCAACATGGATGTTTTTGATATATCACAATATTATTGCTATTTAATTTAATGCACATATATACTTGGTAAAGGGTGGAAGGCTTGGCCTTTTGCTCGGTGTTTTGTTCCACTCTTGCCGCCACTAGTTACTTGTGTACCGGTGTTATGTTCCATAATTGAGCGCTCCTAACATGCTCGAGGTTGTTATGGGGACCCCCTTGATTTTCGTTTTAGGATAAAACTTGTCTGGCAAGGCCCAACATTGGTTTTACCATTTGCCTAATAACTAATAAAATTGCATAGGGACCCGCCGGCACCCGCGGATCTTTAATCAACAACCCGGGCCAGTGCTCCTCATGAGTGTTGGTCCACCTACCTAGCAGTCGGCGGTGCCACCTCGGGGCAACTCGAGGCATTTTCAGGCTACCGTCCACTTCGCATAGACGGATGATGCCCGTAGATAGAGAGCGCACGGCTCTAGATGCGGATCTGGCTCACCGGGAGGCCTTGCTGGACTTGTTTTACCTTTCTCGAACGTCTTGTGCGAGGAATTCCGAGAATACTTCGGGCTATCTCGAGGTTGCGGTTTTCCAGTGGAATTGCCTAGGAAGATCACGAGATTCGTGGTCGAGGTTATTCCCGCTGTGTGTGGTTAGTTTGTGATGGATGAGTTGGAGCACCCCTGCAGGGTTAAATCTTTCGGAAAGCCGTGCCCGCGGTTACGTGGCAACTTGGAAACTTTGTTTAACACCCGGTCATAGCAAACTTGAAGTAAACTCAAATAAAATACACCAACCGTGTGCGTAACAGTGACTGTCTCTTCTCGTGAGTCCTTATCCGAGAGAGAACACAGTGGGGTTATGTTTGACGTAAGTAGGTGTTCAGAATCTCTTAGAGATCATTACTAGTTCACGTCCGTTTAAACGACAATCATCCCCCTTTATTCTTGTACTCGTAAGTTAGCCACTCAAATAAATGCTTAGTGCTTGCTGCAGCCTCACCACTCAACCATACCTTACCCATTAAGCTTTAATAGTCTTGATACCCTTGGAAATGAGATTGCTGAGTCCTTGTGGCTCACAGAATACTACAACAACAGTTGCAGGTACAGGTAATGCGATGATATGACGTGAGCGCGATGCTTGTTTGATTTGGAGTTCTTCTTCTTCATCGATCTCGGATGGGTTCCAGGCGGCAGCCTGGGATAGCAAGGATGGATGTCATTTTATCGTTTGTTTTCGTCCGTAGTCGGACCCTGCTCTTTTGTATGATGTTTGGTTATGTTGTTGTATTGATGTGACATTGATGTAGCTTGTGGCGAGTGTAAGCCAATTCCATATACTCATCTCTTATTTACATGTACTTGTAATGATATCCATTCTTGCAAAACGACGAGATGGGCTTCTATCCCTGTCGAGGCCCTCATGCCAAAATAGGGATAGGATCGCATCTTGGGTGTTACACACTCGCCCTCCAGGATGGCATCCACCTTGGCGATAGCACCTTCGAGCACCTCAGCGAGCTTGGAGGAGAGCCCTGCGTAGCCGCCCTCAGGAGTCGCCAGTCGCTCCTTGAATCCTCCCATTTAGATGGAGTGCAGCGCCTTGCGAAGCCTGAGCTCGATGGAGGGGAAGACATTGTGTTCCACGGCCGCCTTCTTCTCAGCAGCGGCAAGGGTCTTCTCCCTGGCATCCAGCTGGGCCGTCGCATCGGAGACATGCCAGGCATGGGACGTCTGGGCTTCTACTACCTCCTCCTTCGGCTTGGCCAGACGCTCGTGCTCTGCGGCTTGGTCAACAGTCACCTGGGACAGCACAGAGTCGTGATCAGCGAGCTTCGCCTCACGGGTCTTGAGGTCCTCCTACCGCTGGTGGAGCCGTTGTGCGTGCGCAGCTTGCTCCTCCTGAAGGGCCTTTAGGTTGGCCTCTGCCTCGGCACAGAGCTCCACGGCAAACGCTGCTTCGGCCAGCTCCGCGTCGTGAGCTGTCTTGGCTTCGGCGGCCTCCTTCCTGCTCTCCTTGGTGGCAGCCTCAGCCCGACCGCAGGCCGTCTTGGTGGCTGCGTCAGCCTGGAGCCACCCAGAAATAAGCCCCAAGCGCTCCCTCGCGAGGGAGCGCCTGTCGGCGTCTTGGAGGTCGCCCCGGATCCAGCCGAGCGCGGTATAGCTCTCATCCAAGGCGCCGGGCCTGATCAGAGGCCGTGGTTCGTGAGCGCAAGGGCCTGACCAGGAGGCGGCACCAGCACGTCGGCGGGTGCTGTGTCCAAGGGGGTAGTGGCATGGCAGACTTGGGGCAATGGAGGCTCTAGTTTCTCCTCGGGCACGACGAGGGCGGACGACTTCATAGCATGCTGGCCCACGGGGGCTGGCTGCTCCTGAAGCTATGTCGCTGCATCCTCAGGGGCGGGTTCCTCCAGAAGGGGGTGGGAAATCGCCCCCTCCACCGGCGCTGGGGTCGCCACGGCTGCGGCAAGGAGTGCCGCCTCGTGATCCTTCGCACTCCCGGCGCCCGACCTCCCAAGCGGAGCCGGCAATGCGCCAGGAGTAGGTATCACACCCGTGTGCCCGGGTGCGGTGTTGCCAGGGCGCCTAAGGGTTGCACTGGGTTGGCGTGATGCGCTCCCGCCCACGCCGCGTCCGCGGCCAGAGGCTGACGGCGCCCTCTAGATAGGGGGCTCCTTCGGCTCGGTGCTCGCCTTCCTCTTTTCGGCACGTCGTCACCCCTAGCCATCGAGAGGAGAAGGGGCCGTGAGTACGCATGGAATCTATAATCGACCAAAAGGGAGGCAGGTTACTTACTCCTCGGGCGCAATCCACTTCCTCTTCCTCTCCACCTCAGCGGTGGTCGGGATGCTCCCGCCCTTCTTCAGCGTGGCGCTGCCGCGCGGAAAGGTGGCGAGATCGCCCTGAGGGGCCACGGCCGGAGAGGCCACGTCTGCCCCAGCAGCGGCCGCCACGCCTTTCGGCTGAGGCTCGGACGGGGACGAGACTGACGTCGCAATCGCCTTGCTAGAGCGTGGGTGGTCCTCCGGAGGAGGCGCGGCCGCGCGTTTCCTCGAGGTCGCCCGGCCAGATACCCGCATGGTCTGGGAGGTAGGCCCTGGCCCCCTGAGGACCCTGGCGAAGCGCGGGGAGTTAGCGGCCGGGGACTCATCGGTATCGTCGTCGTCTTCGAGGTCGCGGAGCAGCTTGCTCTGCGACGGGGGGAGGACACTTCTTCCAGGTCATCGTCCTCAGTCTGCTCCGAGTCTTCCTCACCGCTGGTGTCGCTGGAAGACACCGGCATGGGGGGATTTGGGCGCTCGGGCGGTGTGAGTCCCAGCTCATCGAAGGCGGGCATGGCGGCGACCAGCTCCTCCCTGTCGTCACGGTGGTACAGCGGGGCGTAGGCCTCGGGGAGGCCCACAGGATCGTTGTGGAGCAGGGTAGCCAAGGCCCTGTCCAGCTCCTCGCGTCTCAGGCTGGCGGATCAAAGCCTGATATTGTCCTCCGCACCCTGGTACTCCCACATGGGCCTCGAGTGCGACAGGAGCAGCGCCAGGCGCTGCGTCAAGAACTCCTTCACTATCATCGCCCCAGTTAGCTTCTTGGCCTCCACGTCCAGGGAGATCCGCTCTAAGACGGGTTTTGCTCGGGGATCGACGAGCTTTGCGGAGCCCCATGCGAGGGTCTTCTCGGGCAGCTCCGTCAGGAGCTCCAGGCACGGATCGAGGCCCTGGGCATCCAGGAAGACCCAGCGGTGCCTGAAGCCCTCCACCTTATTCACAGCCTTCAGGTGCACGTTCCCCCTCTGAACTGCGACAAAGGAGATGCACGCCGACCGGTGCGTGCTATTGTGGAGCCGCAGGCTGAAGTAGTGGCGGAATAGGGCCACTGAGGGCCTCACGCCTACGAAGGCCTTGCAGTAGAAGGCGAAGACAGACTAAATCATGATGGAATTGGGCTGGAGATGGAGGGCCTGGATCCCGTAATGCTCAAGGATGGCGGTGAAGAACCCCGAGAAGGGCGGGACGAGCCCGGAGAAGGCGCTGTGGAGGAAGAAGGGGTAGACTATTTTCGCCAAGTTGCGCTGCTCCGCAGAGCCGCACCAGATCAAGGTCTGCCCCCACTCATTGGAGTCGCCCGCCGTCAATGGAAGTGCTGGGGCGAGGTCCCCCTCCGTGGCGATGGTGGATGCCGTAAGCGCCGGCAAGGGGGAAGAGGAGGCCGAGGCCTGAGCCTCAGACTTCGACTTCCCAACGGGCGCCATCTGAAGAATCCTTGGGGTTTGGGGAGCAAGAGGAAGGACGGCGCTGCGCGAAGATCCGGAGGAGGCTCTCACGAAGGAAAGGGGATCTGATGAGGGGAGCAAAAGTGCAAGGAAGAAGAGCAATGATGGCTCGGTAGCGGGCGCCAGGCTTTTGTCAGCCTGGGCAGGTGCCGAGGCGACGTGGGAGCGGAGGCGTCCGCCTCCTACAACATGCCACGCGTCGAGCCTGTCCCGTAGGCGATTGGGGTCCCGCGGCATTTTCGCCCTTCGCTCCTTGCCTTCGCCTCGAAACCAGGACAGGAACGCCATGGGCCCGGGGGATACTGTCGGCATTCCGGATCGGGGGTACCCAGATCTGCGTGCCAGCTTCCCAGCACGTGGCCCACCTCGACGGCCTGGTACGGTTTAGCTGCAAGACCGCCAAGACTAGGCCCTCGCGAGAGCCCTAGCCTCGCGAGGCGAAACAATGCCAAGACCCCTAGAGGAGTGGCCTCCCCAGACTGCCTCACGAGGAGCGGAGATATCTGTGCAGGTACCCGGCCTCAGGAGGCTGCGATGACGTGAGCCATGGTGACCAAGCCCAGGCGGGCACCAGCAGGCACAGAGGGGACAGTTTACTCTTTTGCGCTAAGGAGGCAAGGACGTACGGGGGTTCCCAAGGGATACCCCAAAGGTTTCCATTCCAGTGCAACAAGACCAAGACCACAAGCTCGGCAGGACGGATGTCATCGCCGAGCCCACCTGTGCGTCACGCCTAGAAGCTTTGCAGGAGAAGACCACCTTTAGTCAGGATAAGATGTACCTCTTGTCCCCTTTCAAAATTGGCCACTGTGGGATCCCTTCCCACCTGTGCGATAAGGGAAGAGGACCAAGGCCATAAATAGGGACTAGCCTCCGCCGTAGAAGGGGGAGACGGATCTTCACTTCCGAGCCCTCGCGAGGTTGCTCAATCACTGTACTAGTTCATCCCCAAACCTCCGCGCGAGGCCAATCCAGCAAAAGCAGGAGTAGGGTTTTACACCCAAGGTGGCCCGAACCTGGGTAAAATCTCTGTCTCCATCTTCTTGTTCGCTCGCACGTATTCGACGAGGCTTGGCTGCGCAGTGGCGAGCTTGAGGCTAGAGCTGGTGGAGATCTTCGCACACGCCCCAGAGTTCGAACCTTCTTGGGTCTGCGGAGCCCCGATTCCAATAGAAGAGGTTGATTGGGTGGAAAGCATCTTCAGAGTTTTGTAGGCATAGTGGCAAGCCGCAATGAATTTCGCCAACGCTGGGCGGCCCAGGATTCCATTGTATGGCAGCGGGATTTTGGCAACATCAAAAGTGATCTTCTCTGTTCGGAAGGTAAGCTCGCTGCCAAACGTAACCGGCAGGGTGATCTTTCCCTTCAGTTGGATTTTCTCAGGGTTAATCCCCTGGAATGTCCCCGTGGGCTTGAGATACGTGTCAGAGATATATAGCCTCTTCGTCACGTCTGGCGAGAGCAAGTTCAAGCCGTCCCCACCGTCAACTAATATTTTAATGGCCTGGAGGTTGCGAACTATTGGTGAAACCAACAGCGGCAAGTTGTAGGATCCGACGTATGTATAGAGTTGGGTGATTAGACTACTTGACCAACTAAAAGTCTAGCCTATTCCCAATTTAAGTGCTGGCAAGTTTTAGCAATTGTAGCAAGTCAAGTACACCCTACACATGCAAGTCGAAGAGTATAGCAGTGGAAAGTAAAGACATGCACATGGAACTAAAGGTAGGGAGAGGAGAATCAAACGCAATTGATGACACGAAGATTTTTCCCGTGGTTTCAATAGGTGCTGGTATCATACGTCCACGTTGATGGAGACTTCAACCCATGGAGGGTAGCGGCCGTGAGATTCCACGGTGGGCTCCACTCGTTAAGGTCCACAGTAGCAACCTCGTCTATTCCATCACGGCTTCCGTCCATGAAGCACTAGCCTCACTATGGGTAGATCTTCAAGAAGTAGGCAATCTCCTTGCCCGTACAAACTTCTTGGTTCAACTCCACAACACAAAGAAGGAGGCTCCCAAGCGACACCTAACCAATCTATGAGGCACCACCCTCCAAAAGGTAAGAGATGTGGTAACAATGATGAAATCCTTGCTCTTGTGCTTCAGAAGATAGTCTCCTCAACACACAATCATTCTCTCATAGATTTGGCTTTGTAGAAGATGTCGGCGTTCTGGGATCGGGGGTACCTAGATCTGCCTGCCTGCGGACCAGTGCGTGGCCCACCTGGACGGCCCGGTATGGTTTAGCGGCAAGACCCCCAAGACTAGGCCCTCGCGAGAGCCCCAGCCTCACGAGGCGAACAACGCCAAGACCTCCAGAGGAGTGGCCTCCCCAGACTGCCTCTCGAGGAGCGGAGATTTCTATGCATGTACCCGGCCTCAGGAGGCTGCGATGATGTGAGCCATGACGACCAAGGCCAGGCGGGCACCAGCGGGCGCAGAGTGGACAGTTTCCTCTTTTGTGCTAAGGCGACAAGGACGTACGCAGATTCCCAAGGCACCCCCAAAGGTTTCCATTCCAGTGCAACAAGACCAAGACCACGAGCTCGGCAGGATGGATGTCATCGCCGAGCCCACCTCTGCGTCACGCCCAGAAGCTTTGCAGGCGAAGACCACCTTTAGTCAGGATAAGATGTACCTCTTGTACCCTTTCAAAATTGGCCATTGTGGGATCCCTTCCCGCCTGTGCGATAAGGGAAGAGGACCAAGGCCACTATAAATAGGGACCAGCCTCAGCCGTAGAAGGGGGAGATAGATATTCACTTCCGAGCCCTCGCGAGGTCGCTTAAGCACTGTACTAGTTCATCCCCAAACCCCCACGCGAGGCCAATCCACCAAAAGCAGGAGTAGGGTTTTACACTGCAAGGTGGCCCGAACCTGGGTAAAATCTCTGTGTCCATCTTCTTGTTCGCTCGCACGTATTCGACGAGGCTTGGCTGCAGGGTGGCGAGCTTGTGGCTAGAGCTGGTTGAGATATTTGCACACGCCCCAGAGTTCGAACCTTCTTTGGTCTGCAGAGCCCCGATTCCGACAAAAGAGGTTGATTGGGTGGAAAGCAACTTGGGGAGGCTAGAAATCAAGATTCATATGGTTGGAGTGGAATGTCTTGATCTCAACACATGAGCAGGTGGTTCTGTCTCAGAAAAATGGATAGGGCAAGTGTAGGTATATTCTGAGTGCTTCCTCTATGAGTGAGAGGAGGTGGAGGGGTATATATAGGCATCTCCAAAAATCCAACCGTTACAACATTATTGCCCAACTCGGTGAAACCGGTGTAAAAACTCTGTTGTAACGACTAGTAAAAAATGTGGCAACTTTAGGCGTTTCGGTGAAACCGATATATAATTCTTGGTGGTACCAATTTGGTTGACCTAGGCAGTTTCACAACTCAGTGGTAGTGATTTCCAAATCTCGGAAATTCTGATACTTGAAAAGGAGATACCTGTAAGTTGGTCACTGTTTTTCGGTTGCACCGAAAATGAAAGTTGGTGTCACCGAGAAGCTAGGGTTTGGCTTAGCATCGGTCTGACGCTTAACTAGGTAGGGCCGAATGGAAATAGTTGGTGGCACCGATTTTGGATATTTGGTCTTGGACAGAATATTTGTGGGAGAATTTTATGTGTATTTTTGCTTGCTAATCTGTAAGCACTTGAGCAACCAGATCATCATAGACACCTCGTCCCCATTAAATAGTATTGGCTTTCCTATGGACTCAAGGTGATTTCTGACAAAATGTAAAATGTAGAGTCTTCAAGCTTGTTGCCAATAGATGTTCCTTGCATCTAGGGAATCTCGTCACAATCCTTTTGTAACGCCCAAGATGCGATCCTATCCTTATTTTGGCTCGAGGGCCTCGACAGGGATAGAAGCGCATCTCGTCGTTCCGCAAGAATGGATATCATTACAAGTACATATATAGAAGAGATGAGTATATGAAATTGGGTTACACTCGTCACAAGCAAAATCAAGATCACATTAATACAACAATACATTCAATCATCATACAAAAGAGCAGGGTCCGACAACGGACGAAATCAAAAGATAAAGGCGACATCCATCCTTGCTATCCCAGGCTGCCAACCTGGAACCCATCCTAGATCGATGAAGAAGAAGAAGAACTCCAAATCAAACAAGCACCGCTCTCACGTCAAAGCATCGCATTACCTATACCTGCAACTATTGTTGTAGTAATCTGTGAGCCACAGGGTCTCAGCAATCTCATTTCCAAGGGTATCAAGATTAGCAAAGCTTAATGGGTAAGGTATGGTTAAGTGGTGAGGCTGCAGCAAGCACTAAGCATTTTATTTGAGTGGCTACCTTACGAGTACAAGAATGAGAGGGGGTGATCTCTGCATAAATGGTTGTGAACTAGTAATGATCACTAAGTGATCCTGAACACCTACTTATAGTCAAACATAACCCCACCGTGTTCTCTCTCGGTTTAGAACTCACGAGTAGAGACAGTCACGGTTAAGCACACGGTTGGTGTATTTTATTTGAGTTTACTTTAAGCTTTCTATGACCAGATGTTAAACAAATTTCCAAGTTGCCACATAACCGCGGGCACGGCTTCTCGAAAAGATTTAACCCTGCAGGGGTGCTCCAACTCATCCATCACAAACTAACCACAAGCTGCATTGGAAATCCTCAACCGCGGGATAACCCGTAGTATTTGCGTTATCCCAATGGAAAATCTCAACCTCAATATAGCCCGAAGTGTCCTCGAAATCCCGTGCACAAGACGTTCGAGAAAGGTAAAACAAATCTAGCAAGACCGCCCGATATGTCGACGAACCCGATAGGAGCCGCGTATCTCATTCTCAGGACATGACGGATAAGCGAAGCATACGGTGGCCTGATAGAAATCTCCCAAGTTGCCCCAGGTTGGCCCTGAACAGTGCTCTTGTTTGGACCAACACTCATGAGGAGCACTGGCCCGGGTTGTTGATTAATTATCCGCGGGTGCCGGCGTGTCCCTTTGCAATTTTATTAGTTATTAGGCAAATGGTGTACCAATGTTGGGTCTTGCCAGAAGAGTTTTATCCCAAAACAAAAATCAAGGGGGTCCCGATAACAACCCCGAGCATGTTAGGAGCGCTCAGTATGGAACACAACACTGGTACACAAGTAACTAGGGCGGCAAAAGTGGAACAAAACACCAAGCAAAAGGCCAAGCCTTCCACCTTTTACCAAGTATATATGTGCATTAAATTAAATAGCAATAATATTGTGATATCTCAAAATATCCATGCTGTCGCACCGAAACAACTTGCACCTGTAACTAGCAACGCTATAAGAGGGGCTGAGCAAGCGGTAACATAGCCAAACAATGTTTTACTGGGATGTGGAGGGTTAGAGGCTTATCATGGCATTTTGGGAGGCTTGACAAACAAGTAATAGGTAGCGTGACATAGCGATAGAAACGAGACAACTAGCATGGCAATGATAGTAGTGCTATCCAGGGAAATGTTCATCTTGCCTGAGATCCCGCTTGGAAGAAGAACGAATCCATGAAGTAGACGAACCACGTAGCCGAATGGATCCTCACACTCCGAATCGGTTTCGGAGCTCTATCGAGAAGAAGCAATCCGGAAACAAACAAATAACACGATAAACACCACAACATATGCATGACATGATGCGCAAACAAATATGATGCATGTACATACGTTTATGCAAGGCATGACAACGCACAACAAACAAGTCCTACACATTAAGTGAAGCTCAATATGCTACAGGTTGCATATTGATGGAACTCCACATTCGAATCATTTAGTTCACTCTCGTTTAGGTACTCATCAATATTAAATGTTGTTTAACATGGTTGGTCATGGCATAAGGTGAAGATGCGATTAAAGCAATTTTAAATGGAGAAGGGGAACATTCATACAACAAAATAATAACTCTCCATATTACGAGAAATGCGGTTAATGTTGTTTAACTAAACAATCATTTTAAATGTTTTTCATCATGGAAAAAGGTGAAGCATACACAACTACATCATCTAGGCATTTTAAATGAGGTCGGAAACAACATATAGCATTTCTGAGACGACCTCATATGCATATTATGAATGTGGTACAGATCTGTCCTAAGCATATTTTTTCTTTATTAAACAGCAAAATAAAGTGCACCATGAGGTTCTACGTGTTTTTCTATGGATCATATTAAACGGAGCTACAGTTATTTAGTTATGAAATAAATCATTTTAGTTTATGATTAGGCAAATTTAATCCTAACAACAATCTAAACAATTTCAACATGGTTGAAAGTGGCACATTGCGAAACTACATGGAAATCTAAGCACTTTACATATAGGACAAGTTTTATTTGGATGCATGAATATTTCATTATAGGTATTTTAAAACAGTGGCAAAATCTGTAATTGATGCATGTCTTGATTATTGACAAAATCGCAACAGGAAAAAAATGCATGGGCCGAATTGCAGCAAAGTGCAGCGGCCCAAGAGGATTCGACCCAAGTGCAAAGGGTGTGAGCGCGGATGAAAAAGAAACAGGCAAAAGTATTGGGCTCGCTGGGATTCGAACCCCAGACCCCATGTATGTGGACATGCATGGCTGACCAGCTCAGCTAGCAGCGTATTGGTGCTAGATATGGGCACGGGGCAGACATGAATATGTGCACAAAAGAAGTAAAAAACAGAGAATAATATTTGAAAAAATGAGAGAATGCACTGGGATTTGATCCCGCGATCTCCTGATGGAAATGTGTGGAGCTAGCCACTGCGGTTACTCATGCGCTCGTGCAGAATCAAAGTGACCACTCATGCTAGCCACTTTCAACCATGGCGACGGATCGGGAGGTGCATCTGCGGGCTCCCATGGCGGATACAGAGAGAGAGCGAGCGAGCATGAGAAAGATAAGAGAGAAACGGGGGAAGAAGAAGGAGGCACGGGGCGCGGGGTCATGACCTCGTTGGTCGGCAGGGCGGTGTGATGGCTGGCTCGAGGAGGACGTGAGGAGGGGCTGCCGCTGCACTAAGGGAAGGTGGACGCGGGCGCCTTCGGTCGCGGACGTGTCCATGTGGGCGACTAGAGGAAGCAGAGGAGATTGGGCAAGCGGCGCTGGTTGGGTGGATGCATAAAGCACGGTGGATGCGGGATGGATCCCGAGGAGGAACAGTGGCGGCGGGGACAAGAGATGGATGGGACAGCTCCCTAGATTTTAGGGTTAGGCAAAATAGATGGTCTATTTATAGCAAAACAGGGATGATCTTGATCCTCCATTTAGATCCGACGGTCGGAAAATTAGGTTAGGGAGTCCAATTGAAAAACTGATGATGGTTTGGGGTATTTCGGGGTTGATCCTGATCCAACGGGCACGACCTAACAATTCGGGTTTAGGGAAGTTATCGTACACACGCGAGGGGTATATGCACTGTGCAGAGGGGCTAGGCATAGAAGAGAGGGAAAACGCGAGCATCCTGGCAACACGTTTCTACATACGAAAAACGTCCAACGATTTGACCGCCTATAGTGCCGCTATAGGTTTAACGGTTGGAGTATCAAACGACCTCCGAATGCGACGAAATTTGGCAGGCGGTCTACCTACAATAAATTAAGACCGTACGCCAACTTTCGACCCATTCCAAGAATATTTTTACAATGCCGTGGGCGCGTGCGTGTGTGGTTGGTTTCGAAATGGCCGACGACAATAACGGGAAGAACTGGCAACTATGAACGGATGCAAGTTTTGAAAAAGATGAAGGCAACGGACTACTAATGCAATGCGAATGATGCGATGATGAATGCAACAAACAAATAAAACACACGACGAAACTCAAAATAACTGGAAGGCATCTGGAGCGTCTGTTACGGGCTGTTACGCCTTTTGCCAATCCATTCATTGAACTTTCCTGAAATATACTTGGTGGAAACATTAGTCCAATGAAATAAATGTTGTTATTAATTACCAAAACCACCTAGGGAGAAGTTGTGCTTTTAATCTCCCCCTTTTGGGTAATTGATGACAACATATAGATCAAAGCTTCGACAGGGATAAAATAATGAATAGCATCGTCGCTTTGAGAAGTATGTGATAAGCAAGAGCTCCCCCTAAATTTGTGCATTATTTAAAATTTGCGTTTGAATGCAAATGCACAATCGATTAGGAGCATGGGTAATTCTTCTAGGTCACATACAACTTGGTGGTGCGCATAAAGTATATGAATGGATTACAATGCACATAACACCAAACAATTGTGAATGATCATAATATTAACATCACATGGATAGGAAATAGTAGCATCATCAAGCAAGTGTATGATCAAACACAATGAAGTCTAAGAACAACCAAGTGATATACCAAATGTTTTTAAAGAGAGCAACAAAAAAGGAAAACACACACTCTGTCAAAGCCCTATGATCTATACACTTCTCCCCCTTTGGCAACAAGTTACCAAAAAGTTCAAAGTATGTAGAGCTAATCGTCTCTTTGGGCTATATCTCCTCTGGTAGCTGTTGAAGGAGTCGAGAGAAGGGCATCGGCGAATGCTTCAGCTGAAGCCCTCTGAGGTGGTGGAGTGGATGCCAAAGGTGCAGAAGGAGTTGAAGGAGCAGTAGCTGGTGACGAGGAAGGCCTCAACTCTGGAGCAGGCACTATAGACAATCTGACTTGAGTCTTGAACTAAGTGCTGGGACGGAGAGAAGGACTATCATCATCACTGGAGTGGGGCTGGGCACTGCATCTACTTCCTGTTTCAGCTCATTGAAAGTCACTGTTAGCTCATCAACTTTGTTGTCTAGAGCATGAAGCTTTGTCTCCAGAATCTTCTCAAGACTTTTTTGGTTCTTCAGGATCTCAGCTACATTCTTCTCGATCCCTTGGAGAGATTTAATGATAAAGGACATTTGGTCGCTCTTCGTCCTTGGAACCTAAGCACTAGTGGCTCTAGCCGCCTCTGCCTCTGCCTGTGCAGAAGCTGAAGTGGGACGAGAAGGATCCATCACCAAAACATTATCCTCAAACTCTGCCAATAGTGGCAGGTGTGGACGATCAAGTGAATATACGCTCTTTCCAACTTTGGAGTTTATGAGCATCTGAATGTATGGAGCATATCCACAAGATCTCTTTTGGTCAGCAGCTATCCTCTTGATTGTCACAACAATCAGATCCATTACTCGGAATCTTTTGTGGGTGTCTACATGATGCAACATCTTGATGGAGTAACCTCTAATCATCTTGTCATCTCTAGACTTGGGCATCAAAGAATATCTCATGATTGTGTTGGTAGTGGGTAATCCAGCTTGCAAGAAGTAGATAGAGCCGAACTTGTGTGTTTCCACATAGGCAGCAGGGATAGGGTTGTACATATTGGCCACGTTGTTGTGATTCATCTTGGCCTCAGAATAGACATGAAGATCTCCCTCTTCAACTTTTGGAGCTCCTATGATGGTAGCCCACTCATCAAATATAGACTGGTACCTGGTGTGAGCTATAGAGTAAAACTGCATAATCATCTCATCATTCCATGCAGTGAACTCTCCGCCAACAAAAGCATCTATGTCAATGGCCTTGAAGTTCTCCAGCACATGAGGAAAATAGTCTTCATTCTCCTTAATGTACTTCCAATCCACATATCTCATGTCACTGACAGTAGGACTCTTGTCTAATAAGACAGTCTCATAAAAATCTTGCAGCTCCTTGGTGTGGAAATGAGCATCTACAGCAGTTCTCCTCCTTGTGGCATATGGATCATCAGCTCTCCATTTCCTCAAACCACTGTCCTTCCTCTTCTTCATGTCTTCAACAACTGGGTGATCATTATTGTGTTCAGGCAGATGGGGTCTCAGCTTCATCAACACGGAAACATCTTCCTCTTCTTCCATGGTTTAAGATCTCTTGTTCTTCTCTACAAGAGGTATGTCTCTGGTTGTCTTCTTGGACTTGGGGGCAGATGGATACTTGGCAGTAGTTGGCTTGGCCTTAGATGCAGCCTGACTGGTCATTGCATTAGCCATCAGCTTTTTCTTCTTGGAGGGAGGAGGTTGTGCAAGTAGTTCTTCCTCTTCCTCTTCCTCCTCTTCATCAAGATATTCTGGAGTGGAGGGGTGAACAATAGCACGGACAGTATTGTTCCTCACTCTCTTCTAGCCTGCCTTCTTGGGCATGGACTTAGAAGTCATAGCTTACTCCAGAGTGAGAGTCATGCCTGCCCTAGCACTCTCTTGTGCTCTCATAGCTTCAGTCCTGGCATACTCCTTCCTGACTAGCCTCTTAGCAGAAGTGGCCTCATTTGCAGATTTCCTAGCAGCTTTTTCTTTCTTCTCTTGCTTCTTCTTTGCTAGAACCTCTCCTGGCACAAAATCTGAGTCCTCTTCATCTGGGTTAAGCTTCTTCCTAGCCCTTGTAGCAGCCGTTGGCAACCCATGCGAACTGGGGGTACCTGGATCCTCCGAAGATGGAGAACTAGCTTCTAGGCTAGTGCCAGCATCCAAGTCAATGCTATGTTCTTTGAAGTTGTTATCACTGTCCTCTGAGTCTGACATTCTGAACTTGTGAATAGATATAGATGAGTAGAAGGGATGCGCATAACAAAATACAGAGGGTTTTTGCAAATTCGAACTCAAATTCTTAAATTTAATTTTCAGCTAAGTGTCTTTCGGTTCCACCGAGTCAAAAATTTCGGAGCCACCGAGACGTACACTGTCCTTACCAGAAACTTTGCCACTCATTTTGGTTGCACCGAAATGAGAAACTCGGTTTCACCGAGAGCATTCTTAGTAACCCTAAACTCCAACTCGGTGAGACCAATTCATCCACACTCGGTGATGCCGAGACATACATGGCGGAAGATTAAACCTAAAAACTTTTGTTCCCTAATCTCTACGGGATTTCTTGTGGATAGAAGTCGACCATTCCATGGCATGAGGACAAACGAAAACCTAATGCGCAAGATTTGGACAGGTAGCACAAGAGGAACGAGAGCTTTACCCTAGTTCGGTGAAGATCCCCTACGGCGGCGACAGCGGCGAGGATTCCCGTCGGTGGCAAAGGACTCCTGCAGCGTGGGCGCACGAGAGGCGAGAGGGACGTCCGAAGACTCGAGCGCGGCAGCAAGGGTTTGCGGAGGACGACGTTTGAATAAGTAATTTCAAAAATTGGGTCCGCTGGATATATATCCCCTTATTGTCGGTGACACCGATTGAAACTTTTTGGTGCCACCGAGTTTCTTAATTGCCAGGAGACAATGAAACTCGGTGAAGCCGAGATGGAGAAATCGGTGGTACCGAGGGCACAAACCATATCAACCCTAGTACTCTGGTGGAACTGAGGTTGTGTAATTGGTTACATCGAGTTGCACATGGGAGGTTTTGGAAGTCAGCTCTTGTCGAAACGGAACTCCGAGTGCTCCTCACACAGAGGGTCCGAGAAGTGCTTCTCAAATTTTGTGATGAAGCATGAATAGAATTTGAGACGAGAAAGCATAGATAGCTAGAGGAGGGTACTTAGAAATTCTTGTATATCCAATTGGCCAAAGAAAATAAAACTGAAATAATCACAATTGGATATCCTCGAATGAGTAAAGATATGCCTACCAACATGCTCACACAATAAGATGTCAATAGAAATAAGAGAGAATTCCTTATTTAACCCTTTCTTAAAATTTAATTCCCTATTTGGCCCAAATAAAATTTTCTTCTCTATTTGACACCTAAAGTAAATTTTGTTCCTTATATAACACTTCCGTCCATTTTAGGCACTCACGGTGTTAAATGCAAGGTGAAAAGACAATTTTGCCCCTAATGCATTTTGTAACTATCCTGTATGCAGTAAAAAAGCAATCAATTCATCCATGTTTTAGGGACGTTTAATGGATGATGTGCATGTATATGTATGCTCCAATATTTCATTCCTTACGTATCTGGTCTGTACGTGTAAAACTCATACAAAACATCCGTAAAACTTGTACCGACAGATGTACGATCAGTACAATAGCATATTTTGGTTAGTTCATCATGTTCCAAACTAGAGTATTACACACAATTACATACTAGTAAATCATCTAATTAAAACATCGTGATGTATTTGATTACACATAGTACACATCTGTAGTCATGCTTGAACTGAAACAATCATCCGAGTCATCTAAGGGGAGGTTAGCTTTCTACGTGACGATCGGGTATACGTGCATGTACTAGCAGGTTCACGTGGAAGCAATCCACCTGGTTGCGTGCCTGCTTAGTATGCACGTGCATGATGCACCTCAATGTTGGAAATATGCCCTAGAGGCAATAATAAAATGGTTATTATTATATTTCCTTGTTCATGATAATCGTTTATTATCCATTCAATAATTGTATTGATTGGAAACTCAAATACATGTGTGGGTACATAGACAAACAATGTGTCCCTAGTAAGCCTCTAGTTAACTAGCTCGTTGATCGAAGATGGTGAAGGTTTCCTAGCCATAGACATGAGATTTCATTTGATAATGGGATCACATCATTAGGAGAATGATGTGATGGACAAGACCCAAACTATGAACGTAGCATATGATCGTGTCAGTTTATTGTTATAGTTTTCTACATGTCAAGTATTTTTCCTATGACCATGAGATCATGCGACTCACTGACACCGGAGGAGTACCTTGTGTATATCAAACATCGCAACGTAACTGGGTGACTATAAAGATGCTCTACAGGTATCTCCGAGGGTGTCTGTTGAGTGGGCATGGATCATGACTGGGATTTGTTACTCCGTGTGACGGAGAGGTATCTCGGCGCCCACTCGGTAATAGAACATCACTACAAGCCTTGCAAGCAATGTGACTAAAGTGTTAGCCATGGGATCTTGTATTACGGAAAGAGTAAAGAGACTTGCCGGTAACGAGATTGAACTAGGTATAGAGATACCGACGATCGAATCTCGGGCAAGTAACATACCGAAGAACAAAGGGAACAGCATACGGGATTAACTGAATCCTTGACATAGAGGTTCAACCGATAAAGATCTTCATAGAATATGTAGGAACCGATATGGGCATCCAGGTCCCGCTATTGGTTATTGACCGTAGAGGTGTCTCGGTCATGTCTACATAGTTCTCGAACCCGCAGGGTCTGCACACTTAAGGTTCGGTGACGTTTCGGTAGTATAGAGTTATGTATGGTGGTGACCGAAGGTTGTTCGGAGTCCCGGATGAGATCCTAGACGTCACGAGGAGCTCCGGAATGGTCCGGAGGTAAAGATTGATATATAGGAAGTCCCGTTTTGGTCACCGAAAATGTTTCGGGTATTTCGGTAGTGTACCGGGAGTGCCGGGAGGGTACTGGGGGACCATCGGGAGGGGCCTCTCGACCCAAAGGCCCTCATGGGCTGTGGGAGGAGTCAAGCCAGCCCTTAGTGGGCCGGCCGAACCCCCCACTAAGGCCCATGCGGCTAGGGGTGGGAAAACGCAAAGTTGGAAAGGGTTTCCAAGTGGAGGAAGAGGAATCCTACTCCTAGTTGGATTGGAGTTGGACTCCTCCACCTCCCCACTTCGGCCGCACCTAGGGGCAGCCCTAGGGGCGCCAGCCTCCCGCCCCTTCCTCCTATATATACTAGAGGGAGAGAGGGCAAAAGCACTTCAACCCAAAAAGGCCACGGTGCAGCCCTCTCTCCCGATAGATCAAGTCCTGTAGTTTTCAGCAGTGCTTAGGCGAAGCCCTGCTGGAGTAGTTCCACCACCACCACCGTCACGCCATTGCGCTGCCGGAGAACTCATCTACCTCTCCGCTCCCTCTTGCTGGATCAAGAAGGCGGAGATCGTCATCAAGATGTACGTGTGTTGAATGCGGAGGTGCCGTCCGTTCGGCGCTAGATCGGAAGGACCGTGATCAGGATCGCGGGACGGATCATGATTGGATCGCGAGACGGATCATGATGGGATCGCGGGACAGCTTGCCATTTGGATCATGAAGACGTTCGACTACATCAACCACGTTTCTTAACGCTTCCCGCTTAGCGATCTACAAGGGTATGTAGATCCACTCTCCCTCTCGTAGATGCTCATCACCATGGATAGATCTTGCGTGTCCGTAGGAAAAAAAAATTGTTTCCCATGCAATGTTCCCCAACAGTGGTATCAGAGCTAGGTCTATGTGTAGATGAGATCACGAGTAGAACACAAAGGAGTTTGTGGGTGTTGATATTCAGACTGCTTCCTCCCTTGGTCTTTTCTTGATTTGGCGGTATTGTGGGATGAAGCGGCCCGGACCAACATTACTCATACGCTTACGAGAGACCGGTTCCATCACCTGACATGTAACTTTGTTGCATAAAGATGGCTGGCGGGTGTCTGTTTCTCCCAATTTTGTTGGATCGGATTTGACAAAGGCGGTCCTTGAGAAGGTTGAATAGCAATTTGTGTATCACCGTTGTGGGTTTTGCGTAGGTAAGAATTGTTCTTGCTAGATACCCGTAGCAGCCACGTAAAACATGCAACAACAATTAGAGGACGTATAACTTGTTTTTGTAGGGTATGTTGTGATGTGATATGGCCAATTACATGATGAGATATATGTGATGTATGAGATTATCATGTATTGTATGGAATATCACGACTTGCATGTTGATGAGTACGGCAACTGGCAAGAGCCATAGGGTTGTCTTTAATTATTTTTGCCGTTTTTGTTTACTTTATCGCTATGAGTTAGCAATAGTCGTGGAAGCAACAGTCGGCGCGACAACCTCATGGCGACATGTTGATGGAGATCATGGTGTCATGCCGGTGACGATGGAGATCATGCCGGTGCTTTGAAGATGGAGATCAAAAGCACAAGTTCATGGCCATATCATGTCACTTATGATTTGCATGTGATGTTAATCCGTTTATGCATCTTATTTTGCTTATGACGATGGTAGCATTATAAGGTGATCCCTCACTTAAATTTCAAGATAAAATTGTGTTCTCCCCGAGTGTGCACCGTTGCGAAAGTTCGTCGTTTCGAGACACCACGTGATGATCGGGTGTGATAGACTCTACGTTCGCATACAACGGGTGCAAGCCAATGTTGCACATGCGGAACACTCGGGTTAAACTTGACGAGCCTAGCATGTATAGACATGGCCTCGGAACACAAGAGACCGAAAGGTCGAACATGAGTCATATAGTAGATATGATCAACATGAAGATGTTCACCATTGAAACCACCTCAACTCACGTGATGATCGGACTTGAGTTGGTGAATTTGGATCATGTGACACTCGAATGACCGGAGGGATGTCAATTTGAGTGGGAGTTTTAAGTAATATGATTAACTAAACTCATTATCATGAACATAGTCAAAATGTCTTTGCAAATTAGTTTGTAGATTACTAGCTCGCTGTAGCTCCCTTGAATTTTTATATGTTCCTAGAGAAATAGAGTTGAAATATGATGGTAGCAATAATGCGGACTGGGTCCGTGATCTGAGGATTGTCCTCATTGCTGCACAGAAGGCTTATGTCCTTAATGCACCGCTCGGTGCGCCACCCCCTCAAGCGTCGTTTGTAGATGTTGCGAACACCTGACAGGCATGTTTTGATGACTACTTGATAGTTCAGTGTGTCATGCATTACGGCTTAGAAATTGAGGCTCCAAAACGTTTTGAACGTCACGGAACATATGAGATGTTCTAAGAGCTGAAATTGGGATCTCAGGCTCGTGCCCGTGTTGAGAGGTATGAGACCTCCAACAAGATTCTTTGCCTGCAAGATGAAGGAGAATAGCTCAATCGGTGAGCATGTGCTCAGATTGTCTGAGTGCTACAATCACTTGAATCGAGTGGGAGTTAATCTTCCAGATAAGATAGTGGTTGATATAGTTCTCCATGTCACTGCCACAAAGCTACTAGAACTTCGTGATGAACTATGAAATGCTAGGGATGGAAATAATAATCCCCGAGCTGTTCGCGATGTTTGACACCGCGAAGGTAGAAATCAAGAAGGAGCATCAACTGTTGATGGTTAGTAAAACAACTAGTTTCGAGAAGGGCAAGGGCAAGGAGGGAGACTTCATGGATGGCAAGCCAGTTGCTGCTCCAGTGAAGAAACCCAAGGTTGAACCCAAACCTGAGACTAAGTGCTTCTGTTATGAGGAGAACGGTCACTGAAGCGGAACTGCCCTAGATACATGGTAGATAAGAAGGCTGGCAACGTCAACAGAAGTATATTTGATATACGTGTTATTGATGTGTACCTTACTAGTACTCCTAGTAGCACCTGGGTATTGGATACCGGTTCGGTTGTTAAATGTTAGTAACACAAAATATAAGCTACGGAATAAACGGAGACTAGCTAAGGGTGAGGTGACGATGAGTGTTGGAAGTGTTTCCAAGGTTGATGAGATCACCATCGCACACTCTCTCTACCTTCGGGATTAGTGATGAACCTAAATAAATGTTATTTGGTGTTTGCGTTGAAGCATGAACGTGATTAGATCATGTTTATTGCAAATACGGTTATTCATTTAAGTTAGAGAATAATGGTTATTCTGTTTACATGAATAATACCTTCAAAGGTCATGCACCCAATGAGAATGGTTTATTGAATCTCGATCGTAGTAATACACATGTTCCTAAAATTGATGCCAAAAGATGCAAAGTTAATAATGATAGTACCACATACTTGTGGCACTGCCGCCAAGGTCATATTGGTGTAAAGCGCATGAAGAAACTCCATGCTGATGGATCTTATGACTCACTCGATTTCGAATCGGTTGAGACATGCGGACCATGCCTCTTGGGCAAGATGACTAAGACCCCGTTTTCCGATATGATGGAGCGGGCAAGTGACTTATTGGAAATGATACATGTTGATGTATGTGGTCCAATGAGTGTTGAAGCGTGCGGTGGATATCGCTATTTTCTTACCTTCACTGATGATTTGAGTAGATATGGGGATATTTACATAATGAAACACAAGTCTGAAACGTTTTGAAAAGTTCAAACAAATTTAGAGTGAAGTTTGAGATCGTTGTGACAAGAAGATAAAATGTCTACGATATGATTGTGGTGGTAAATATCTGAGTTGCGAGTTTGGTATACAACTTAAGACAATGTGGAAGTTATTTCACAACTCACGCCACCTGGAACACCATAGTGTGATGTGTGTCCGAACGTCGTAGTCGTGCTCTATTGGATATGATGCGTACTATGATGTCTCTTATCGTTTTGCCACTATCGTTTTGGGGTTATGCATTAGAGACAACTACATTCACTTTAAAGTTAGGGCACCATCTAAGTCCATTGAGATGACACCGTATGAATTTTGGTTTGGCAGAAACCTAAGCTGTCATTTCTCAGAGTTTGGGAATACGACGCTTATGTGAAAAAGGTTTTCAACCTGATGAGCTCGAACCCAAAGCGGACAAATGCATCATCATAGAACACCCTAACGTAACAGTTGGGTATACCTTCTATCTCAGATCCAAGCGCAAAGTGTTTGTTGCTAAAAACGGGTCCTTTCTCGAGAAATAGTTTCTCCCGAAAGAATTGAGTGGGAGGAAAGTAGAACTTAATGCGGTTGTTGAACCGTCACTTCAGTTGGATAGTAGCACAACGCAGAAAGATGTTTCTGCGACGTCTACACCAAGTGAAGAGGAAGCAAATGATGATGATCATGAAGCTTCGGATCAAGTTACTACCGAACCTCCTAGGTCGACAAGGACTCGTACCGCCCCTGAGTGGAACGTCAATCCTGTCTTGGTGGTCATGTTGTTAGACAACAGTGAACCTACGAGCTATGAAGAAGCGATGGTGGGCCCGGATTCCAACAAATGGCTAGGAGCCATGAAATCCGAGATAGGATCCATGTATGAAAACCAAGTATGGACTTTGGTAGACTTGCCCGTTGAACGGCAGGCCGTTGAGTACAAATGGACCTTTAAGAAGAAGACAGACACTGACGGTAAATGTCACCATTTATAAAGCTCGACTTGTCGCGAAGAAGTTTCCGACAAGTTCAGGGAGTTGACTACGACAAGACTTTCTCACCCGTAGCGATGCTAAAAGTCTGTTGGAATTATGTTAGCAGTTGCTGCATTTTTCGATTATGAAATCTGGCAGATGGCTGTCAAAACAGAGTTTCCTTAACGGTTTCCGTGAGGAAAGGTTGTATTTGATACAACCAGAAGGTTTTGTCAGTCCTAAGGATGCAAAAAATGTATGCAAGTTCCAGGGATCCTTCCATGGACTGGAGCAAGCCTCTCGGAGTTGGAATATATGCTTTGATAAGGTGATCAAAGTTTTTGGGTCTATACAAAGTTTGTGAGAAACTTGTATTTACAATAAAGTGAGTGGGAGCACTATAGATTTTCTGATAAGTATATGTGGATGGCATATTGTTGATCGGAAATGATGTAGAATTTCTGGAAAGCATAAAGGGTTGTTTGAAAAGGAGTTTTTCAAAGGAAAACCTAGAAAGAAGCTACTTAAATATTGGGCATCAGGATCTATATAGATAGATCAAGACGTTTGATAAAACTTTCAATGAGTACATACCTTGACAAGATTTTGAAAGAGTTCAAAATGGATCAGTCAAAGAAAGAGTTCTTCCCTGATTTGTAAGGTGTGGAGTTGAGTGAGACTCAAAGCTCGACCACGGCGGAAGAAAGAGAAAGGATGAAAGTCATCCCCTATGCCTTATCCATAGGATCTGTATAGTATGCCATGCTATGTACCGCACCTGATGTGTGCCTTGCCATGATTCTGTCAAGGGGTACAAGAGTGATCCAGGAGTGGACCACTGGACAGCGGTCAAAATTATCCTTAGTAACTAGATGACTAAGGAAATGTTTCTCGATTATGGAGGTGATAAAGAGTTCGTCGTAAAGAGTTACGTCGATGCAAGCTTTGACCCCAATCCGGATGACACTGAGTAGCAATCCAGATACGTATAGTGGAGCAGCCATTTGGAATAGTTCCATGTGGAGTGTGGTAGCATCTGTAGTATGACATATAGATTTGCAAAGAACACACGGATCTGAATGTTGCAGACCATTGACTAAAGACCTCTCTCACATGCAAAGCATGATCAAACCCCAGAACTCATTGGGTGTTAGATTCGTAGCAATGAAAATCACATGCTAATGTGAACTGATTATTGACTCTAGTGCAAGTGGGAGACTGTTGGAAATATTCCCTAGAGGCAATAATAAAATGGTTATTATTATATTTCCTTGTTCATGATAATCGTTTATTATCCATGCTATAATTGTATTGATTGGAAACTCAAATACATGTATGGGTACATAGACAAACAATGTGTCCCTAGTAAGCCTCTAGTTAACTAGCTAATTGATCGAAGATGGTGAAGGTTTCCTAGCCATAGACATGTGATGTCATTTGATAACGGGATCACATCATTAGGTGAATGATGTGATGGACAAGACCCAGACTATGTACATAGCATATGATCGTGTCAGTTTATTGCTATAGTTTTCTGCATGTCAAGTATCTATTCGTATGACCATGAGATCATGCAACTCACTGACACCGGACGAGTACCTTGTGTGTATCAAATGTCGCAACGTAACTGGGTGACTATAAGGATGCTCTACAGGTATCTCCGAGGGTGTCTGTTGAGTGGGCAAGGATCTAGACTGGGATTTGTTACTCCATGTGACGGAGAGGTATCTCAGGGCCCACTCGGTAATACAACATCACTACAAGCCTTGCAAGCAATGTGACTGAAGTGTTAGCCATGGGATCTTGTATTACGGAACGAGTAAAGAGACTTGCCGGTAACGAGATTGAACTATGTATAGAGATACCGACGATCGAATCTCGGGCAAGTAACATACCGAAGAACAAAGGGAACAGCATACGGGATTAACTGAATCCTTGACATAGAGGTTCAACCGATAAAGATCTTCATAGAGTATGTAGGAACCAATATGGGCATCCAGGCCCGCTATTGGTTATTGACCGTAGAGTTGTCTCGATCATGTCTACATAGTTCTCGAACCCGCAGGGTCTGCACACTTAAGGTTCGGTGACGTTTCGGTAGTATAGAGTTATGTATGGTGGTGACCGAAGGTTGTTCGGAGTCCCGGATGAGATCCCGGACGTCACGAGGAGCTCCGGAATGGTCCGGAGGTAAAGATTGATATAGAGGAAGTCCCGTTTTGGTCACCGGAAAAGTTTCGGGTATTTCGGTAGTGTACCGGGAGTGCCGGGAGGGTACCGGGGGACCATCGGGAGGGGCCTCTCGACCCAAAGGGCCTCATGGGCTGTGGGAGGAGTCAAGACAGCCTTTAGTGGGCTGGCCTAACCCCCCACTATGGCCCATGCGGCTAGGGGTGGGAAAACCCAAAGGTGGAAAGGGTTTCCAAGTGGAGGAAGAGGAATCCTACTCCTAGTAGGATTGGAGTTGGACTCCTCCACCTCCCCACTTCGGCCGCACCTAGGGGCAGCCCTAGGGGCACCGGCCTCCCTCCCCTTCCTCCTATATATACTAGAGGGAGAGAGGGCAAAAGCACTTCAACCCAAAAAGGCTACGGTGCAGCCCTCTCTCCCAATAGATCAAGTCCTCTAGTTTTCAGCAGTGCTTAGGCGAAGCCCGGCTGGAATAGTTCCACCACCACCGCCGCCGCGCCATCGCGTTGCCGGAGAACTCATCTACCTCTCCGCTCCCTCTTGCTAGATCAAGAAGGCGGAGATCGTCATCAAGTTGTACGTGTGGTGAACGCGGAGGTGTCGTCCGTTCGACGCTAGATCGGAAGGACCGTGATCAGGATCGCGGGACGGATCGTGATGGGATCGCGAGACGGATCGTGATGGGATCGCAGGATGGCTTGCGATATGGATCGCGAAGACGTTCGATTACATCAAACACGTTTCTTAACGCTTCCCGCTTAGCGATCTACAAGGTTATGTAGATCCACACTCCCTCTCGTAGATGCTCATCACCATGGATAGATCTTGCGTGTGCGTAGCAAATTTTTTTTGTTTCCCATGCAACGTTCCCCAACACTCAACTCCAACGGAATCAGGTAGCTCGTGTCTCCACGGAACCAAGTTACGTATCTGCAGTCTTGCGCACGGTCGGAAAGTAGTCGGCCAGTTCGACGACGCAACTCATGGCACCACTGTGGTATGGGCAGCCGCGTAGGCGCCCAAGGCTGAGCCCGACTCAACGCCACGGGCCATCCGCTTTGCAGACTGCAGTCGCATGGGCATGTGATGACCAAACCAAAAGTATGTTATAAGATTTTGTGCGGAAGTATGGTATATGATACTGTGCTTATTTGTATAGATATGCCGGTACAAGTTTTACGGATGTTTTGTATGGCTTTTACACGTACAGGCCAGGTTGGTAAGGAACAAAATATTGGAGCATACATATACATGTGAATCATCCGTTGAACATCCCTAAAACACGGCTGAACGGATTGCTTTTTTATTACATCTAGTATAGTTACACAATGCATTAGGGGCAAGATGGTCTTTTCACCTCACATTTAACACCATTAGTGTCTATAATGGATGGAAGTGTCATATAAGAAACAAATTTTACTTTAGGTGTCAAATAGAGAAGAAAAATTTATTTGGGTCAAATAGGGAAGCAAATTTTAACAAAGGGCCAAATAAGGAATTCTCTCTAGAAATAATGGCAAACATGCACAACCACTCTAGTATCTACCAAGCACTTTGGCGATGATGGAGTCATCTATATATGAGTATGTTGACTTAGGAGCCAAGTAAGAGTACTTGATCATAGGTCATACTCATCGTTTAAGCACAAGTGGGGTTACCACTTTTACATAAAGCATTTAATGTCATCATATCTTATGAGATGCTTTAACTCACGTCTTAGAGTAAAGCTTCCCCTTGATGTGACATCCCCCTAAGAGAGATAAACTAACCTTGTTTTTTGTCGATGAAGACTTCATGTAGGTGATGTAGTGGTGGATGCTCATTGTTGATGAAGATCATCTTGAGTTGGGAGAAATCCTTGTTGTTTCGTACTCTTCTCACCTACACGGGTTAGTCTCACACAAGGAACAAATACAAGAATATCTATGGACCTGGAGTGAAGAACATTTAGATGATGTCCATTGATTCTTTAATTACCTTGTCCCTTGCCTACCTTTGAGGGAATGTGTGACTCCTTGAACTATTGCATAAGGTTGGAGTTGATTGCAAATAGTCCTTGCCAAAAATGAATGTGATTGAATTTCATTGGCGGAGTCACCCCTCAAGAACTTCTCTAGTTCTTCTTCTTTGGGACCCACATCAAATTGATGGGGATTCTTGGAGTTGAAGTAGCACTTGATGAAGTAGAGCTTGTAGTAGCCTTGGGAACCCACTTGACCATGGCTCGGGATTCATCTTCAAATGTCTCAATCTCCTCTTGAAGCTTGGCCTTGCCCTTGAGCTTGTGGTCTTGTGGTGGAACGTCATCTTGATCCTTTGCGCCCTTGGGGAGAGTAGGTTCATACTTCTCCCTGTGAGGGACAAACTTCGGCTTGGGGTATTGACCTTCTTCCCATTCAACTCCATTGGCGTTGAAGTAGCTAATGCCTTGGTTATTCCGGTATCCTCCATGCTTGTGTACAATCTCCTCAAATTGCTTACATCCGGCAAAACTTTTCTAGACACCTTTCTCTATATAATCCCTTTCAATACATTGTTTTCTTGCTCACGTGTAACTTGGCTAAGAGAATCAGTAGTGGTATCAATAGAGCTACTAGAAGCAACATTCACTACTGCAGGATGGTCCAAAGACGACACATCAATCAGAGACCCTTCGACGAAACTGTGTGCGGTCCATCAATCACAAACGGTATAGTTCAACCTCCGCCACCAATGACGAAAACCGTGTGCGATAGAGGATCCATCAAATACGATTCAGAAAATAGTTGCGCGTGCGATCTACGGCAGACAGTTTGTTCTTACGAACTGTTTGTGATTATGGAACATAACAGAAACGGTTAACAAACTACATACGTGTGCGTAGTGCGGCATATAGTTCACTCGAGCATACTGTTTGTGCTGATCCAGTAGAACACAATTGAGTTATCCTAAGAAGGCGTGTGTGATACCCGGCAAACAGTTCATTCATTAGAATTGTTTGGGAAGACCAATAATAACCCAAACGATTCATCCTAACAACCGTGTGTGTTGTGGGTACCCGGCAAACAGTTCATTCATCAGAATTGTGTGGGAAGACCAAAAATAACCCAAACGATTCATCTTGACAACCTGTGTGTGTTGTGGGCAGACGGTTGCTACTAATAATTGTATGAGATGTGATTTGATCTGTTTGCACATCCATACGCTCTGTCTATAGAACACCTACATTAATGTTGCATAGCCAACTTGAACATCCAGTTACATAAGTGACTACCCAACACATGTACATTCCTCAATATAAATTTAAAAGAAGTAGACGATCAACAAATCATACTGTTCTTCTGACGACGGTTGCCGACACTGCTCTGCTTGTGGCTATCCCTCGCCGTCTGTAGGAAGGAGGCACTTCCTCATGTCAATGATCCTCCTGTACATCTCGTAGCTTGTGTACGCGTCCTTTGCCGCGTACTTGATGTGTTCTTCATCCAGTTCGTTCACCCAGGCCTTGTGCCAAGCAGACTTGTCCTTGTGGCACTCAGCCTTCATGTCTTTGTAGTAGGGGTCGATGATGGCCGCGGCGAGGTCAACCAGGGAGTCCTTCTGCTTCTTCTTCTCGCCGCCCCAGACCCTGTACTGACCTTGGATGTTGACAAGCTTCTGGCAGGACAAGCCCGAAGCCTTGAGCACCTTTAGATCGTTCGTGGTGTCCACCGTTGCGAACCTGTAGTCGGGGCTGTTGACAAACCTGGCGAAACGCTCGCAAGGACTTGTGGCCAGGCAATAGTGGTAGACGAGCACGTGATCGCGCACACACAATTGGGCGACGACAACCTTCTGATCAAGCCCGGCACGACCGCCGGTGTACTCGAGGTCGAAGCCGACCACTTTGTACTTGTCATCCTCAGCAAGCAGCTGATCCAACGTGTTGATGGAGTTCACACCATGACCGGGTCGTTGGTGTACACCACCGAGAGGTCCGTCTTCCTCATGTGGGTGTCCACTTTAACAATTTGGTGAACTCCCGCTCGGCGCCGGCACCCGCCATTGGATCCGCACAGGAAGGTTGAAGCGATAAAGAGATTGTGGGTCTGCTTCTTGTGTTGTGTGGTGCGATCGGAAGGTGGAAGAGACAAAGGTAAATTGCCACAGAAATAAATTGCGCCGGACGGCCTGGAATTTTGGCACCTCCGCATGGCAGTTCTGGCAGCGCTTAACTGCATGGTGGCGCCGGGAGCGGCACAACCGCGCCCGCATGCATATGGCGCCCCGAATGTACGTGATCGTTCGCGCGTGGACGCCGACAGAGCAAGCGCGAACGAACGCAAGCACAGCGCGCCGCGGCCGCATCAATCGCCTCATGCGTAGATGAATTCGCGACGGTGCGTAAAGAACGACTTTTTGCTTTGTATTAAAACGCAAATGTTTTTTTTATTATTAACTGTTTGTGTACTTGTCATTTCTCCCACCTCCGCCCCGTCTTGTCACTGCGTTGCCGCGCGAGGGATTCCAGTGCACGCTTCGGGAGCGCGCATGTTCCCGCGCAAGTTGGTACCGGGGGAGGATCAAGTCACTCACCACTATGAGGGGTGCACCAACGGTGTGGAGGCCTCGTCCTCTTCCAAGCTGAAGGAGACCATCATCATCGATATCTCCGACGATGAGGAATAGCTTGTTTTTCTGTAAGGACCTATGTTCACCTAGCTACGCCGGTTAAGCATGTTTCGTTTACCTGTTGTGTGTGCCGCTACTGCCTTTCATTTAGAAATTCTAGTGAAATGTCCAATGTAATGCTACTGCAACCTGACCTTCTAGTATGTTCTATTGTGCAATGTGGTGCTTAGTTAACTGTTTCGTTCATTTGTTGTGGTGATCATTTAACTATTTAATTCAATTCTGAAATGTGATGTACGATTATTGTTGGTACAATTTTGTATTGTTATGCATGTGACGAATAAATCGAATTTAGATGTACTAAATACATGTGAAACATATAGAATTGCTATATTTCCTAGTTCTTAGGAAACTTGGTTTAGATAACTGGCTTTTCCATGTGGCTCGTACTAATCTATTAGATTCGCAATGTGTTTATTTTCCATTAACATATTTGCCTGATAGTATGCCAAATATCACTTGTAACCTGATCAATATTTGTCTTAAATATGTTGCAGGGGGAAACAATGGGGGACACTAAAGTTTACCATCGAGGTTTGCACATCCATGGTCCTTTGGCTAATAGCACATTATTGTGCAATTACAGAAACCATTGTAATATTAATGTTTTTAATAATTTGTTCTTGCACATAGGTCCTCCTGTAAGAGGTTTAGACCCACGGTTCGACCCTTTTTGCATGTGGTGAAATGAGGTGTCCTTGAATATTAGTCAAATCAAGAAACTCAGAAAGATTGTTAAGATAAAGAAACTAGCTACGAAAAACAACAAGTTGTTTTTGTATGCACAATGAAGAAGACATCAGTCAACTATAGGATGGTACCATCTCTTTAACCTTGTCCTTTTCCCTTTGCACCATTTGAAATTTTAGAAAAAATATTTATGCGTATGTTTGTTTTCAGTCCTTCTCAAGGCAGTTCATCGATGATTACGTATCAAACCACCTGTATGATCAAGAGGCGAGGAAGGTATTCATACAGTACCCACGGTATAATATTGAAGTCTTCCTCAAGAGGACGAAGGATGGGCGGGCAATCATCCACAAGCACTGGCCTAAAGTTGCGAGGACCTTCAACATCATTCAAGGCTCAATATTTGCCTTCCGCTTTAACAATTTTCTAGATGAGACTCATCTGTCTATTTACTGTCTATGATGATACTTAATTTCCAAAGGTTTTAGATTGCATTTGAAACTTTGTCGTGTTGTGCAATTGGGTAGCTAGGCAGTATATGCCTATATGATATTGCACCCTGATGTAATTCAATTATGAAATCCTGGTTGCCGTACTATGAATAAGAAATATATTTTGTGCTTGATATGAAATGTTAATTTGATTACTAAATGGATTATAAATAATAGAGAAATCGGGCTTATTATTGGGGTTCCCATTCCAGACGGTTTCTAGGACTACACCGTGGGCGACGACCTCAACAAACCCACACGGTTTCTACAAAGTTGGCGGGTTGGATCGGTGAGGAATCACACACAAATTCTGCTCGACAACTGTGTGCGTTAGGACACCCGATCACAAATGTTTTCTTATAGCATGTGTGTGTGATGGGCATCCCAATGCCAAACAGTTTCATCTAGACACTGTGAATGATGTTTTGAATAACACAAACGACAGAATTATAACTATCGTGTGTGGTGACCAGCCCTATCACAAACGATGTTATGCAGAAAACTATGTGTGATCTGCAATACGAACAGAGACGTAACCTTGGGATTCCCTGTGTGGGATGATAAGCTCATCTCACACGTCTTCCCCAATATGTCTGTTTGTGATGGCCCTTCGAATCGCAAACAATATATTTTTTCCCATCGTGTGTGACCGGGTGCAGGCATCGCCGACGTGTTTTGCTTCTCGTGTGGGATAACCCCCCCGCCCCATCGCCCACACATGCAAGGCGACGGTTTAAGACTACGTCACGGTAAGGGGTTAAAAACCGTTTGTATAGCGCGCGGCTGGACTAGTGATTATTGGATTTATCACTAGTATTGTTGCTACTAGATGAAGAACCTTTCTTGCCTTTGTTAATAGTTTGCTTAGATTTAACTTGTGGAACAAATGTGGACAGGAATAGTCATTTGGCAAGATAAGAAGAACTCTTCTTTCGAAGATCGTCATTGATAGCTTTAAGAAACTCATGCTCTTGCTCTAAGTTTAGCTTCTCGAAGGGCAGCTTCTCATGAGTTCTTACGAGCTCTCTATGATCTTCTTGAGTAGATTAATGAGCTAACTTAAGAGTGTTTAGTTCTTTAGTTAGACGCTCAATCTCCATCTTATCATCATCATACGACTTACCTTGATTAGCATGATTATCATCAAGTTCATTTTGACTAACATCACTAGTTTTATCAAAGAGCAGGTCATCATCTCCTAGTAAATCATCCTTGTCGGATTTAGGGCTCCGCAATACCCAAAGAGGTTCGAACTCAGGGGCGTGTGCGAAGATCCTCGCTAGCTTCGGCCTCAAGCTCACAGTTCCACGGCCTAGCCGAATCGAACTCACTCAACCGCGGGGAAGAAGACGAACACACGGATTTACCCAGGTTCGGGCCGCTGCGAAGCGTAAAACCCTACTCCTGCTTTTGGTGGATTGCCTCTCGAGGACGTTTTTGTATGAACTAGTACATTGGTCAGCAACCTTGCAAGGGCACTTCAGTGGTGTTGGATCCATCGTACTCTACGGTGTAGCCTAGCCTCTATTTATAATGGCTCGGGTCCTCCTCCCTTATCGCAACGGCGGGAAAGAATCCCACAACGGCCAAATTCGAAGGGGGACAAGGAGTACACCTTATCCTGATGAAAGGTGGTCTTCGCCTGCAAAGTAGCTGTAGTGATGCAGAGGTAGGCTCGGTGATGACGTCCATCCTGCGGGGCTCGTGGTCTTGGTCTCGTTGCGCCGGAATGGAAACCTTTGGGGCGATGCCTTGGGAACCTGCGTACATCCTTGCCTCCTTTGCACCAAAGAGGGAACTGCCTCTGCTGTGCCCGCTGGCGCCCGCCTGGGAAGGCTTGGTCACCCCAGCCTCACGAGGCCGAGTGCTGCACAGAGATCTCCGCCCCTCGGGAGGGGGCCTGGAGAGGCCTCCTCCCTCCGGGGGTCTTGGTGCCGTCCTCCTCGCGAGGGCGGGGCTCTCGCGAGGGCCTTGTTCTCGAGCGGTCCTGCGCCGAGCCGTACTGGGTTGTCGAAGTGGGCCACGCCCTGGCCCGTAGGTAGGCAGGTCTGGGTACCCCCGTTCCCAGAACGCCGACAATCCTCATCATTATTGAAGTCAAAGTATTGGGGGTGTGATACCTTGGGGCCTTTAGCCATGAAACAACTTCCAATTCCTTCATTTTGTGATTCAAATATGTCATAGGAGGTGGAGGTTACAAGTGCTAACCCGGCAACACCTTCACCTTGACTATAGTTGGACTTGGAGTGGTAGCTTCTATCGGTTTGGTTGTCGGAATCGGAGCCGAAAACCCATTCACCGACATGAGATTGATGTCTTCTTCTTGTGTAGCTCTTGGTGTACTTGTCCTTCTTCTCCGAGTCCTTGCTTCTCCGGGAGGGTCTTCGTTCATAGCGATCTTCTCTACTCCTTCTCTATCTACGAGGTGATTCATCTCTTGAGCTTCGTCCTTTAGGTGACTCTTCTCTTTTTTGTGGGGGGGCATGCACTCATTGGAAAAGTTTCCGAGCCTTCCAGAATTGTAACAATTCCGGTCACGACTAGAGGAGCACTTCTCTTCATATCTTGAATTGGAGCTTTTCTCTTTGCCTCTACTCTTGTAGAACTTTTGAATTTCTTGACCATGAGGCTTATCCCTTCATTGGTAACAAGGTTGTCACTTGAAGTACCAGGAGTGTCACTTGTAGCTTTGTATTAACCGCTTGACTTGGTGTGAAGTTCTTCTTTGTCCTTGAGTGACATCTCATGAGCAACTATCCTTCCAATGACTTCCGTAGGCTTGAGATCTTGTAGTTTGGCATCATTTGAATCAATGTGCACACGCTGACTTATTTTCCATCCAAGGCTCTAAGATTCTTCTTGATGATGAATTTGTCGGTCATCTATTCGCTTCCTAAGCCGGCAATCTCATTGGTGATTAGAGCAAGCCTAGAGTACATTTCCGCGACTCCTTCACCATCCTTCATTTTGTACTTGTCAAGTTGACTTTGTAGCACATCCAACTTAGATTCCCTGACGGATTCGATACCTTCATGCATATCAACCAAAGTATCCCAAATTTCTTTTGCTTTCTCAAGAAGGCTTATCTTGTTGAAATCTTCGGGGCATAAGCAGTTGAACAACATGTCGCATGCTTGAGCATCGTATTGCAACATCTTCATTTCTTCTATGTTCGCTTCATGACCCGGTTCCTTTCCATCTCCAAAGAATTCACCTTGCAAGCCAACACGAACAACATCCCATACGGTGAGGTTATGGCCAAGAATATGCTTTTTCATTTTGTTCTTCCAACTAGCAAAGTTTGTAGCATCAACATATGGACCTCTACGATGATAAATTCCCTCACTAGACGCCATACTCTCCTAGGTTATGAAACCCATGCAATGGAGACCAAAGCTCTGATACCACTTGTAGGATCTGAAGTATGTCTAGAGGGGGGTGATTAGACTACTTGCCTTTTCCCAATTTTAAGTGTTGGCAAGTTTTAGCAATTGTACCAAGTCAAGTACACCCTACACATGCAAGTCTAAGAGTATAGCAGTGGAAAGTAAAGACATGCACATGGAAGTAAAGGTAGGGAGAGGAGAATCAAACACAATTGATGACACGAAGATTTTTCCCGTGGTTCCGATAGGTGGTTGTATCGTACGTCCATGCTGATGGAGACTTCAACCCATGGAGGGTAGCGGCCGCGAGAGTCCACGGTGGGCTCCACCCTTTAGGGTCCACAAAGTAGCAACCTCGTCTATTCCATCACGGCTTCTGTCCACGAAGGACTAGCCTCACTATGGGTAGATCTTCACGAAGTAGGCGATGTCCTTGCCCGAAAAACTTCTTGGTTCAACTCCACAACACGAAGAAGGAGGCTCCCAAGCGACACCTAACCAATCTAGGAGGCACCATCCTCCAAAAGGTAATAGATGTGTTAACAATGATGATATCCTTGCTCTTGTGCTTCAAAAGATATTCTCCTCAACACACAATCACTCTCTCACAGATTTGGCTTGGTAGAAGAGGTTGATTGGGTGGAAAGCAACTTGGGGAGGCTAGAAATCAAGATTCATATGGTTGGAGTGGAATGTCTTGATCTCAACATATGACCAGGTGGTTGTCTCTCACAAACACGGATAGGGCAAGTGTAGGTATGTTCTGAGTGCTTCCTCTACGTGTGAGAGGAGGTGGAGGGGTATATATAGGCATCTCCAAAAATCCAACCGTTACAAAATTTCTTGCCAAACTTGGTGAAACCGGAGTAACAACTCGGTTGTACCGACTAGTACAACATGTGGCAACTTTAGGAATTTCGGGGAGACCGATATATAATTGTCGGTGGTATCGATTTGGGTGACCTATGCAGTTTCACAACTCGGTGGTACTGATTTCCAAATCTCGGAAATTCTGATTCTTGAAAAGGAGATACTAGTAAGTTGGTCACTATTTTTCGGTTGCACCGAAAATGAAAGTTGGTGTCACCGAGAAGCTACTGTTTGGCTTAGGATCTGTCTGAGGCAAAACTCGGTGGGGCCAAATGGAAATAGCTGGTTGCACCGATTTTGGATATTTGGGTTCGGACAGAATATTTGTGGGAGAATTTCATGTGTATTTTTGGTGGCAAATTTCTAAGCACTTGAGTAACCATATCATCATAGACACCTTATGCCCTTTTAATAGTATTGGCTTTCCTATGGACTTGATTTCTCAGAAAATGTAAAATGTAGAGTCTTCAAGCTGGTTGCCAATAGATGTTCATTGCATCTAGGGAATCTCCTCACAATCCTTTTGCCAATCCATTCATTTCACTTTCCTAAAATATACTTGGTGGAAACATTAGTCCAATGAAATATATGTTGTTATTAACTACAAAAACCACCTAGGGTGAAGTTGTGCTTTCACAAGCACCAGACGGCAGTAATGCGGTCAGGGTGATCTCCGGCATAGAAAACGATAGGTGTGTTGGACCACTTGAGGGGCTTCTGTGCCTCCGCTGTCGGTTCTACCGCATTGATCTCACGGGCCGACTGTTTGAGCTGCCGGCAAGAGGAGTGCAAAGATGCGCCCCTATCAATGCACATGGTGTCTACTGCCTTCTGGAACTCCTAGCCATCAGATCCTTCTTCATCTTCATCATCACTGTCCTCATCATCAGACTTCTTGTCGCGGCCTCTTGCAGGCTTATCTTTTTATTGCTTGGTCTTCTCACGGCGTCCACCACCGCCGCCACGGCTCTTCTTGCCAGAACCACCTACACCATCCTGACCCTTCTCCTTGTTGTGCTTCTTGTACTCTTGCTTTTCATTTTCAGTGAGCTGGTTAACTTGGCAACAGTCGTTGATGTCGTGGCCCTTGGTGCGATGGATTTTGCAGTACGGCATATCATGCTTCTTGCCCACCATGGCTGCGTCATCACCGGAGCACGCGACAGCCTCCTTGTCGGGCTTGGAGTCGCTGAGCCTTCAAAGGCCATGACCGCTTTGCCTATACGCTTGTGGTTGCGCTTTCGGCCTTTGTTCTTGGAGTTGAACGCATCCTTATCGTCGGAGTCGACCTTCGCACCAGCATTCTCACCAGGGAGTCTTCTCCCCTCCTCAGCACACGCGTACTTGCCAGCCAGAGCGTAGAGTTTTGCGACATCACGCACCTTGTTGATGCTCATCTCCTCGTGCATCCGCCAGTTGCGCTTGTTCATGCGGAACGCGGCAATCACTAGGGAAGGATGTATGTCGGGGATGTTGTGCTGCACACGGCCAAACCTCTGAATGTACTTGCGGAGGGATTTGCCTTCCCTCTGGGGAATCACATGCAAATCACTGGGCTGCCTTGGGAGCTTGTGGTCCTTGTGGTATGCACAAACAAACTGGTTGCACAGATTTGCCCAGGAAGAGATGGAGCCTTCCGGCAAGTTCATCAGCCAACTCCTCACATTGGGCTTGAGCGCCAAACGGAAGTAGTTGGCAAACACCTTTTCGTCTCGTCCCCCGGCAGCTTGTACGGCGATGGAGTAAACGCCAAGGAACTCTGAGGAGCTGATCTTGCCGTCATACTTGTCTGGCAGATCATGCTTGAACGTCTTGGTGGAGGGCAAACAGACATGCCGCGGCTCACGGGTGAATGCCGGACAGCCCATCTCGTAAGTTAGGCTGTCGGGAGCCCCAGGCGAAGGCTCATCAATGTATAACCCGGCACGATCGTTCGACTGGCAACGACCTTCCCAGCGCCACTCAATGGTAGTGCGGGTGTCCTCCTTTCGCTAGTCCTTCAGGATCCGGTGCTAATCTTGTTTTTGCCGTGGGTCCAAGGATGCATAAGACATCTTGTCTTGCGCCCCGCTCCGGCGGGGCGATCGCTGCTACTTTTGTGGAGCCGATTGTACCGTGGGTGCACCGCCAGCATCATGTCTTGTAGGGGTCGCGCTTGTGAGGGCCCTGCTTCGTCTAGCTTATCGCGGTTAGCAAAGCTCTGTAGGCTCTGAATGGTGGCCCTCCATTCCTGCATCTTCTCTGTCACAGGCGGGAATTCAGCAATAGCTGAGCCTGCACCAGGGCCTCCTCCGTGTTCTTCGGCATGGTGCGATGTGTAGCATGGGTTGCGCTCCTCCTCTTGATGGAGTCAGGAATAGCGCTGCCCCTCCCCGATGCACGCTGCTAGTTGTCGCCTGGAGGTTGGCGATGGGCTTGGCCCTGGGCGTCTTGGGAGTGACGCATAGGGGTCTTGTCCACATGTCGCCCAGGGTCGTTGTTGCCACGCAAGCGCCTGTTGTGGTTGTCTTGTGAAGGACGGGGCTGATGCCCCGCCGTCGCTGCCGCCGCCGCCACTGTAGTCGCTGCTGCCACTGTTGCATCATCCCTGGCCCTCGCCGGCGTCCCTTTGGACGTAACGACAATAGGATCCGGTTCGCAGCTCGTAGAAGGGTGGTGACTATGCTCACTGGTGCGGTGTCCACCGCCGCCGCCGTCACCGGTCGCCATCTGCGAGGGCAACTTGGACATAGACCAAGCGGTCACCGAGGTGCCCTTGTACTTCTTGGGCACCATGGGCATCAATGAAGTTTATGACGATGATGACAATGACGCGCAGAAGCCGGTGAAGATTCACCTACGCGACCCCCAAAAAGCACAACTTCTCCCTAGGTGGTTTTGGTAATTAATAACAACATATATTTCATTGGAATAATGTTCCACCAATTACATTTCAAGAAAGTTCAATGAATGGATTGGCAATAGGATTGTGAGGAGATTCCCTAGATGCAAGGAACATTTATTGGCAACAAGCTTGAAGACTCTACATTTTACTTTATGTGAGAAATCACTTTGAGTCCATAGGAAAGCCAATACTATTAAAAGGGGGTGAGGTGTCTATGATGATCTAGTTGCTCAAGTGCTTAGAGATTAGCCACCAAAAATATACATGAAATTCTCCCACAAATATTATGTCCAAAACCAAATATCCAAAATCGGTGCCACCAACAATTTCAATTCGGCCCTACCGAGTTTCACTTAGACAGATTCCCATGCCAAACCCTAAGGTCTCGGTACCACCAAGTTTTGAGAATCGGTATCACCGAGTTTTGGACCAACTCTCTGGTTAGCCATTTTCAGGAATCGGTACCACAGAGTTTTGAGAATCGAACCAACCGAGTTTCGGACCAACTCTCTGTTTAGCTATTTTCAAGATTCGGTACCACCGAGATTTATATATCGGTCTCACCGAAAAGCCAAAAGTTGCCACATTTTGCACTAGTCGTTACAACCGAGTTTTTGGACCAGTGTCACCGAGTCGGGCAATAATGTTGTAATGGTTGGATTTTTGGAGATGCCTATATATACCTCTCCACCTCCTCTTTCGATCAGAAAGCACTCAGAACACACTTACACTTGCCCCATCCATTTTTTGAGAGAGAACCACCTTCTCATGTGTTGAGATCAAGACCTTCCACTCCAACCATAAGAATCTTGATTTCTAGCCTCCCCAAGTTGCTTTCCACCCAATCAGCCTCTTCTACCAAGCCAAATATGTGAGAGAGTGATTGTTTGTTGAGGAGACTATCTTTTGAAGCACAAGAGCAAGGAGTTCAACATTGTTACCACATCTATTACCTTTTGGAGGGTGGTGCCTCCTAGATTGGTTAGGTGTCGCTTGGGAGCCTCATTCTTCGTGTTGTGGAGTTGAACCAAGAAGTTTGTACGGGCAAGGAGATCGCCTACTTCGTGCAGATCTACCCATAGTGAGGCTAGTCCTTCGTGGATGGAAGCCGTGTTGGAATAGACGAGGTTGCTACTTTGTGGGCCCTAACGGGTGAAGCCCACCGTGGACTCTTGCGACCGCTACCCTTCATGGGTTGAAGTCTCCATCAGCGTGGACGTACGATAGCACCACCTATCGGAACCACGGGAAAAATCTTTGTGACATCAATTGCGTTTGATTCTCCTCTCCCTTCCTTTACTTTCATGTGCATGTCTTTACTTTCCACTGCTATACTCTTAGACTTGCATGTGTAGGGTGTACTTGACTTGCTACAATTGCTAAAACTTGCCAACACTTAAAATTGGGAAAAGGCAAGTAGTCTAATCACACCCCCTCTAGACAATATAAGTCGTCTTGTGAATGCAAAGGAAATTTGAGATACTTTTATTGATATGCACGAAGGTACTGAATCCATCAGGGAATCTAAGTTGGATGTGCTAAAAAGTCAACTGGACAAGTTCAAGATGAAGGATGGTGAAGGAGTCACGGAAATGTACTGTAGGCTTGCTCTCATCACCAATGAGATTGCCGGCTTAGGAAGTGAAGAAATGACCGACAAATTCATCATCAAGAAGATCCTTACAGCCTTGGATGGAAAGTACGGCACCGTGTGCACATTGATCCAAATGATGCCAAACAACAAAGATCTCAAGCCTACGGAAGTCATTAGAAGGATTGTTGCTCATGAGATGTCCCTCAAGGACAAAGAAGAACTTCATACCAAGTCAAGCGGTGCATACAAAGATACAAGTGACACTCCCTCTACTTCAAGTGACACCCTTGTTACCAATGAAGAAATAAGCCTCATGGTCAAGAAATTCAACAAATTCTACAAGAGTAGAGGCAAAGAGAGAAGCTCCAATTCAATATATGAAGAGAATCGTTCCACTAGTCGTGACCGGAATTGGAACAATTGTGGAAGGCATGGACACTATTCCAATGAGTGCACGCCCCCCATGAAAGGAGAGAAGAGTCACCTAGAAGACGAAGCTCAAGAGATGAATCACCTCGTAGAGAGAGAGAAGGAGTAGAGAAGATTGCTATGAACGAAGACCCTCCCGGAGAAGCAAGGACTCGGAGAAGAAGGGCAAGTACACCAAGAGCTACAGAAGAAGAAGACATCAAGCTCATGTTGGTGAATGGGTTTCAGGCTCCGATTCCGATAACCAATCCGAGAGAAGCTACAACTCCAACTCTGACTATAGTCAAGATGAAGGTGTTGCCGGATTAGCACTCGTAACCTCCAACTCCTATGACATGTTTGATTCACCAAATGAAGGAAGTGGAAGTTTCTTCATGGCTAAAGGCTCCAACGTATCACACCCCAAATACATTGACTTCAATAGTGATGAGGATGATTTACTAGGAGATGATGACTTGCTCTTTTATAAAACTAGTGATGTTAGTCAAAATGAACTTGATTATAATCATGCTAGTCAAGATAAGTTGTGTGATGATGATAAGAAGGAGATTGAGCATCTAACTAAAGAACTAAACACTGTTAAGTTAGCTCACGAATCTACTCAAGAAAATCATAGAGAGATCTTAAGAACTCATGAGAAGCTACGCTTCCAGAAGCTAAATTTAGAGCAGGAACATGAGTTTCTTAAAGCTATCAATGACGGTCTTTGAAAGAAGAGTTATTCTTACCTTGCCAAACGATTACTCTTGTCCACATTTGTTCCACAAGTTGAGTCTAAGAAAACTAGTAACAAAGGCAAGAAATGTTCTTCATCTAGTAGCAACAATACTAATGTTAAATCCAATATTGTTGCTTCTAGTATCTCTATTGATTCCACAAATGATTCTCTAAGCCAAGTTACACTTGAGCAAGAAAACAATTTATTGAAAGGAATTATAGAGAAAGGTATCTACAAGAGCCTTGCCGGATGTAAGCAATTTGAGGAAATTGTGCGCAAGCATGGAGGATACCGTAAGAACCAAGGCATTGGCTACTTCAGCGTCAATGGAGTTGAATGGGAAGAAGGTCAATACCCCAAGCCGAAGTTTGTTCCTCAAAGGGAGAAGTATGACCATAATATACCCAAGGGAACAAAAGCTCAAGATGACCTTCCACCACAAGACCACAAGCTCAAGGCCAAGGACAAGCTTCAAGAAGAGATTGACACATTTGAAGATGAATCTCAAGCCATGGTCAGGTGTGTTACCAAGGCTACTACAAGCTCTACTTCAACAAGTGCTACTTCAACTGCAAGGATCCCCAACAATTTGATGTGGGTCCCAAAGAAGAAGAACTAGAGAAGTTCTTGAGGGGTGACTCCGCCAAGGAAATTCACTCGCATTCATTTTTGGCAAGGACTATTTGCAATAAACTTCAACCTTATACAATAGTTCAAGGAGTCACAAACCCCTCATAGGTAAACAAGGGAAGAGGTAATTAAAGAATCAATGGACATCATCTAAATGTGCTTCACTCCATGTCCATAGATATCCTTTTATTTGTTCCTTGTATGGGACTAACCCGTGTAGGTTAGAAGAGTACGAAACAACAGGGATTGCTCCCAACTCAATAAGATCTTCATCAACAATGAGCATCCACCACAACATAACCTCCATGAAGTCTTCATCGACAAAACCCAAGGTTAGTTTATCCCTCTTAGGCGGGATGTCACATCAAGGGGGAGCTTTACTCTAAGACTTGAGTTAAAGCATGTCATATGATGTGACGACATTAAATGCTTTATGTAAAAGTGGTAACTCCACTTATGCATAAACGATGAGTATGACCTATGATCAAGTATTCTTGCTTGGCTCCTAAGTCAATATACTCATATATAGATGACTCCGTCATTGCCAAAGTGCTTGGTAGATACTAGAGTAGTTGTGCATGTTTGCCATGATTTCTATTGACATATTTATGTGTGAGCATGTTGGTATGCATTTCTTTACTCATTCAAGGATATCCAATTGTTGTTATTTGGCTTTTACTTTCTTTGGCCAATTGGATATACAAGAATGCCTAAGTACCCTCATGTAGCTATCTATGCGTTCTCGTTTCAAATTCTATTCATGCTTCATCACAAAATTTGAGCAAGAACTTCTCGGACCCTCTGTGTGAGGAGCACTCGGAGTTCCGTTTCGACAAGAGATGACTTCCAAAACCTCCCATGTGCAACTCGGTGTAACCAATTATACAATATCGGTTCCACCGAAGCACTAGCATTGATCAGGTTTTTGTCCTCAGTACCACCGATTTTTCCATCTTGGTCTCACCGAGTTTCACTATCCCCTGCCAGTTAAGAAACTCGGTGTCACCGAAATGTTTCAATCGGCATTACCGACAGTAAGGGGATATATATATCTAGCGGACCCGATTTTTAAAATTCAATCTTCGATCGTCGTCCTCCGCAAACCCCTGCTGCCGCTCTCGAGTCTCTGGACGTCCCCTTCCTCTCCCGTGCGCCCTCGCCGCAGGAGTCCTTCACCATCGACGGGAATCTTCTCAGCCCTCGATGCAGCAGGAGATCTTCACCGAGTTAGGGTAAAGAGCTCGCCCCTTTTGCGCTCATTGATTCTGATTCTTGCGCATTAGGTTTCGCCCATTATCTTACCACGGATTGCATCGTCTCCATCCTCTAAACAAATCCCTTAGATTAGTGGAACGAGAAAATTTAGGTTTAGGGTTCCGCTACCTGCATTTCGGTATAACCGAGTGAAAAGAATCGGTACGACCGATTTGTTTTAAGGGCTCTGGGAACTTTCTCGGTGTAACCGAGTTATTCTATTTGGTGACACCGAAAAGGTGACCAAATCACTGTGTAAGCCACATGGGCTGGCTGCACCATTCCCAAGGCACATGTCGTTTAAATCTAGAGATAAGATCTTATCTCTAAATTTAAAGGGTTGAATCTAGAGATAAGATGTTATCTTCATGTTTAAAGGGTTTTCTCCCTTGTGGCCGGCCCTAGGAGGGTTTTGGACACCCTCCTCTGCCCTCTAGCCTATATATAGATGGGGGAGTTGCATGGGGGCAGCCAAGCCTTCACCCTTGGCCATTGGTTCTCCCAACTCCTCCCATGTTTCTCCGGTACACGCTTGGCGAAGCCCTGCCGGAATTCCGCTACCACCACCACCACCACGCCGTTGTGTTGATTCAGATCTCATCTACCTATTCTCCCTCTCTTGCTGGATCAAGAAGGATGATACGTCACCGAGCCGGACGTGTGCTAAACTCGGAGGTGCCGCACGTGCGGTGCTTGGATCGCGGCGCGAGTACGACTATGCCAACCACGATCTCTAGATCGTTAATGCTTTCGGTCTACAAGGGTATGTAGACACCTCTCCCTCTTGTTGCTAGCATCTCCATAGAATAGATCTTGGTTGTTTCGTAGGAAATTTTTTGTTTCCCATGCAAAGTTCCCCAACAGTGGCATCATGAGCTAGGTCTATGCGTAGATGATATGTACGAGTAGAACACAAAGTGTTTGTGGGAATTGATGTTCAGATTGCTTACCTCCTTAGTCTTATTTGGATTCGGCGGTATTGTGGGATGAAGCGGCTCGGACCAATCTTACTTGTCCTCGCACAAAATGTCGGTTCCACCGACTGTCATGCAACTTCTTTGCATAAAGGTGGCTGGCGGGTGTCTGTCTCTCCCACTTTAGTTGAATCGGATTCGACAGAGGCGTTCATTGTAGAAGGTTAAAAGGCAACTTAAATATCATCGTTGTGGCTTTGTGTAGGTAAGAACGGTTCTTGCTAGTTTCCCATAGTAGGCACGTAAACTTGCAACAACAAAGAAGAGGACGTCTAACTTGTTTTTGCAGGGCATGTTGTGATGTGATATGGCCAAGACATGATTTGATATATGTGATGTATGAAATGATCATGTCTTGTAATAGTTATCACGACTTGCATGTCGATGAGTACGACAACCGACAGGAGTCATAGGGTTGTCTTTAATTTATTTTATGCCATTTGCTTTACTTTATCGCTATGAGTTAGCAATAGTTGTAGAAGCAATAGTTGGCGGGACAACCACATGATGACACGATGATGGAGATCATGGTGTATGCCAGTGACAATGGAGATCATGTCGGTGCTTTGGAGATGGAGATCAAAAGCACAAGATGATGATGGCCATATCATGTCACTTATATGATTTGCATGTGGTGTTTATCCTTTTATGCATCTTATTTTGCTTAGGACGGTGGTAGCATTATAAGATGACCCCTCACTGAATTTCAAGATAAAATTGCGTTCTCCCCAAGTATGCACCATTGCGAAAGTTCGTCGTTTCAAAGCACCTTGTGATGATCGGGTGTGATAGACTCTTCGTTCGCATACAATGGGTCTAAGCCAGTTTTGCACATGCGGAATACTTGGTTTAAACTTGACGAGCCTAGCATGTACAGACATGGCATCGGAACACAGGAGACCAAAAGGTCGAACATGAAGCATATAGTAGATATGATCAACATGGAGCTGTTCACCGTTGAAACCACCTCATCTCACGTGATGATCGGACTTGGGTTGGTGGATTTGGATCATGTCACACTTAGACAACCTGAGGGATGTTGATTTGAGTGGGAGTTCTTTAGTAATATGATTAACTGAACTCATTATCATGAACATAGTCTAAAGTCTTTGCAAATTTATTTTGTAGATAAATAGCTCGCATTGTAGCTCCCCTAAATTTTAATATGTTCCTAGAGAAAGGCTAATTTGAAAGGTGGTGTAAGCAATTGTGGGGACTGGGTCCATAATCTGAGGATTGTCTCCACTGCTGCACAGAAGGCTTATGTCCTCGATACACCGCTCGGTGTGCCAACCCCTCTAGCATCGTCTGTGGATGTTATCAACGTCTGGCAGGCATGTTGTGATGACTACTCGATAGTTTAGTGAGCCATGCTTTATGGCTTAGAATCGAGGCTCCAAAGACGTTTTGAACGCCATGGAGCACATGAGATGTTCCAAGAGCTGAAATTGGTATTTAAGGCTCATGCCCGTGTTGAGAGGTATGAGACCTCTGACAAGTTCTTTGCATACAAGATGGAGGAGAATAGCTCAGTCAGTGAGCATGTGCTCAGAATGTCTGGGTGCTACAATCGCTTGAATCAAGTGGGAGTTAATCTTCCAGATAAGATAGTGATTGATAGAGTTCTCCAGTCACTGTCACCAAGCTACTAGAGTTTTGTGATGAACTATAACATGCAAGGGATTGAGATGATGATCCCTAAGCTATTCGCGGTGCTTAAAGTCGCGAAAGTAGAAATCAAAAAGGAGCATCAAGTGTTAGTGGTGAATAAAACCACTAGTTTCAAGAAAGGCAAGGGAAAGAAGGGAAACTTCAAGAAGAGTGGCAAGCAAGTTGCCGCTCCCGTGAAGAAACCCATGGCTGGACCCAATCCTGAGACGGAGTGCTTCTACTGCAAGGGTACTGGCCACTGGAAGCATAATTGCCCCAAGTACCTGGCTGATAAGAAGGCTGGCAACGTCAACAAAGGTATATTTGATATACATGTTATTGATGTGTACCTTATTAGCTTTCTTAGTAGTGCCTGGGTATTTGATACCGGTTCGGTTGCTCATATTTGTAACTCGAAATAGGAACTACGGAATAAATGGAGGCTGGCAAAGGACGAGGTGACGATGCGCGTCGGAAATGGTTCCAAGGTTGATGTGATCGCCGTCGGCTCGCTCTCTCTTCGATTGCCATCAGGATTAGTTTTAAACCTAAATAATTGTTATTTGGAGCCTGCGTTGAGCATGAACATTATATTTGGATCTTATTTATTGCGAGACGGTTATTCATTTGAATCAGAGAATAATGGTTGTTCTATTTATATGAGTAAGATCTTTTATGGTCATGCACCCAATGAGAATGGTTTATTCTTGTTGAATCTCGATCGTAGTGATACACATGTTCATAACATTGATGCCAAAAGATGTAAAGTTAATAATGATAGTGCCACTTTCTTATGGCACCGCCGCTTAGGTCATATTGGTGTAAAGCGCATGAAGAAACTCCATGCTGATGGACTTTTGGAATCACTCGATTTTGAATCGCTTGATACATGCGAACCATGCCTCATGGGCAAGATGACAAAAACCCCGTTCTCCGGAACAATGGAGCGGGAAAGTGACTTGCTGGAAATCGTACATACTGATGTGTGCGGTCCAATGAGTGTTGAGGCGCGTGGTGGATATCGTTATTTTCTTACCTTCACTGATGATTTGAGTAGATATGGGTATATTTACTTAATGAAACACAAGTCTGAAACGTTTGAAAAGTTCAAGCAATTTCAGAGTGAAGTAGAGAATCATTGTAACAAAAAGATAAAGTTTCTACGATCTGATCGTGGTGGAGAATATCTGAGTTATGAGTTTGGCATGCATTTAAGACAGTGTGGAATTGTTTCACAGCTGACCACCTAGAACACCACAGCGTAATGGTGTGTCCGAGCGTCGTAATCATACTCTATTAGATATGGTGCGATATATGATGTCTCTTACTGATCTGACACTATAATTTTGGGGTTATGCATTAGAGACAACTACATTCACTTTAAATTGGGCACCATCTAAATCCGTTGAGACAACACCATATGGTTTGGCAAGAAACATGAGTTGTCATTTCTTATAGTTTGGGGATGCGACACTTAGGTCTGATAAGCTCGAACCCAAAGCGGAAAAGTGCATCTTCATAAGATACCCTAAAGCAACAATTGGGTATACCTTCTATCACCGATCTGAAGGCAAGGTCTTTGTTGCCAACAATGTATCCTTTCCAGTGAAGGAGGTTCTCTCAAAAGAAGTGAGTGGGAGGAAGGTAGAACTTGATAAGGTTATCGAACCTTCACATGAATTGGAATGTAGTGAAACACAGAAATGTGTTCCTGTGATGCGTACACCAATTGAAGAGGAAGCTAATGATGATGATCATAAAACTTCAGATCAAGTTACTACAAAACCTCATAGGTCGACAAGGACACATACTGCCCCAAGTGGTACGGTAATCCTGTCTTGAAAGTCATGTTGTTACACAACAATGAGCCTACGAACTATGAGGAAGTGATGATGGGCCCGGATTCCGACAAACGGCTAGGGGCCATTAAATCCGAGATAGGATCCATGTATGAAAACCAAGTATGGACTTTGGTAGACTTGCCCGATGACCGGCAGGCCGTTAAGTACAAATGGATCTTTAAGAAGAACACATACGATGATAGTAATGCCACTATTTATAAAGCTCGACTTGTCGCAAAGAGGTTTCTGACAAGTTCAAGGAGTTGACTACGATGTGACTTTCTCACCCGTAGCGATGCTAAAGTCTGTTGGGATTATGTTAGCAGTTGCTGCATTTTTCGATTAAGAAATGTGGCAGATGGATGTTAAAACAACGTTTCCTTAATGGTTTCCTTAAGGAAAAGATTGTATATGATTCAACCGGAAGGTTTTGTCGATCCTAAGGATGCTAAAAGGTATGCAACCTCTAGCGATCCTCTATGGACTGGTGCGAGCATCTCGGAGTTGGAATACATACTTTGATGAGGCGATCAAAGCTTTTGGGTTTATACAAAGTTTATGAAGAAACTTGTATTTGTTTCGCTTCATGCACTAGCCAACGCAACCAAAAGTCTGAACTGATGGAAAGGGCTAGTGCAATCCCCATATACTGTAACACCCCCTCTCACGTGTGACGGGGAAGACAAGTCAACACGTGCAACCGGAAGAGAACGACAACGCGCGAAACTCACGTATGACTCAAGTGGCCTCTACGTGGACACAAAGGGGGATACCAGCAATTTTTTAAATAAATTGCGAAAGCCAGGACTTGAACTCAGGACCTTAGCTCTGACACCATGTTAAGCTTCATGCACTAGCCAACGCAACCAAAAGTCTGAACTGATGGAAAGGGCTAGTGCAATCGCCATATACTATAACACCCCCTCTCATGTGTGATGGGGAAGACAAGTCAACACGTGCAACCGGAAGAGAACGACGGCGCGCGAAACTCACGTATGACTCAATTGGCCTCTACGTGGACACAAAGGGGGCTACCAGCAATTTTTTAAATAAATTGCGAAAGCCAGGACTTGAACTCGATACCTTTGCTCTGATACCATGTTAAGCTTCATGCACTAGCCAACGCAACCAAAATTCCGAACTGATGGAAAGGTCTAGTGAAATCCCCATATACTATAATAGTATTTACAAGAAAGTGAGTGGGAGCACTATAGCATTTCTGAGAAGTATGTGTGGATGACATATTATTGATCGAAAATCATGTAGAATTTCCGGAAAGCATAAAAGGGTTGTTTGAAAGGACTTTTTCAAAGGAAGACCTGGGTAAAGCACCTTACATATTGGGCATCAAGATCTATAGAGATAGATCAAGACACCTGATAAGACTTTCACAGAGCACATGCCTTGACAAGATTTTGAAGGAGTTCAAAATGGACAGTCAAATAAGGAGTTCTTGCCTGAGTTGTACGGCGTAAAATTGAGTAAGACTCAAAGCTCGACCTCGGTAGAAGAAAGAGAAAGGACGAAGGTCGTCCCCTATGCCTCAGCCATAGGCTCTATACTGTATGCCATGTTGTGTACCACATGCGATGTGTGCCTTGCCATGAGTCTGGCAAGGGGGTACAAGAGTGATCCAGGAGTGGATCACTAGACAATGGTCAAAATTATCCTTAGGTACCTAAAGAGGACTAAGAAAATGTTTCTCGGTTATGGAGGTGATAAAGAGTTCGTCGTAAAGGGTTACGCCGATGCAAGCTTTGACACCGATCCGGATGACTCTGAGTCATAAACCGGATACGTATAGTGGAGTAGTCATTTGGAATAGGTCCAAGTGGGGCATAGTAGCAGCATATACCGTATGACATAGAAATTTGCAAAGTACACACGGATCAGAATGTTGGAGACCGGTTGACTAAAACCTCTCTCACAAGCAAAACATGATCAAACCCCAGAACTCATTGGGTGTGAATCACATGGCGATGTGAACTAGATTATTGACTCTAGTGCAAGTGGGAGACTATTGGAAATATGCCCTAGAGGCAATAATAAATTATTTATTATCATATTTACTTGTTCATGATAATCGTTTATTATCCATGCTAGAATTGTATTGATCGGAAACTCAGATACATGTGTGGATACATAGACAACACCATGTCCCTAGTGAGCCTCTACTAGACTAGCTCGTTGATCAAATATGGTTAAGGTTTCCTAACCATAGACATGAGTTTTCATTTGATAACAGGATCACATCATTAAGAGAATGATGTGATGGACAAGAGCCAAACCGTAAGCATAGCATTTGATCGTATCACTAAGTTTATTGCTACTGCTTTCTTCATGTCAAGTATCTGTTACTAAGACCATGAGATCATGCACACCCTTACACCGGAGTAATGCCTTGTGTGTATCAAACGTCACTTCGTAACCGGGTGATCATAAAGATGATCTATAGGTATCTCCGAGGGTGTCTGTGGGGTTGGCATAGATCGAGACTGGGATTTGTCACTCCGTATGACGGAGAGGTATCTCTGGGCCCTCTTGGTAATGCAACATCACAAGAATCTTGCAAGCAATGTGACTAAGGAGTTAGTCACGGGATCTTGTATTACATAACAAGTAAAGAGACTTGCCGGTAACGAGATTGAACTAGGTATGGAGATACCGACGATCGAATCTCGGGCAAGTAAAATACCGATGGACAAAGGGAACTACATACGGGATTGATTGAATCCTGCACATCATGGTCCAACCGATAAAGATCTTCATGGAATGTGTAGGAATCAATATGGGCATGCAGGTCCGCTATTGGTTATTGACCGAAGAAGTGTCCCGGTCATGTCTACATGATTCTTAAACCCGTAGGGTCACACGCTTAACGTTCGGTAGCGCTAGGGTAATGTTTAGATATTAATAGTGGAAATTCTGAAAGTTGTTCGAAGTCCCAGACGGGATCCGGGACATCACGAGGAGCTCCAGAATGATCTGAAGGTAAAGATTTATATATGGAAAGTCATATTCAGGGTTCCGGAAAAGTTCGGGAATTTTTTGGTAGAGTACCAGGAAGGTTCTAGAAGGTTCCGGGGGTTCCACCGTGGGACCCAACGACCCGGGAAGGGCCCACATGGATCTAGAGGTGGGGCTATAGCCCACATGGGCTGGATGCACCATTCCCCAAGGCACATGTCGTTTAAATCTAGAGATAAGATCTTATCTCTAAATTTAAAGGGTTGAATCTAGAGATAAGATGTTATCTTCATGTTTAAAGGGTTTTCTCCCTTGTGGCCGGCCCTAGGAGGGTTTTGGACACCCTCCCCTGCCCTCTAGCCTATATATAGATGGGGGAGGTGCATGGGGGCAGCCAAGCCTTCACCCTTGGCAATTGGCTCTCCCAACTCCTCCCACGTTTGAGCCGGTACACGCTTGGCGAAGCCCTGCCGGAATTCCGCTGCCACCACCACCACCATGCCGTTGTGTTGGTTCAGATCTCATCTACCTATTCTCCCTCTCTTGCTGGATCAAGAAGGAGGATACATCACCGAGCCGGACGTGTGCTTAACTCGGAGGTGCCGCACGTGCAGTGCTTGGATCAGATTGGATCACGACGCGAGTACGACTACGCCAACAACGATCTCTAGATCGTTAATGCTTTCGGTCTACAAGGGTATGTAGACACCTCTCCCTCTCGTTGCTAGCATCTCCATAGAATAGATCTTGGGTGATTCGTAGGAAATTTTTTGTTTCCCATGCAACGTTCCTCAACACAACTTTCAACCCATTTCAAGAACATTTATTTCACACTTTAAAAACACTATTTTAACGATGCCACGGGTGCGTGCGTGTGGGCTTAGTGTCTAAACGGTCAACGACAAGAATAGGGACAACCAACAACTACAAACGGATGCAAGTTTTTGAAAACGATGGCAGCAGAGTGATGATGGAATGAGAATGATGCGATGATGAATGCGACAAACAAATAAATCACATGGCGATTACAGAATATATCGAAGGAATCTGGAGCGACGGTCTCGGGTTGTTACAACTCTCCCCCACTACAAAGAGATCTCGCCCCGAGATCTCGGAATGAGAAGAGGAAGGGAAGAGTAAAAGAATAGGTAAAACTTAGTTGCTTCTTTGACAAACGGGTGACGGACCTTGAGAGGTTGAGAAGTTTGAAAGAAGAAATACAATGGAGAAGAACAAAGTTGAAAACACTCTATTAGGAAAGATGAACAAGGAACACCATGGGTACCTTAGAGGTTGCAGTAAGAGGTGAAGAATGGCATGAGGAATGATGACCCATAAGTATAGGGGATCAATCATAGTCCTTTCGATAAGTAAGAGTATCGAACCCAATGAGGAGCAGAAGAAAATGATAAGCAGTTTTCAGCAAGGTATTCTCTGCAAGTGCTATAAGTAACAGTGATAGATAGTTTTGTAGCAAGATAATTCGTAACAAGTAACAAGTAACAATAATAGTAAGTGTGCAGCAAGGTGGTCCAATCCTTTTTGTAGCAAATGACAAGCCTGAAAGTTCTCTTATATAAAGTAGAGCGCTCTCGAGGACACATGGGAATTTCTCTCTAGTCATGTTCGTCATGTTGAGTTGATTCGCATTCGTTACTTTGATAATTTGATATGTGGGTGGACCGGTGCTAAGGTGATGTTCTTACTTGAACAAGCAACCCACTTATTATTAACCCCTCTCGCAAGCATCCGCAACTACGAAAGAAGAATTAAGATAAATCTAACCATAGCATGAAACATGTGGATCCAAATCAACCACTTATGAAATAACGCATAAACTAGGGTTTAAGCTTCTGTCACTCTAGCAACCCATCATCTACTTATTACTCCACAGTGCCTTCCCTTAGGCCCAAAATATGGTGAAGTGTCAAGTAGTCGAAGTTCACCCGACACCACTAAAGGAAGCAAAAACATACATATCATCAAAATATCGAACGAATACCAACTTTAGATGATTACTTATAACAAGACTTCTCCCATGTCCTCGAGAACAAAAGTAACTAATCACAAACCATCCCCATGTTCAATATCAGAGGTATAATAAATATGATTAAGGATCTGAACATATTACCTTCCACCAAGTAAACTAACAAGCTGTAAAAGCCCGAGACCGACGCTCGAGATGACTTCCAGTTATTCCGAGTTTCGCCATGTTTTCCATGTGTCTGTTGCATTCATCATCGCATCACCTGCATCATTCGAATTGCATCGGCACTCCGTTGCCTTTATTTTGCAAAACTTGCATCCGTTCATAGTTGCCGGTTCTCTCTGTTCTCGTCGTTGACCGTTTCGTGACCAACCACACACGCATGCGCCCGCGACATCATTAAAATATAGTTTTTAAAAATGCGTATAAAACTTTCTCAGAATGGGTCGAAAGTTGGCATGCGGTCTTAATATAGTGTAGGTAGACCTCCTGCCAAATTTCGTTGCATTCAGAGGTCGTTTGATACCCCAACCGTTAAACATATAGCATTTAATTATCAGACGTTTTCGGTATTTAAAAACATGTTGCCAGGCTGCCCGTTTTCCCACTCATCTCCGCCTAGCCTCTCTGCACAATGCACCGATCCGCTCGCAACCTAGTCCGAAAACTCAACCGGAGCCGAACCCCGCAGTCGTGACCGTTGGGTCCAGATCAACCACGAAATACCCAAAACCATTTTCCGTTTATTCTTTGGACGTCCCTAACCTATTTATTCTCAACGGTCCAATCTAATCGGAGGGTCCAAACCCTATCTGTTTCGCTATATATAGACCACCTCCTAGTCAATCCCTAAAATCTAGGAGTTGTCCCATCCACCCCGCCGCCACTCTTCTTCTTCAGAATCCTCCCCGATTTTCCACCTGCCCAATCCCGAGCAGACCAACCATGGCCTCCACCTCGTCTTACGCACCCTGCCAACCAGCAGCCTCCCTTGCGCAGTGCCCGAGAAAATCCACTGCAGTCCATCCAGCCAATCCCCTGGACGCGTCCATGCACCCTGGAGCTCCAGATCGAGCAGCCCAATCCCCAACCCCGCGCGCTCGCAGTCAGCACCAGGAGCGCGAGCACCCGACCGTCGCTCGAGGTCCATGCCCACACGAAGCCACCGTTGTTCCACTACTAAATTCCCAATATAGTCGAGGGTTGAATCCCCGTCGGATATTTGCGTTAACCATCGGGTAAGATTATAACCGACGATGCACCGTTGACTACCTCCCGTCGGCCATGCTTGGTCGGCCATTACTCCAATAGCCGATGGTACTGTATGTTATCTTCTTTGCCTACGGTGGAAACCCGACGGTGAGCCGTCGGGCATGTCTTCGGCAACAACCGCCTCACCCTGACACGATGACAGCTATAGCCGACCGTACCCCGTCAGTTATGTATTTTCCGACAAAATATATCCGTCCAAAATGACAAAACATGAATTATATTTTCACAATCTCATGAAGTTCCAAAGCACAAGAACAGTTAGATCCAAATCACTTTGAACCTTAACAATTCATCGAATGAAAACTGAAGTAGTAATTACTCCCTCCGTCCCATAATGTAAGACTTTTTTTTGACACTACACTAGTGCTAAAAAACGTCTTACATTATGAGAAAGAGGGAGTAGAACATAATGTTTAACATTTTTCTATAGACAAATAGTACAAAGTAACAAAACACCGTCAACACTCTTGCATCATAACTTCACTTGGTTGAATCACTTAAAGAAGTATGACTCTTTTCCCCTCATATTACTGACACGACCATAGATATCACTCCCATTATTGCGACTTTCCTCCAGCATTGCTGCCCATTATCTACAAGCCCAGAGACAAATCTGAAAGGAAGCGCTGCACTTGTCATGTCCTTTGCTTGACATGTAGGAGTGTTATAATCTGATATGAAATGCGAGAAGAAAAAAGTATGTACGAAATTTGTGATTAGTAACAACAAAAGATGAAAGTACAGTTTGTACTCTGATTTTTTTATAGGCGGTTACAGGAACCCAAGTTCGTGCGGTGTGGGCTAGAATTTTTCTTCGCACCCTTGTGGGTTGAATGTTTTTCAGCTGCCCGTATAAACACACTTTGTTTTTCTCCTTATATTCTCCTCCCTCCCTATTAAATATGTAAGACATTTTTGTATGCTGGTTTAGCCTACAAAAACGTCATATGTTTTTTTGAAACGGAGGCGAAAGATTTGCATCATCCATTAATTAAGCAGAAGAGAGTTTCCCCGTTAATAAACGGAAAACCGGACAAAAACCGTTACAAACCACTGAGCGGCACACGCATAATACCACACACACCTCACATAGAGAGTCTCGTCAACATCACACACCAGTGTCATCGTCATCAATTCTCCCCAACACGCGTCATCGCCCTCCCTAATCTTTGAGCAAGCGAATCCGACTTCCCCAAAGACAAACGTCGAACCAACCCACACCGTAGAGGCTGTGTGAATACACAAGAAGGCCCGCGCCAAACTCAGTTACCCACGCCAAGGACAGCGCAGCTCTGACTCTGAAAGATAGCTTCGAAGGAAAAGTATGCAAGGCTGGCGCCGCGGAAGACCATCGAACAGACCACCTGTTGCCTGTCATCTTCCCCACAGGGGCCCCGCCTGTAGGATCGAAAGTATGTCTAGAGGGGGGGAGGGGGCTGATTAGACTACTTGACTAAATAAATTTTCTACCTTTTCCCAATTTTAAGTGTTGGCAGATTTTAGCAATGATAGCAAGTCAAGCACACCCTACACATGCATGTCTAAGAGTATAGCAGCGGAAAGTAAAGACAAACATATGTAATAGAGGATAGGGAGGAAGATCAAACGCAATTTGAAGACACGAAGATTTTTCCCGTGGTTCCGATAGGTGGTGCTATCGTACGTCCACGTTTATGGAGTCTTCAACCCACGGAGGGTAACGGTCGCGAGAGGTCATGGAGGGCTCCACCCATAAGGGTCCACGAAGTAGCAACCTTGAATATTCCATAACGGCTTCCGTCCACGAAGGACTAGCCTCACTATGGGTAGATCTTCACGAAGTAGGCGATCTCCTTGCCCGTACAAACTTCTTGGTTTAACTCCACAACACGAAGTAGGAGGCTCCCAAGCGACACCTAACCAATCTAGGAGGCACCACCCTCCAAAAGGTAATAGGCTCGATAGTAATGATGAATTCCTTTCTCTTGTGCTTCAAGATGATAGACTCCTCAACACACAATCACTCTTTCACAGATTTGGCTTTGGTGGAAGAGATTGATTGGGTGGAAAGCAACTTGGGGAGGCTAGAAATCAAGATTCATATGGTTGGAATGGAATGGCTTGATCTCAACACATGAGTAGGTGGCTCTCTCTCAGAAAAATGGATGGGGCAAGTATGGAATAGTTCTGAGTGCTTCTCTTGCGAGTGGGTGGTGGTGAAGGGGTATATATGGGCATCTCCAAAAATCCAACCATTACACCTATAATGACCAACTCGGTGACACCGAAGTGTAAAATTCGGTGGTACCGAGTTGCTTAAAGGGTAGCAACTTTCGAATCTCGGTGAGACCGATATATAAATCTCGGTAGTACCGATCAGGTGACCAACGGTCAGATTGCAAAATTCGGTGGCACCGATCGAAACAACTCGGAAATTCCGAATTAAAGAAAAGGGGCAACAGAATGTTGGCAACCTTAACTCGGTGGCACCGATGCAGAATCGGCTGCACCGAAGACCTAGGGTTTGGCTAGGATCTGTCTGAGGTGAAAATCGGTAGGGCCGAGTGGGGAATATTGGTGGCACCGATTTTGCATGATAGGCTTTTGACAGACTTTTGTGGAAGAGCTTGTGGGTGGTTTTGGTGACTATCACTTGTGCACGTGGAGCATTTTTTTCACCATCAATACCTTACCCCCTTTTAATAGTATTGGCTTTCCTATAGACTCAAAGTGATTTACCACAAAGTAAAATGTAGAGTCTTCTTGCTTGAAGCTTTGCCAATCCTATTCCTTGCATCTAGGGGTCTCTCCATAATCCTTTTGCCATCCCATCACTGAACTTTTCCTGAAATATACTTAGTGGAAACATTATTCCAATGAGATATATGTTGTTATTAATTACCAAAACCACCAAGGGAGCAAATGTGCTTTCACCGCCGCCGCAGCTCCGACTTCACCACAACAAAAACAACCCGAGGCAATCCCACGAACACGCCGAAGAAGAGCCGTCTACCGCAACCATTGCCGCGCCTCCGACATCGCACACACCCATCATCGTTGCCACAGATGCCTCGACGCCAACACCACCATCTTCCATCGGTCCCGCTTGCTGATGCCTAGCTCCAAAGATGAAGCCCCCAAGAGGGGATAGGATTCTAGAGCACCGTCATCGTCCAATCCCATGGATCTAGGGTTTCCCTCGAAGCTGCGAAGATTGGAGCCGAGAGTACCTCGACTATGCCAACAAGAAGGAAATGGCGCTTGAAAGCATCACCATCGCCGGCTCCGGACACGTCGGAGACAAGCTTTCGCCCAGGTCAACCTCTCGGGCCCCACACTACATGCATCAGCAAGTCCTCTATCGAGCCACCGAGGTCAAAACCGGATGGATCTAACCACCTCCAAGCGGCAGATCCGCGCCGCCCGGTCCCTTGTGTGCCCGTATCCGTCACTTCTGGACCCCTTGCGCAGCTCACACCTCACCAGATCCGCCCAACTCGTCTGTGCCTCGCCCAACATGAGGCCACCGGCGCAGCGCCGCCGTTCTCGGCCCCTTGCACGCCCCTACTGCTCCCCTGCACACACGTGTGAGCTTCAGCCCCACCACGGAAGCTCCAGGCGTCATATTTTGGTATAAAGGTAGTACACATTAGAACATTGTTAATGTTTATATTTCATCACTTTAAATACAATGGAGTAACTTCAGTGTATGTTGTTGAAATAGTTAAAACTTGAATAAAAATACATTGACGTCAATCGTACTTCATGGCAACATGCGGACCTGCTATTGTTGCCGCTCGAGAGTTTGGATTCGGGGGTGAAATCCCAAGGCAACAGTGGCGGACAAGAGGAAGGCGAGTCAGGTGAAGACATGCGACACATCTAAGTGGCCACTGGTGTTGAGAGAGGTGAGGTGAGGTGATGGGGTATTATAGATCTAAACAACAACTAGTGTTAAGAGTGAGGACCGAGGCGATTAGGTGAAATGATTGGCGGCGCTTTCGCTCCTTGTGTTGGAGAGAACGCTCTATGTATAAGATAAATCTGAAGAGATGACATGATGACAACTCTTTTGAAGTCTTTCTAAAAAAGTCGCTAGAGTTAGACCTTACAGTCTTGGGTTTTAATCATGCTCCTTCAATTATGTTTTCAGACATTCCTTGGAGTGATTATCTCTTTAAAAAGTATCCTATTTATATTTTTACGTTTGTCACATAGTTCAATTTCTTAATTTTGAAATAATGAATGCATGCTTATTATAATTTAGGATATGAACTATTACTTCATGGTACTTTGTACGTGTGTATTTTTCAAACCCATGCCATTTACAGAAACATCTTGTTTGTATTGTTTTGGACCAATTTTTCTATTGCCCCGGACCAATTTTTAAACCATCCTGTTTGTATTAGTTTGGAACAACTTGTTTATTCTTTTGGACTATATTATAAGCGCATTTTTTCAAGATGTGCCCTTTTTAGAAGAAAAAACATCTTATTTGTATTATATATTTTTTGTACCAAGCTTTCTAAAAAAATAAAATTCGTATTTCTATCGTTTGGTTTCTTACATACGTCCACTTCTTAACTTTGATCTCCAGAACTCATACTTACTTAAATTTATAATATTAATATAGTACTTCATAATAATTAAACCAAACACACAAGCCATCGTCATTAGCCCTAGCTTCTACTTGTAGTTTTGATTCTTGCATACTACTACTTAATGATCAAGCAGGCACACCAACATCTCTCATCAACATACCTAGTTAATAAAGAGCCACCTTCAATGACATGAACAAGAGTTTCTCCTATTTGTACTATTTAGTATCAATTTTATTAAGCATCATATATATTATTGTGAAAAACAACATAATCCAGTTAAAATAGCAATGCTAGATCTCAATTCCTGGAAAATCTGGAATATAACCTTGGTCATTCCGGATATTTATCTATGTTGTCCATTGAAACATATCATCGACAGTGAAAGTTAACCGTCATTTAATGCTATACCCCATCGGGTATTTACTCAAATAACCGAGAGTAACACATGTACCGTCCGCCATTTTCACTCATAAGTGAGAGTTTTGTTTTCACCTTCGGCTATTAAATTTCACCGTCGGGCATTACGTGTAATCTTCGTGGGTGTAGCAAAAACCGTCGAACATTACAATGAACCGCCGGGCATTAAATTGTATATCCGAGAGTTAGATTTTCACCGCCGGGCAATCTGGTATACCGTCGGCTATTAGTAGCAATATGTGTGAGTTGACAATAACGGCCGGTCATTGATACTACCATCGACTATTATAGTAATAAGCCTTTCACTCAAAAAGACTATTATAGTAATAACCGAGAGTCACACATGTACCGTCGGCTATCAGATTTAACCGTCAGAAAATATGGGGATTTTTAGTAGTGTTTGTTGCATAGGCCGACGTCCGGAGCCGCTAGTCCAGCGCCATGCCCCGCCCCTCTCTTCTCCTCCCTTCGTTTTTCCTGTGCTTCTCTAGCTCTCAAGCTCTCTCTCTTTCTATTAGATAAAATGAACGAGGAGGACCTCGTCCATGGCTGCCTTGACTCATGTCCACTCGCGCGTCACCATCCCTCGTAGGATCTCGCTGTTCGCCGCCCGGATCCAGCGATTTCAAGACCTCCACTACCCTCTGGACCCTCGCCTTCACCGCCTGCAAGTCCCGTCGGCCGCCGCGATTGCTCGCTGCCAACTCCGGTGAGAAATCCGTGCGTCCATGGGAAAACAGGGCTTGGCCTTTTCTTCTGTTGCAATAAAGCAGCGCTTCTGTTCTTTTCACAAACACAACCGTAACACAGTGGCTAGCGCCTCTCCTACCATTGTGAGGGGTCCTGGGTTCGAACCCAACACACCCCCTATTTTATAATTTGTTTTGCTCATCTCTGTTTGTTTGATATATAAGTATTTCAGACCAGCTTGCACACGTTGTTATATAGGCCTGAATCCACCTTTGATCACACATCCGCCTTAGTTCAGTTGGTCCTCCCAGCACAACCACATCCTGCAGATCTAGTGTCAAATCCCAGACTCTCCCATTTTTGTTCTTCTGTTTATTTTCTTTTCAGCGCACAACACACACTCGGGCCTAATCTCGCTAGGCCATTGCAGTGTGCTGCAATATGGCCCGTATTTCTTTTCTCTCATGCGATTTTATCAATTGCCCAGTAATTTCGTATTTACAAAATGCCATCATTTTCAATTGCTCATAAGTAAATAACCGTGCATCGAAACAAAACATGCCCTATATGTAAAATGTTTAGAATTGCACGTAGAATCACAATTTCTAACTTTCATCCATGTTTAAAATGTTTAAACTGCTATGTGTTTAAATTTGCATAATGCCATGTTAAAACGATTTATTTCATAACTAAATAACCGTAGCTCCGATTTTAATGATCGACATATGTAACTTGCTTAGAAAAATGTGTAGAATCACATGGTGCCCTTTATTTTCCTGTTTAATGAATATAAAATATGGTTAGTTCAGATCTGAACCAATTTCGAAATTAACATATGGGGTCGTTTTGGAAATATTATATGTTGCTTCCGGCCTCATTTAAAATGCCTTGATAATGTAGTTGTTTATGCTTCACCTCTTGCCATGTTTAACAACATTTAAACTTGTCGTGTAAATAAACGAGAGTGAACTAAATGATTCAAACGTGGAGTTTTGTCAATATGCATCTCGTTGCATATTGAACTTCACTTAATGTGTAGTAGTTGATTGTTGTGCTTGCCATGCCTTGCATATTTAAACTTGACATGCATCATCCTTGTTTGTGCATCATGAATATGTTGTGGTGTTTACCATGTCATTGGTTTGTTTCCGGATTGCTTCTTCTCGATAGAGTTCCGAAAGCATTTCGGAGTGTGAGGATCCATTCGACTATGTTGGTTCGTCTTCTTCATGGATTGGTTCTTATTCCAAGCGGGATTACAGGCAAGATGATCATTTCCCTGGATACCACAACTATCATTGCTATGCTGGTTGTCTCGCTTCTATTGTTATGTCTCGTTACCTACCACTTGTATGTCAAGCCTTCCAACATTGCCATGAAAAGCCTCTAACCCCTCCACATCCCAGCAAACCATTGTTTGGCTATGTTACCGCTTGCTCAGCCCTTCTTATAGCGTTGCTAGTTGTAGGTGCAGGTTGTTCCATGTGATAACATGGATATCTTGGGATATCACAATATTCTTGCTATTTAATTTAATGCATCTATACACTTGGTAAAGGGTGGAAGGCTCGGCCTTTTGCTTGGTGTTTTGTTCCACTCTTGTCGCCTTAGTTTCCGAGCACCTGTGTTATGTTCCATATTGAGCGCTCCTATAATGCTTGGGGTTGTTATGGGGACCCCCTTGATAATTCGTTTTGGGATAAAACACTTCTGGCAGGGCCCAACATTGGTACTACATTTGTCTAATAACTAATAAACCTGCATAGGGAGTAATTAACCCGTGGATAATTAATCAACAACCCGGGCCAGTGCTCCTCGTGATTGTTGGTCCAAATAGAGCACTATGCAGGGCCACCCCGGGGCAACTCGGGTGATTTCTATCAGGCCACTGTACACTAGCTCATCTGGTCGTGTCCTGAGAACGAGATACGCAGCTCCTATCAGGTTTGTCGACACGCTGGGCAGCCTTGCTAGATTTTTTTTACCTTTCTCGAATGTCTTGTGCACCGGGATTCCGAGGATACTTCGGGCAATCTCGAGGTTGAGGTTTTCCACCGGGATTCCGAGGATACTACGGGCTATCTCGTGGTTGAGGTTTTCTCTTGCAGCTTGTTGCTAGTTTGTGATGGATGAGTTGGAGCACCCTTGCAAGGTTAAATCTTTCTAAAAGTCGTGCCCGCGGTTATGTGGCAACTTGGAAATTTTGTAATATCCGGTAATAGAAAACTCGAAGCAAACCCAATTAAAATACATCAACCGTGTGCATAACCGTGACCGTCTCTTTTCGAGGTAGTTTGGAAAGAGAACACGGTTGGGTTATGTTTGACTCGTAAGTAGGTTTTCAGGATCACTTCTTGATCATTACTAGTTCACTTCCGATTATGCGTAGATCACTCTTCTTATTCTTGTACTCGTAAGTTAGCCACTCAAATAAATGCTTAGTGTTTGCTGCAGCCTCACCACTTAACCATATCTCACCCATTAAGCTTTGCTGGTCTTGATACCCTTGGAAATGAGATTGCTGAGTCCCTGTGAAAGGGCTAGTTATCAACTAGAGGGGGGGGGTAAATAGGCAATTTTTATGAAAGGCTTTGAAGCAGTAAATGTATTCAAAATATGCGGAAGCGAAAACAGGATTAAGTAAGGATACAGTCAAGGATTTTGTCTAGGCATGCATTACAGTGAAGACATACAAGCAGATTAAGTTTTATCATCATGCACTATAAGGCCAGTCGAAGACAAACTTAGACAGTATGACGATAAACAGCAGGTATGAATGTCTTCAGGAGAAATCTTCAAACAATGAACAAGCAAGGACTTCACGATACAAAACAGGAATGTAAGAAAGTGAAGGATAGAACCAGTTGCTTGACGTTGACACATGATTTGTTGGACCAGTTCTAGTTGCTGTGACAATTGTACGTCTGGTTGGGGAGGCTGAGATTGAAGTCGGAAGACCTCGTCTTCACCTTATTCCCCTTGAGCCAAAGTCACTTAGACAGCGCCCAATCACTCTGGCAAGTCTTCAGGGGAGACTTCCGAAACCCGTACAAACTTGGTCACCCGGCGATCCACAATGACTCTTGGATTGCTCTAGACCCAGACGCCTAACCGTTTGGAAGATCACAGTCGTCAAGTGTAATAAGTCTTCAGTTCTCTCAGAACAGAATGACTTTGGTGATTCTCAAAAACTCTAGCTCTAGCTGTTTAGGTGTATCTTCGCAGGATGTGTCTCTCTCAATGTCTTCGAGGTGGGTTGCTCCAAAATGACAACAACCGTATCTCTCTCTGAGCAGCCGCCTTCTCATGGTGGAGGGGGTGGGCTATTTATAGCTAGCGGGCAACCCGACCTGATATGACCGAAATGACCCTGGGTCAATGGCCAACCGACACGTGTCACAACGGTCGGATTTCAAACATACGCGGCAGCTTTACTGGGACAATATGTCAGCTTCAGGTGACAGTCAGAATGACTCCATAGAGCTTAGCATTGATGCAGATCCAGGCACTAGTCCTGAGGCGAACTCACCTTCTTCAGAAGATCCAGGCACACCTAGCTCCCATGGTTTCCCAAAGCTGCAACTAGAGCCAGGATAAAGATAAACTCAGATGAAGAGGACTGATTTTGTGCCAGAGGAGGTCCTTGCCAAGCAAAGGCAGGACAAAGCAGATAGAGCTGCCAAGAAGTCCGCATCCGAGGCAACCTCTTCTAGAAGACCTATCAGGAAGGAGTATGGCAGCACAGAGGCTATGAAAGCACCAGAGAGTGCTAGGGCTTCCATGTCAATAGAGCCAGCCAGAAGCTCTATGCCAAAGAAGCCAGCTGAGAAGAAGAGAAGCAAGAAAAGTATAGTACGTGTTGTTGGAAGACCAACTTCCATGTATGAAGATCCAGCAGATGCTGAGGGAGAGGAAGAGCCAGCTGCCCAGGCTCCTCCTAAGAAGAAGAAGAAGCTGCTTGCTGATGCCATGACTTCTCAGGCACCTTCCAAAAGCAAGGCAGCCCCTCCTCCCAAGAAGACCACAGCTCCTAAGTCCAAGAGGACTACTAAGGATGTTCCAGCTGCAGCCAAGAACAAGGGATCCTCCTCCAGAGCTGTAGTTGAAGATGAGGAAATGTTAGTGTTTAGGAAGCTTAGACCTCACCTCCCACAACACAATGACAACTATCCACTTGCTGAGGATATGAAGAAGAGGAAGGATTCAGGGCTGAGAGAATGGAGATCTATAGATCCTTGCGGGCTCTGCGCGTCGGGCCTTGATGAACCTCGTGCAACAACAGCAGCTCTGCGCGCAGCAGCTCTGCGCGCCGGGCCTTGAAGCGGCTCTCTTGCTGCTTCAGTTTATTGTTATAATCCTTGCGGGCTCAGTCGACCCTCGCTTCGGCCTCCCCTCGAACCTCCTCCATGTGTTGTTTGCGGGTAGCCAGGGCAGCGGTGACGTTGCGATCGAGCGCCTCCAGCCTCTCGCGCTCCAGACTTTGCTTTGACGACACTAGGGCAAGTTGTTGAGAGCATGATGGTCCGGCTTGCGGAGAGCAAACTAATGCGCCCCTTCCGCTCTGGCCGCCGGTCCTTCATCACGCGAGGAAAGAGCGCTCCTCCGCTCCTGAAGCTTCCGTTCCAGGATGGCATTCGAGGCCTGAAGTTCTCGCTCCCGGGCCTCAGCCGCCTCGCGATGCTCATTCGCCTCCTCGGCCCTCTGGAGGGTACCGGCGCGCGCTTCCCTCGCCTCCACGACGGACCTTTCGGCCTCCGAGCGTGCCGTCTCATGTTGACGACGGCTTAGCTTGATGGCGACATCAAGCTGATGCCATCCGCAAGCCAAGCCCAACCGCTCATTGGCACACTGAAGCTCCGCCTCGAGCTCTCCCAACAAGTTGCAGAAGATCGAGCCAGATCGAGGTTCGGAAGTTCACGAGAGCCAGGGCCTAGTCCGGGCTAGGCACCGCACCCTCGTCCACCGCCGACGTTTCGGAAGTTCCGTTGCCGCCCATAGGGGGCTGGGGGCTGGACGATGCTCGCTCCGCCCCGTCCTGGAAGGACAGCGCACACCACGGGCTTGGGATCCCCCTTCGGGTGGGGGGCCCATCAAGGCCGCCCTCGGTGCCGGACTAGGCGGCAGTTCCGGCGGGCATTTTGTTCCCCGCCGGCTCGGCGCGTGCTGCGGGGCCAGGCGCTCCGAAAGCCGAAGAGCGGCCCTTTGGAGGCGCCCCTGGAGGGACCGTTGGCGTGTTCCCATGAGCGGGGTCCCCCCGGGAGGCGTGGGGTGAGTTGTCACCCCTCGCCCTGCGTTCCCGACCAGTGAAGAAGGAACCGCCTCGCGCCCAGGCATGTTCCCCGAGCTCTGATGGGGCACGTGCCTCCTGCCTTCCCCGGACTCGGCCAGCGATAGGAAGTTGCCCACAGGGCGCGGGGGCTCCTTAGCCTTTTCCCTCGCCGGAAACCTGCGAGGGACAATGGGTCAACCACGCCTGGGACGTTGAAGCAAACGAAGCCAAGGCGTGGCACTTACTCATCTTTGGCGGCCCATTTCCTCTTCCTTAACACCCTCGGTAGCACGTCGACGCTAATCTCGGGAAGAACCTTCCCTTCGCAGCCCCGACGCCGGTCCCCGCCCCCTCGCGGGGGGAACCGGGCGCACGCTCACAACGCCCCCCTCCAGGGAGTGTGATTCGGAGGGCGCCTCCACGGGGACGATGGCGCCATTCGTCATTCCAAGGGAGACAGCCTTGCCTCCGGGTGGAGCGGTGCCACCGGCGCCCTCGGGCATCGGGAAGAGTTGGCAGCGGGTCTTCGGAGGTAGGCGCCGGTCACTCCCCGTTGCCTCCGCTGAGGACTCCAGGCCCGTCGGGAGCCGGGGCTCGAGGACCACCAGGGCAGGGTCGCCCCGGGGCCCTTCGCCGCGCTCCTGGAGCAGCCCCCATTGATCAAAGCGGGACATGGAGCGGACGAAGTCCTCTTGGTTCCTTTACCTATACAGGGGGCTCCCCTCCCGGCGGAGACAACCGGCTGCTTCGCCAGTCAGGATTAGGGGCATCCCATCCAACGCTTCGAGCGACATGCGGTCCGGGTGAAGCCTCATGGTCTCCCTTGGACCAGCGAAAGCCCACATTGGGCGGGAATGGTGCCGAAGAGGGGCAATCCTTCGCCGGAGGAACTCCCTCACGACCAGCGTCGCGGTCACTCCAGCGGCCCTCGGGGTGGCCAGTCTCTTCATCATCGGTGACAACCTCGGGTCGTAAAGTCTTTCGTGTCCCCACCCCGTGTTCGGTACTGCTAGGGACGATGGGACCAGTAGCAGGGGTTGTACCGGCCGGCGTCCACATACACCCACTGCCGCCTGAAGCCCCCCGCGTCGGCATTGATCCTCATATCGATGCATTCGCCCGCCGTCTCGCTCGCGTCCTGGAATGTCACGCACCCGGAACATTGGCTGGGTGCGGACATTCGTAGGGAGAAGAAATGTCGGAGCAACGCCACCGAAGGGGAAATGCCCAGGAAGGCCTCTCACAGGAAGGCAACAGATGAGCGAAGAAGAACGGACTTTGGCTCAAGATGTAGTGCATGGATTTGATAGTGCGAGAGCACGGCGTCAAAGAAATCCGCGAATGGAGGAAGTAAGCCGAAGAAGAGTGCAGGGAGATGGAGGGCAATGGAGGTAGCTTCCAACTCAGCCAGAGGTAGCGAGGCTGGCGAGATCTTGGTCGGCCCCCACTCATTAGAGGCGGCCGCGGTCATCGGGAGGACCTTGTCGAGCCCCTCGCGATTGAGCACCATGGACCTACCCAGGGCGGGTCCCAGCGCGGGCTTCTCTCATGTCGTTGCTGTCGCCCCGTTCCTCTTACGAGGAGGTGCCATGGCAACACGACGAGATGGGAAATATGGTCGCTCGACGAGTTGTGTGCAGGAAGGCGTAGGAGGAAGACGCAAGATGGGGAACGACTATCATGGTCGGGCGCTGTTCGCAGGATTTACGCTGGCGTGGAGTGGTTATCGAGGCATTGAGGGAAGTGGAGGCATCCCACAACCCCTCGCGCACCACGCGTCGGGCCTGGCCCATAGGCAGTTGGGGCCCACGTCGCGCTCGTCCCCCCAGCCGGTGAGACTGAGCCCATCGCGGCCCCGGGGGCTACTGTTGGGCCTCTGGGACTGGGGTCCCAGGCCCGTCTGCCTGCGACCCAGGATGCAAAGACCGTCTTGAGAACTAAGTGGCCCCACCGGCGGGATTCACGGAACTGGTTCTCGCGAGGGCCAACGCCTCGCGAGGCGCGAGGCGGTGTCATCATCGAGTACTTCATGGGGCTTCTCCGCGAGGCTGCCCATGGCACCCTCAGGAGGCGTGTCCGTTTGGGGTTGGTCTAACAAGGCCTCACAACCCAGTGCCCACACATGGGTGACGCGCGCTGTGCCAAACGGTGCCAGCAACCGTGCCAGCGGGTGCGGACAGAGAGGTATTCCTCTTTGGTGATAGAGGAGAGGCGCCAGCTTGTGGGTCCCCAAAGCAACCTCCAAATGTTGCCCTTCCAGTGCGAGAAGACTAGGACCGAGGGCTCAGCAAGACGGAGGTCATCCCCGAGCCCACAGGCGCGTCACGGCGAGGAACTTTAGCAGGCGAAGACCACCTTTTGTCAGGATAGGCTGCAACCCTGCCCCCTTTCAAATTGGTCGTTGTGGCAACCCTTCCCACCTGATATTTTTTGGGGAAGAGGGCCGGGGCCAATATATGGGGGGAGCCGGCAACCGTAGAGGAGAGACACCTTTGGTCGGCAAGAATACGCCTTGTACTCATCTTCCACCTCAAGCAATCCACCAAGCAGGAGTAGGGTCTTACACCGTGAGGTGGCCCGAACCTGGGTAAACTGTGTGTGTCCTTGTTCATCTTCTGTAGCTCAAGCTGCTGGAGAGTCACTGTGTGGTTGCAAAGTAGAGTAGGGCAGGAGAGCGAGCGCACCCCAGTGTTCGATCCTTCTTGGGTCTGCGGAGCCCCAATTCCGACACAAGGGTCTTAGGAACCCATATAGACCATTCAATGTACTCATAATAAGAACCATCAAATTTTCCATAAACATGGCCATCACTAGCACGGCATAAAACATAAGAGGGGTTAAAGTCACCGGCTTTGTTGGTATTACCACCCTTCTTGGCATTACCACCCACAACCTTGTCCTTCTTCTTCTCATCAGTATGTTGGTGAACGTTGCATGGGAAACAAAAATTTTCCTACGCACACACAAGATCTATCCATGGTGATGAGCATCTACGAGAGGGAGAGTAAATCTACATACCCTTGTACATCGCTAAGCGGAAGCGTTTAAGAAACGCGGTTGATGTAGTCGAACGTCTCCGCGATCCAAATCGCAAGTCGTCCCTCGATTCGATCACGAACTAGCGCCGAACGGACGGCACCTCCGCGTTCAACACACGTACGGCTTGATGACGCCTTCACCTCCTCGATCCAGCGAGCGATGGTGAAGTAGTGGTTGAGTTCCAGCAGCACGACGGCGTGGTGATGGTGGTGAGGAACAATCTCTGCAGGGCTTCGCCAAGCGCTACGGAGATTATGACGGAGGAACTAGAGGGTTAGGGTTGCCGCACACGGCTTGGGGAAATCTTGATGTATCCCGTGTGCTAGCCCTGCCCCTCTATTTATATGTTGAGCCTTGGGGTCTCAACTTGGAGTAAAAGCCTCCTCCAGGTCGGTTTTGCCCGCACAAGGTCGGTTTGGCCCGCAGGGAAAGAGTCCAACTCGGATCCCTGCAGTACCGCGCACAAGCGGTAGTACCGCTTTACACAAGCGGTAGTACCGCTTGGGCGGTAGTACCGCTTCACACAAGCGGTAGTACCGCTTGGGCGGTAGTACCGCTTCACAAAACGGTAGTACCGCTTCACAAAACGGTAGTACCGCTTACGCGGCAGCAAAACTACTTTTTGCACTTTCCAATACCTCGTGGGCTTTATCCCTTTGGCCCATATAAAGTGTTGCTGCACCCGAACACTTCGGTAAACATCCGGAACCCATTCCGGTGAACTCCGGAACTCTTCCGGAGATCAAAACACTATTATCACATATATCAATCTTTACCTTCGGACTATTCCGGAGATCCTCGTCATGTCCGGGATCTTATCCGGGACTCCGAACAACCTTCGGTCACCAACATAATAACTCAACTATACTAATCGTCACCAAACGTTTAAGTGTGTAGACCCTACGGGTTCGAGAACTATGTAGACATGACCGAGACACCTCTACGGCCAATAACCAATAGCGGGACCTGGATGCCCATATTGGCTCCTACATATTCTACGAAGATCTTTTATCGGTCGAACCTCTATGTCAAGGATTCAGTTAATCCCGTATGCTGTTCCCTTTGTTCTTCGGTATGTTACTTGCCCGAGATTCGATCGTCGGTATCTCTATACCTAGTTCAATCTCGTTACCGGCAAGTCTCTTTACTCGTTCCGTAATACAAGATCTCGTGGCTAACACTTTAGTCACATTGCTTGCAAGGCTCATTGTGATGTTGTATTACCGAGTGGGCCCTGAGATACCTCTCCGTCACACAGAGTAACAAATCCCAGTCTTGATCCATGCCAACCCAACAGACACCCTCGGAGATACCTGTAGAGCACCTTTATAGTCACCCAGTTACGTTGCGACGTTTGATACACACAAGGTACTCCTCCGATGTCAGGGAGTTGCATGATCTCATGGTCATAGGAACAGATACTTGACATGCAGAAAACAATAGCAATAAACTGACACGAACAAATGCTACGTTCTTAGTTTGGGTCTTGTCCATCACATCATTCTCCTAATGATGTGATCCCGTTATCAAATGACATCTCATGTTAATGGCTAGGAAACCTTAACCATCTTTGATCAACGAGCTAGTCAACTAGAGGCTTACTAGGGACACAGTGTTGTCTATGTACCCACACATGTATTTGAGTTTCCAATCAATACAATTATAGCATGGATAATAAACGATTATCATGAACAAGGAAATATAATAATAACCAATTTATTATTGCCTCTAGGGCATATTTCCAACAGTCTCCCACTTGCACTAGAGTCAATAATCTAGTTCACATTACTATGTGATTTACATTGTAATGAATCGAACACCCATGCAGTTCTGGTGTTGTTCATGTTTAGCCCTTGGAAGAGGTTTAGCCATCGGATCTGCAACATTTAGATCCGTGTGTACTTTGCAAATATTTATGTCGTCCTCCTTGATGTAATCGCGGATGGAATTGAAACGTCGCTTTATGTGTCTGGTCCTCTTGTGAAATCTTGGTTCCTTGGCTAGAGCAATGGCACCAGTATTATCACAAAACAGAGTCATTGGGTTAAGCGCACTAGGCACTACTCCAAGATCTGTCATGAACTCCTTCATCCAGACACCTTCCTTCGCCGCCTCCGAGGCAGCGATGTACTCCGCTTCGCATGTAGAATCTGCTACCACGCTTTGCTTGGAACTGCACCAGCTAACCGCACCCCCATTAAGAATAAATATGTATCCGGTTTGCGACTTAGAGTCATCCGGATCAGTGTCAAAGCTTGCATCGACGTAACCCTTTACGACGAGCTCTTGATCACCTCCATAAACGAGAAACATGTCCTTAGTCCTTTTCAGGTACTTCAGGATATTCTTGACCGCCGTCCAGTGTTCCATTCCTGGATCACTTTGAAACCTTCCGACCATACTTATGGCAAGGCTGACATCGGGTCTTGTGCACAGCATTGCATACATGATAGAGCCTATGGCCGAAGCATAGGGGATGACACTCATCTTTTCTCTATCTTCTGCAGTCACTGGGCATTGAGTCTTACTCAACTTCACACCTTGCAATACAGGCAAGAACCCCTTCTTGGACTGATCCATTTTGAACTTCTTCAAAACTTTGTCAAGGTATGTGCTTTGTGAAAGTCCTATCAGACGTCTCGATCTATCTCTATAGATCTTGATGCCTAATATGAAAGCAGCTTCTCCTAGGTCCTTCATTGAAAAACTCTTGTTCAAATATTCCTTTATGCTTTCCAGCATTTCTATATTGTTTCCAATCAGTAATATGTCATCCACATATAATATTAGAAACGCTATAGAGCTCCCACTCACTTTCTTGTAAATACAAGCTTCTCCGTAAACTTGTATAAACTCGAACACTTTGATCACCTCATCAAAACGAAGATTCCAACTCCGAGATGCTTGCACCAGTCCATAAATGGATCGCTGGAGTTTGCAAACTTTGTCAGCATTCTCTGGATCGACAAAACCTTCTGGTTGCATCATATACAACTCTTCCTTAAGGTAACCGTTAAGGAACGCTGTTTTGACATCCATCTGCCAAATTTCATAATCGAAAAAGGCAGCTATTGCTAACATGATTCTGACGGACTTAAGCATCGCTACGGGTGAGAAGGTCTCATCGTAGTCAACTCCTTGAACTTGTAAAAAACCCTTTGCCACAAGTCGAGCTTTATAGACGGTGACATTACCGTCCGCGTCCGTCTTCCTCTTAAAGATCCATTTGTTCTGAATGGCCTTACGCCCTTCAGGTAATACTTCCAAAGTCCATACTTTGTTTTCATACATGGATCCCATCTCGGATTTCATGGCCTCTAACCACTTCTCGGAATCCGGGCCCATCATCGCTTCTCCATAGCTCGTAGGTTCATCGTTGTCTAACAACATGACCTCTAAGACAGGGTTGCCGTACCACTCGGGAGCAGTACGCGTCCTTGTCGACCTACGAGGTTCGATAGCAACTTGATCCAAAGCTTCATGATCATCATCATTAACTTCCTCTTCAGCTAATGTAGGCTCCACAGAAACATCTTTCTGCGCTGCGCTACTCTCAGGTTGAAGTAAAGGTTCAACAACCTCATCAAGTTCTATCTTCCTCCCACTCAATTCTTTCGAGAGAAACTCTTTCTCAAGAAATGTTCCGTTTTTAGCGACAAACACTTTGCCTTCGGATCTGAGGTAGAAGGTATACCCAACTGTCTCTTTTGGGTATCCTATGAAGACGCATTTCTCCGCTTTGGGTTCCAGCTTTTCAGGCTGAAGCTTTTTGACATAAGCATCACATCCCCAAACTTTAAGAAACGACAGCTTTGGCTTCTTGCCAAACCAAAGTTCATATGGCGTCGTCTCAACGGATTTCGATGGTGCCCTATTTAAAGTGAATGCAGCTGTCTCTAATGCATAACCCCAAAACGATAGTGGCAAATCGGCAAGAGACATCATAGATCGCACCATATCCAATAAGGTTCGATTACGACGTTCGGACACACCATTACGCTGTGGTGTTCCAGGCGGTGTCAGTTGTGAAACAATTCCACATTGTCTTAAGTGACTGCCAAACTCATAACTCAGATATTCTCCTCCTCGATCAGATCGTAGGAATTTAATCTTCTTGTTACGATGATTCTCAACTTCACTCTGAAATTGTTTGAACTTTTCAAATGTTTCAGACTTGTGTTTCATTAAGTAAATATACCCATATCTACTTAAGTCATCAGTGAAGGTGAGAAAGTAACGATAACCACCGCGCGCCTCAATACTCATCGGACCGCACACATCAGTATGTATGATTTCCAACAAGTCACTTGCCCGTTCCATTGTTCCAGAGAACGGTGTTTTAGTCATCTTGCCCATGAGGCATGGCTCACATGTGTCAAGTGATTCAAAATCAAGTGACTCCAAAAGTCCATCAGCATGGAGCTTCCTCATGCGTTTTACGCCAATATGACCTGAACGGCAGTGCCACAAGAAAGTGGTATTATCATTATCAATTCTACATCTTTTGGCATCAATGTTATGAACATGTGTATCATTACTATCGAGATTCAATAAGAATAAACCCCTCACATTGGGTGCATGACCATAAAAGATATTACTCATATAAATAGAACAACCATTATTCTCTGATTTAAATGAGTAACCGTCTCGCAATAAACAAGATCCAGATATAATGTTCATGCTTAACGCAGGCACCAAATAACACTTATTTAGGTTCATCACTAATCCCGACGGTAATCGAAGAGCGAGCGTGCCGACGGCGATCACATCAACCTTGGAACCATTTCCCACGCGCATCGTCACTTCGTCCTTTGCCAGCCTCCGTCTATTCCGCAGTTCCTGTTTAGAGTTGCAAATATGAGCAACCGCACCGGTATCAAATACCCAGGCACTACAACGAGGGTTGGCAAGGAACATATCAATAACATGTATATCATATATACCTTGTTTGTTGTTGGCCGCCTTCTTGTCAGCCAAATACTTGGGGAAGTTCCGCTTCCAGTGTCCAGTTCCCTTGCAATGAAAGCACTCAGTTTCTGGTTTGGGTCCAGCCTTGGGTTTCTTCACAGGAGCAGCAACTGCTTTGCCACCCTTCTTAGATTTACCCTTCTTACCCTTGCCATTTTTCTTGAAACTAGTGGTTTTATTGATCGTCAACACTTGATGCTCCTTCTGAATTTCAGACTCAGCGGCTTTCAGCATCGCAAACAGCTCGGCGACTGACTTGTTCATCCCGTGCATGTTATAGTTCAACACGAAGCTCTTGTAGCTAGGTGGCAATGATTGAAGAACTCTGTCAGTGATAGCCTCTGGCGGAAGGGGCATCCCTAATTCAGCCAGACGGGTGGAGTACCCAGACATTCTGAGCACGTGATCACTGATAGACCCGTTCTCCTCCATCTTGCAAGTATAGAACTTATCGGAGATCTCATATCTCTCGATCCGGGCATTCTTCTGAAAGATAAACTTCAACTCCTGGAACATCTCATATGCTCCATGACGTTCAAAACGTCTTTGAAGTCCCGGTTCTAAGCCATACAACATTGCACATTGAACTATTGAGTAATCATCAGAACGAGCCTGCCAGGCGTTCACAACGTCTAGAGACTCAACTGGAGCGGGTGGATCACCAAGCGGTGCATCAAGGACATAAGCCTTCTGGGAAGCCGTAAGGATAATCCTTAGATTACGGGCCCAGTCCACAAAGTTACTTCCATCATCTTTCAACTTAGCTTTCTCTAGGAACGCATTAAAATTCAGGGGTGCTACTGCGCGAGCCATGATCTACAACATAAATATAGCAAAGACAACTTAGACTATTGTTCAAGATAATGAGTTTAATTAATCATATTACTTAAAAACTCCCACTCAAATTGACATCCCTTCGGTCATTCGAGTGTAACATGATCCAAATCCACCAACTCAAGTCCGATCATCACGTGAGTCGAGGTGGTTTCAATGGTGAACATCTTCATGTTGATCATATCTACTATATGACTCATGTTCGACCTTTCGGTCTCTTGTGTTCTGAGGCCATGTCTGTACATGCTAGGCTCGTCAAGTTTAACCCGAGTGTTCCGCGTGTGCAACATGGCTTGCACCCGTTGTATGTGAACGTGGAGTCTATCACACCCGATCATCACGGCGTGTCTCGAAACGACGAACTTTCGCAACGGTGCACACTCGGGGAGAACACAATTTATCTTGAAATTTAAGTGAGGGATCACCTTATAATGCTACCGTCGTCCTAAGCAAAATAAGATGCATAAAAGGATTAACATCACATGCAAATCATAAGTGACATGATATGGCCATGAACTTGTGCTTTTGATCTCCATCTCCAAAGCACCGGCATGATCTCCATCGTCACCGGCATGACACCATGATCTCCATCATCTTGATCTCCATCAACGTGTCGCCATAAGGTTGTCGCGCCGACTATTGCTTCCACGACTATTGCTAACGTTTAGCGATAAAGTAAAGCATTACATAGCGCTTAATGATTGACACGCAGGTCATACAATAATTAAAGACAACTCTATGGCTCCTGCCAGTTGCCGTACTCATCGACATGCAAGTCGTGATATTCTATACAACACATGATCATCTCATACATCACATATATCTCATCATGTAATTGGCCATATCACATCACAACATACCCTGCAAAAACAAGTTAGACGTCCTCTAATTGTTGTTGCAAATTTTACGTGGCTGCTACGGGTTTGTAAGAACCGTTCTTACCTACGCAAAACCACAACGTGGTGTAGTGATTGCTTTTTGATCTTCTAAAAGAACCCTCTTCATTGAAATCGATTCAACTAAAGTGAGAGAGACAGACACCCGCTAGCCATCTTTATGCAACAAAATTACATGTCAGTTGAAGGAACCTGTCTCGCGTAAGTGTGCGCGTAATGTCGGTCCGGGCCGCTTCATCTCACAATACTGCCGAATCAAGTATCAACTAGTAACGGCAAGCAATATGTATACACCCACGCCCACAACTCGTTTGTGTTCTACTCGAGATCTCATCTACGCATAGACCTAGCTCGGATGCCACTGTTGGTGAACGTTGCATGGGAAACAAAAAATTTCCTACGCACACACAAGATCTATCCATGGTGATGAGCATCTACGAGAGGGAGAGTAAATCTACATACCCTTGTAGATCGCTAAGCGGAAGCGTTTAAGAAACGCGATTGATGTAGTCGAACGTCTCCGCGATCCAAATCGCAAGTCGTCCCTCGATCCGATCACGAACTAGCGCCGAACGGACGGCACCTCCGCGTTCAACACACGTACGGCTTGATGACGCCTTCACCTCCTCGATCCAGCGAGCGATGGTGAAGTAGTGGTTGAGTTCCAGCAGCACGACGGCGTGGTGATGGTGGTGAGGAACAATCTCTGCAGGGCTTCGCCAAGCGCTACGGAGATTATGACGGAGGAACTAGAGGGTTAGGGTTGCCGCACACGGCTTGGGGAAATCTTGATGTATCCCGTGTGCTAGCCCTGCCCCTCTATTTATATGTTGAGCCTTGGGGTCTCAACTTGGAGTAAAAGCCTCCTCCAGGTCGGTTTTGCCCGCACAAGGTCGGTTTGGCCCGCAGGGAAAGAGTCCAACTCGGATCCCTGCAGTACTGCGCACAAGCGGTAGTACCGCTTTACACAAGCAGTAGTACCGCTTGGGCGGTAGTACCGCTTCACACAAGCGGTAGTACCGCTTGGGCGGTAGTACCGCTTCACAAAACGGTAGTACCGCTTCACAAAACGGTAGTACCGCTTACGCGGCAGCAAAACTACTTTTTGCACTTTCCAATACCTCGTGGGCTTTATCCCTTTGGCCCATATAAAGTGTTGCTGCACCCGAACACTTCGGTAAACATCCGGAACCCATTCCGGTGAACTCCGGAACTCTTCCGGAGATCAAAACACTATTATCACATATATCAATCTTTACCTCCGGACTATTCCGGAGATCCTCGTCATGTCCGGGATCTTATCCGGGACTCCGAACAACCTTCGGTCACCAACATAATAACTCAACTATACTAATCGTCACCAAACGTTTAAGTGTGTAGACCCTACGGGTTCGAGAACTATGTAGACATGACCGAGACACCTCTACGGCCAATAACCAATAGGGGGACCTGGATGCCCATATTGGCTCCTACATATTCTACGAAGATCTTTTATCGGTCGAACCTCTATGTCAAGGATTCAGTTAATCCCGTATGTTGTTCCCTTTGTTCTTCGGTATGTTACTTGCCCGAGATTCGATCGTCGGTATCTCTATACCTAGTTCAATCTCGTTACCGGCAAGTCTCTTTACTCGTTCCGTAATACAAGATCTCGTGGCTAACACTTTAGTCACATTGCTTGCAAGGCTCATTGTGATGTTGTATTACCGAGTGGGCCCTAAGATACCTCTCCGTCACACAGAGTAACAAATCCCAGTCTTGATCCATGCCAACCCAACAGACACCCTCGGAGATACCTGTAGAGCACCTTTATAGTCACCCAGTTACGTTGCGACGTTTGATACACACAAGGTACTCCTCCGATGTCAGGGAGTTGCATGATCTCATGGTCATAGGAACAGATACTTGACATGCAGAAAACAATAGCAATAAACTGACACGATCAAATGCTACGTTCTTAGTTTGGGTCTTGTCCATCACATCATTCTCCTAATGATGTGATCCCGTTATCAAATGACATCTCATGTTAATGGCTAGGAAACCTTAACCATCTTTGATCAATGAGCTAGTCAACTAGAGGCTTACTAGGGACACAGTGTTGTCTATGTACCCACACATGTATTTGAGTTTCCAATCAATACAATTATAGCATGGATAATAAACGATTATCATGAACAAGGAAATATAATAATAACCAATTTATTATTGCCTCTAGGGCATATTTCCAACACAGTATCCTCCCCCGCTTTGACAAAGGTTTCCTTGAGCGGGAGGAGTTGCTTGGTCTTGAACTTCTTCTTCTTATTCTTAGACTTGGGTGCAAACCCAATCCCTTCCTTTACAACAACTTCCTTTTGATTCCTCAAAAGGTCATTGAGATTCTTCTCACCGTGGATACATGTCACAAGGGCTTTCTCAAGTCGCTCTTTCAACTTGGCATTTTCCTACCCAAGGTGCACATGCTCACAACAAGGGTTACTAGCATTGGCATTATCAATTAACACAAAACGAGGACATGTGGCTATTTACTTAGTAAGTTTTACTTGGAGTTGATCATGATACTCCTTAAGAGAAGCATGAGCACTCTTCATAGCATTGTGAGCCTTGTCAAGTGTGTCAAAATCTTCCTTGAGTCTATCATGGTCAACCCCAAGTGCAAACTTTTCATATTTGAGCACACGAGTGAGAACAAGAGCATGATCATGATCTTTTCGTAATTTAGCAAGGTCATCGTTGTGTGGCTCCTCAAGAGTCAAACGAAGATCTCGCTCTTCCTCAAGAGAAATGGAAAGATCCGCTATCTCATCGGGATAGTCATGACTATGCCCCTCCAATATAGAGATGGTTTCCTCATGAGACTCAATGAGATCACTAGCCTCACCAAGTTGTTCCAAGAGAGCAACAAAGTGCTTCTTGGTCTCACCTATGAGTTTAGCCATGAACTTGTCGAACTCATTTTCATCAACTTTCGCCTCCTCATGTTCATCCACACAATCCAACAAAGAAGGAGTAGTGGTAATGGATGCTTTGATGTTGGAGGTTACCTTGTTGATACATTTGGCCATGAGGCACTTGGCAATGTGGTTTTCGTTGGGGGAGTCGAATAGAGACAGCTTGGTTGGGGAAGAGGTTGCAATGGCCACCGTGGCCATTTCCATTGCTTCACCACTTGCATCTTCATCATCATCATCATCAGAGATGTACTCTTCGTGTGCTACCAACACCTTTTTGGTGAAGTTGTTCTTGTTTGGGAAAGACTTGGCCTTGTCTTTGCGGATGATCTTGCCACCATTGTCTTCCATCTTCTCATACGGGCGATCCAGCATGAAGTGACACATTGCCATAATAATAGCAAGTTCCCGCATGTTGCTTGCCTTTAGAGGCACTTGATTTGTTCATGGAGAAGTTTGGCCTTGAGTTTCTCTTGTTGCCCCAAAATTGCCTTGACGCAAGAGCCATGTGCTCGTGGTACGCATATTTGGTGTCTTCGGGGCAACCTTCCTCTTCTTCATCTTCTTCTTCTTCCAGAATTGCCTTGGCCTTCAAAGCAAGGTTGGGTGAAGCCTTCTTTGACCGTTGGGCACGAGATAGTGCGTTGTCACTGGTCTTGTTCAAGATGTTCATAGTAATAAATTCATCCAACACATCACTCGAGGACAAGGTGTGGAAGTCCGGTCTTTGACGAATCACGGAGGACATGGCCTTGTTAAATGGCATGATGGCCTTGAGAAACTTACTTTTGATCCAATTGTCATCCGTATCCTTACTCCCATGATCTCGAAGGGAGACCGCGAGAGTTGTCAATCTCCAGCAAAGCTCACGAGGGTCCTCATCTTCATTCAACACAAACTCATCGGCCTCATCGAGAACCACCTCAAAGTTGGACCATTGAATACTCGAGCTTTCCTTATGTAAATATACAATATGTTCCCAACAATCATTTGCACGAGTGAAAGGATGCAAGTGAGATTGATCTTCAAGGGGCACATCGGTTTGAAGGATGAACAAGGCGGAGTGATTGTATTGATTTTCTGCCTCTCCTCTTGGAGTGTTATTGTTTGGATCATGCGGGTAGTATCCTTCCTCAATGATTCTCCAAAGATTAGTTGAGATGTGTTTCAAATAAGACTTGATACGAAAAACCCAATTAGCGAAATCATTTTTCACAAGTTTAGGAGGAGGACCTAGGTTGTTAATATGAGGTGTGTGGACCGGTCCTCCATAGACCGGGGGAGGGGGAACCGAGGCAAAGGTTCCCGGCCCACTCTTTCCTTGAGGCAACTTATCCTTATCACGACTAGCCCCCTCCTTACCGGAGTTGGCATCCGACTCCGAGTTAGTGGGATTAACCACTAGCAACGGATTGGTAGAAAGTTTGAGACCATCAAGGAATTATTTAAACAAGGATTTGACCTCGGTCGTCATAGAAGATTTAAGTGAGGCAATTGCCTCATTTAAATCCTCACGAGAGACCGTGTTCACTGCCTCGGCATCGGGTAGATCATCAACCCTATCCCTGTCGTTAACCATACTCTTCGGGCGGTAAAGCCCTTAATGAAGAGACATAGCTCTGATACCATTTGAAAGGATCGATATTGTTGACTAGAGGGGGGTGAGTAGGCAACTACCAATTTTTAGCTTTTGTTAACAAATTAGGTTTAGCAACAAATAGGTTGTCTAGATATGCAACTAGGTGAACAACCTATATGATGCTAACAACAACTGAGATACACGCAATCAAAGAATACAACACAAGTAAAGCTTGCACAAAGTAAATGCAAGAGATAACCACAAGTGGAGCCGGTGGAGACGAGGATGTGTTACCGAAGTTCCTTCCCTTTGAGGGAAAGTATGTCTCCGTTGGAGCATTGTGGATGCACAATGCTCCCCAAGAACCCACTAAGGCCAACGTATTCTCCTCATGCCCTCACACAATGCGAGATATCGTGATTCCACTAGTGGTGCCCTTGAAGGTGGCGGCCAAAACTTTACAAACAAGGTTGGGGCAATCTCCACAACTTAATTGGAGGATCCCAACACCACCACGAAGCTTCACCACAATGGATTGTGGCTCCAAGGTGACCTCAGCCGTCTAGGGTGCTCAAAACCCAAGAGTAACAAGATCCGCAAGGGATTAGTGGGGGAATCAAATTTCTCTTGATGGAAATGTAGATCGGGGCCCTCTCACCCAAACCCTAGAATACTAACAAGTTTTGTTGGCTAGGGAGAGAGATCGGAAGAAGACCCCCTTTATATAGTGGGGGAACAAACCCAACCGTTATCCCCTCTCAGCCCGCACACAAGCGGTATTACTGCTTATGGGAGCGGTACTACAGCTTGGGCGGCTAAGCCAGCCACACAGGGCAATGGCATGAGGCCGCGAGGCCGTAGTGCCGCTGGAGCGGTACTACTGCTCGGCCAAGCACTAATACCACTTGGGTTGCAGTGCAACGGCTCTACAAACACAGGAGGTGGTAGGAGCAGTGGTAGTTCTGCCTAAGTGGTACTACCGTTCGCGAGAATGGTACTACCACTTATAGGCGGTAGTACCTCGCCCTACTGCCCCTCGTAGTTTGCTGAGAGTTCCAGGACTAGAAAGAAGGGCGGTAGTATTGCGGTAGTAACAGGTGGTACTGCCGCTTGGGAGCGGTACTACCGCGTCGTACTATCAACAAAAAACCGCTCAGTCCGACACGAAAAGTCGAGACTCCGAAGCCAGCGGTATAGCGCGGTACTGGGCATTGGCACTACCGCCCGTGGGCGGTACTACTGCTGCCCAGAGTGGTACTACCACTTACTGGTTTAGTCGGTACTATCGCTGGCATAAGCGGTACGGCCGCTTGGTTCCATTCGGACCAGAACAGAGGCAATGTCGGAAGAACTCTATTGGTGCGGGAAAGGAACCAGGGCGCAAATCAAAGTGTACGTGTTGATTCCACCCAAACCTTTCCGATGTGGACCCCCTCTTAATAGTACGGTTCTCCTACGACTCAATTCCACCCAAACCTTTCCGATGCGGACGCCCTCTTAATAGTACGGTTCTCCTATGACCCAATTCCATCGAAAACGAAACGCAGGGAAGAAACCTCCTTCACTCTAATCCATCGAGGGGCTAGAATCGTCTTGTGCCATATGATGAATTATATGAAAGGCTTAATGCACAGGATTAGTCTACAAATGCATTGTCATCAATCACCAAAACCCCTAGGGTAGAAATATGTCCTTACAATATGCAAACATAGCATATCATGTCACGGGGTTTGGATGCGCCGGCGAAAGCTGCACCGATCATCGAGGTGAGAATGGGCAATGCAGGGTACCGAAGAGGCTTGCATATTATGAAAAGGTGAGTGCGCGTACATCCATCGATTCACATTAGTCATAAAGATACTCACATAGCAAAGTACTACTTGCATGCCCCTAGGGAGGAGGTTGGTAGCAGTTAACCATCGCGTGCCCCCGACCTAAACAACACTAGGATTTCAACGAGGAATAAGAATACTCAGACGTCATCACCATGCCATAACCAATATTGAGATGAATAGAAGATTAACACCCTTTTACAATCAATAATTCTTATAACAAACAACCATGCACTCACGCCCTTTCATATTACCACATCAATATCATTAACCCACAATTTCTCTTTTATGTGCTACATGAAGGTTTTGATTATGCACTCCTTTAATACCTAGTATTTTTGGACTAGTATTATAACCCATGCAAATTACCGTCACTATTAGACTCTCAAACAAATTTAAGTGAAGAACGAGAGTGCAATTATTTCTATAAAATCTATACGCCACCATGCTCTAAAAGATATAAGTGAAGCACTAGAGCAACTGCTTAGCCCAAAAGATATAAGTGATGCACATAGAGTATTCTAACAAATCATGGTGAAGATGTATCTCTCTCAAGTAGGTCTGTCCAGAAATGGAAAACTAAAACAAAAGCAAACTAAAACACAAGACGCTCCAAACAAAACACATATCATGTGATGAATAAAAATGTAGCTCCAAGTGACATACTGATGGATTAAGATGAAAGAGGGGATGCCTTCCGGGGCATCCCCAAGCTTAGATGCTTGAGTATTCCTAGAATTTACCTTGGGTTGCCTTGGGCATCCCCAAGCTTAGGCTCTTTGCCGCTCCTTATTCCTCCATTCATCGTGATAGCACCCAAAACTTAAAATCTTTAGCACACAAAACTCTACAGAAAACTCATGAGCTCCGTTAGTATGATAGGTAAATCACAAAGTTTAGTTACTGATATAAATTGATTCATATTTTTTTATTGCATAAGGTATTGTATTCTAACTTCTACATAGCTTATACCATCCGATACAACCCATAGCATCATCAAAACAAGCAAGCTATGCAAGCAAAAATAGAATATGTCTAAAATATAACAGTTTGTAATGATCTGCGCAATCACCATAATTCTGTAACTCCAAAAAATCTTAAACATTAGAAAAACCTGGGAAATTTGTATACCAATACTGTGTAAAAACTTCAGATCAAAAATACGTTCCAGTAAAATCATATAAATTCTGCACTGGACGCAAAAGTTTCTGTTTTTGCACTGTATCAATTCTACTTATCATTCAAGTCATCCCAAAGGCTTTACTTGGCACAAACACTAATTTAAAAATAAAAACAAAAATAAAAACAAAAATTAAATATAACCATTGGGTTGCCTCCCAACAAGCATTATCATTTTATGCCCCTAGCTAGCAGTAGTGTAGGCGCCTGCTATACAAACGGTTTTTAACCCCTTTCTGTGACGTAGTTTCAAACCGTCGCCTTGCATGTGTGGGCCATAGGGGGGGTCTATCGCACACGACACGAAAAACCCGTTGGTGATGCCTGCTCCTGGTCACACACGATAGGCAAAATAATGTCGTGTGCGATTGGAAGGACTATCACAAACAGGTATTTAGGAGAAATCGTGTGAGATGTGCATACCATCCCACACAGTGAATCCCAAACATGCGTTTTCGTTCGTATTGTACATCACACACAATTTTCTGCTTAACATCGTCTGTGTTAGGGGTGGCCATCACGCACGGTGCCTAGAAGAAACTGTTTGGCATAGGGCTGTCCATCACACACACGTTTTATGTGAAAACGTTTGCGAATGGGTTTTCTAACACACACAGTTTGCGCCCGGAAATCGTGTGTGATTGTTCACTAATCCAACACGCCAATTTTCCAGCAAGCATGTGGGTTTGTTGAGGTCATCGCTTACGGTGTTCTATGACAAACCGTCTGCAATATGAAACCCCAATAATCAGGCTAATTCCTCTATTATTTATAATCCAGCTAGTAAACAAATTGATACTTTAGATCAAGCACATAATATATTTTATTTCTTATTACGGCAACCAGGATTTCATAATTCAAATACATCAGAGTACAACATCATATAGGCATATACTACCTACCTACCCAATTACACGACAGGACCAAGTTTCACATGCAACATCTAAAACCTTTGGAAAATAGCATCATATATGGTAAATAGATAGATGAATCTCATCTAGAAAATTGTTGAAGCGGAAGGCAAATATCGAGCCTTCACTGATGTCGAAGGTTCTTGCAACTTTATGCCAATGCCTGTGGATGGTTGCCCGCCCATCCTTCATCCTCTTGAGGAAGACTTCAAGATTATACCGTGGGTGCTGTATGAATACCTTCCTCGCCTCTTGACCATACAGGTGGTTTGAGACGTACTCATCGATGAACTGCTTTGGAAAGGACTAGAAACAAAGACATGCGTAAATTTCGTTTCTAAAAATTGAAATGTCACAAAGGGAAAAAAGACAAGGTAAAAGAGATAGTACCATCCTATAGTTCACTGATGTCTTCTTCATTGTGCAGACAAACAGCTTGTTGTTTTTTGTCGCAAGTTTCTTTATCTTAACAATCTTTCTGAGTTTCTTGATTTGTCTGATATTCATGAACACATCATTTCCCCACATGCAAAATGGGTCGAACATTAGGTCTAAACCTCTTACGGCAGGACCTACATGTGCAAGACCAAGTTATTGTTAGAAACCTAAATATTAGAATGGTTCCTGCAATTGCACAATAATGTGCTATTAGCCAAAGGATCATGAAAGTGCAAATCTCGATGGTAAACCTCAGTGTCTCCCATTGTTCCCCCTGTAACGTGTTTAAGAATAGATATTGATCAGTAAAATCTGTTAATGAAAGATAAATGCATTGCATATCCAACATATGAAGTCAAGCCACATGGAAAAGACAAGCGTGCTAAGAACTATGAAATATAGCAATTGTAGGTTTCACGTGCATAACAAAACAAAATTGTACCAACAATAATTGAACATGACATTGCAGATGATCACCAAAACAACTGAACCTAACAGTTAACTAAGCATCACATTGCACAATACAACATAGTAGTAGAAGGTCAGATTGCATAGTAGCATTACATTGCATATTTTACTATAGTTTCTTAAGGAAAGGCAGGAGCAGCACATGCAGCAGGTAAAACAAACATGCGTAACAGGCGTAGCTAGCTGAACACAGGTCATTAGTAATTAAGCTTAAAAAACAAGATATTCCTCGTCGTTGGAGATATCGATAACGATGGGCTTGGACGAGGGCGAGGCCTCCACATCGTGGGTGCCCTCCTCGTAGTTGTGAGTTCCCTCAGCCTGTCCGGGCACCAACCTGCATGCTATGGAGTTGAGGAAAGCACGAGCACGCTGAGAAAACAACACGGAGTCGTCGTCGAAGGCAACAACGGAGCCCTGGAGAAAACACAACGAGCTGTTGTTCAAAGCAGCCAACCGTGTGGCGGCGTCCACGCGCGAGGCATCGGCGGTGGCCTTGATGTCTAGATGCTGCTCCAAGATCTGGGGGTCAGCACGCACGGCAGCCATCGGGGACTCATCCGCGCGTGCGGTCGCGATTTGCTTCTCTGCTGCCAGGTGCTCCTTGAGATCCTGGCTATACTGCGTGCACCATGTCTTTCGGCGGCAATTATGTGGGGATGGGCCGGTGATTTTTGTGGAATGTGTCGCGCCGGTGGTCGGGCCATGTGGAATGGAGGAGGAGGGGGTGGAGGGGGGAGGGCGTATGGGGAAGGTTTGGATTACCTGACTATGACTAGATGGATGAGGCTGAGCAGCAGTAAGGTGCGTCGCCGGCGAGGAGGCGGCGCTGCAAGCAAGCAGTTAAGGTTTGAACTTAGGAAATGAAGGGGGGAGCAGGGGGAATGGGGAATGTGGATTTTGGTTGGTACGAGGGGCGGGGGAGGTAGATATTTGCACGGCAGCCCAAAATTTCGTTCGGTGCGGCAAAAAAGTAGCGCACACAGTCACATCGAACACAGTACCTTTACCATAACTATGTGCGATATTCAACAACACAAACGTATGCTATAGTTTTATCCCGTGTGTGATGAGACTGAACGTGGAAATTTTGGTCTCCAATCTTCCGGCGTAAGATATCGGATAGTACATTGCACACGGTACTTGCATTTCATATTCATTTAGAAGAGAAAATGGGGATACGGCGGCAAATTTTGGTCCGAATTTCCCTTGTTACATTGGTCATTGCTTAGTTTAACAACACTTGCAAATTTGAGTAGTACTACACAAAAGAGCCTACAGCACTGCCCACACTTACTTAATCGAGCAACTAATAAACATTAGTTAATTGACTTAAACATTACTCTAACAAAACACCATCGCTCTAGAAAGAGACTAATATTCCGCCTGGCATTCGTCGATCTCCGCCACCTCCTCGATGACCAGCTCCCGCTCGACGAACTCCAGGAAAGGAGATCTATCGCCACATACTCTAGGATCTCGCAGTCTTCGTCCACCATCTCTTTGGATAAGGCCGCCATGAGCCGGGCGTGAGCGGCCTTGCTCCGAGCATGGACGGCCACAATCTTGGCTAGGGAGGCCGCCGACGAACGGACGCCTGCTCGAGCACACTCAGCGATTACCAACTCAATGGAGGTGGGTTGTCGACCGGTGTCAGAGAAGGCAGATGTGATTTGTGCAGCGACCGACACGAGATGGGCGTGGGCGGCCTCGAGATGGGACTGGGCGTTCGCCATCAGGGCTACGGCGACCGCCGAGGAACTGACAGCTGATGTGTCGGTCTCGCCATTTGCTATCCCCATCGCGGTTGTTGCTGCCGCCCTCTCAGCTGCAGCAGCTGCCCTTTCGGTTGCTGCAGCCGCTCTGTCAGAGGTAGCGGCCACGTTCAAGCATGTTGAGAGCGCGCTCATGGCTGATGCGGCCGCGCTCGGGCCGGAGTTGGTTACCGAAGTTGCCCTCACGACGGGGATCCACGCCCCCATCTTTCATCGGCGACGATTGAAAAGTAAAATGATTTGAGGAGTTAGTGCGGTAAACTGGCCGGCGGTGTACTGCAGCCGACGAAGCTTCCAGCCTAAGCCAGGCATTACGAGGATTGGCCCAAGATATTGTGTACTGCATCACACACGATTCATGAACGTCAACTATTTGTGAAAGACTTAATTTTCAAAATGTTTTTAAAACAAAAAATGAGGTTAATTCGACAAAGGACGGTGTTTGGATTGCAATAAGATTTATGTGCAGTGAACACTGACCAATAGCTATGTCGTGGTAAAATATGGAATTATTCAGGGTTTGTTTGTCATTTTTATAAATTAATTGAGTTTTCTAGACATTTAATGTGTATAATTCAAATTTGAACTATCGTCCCAATGTCCGTGCATCAAAATGGGATGAAAAATCATATTAGTGTCCATGGCTTCATCTTTAGGTCACGGGTAATAAATGGGAATGAACTTCAAACATCTCGGCATCTTGGCTCGGTCACAAACGTTGAGAAACTTGGTTTTTAAATTACTGTAAATCCAAAATGCGTCAGAAATTCTAAAAACTTGGCATGTTGTCATGACATGGCACATATGTGCCATGGTAAAAAAAATTGTGCAACATGGGACAATTTTAGCCACAAGTCCCTTACAAAGCAGAGCTTCTCACTTCAATCTTTGAGGTCCCGATAAGGAAAACGTCACCTTACGTAGGCAAAACGACATCCGATCATCTTCTCGCCATGAACTTTTGTTAGAGGCAACTCACACCAGTAAGAGTGTCTTGCTAAAATATGGAATTATTCAGGGTTCTTTTCTCATTTTCATACGTTAATTGAGTTCTCTAGGCATACAATGTGGATAATTAAAATTTGAACTAAAATCACAAGGTCCGGTGCATCAAAATGGGTTGAAAAAGCATATAAGTGTCCATGGCTACTTTGGGCCCCATGCAAGATATGGGAATGGATTTCAAACATCTTGGGGTCTTGGCTCGGCTACATACATTGAGAAACTTGGTTTTACATTCATGTATAAATCAAAAACTCGTCAGAAATTCAGGGAACTTGGCATGGTGTCATGGCATGGCTCATATGTGTCCTGATGATAAATTGTCCGATTTGGGACAAGTTTTGGCACAAGCCCTTACAAACCTCAGCTACTCACAGGAAGCTAGCTTTTGTGGTTTCGATAAGGAACGCGTCACCTTATGTGGTCGAATCGACATCCGCTGCCTTTTCTCATCTTGAACTATATATTTCTAGAGGCAACATATACCAAAATGAGTGTCGTTCCAAAATATGAAAGTATACATGGTTTGTTTGGGCTTTTTATACATTAATTGACTTTTATATGCATTATTTAACGTGCATAATTCAAATTTGAACTACATTCACAAGGTACGGTGCATCAAAATGGGTTGAAAACCGTATAAGTGTACATGCATCTTTAGGATCCCATGCAATATATGGGAATGAATTTCAAACATCTCGCGGTCTTGGCTCGGCCATACAAACATTGAGAAACACGGGTTTTAAATCATGTGTAAATCAAAAACTAGTCAGAAAATTCATGAAACTTGGCATGGTGTCATAACATGCATGGCTCATATGTGCCCTGGTAAAATAATGTCCAATTTGGGACAAGTTTTGGCACAAGCCCCGCACAAACCAAAGATTAATTATCACGTGAAGCTTTCTTGTTTTGATATGGAATCTGTCACCTTATGTGGGCGAATCGACATCCGCTGCCTCTTCTCGTCTTGAAGTATTTCTATAGGCAACATATACCAAAATGAGAGTGTCGTGCCAAAATATGAAATTATACATGGTTCATTTGGCCTTTTTATACATTATTTGACTTTATATGCATTATTTAACGTGCACAATTCAAATCCGAACTACAATCAGAAGGTCCGGTGCACCAATATGGGTTTAAAACCATATTAGTGTGCATGCATCTTTAGGTCCCATGCAAGACATGTGAATGAATTTCAAACATCTTGGGGTCTTGGCTCGGCCACAGAAACATTGAGAAACTATAGGGTTTTAAATCATGTAAATCAAAAACTCGTCAGGAGATTCATGAAACTTGGCATGGTTTCATGAACATGGCACATAAAGGCGTCACAACATTTTGTTTTCCTATCTGAGACTTGTTTTTTAATATATATTTTCTTTTAGAGCCAACATTGAGAATACTAGTTAAATTATAGTAAATCTAGAACTCACACAAAATTCAAGAAATTTGGCATGTCGTCATTATATAGCACAAATATGCTGTGGTATTTTTCGTGTCATTAATAGCAAACAAAAGCTTTTTGGAACAAAGAACTGTCACGTCTCCACGCAAACGGTTGCATTATTTTCAAACCGTTGGCGTTCTACTGCCCTTTACGTGCTGCCACGCGTCGCACTCTTTTATTGGCTAGGTCTTAGGAGGTGTCGTGCGAGCAGCTGCTCGAGTTGACATGAGGCGTGCGAGCTGGCTTCCGCCGCGCAGGCTCACCGGGAGGCGTGCGGGCAGTACGCCGAAGACTCACCTGGAATCGAGCCCTTTGACCTCCGTATCCGCCCTCCTCGCTTCCAACCTATCCATCAATGGCGCCCGAGCCGCTGTTTAATAGGTGGCTTTACTGCCCACTCACTCACAATCCTCCATATATCTTCGCCTCACATTCCCCTCCATCTTCAAACCTCCACAACAACCTACGCCATGCTGCAGAAGGATCATATGCCACTAGTCTTCCGGTTTGGTGAAGTTGACACCGAGCCAGAAGAGATAGAACATGAAGACGAATGGGACACCATGGACATGGCCCTGGAAGAGCTGCATGCCGCAGCGGATGCTGCCCCGACGCACTCGCCATCAACCATCACCGCGCCCGCGCCGACAACCATCCCCGTGGCATTGACGGGTGGTCGCCCAGCATCATCGCAGCGCTGGAAACCACGGGCGTCAGGGAGGTCCCTGCCAACCCGCGTGAGCTCGTGTACGTGCAAGCGCCAGCGCCTCCTCCTTCCCCCGTGCTCGTGCGCGCCTTTGCACACGTCACGCCGGTCCCACTACGCGTGCCTGCACCGACGGCGCCCGACCCCTAGCGCGCGCCTGCACCCACTGCGGCTGTGCCCGTGCGTGCGCCTGCACCCGTCACGGCCCCCTCAGCGGATTGGGCCGCCGTCGTCGACAGCTTTCTCGCAGTGCCGCTAGTCGCCACCCCCCGGCCTGCGTCCGTCGATCGCCCGACGACCGGCTCTTTGATTGTGAAGTCCATAACATTCTGGTCTCGGTTGAAGAACTGTACAACTGCGCCCCGGAGCACGAGAACGCCGCCGCAGGAGGCCGCTGCCGCCGCAACTAGTTTTCTTTATATTGTATCTCGATTGTATGAATGTAAAGTGAAAGCTTCACTGAATGAAATCTATGGTTTGATAAACAAAGTATTTATCTCTAAATTCACGTAGCAAATAAAAAACCATCATAGTTTTATCTGAAAGAACACATATCACAAACGGTTCAGGTTGAATACCCATTTGAAGATCAACAACTATCTTTCCTTCGCCCGTAAGCCAAGTTAAAATATTGGCGTGAAGGATTGGTCCAATGCGTCATCGCAAACGTTTCTCGAATATGATTCGTGTTCCTAGTACAGACAATCCGGGAAGATTTGCATCTATCATACTGGGTAAATTGCCTTGTGTCAAATTGGAAACATTGGCATCTGTCGATCTAGTAACACTGGCATTTGTCAACAATTTAGCACTGGCATTTGGCAAGTATTGCAGAAACAAAATCACAATTAGGGTGTAATTTTGCAACTGAAATTCACTTTAAACATGGATTTCATTTATACATTAAGCACTGGTCTTCGTACAATACAGTTCAACTCGACAGCTGAACCGAACAAACTTTTCCCCAATTCTTGCCAACCACGTACTGAATTAGCTAGTTCAACTATATACTAGCTAATTAAAGTACGTGGTACAGTTCAACCATATCTATAGTTAGATGAACTGAACAAAATAGCCCCTAAATACTAGTACTACGGAGGGGCTTTGTACTACTTCCAGCAGAATCGAGCACGCTCAGTAAGAGCAAGTGGAGGAGGAGCATGCCGACGAGTTGGCGGAGACGTGTCTGTTGCCTGCCAGTGCTACCCTCTGACGCTCAAGACACCCCTCTTCGAAGCGATGGGACTCTGCGCAGATCTCCGCATTCCGTGCCGCTGCTGCGGCTTCTCCTCCGGCCACGGCGTCGGTGAACTTCTTCGCGTGCGCGACCTGGCGCTCCACCTCCTTCTCTAGGAAGTAGATGTAGCGTGCAAGGGTTGCGACGTAGAAGCCCGGCGGCGGGCCTTTGGCGGACTCCACCTCCCGCATTCGGGCCTTGGTGGCGGTGCGGGTTATGACCCCGCAGCCTGATGGCGGGGTCATGGCAAAGACGGACGACGGTGGGGTGGCGGCCCCGGTGGCGGAAGGCGTGGTGGCAGCCACGGCGGCCACCGGCAGCAGCTGCCTTCTGGCAGCGGTGGTGGGGCATGTAGTTGGTGGCGTGCGCACACCCACCAGGGACGCCACGTGCACTACACACTTCAGAGGACTGCCGCACCGACGTGGTGAAGCCCCCCAGCTGGAGCTATCCTCTGGCGGTGTGGCTGGGCGACGACGAACGGCCGGTGCCATTGGCGATTGGGGGACAAGCAAACTAGACAACCTACGGGGAGGGGGGATGAAGGCAATGTGGTGTCGCCGGCCGTGAGGGTTTATATAGCAGGCCAGCAAGCATTGGGGATTTCACCGAGCATGGCGGGAAGCTAGAGCCATAGGACAGTTTTGCGCTCGGGAACCTGCGCGGTTCTGAGCGGGAACGGGATCATCGAGCGGGCGCGTGGCCAAAACCCAAAAGCAATGCCGAAGCGTGCACTGGAATACTTGGGCGGCAACGCGGCGACAAGATGTGAGAGAGGAGGACGAACTGATGCGGAGACACACACGTCAAAATAATAAAACGTCTGCGATATTAATACAGGCAAACGACACTTCCCAACGTAGCGTCTGTAATGATCTCATACATCGCTGACAATTACTTGGCAGCTACCGTCTGCCCACAACACACACAACTTGTCAGTATGAATCGTCTGTGTTATTTCTGGTGTTCGCACACGATTCTCATTACTCACCTGTTTGCTGTATATCGCACACATCGTGTTATGTCGAGTCGTTTGTGTTCTGCTGTATCAGCGCACACAGTTTATCCGAGTGAACTGTATGCCATACTTCGCACACGTATGTAGTTTTGGTAACCATTTCTGTTATCTTATCTAATCACAAACGGTTCATAAGAACAAACTGTCTGCCGTAGATAGCACATGTAACCATTTCTGAATCGTATTTTATGGATCCACCTTCGCACACAGTTCGTACCATTAGCGACGGAGCTTGGACTATACCGTTTTCGATTCATGCATCGCACACAGTTTCGTCGAAGAGTCTCTGATTGATGTGTCATGTTTGGACCATTCTGTAGTAGTGTAGGCATAACACATAGTATCAAGTGTTGTCATCTTTGGCACTCAATCCATAGGTGACCCTCATGATAGATTAATAAGGTGGTTTAATTCTGTTTCTAGGGAAGTGTTCCATCCCTTTCTTTAGTGGGAATTGGAATCTTATGTTTCCCACCTTCATATAAATAATAGCACCTATAGTTCGTAGGAAAGGCCTACCAAGTATTATTGGACAAGACGGATTGAATTCAATATCAAGCACAATGAAATCCATGGGTACATAATTTCTATTAGAAACAATAAGCACATCATTTATTCTACCCAATGGTTTCTTAATAGTGGAATCCGCAAGATGCAAGTCAAGGGAACATTCATTTATATCGGTGATACCTAGCACATCACATAAACATTTTGGTATAGTTGAAACACTAGCACTAAGGTCACACAAAGTATTGCATTCATACTCCTTAACTCTAATTTTAATAGTAGGTTCCCACTCATCATGCAACTTTCTAGGAATAGAAACTTCTAACTCAAGTTTTTCTTCATGAGCTTTTAGCATAGCTTCTATGATATTGTTAGTAAAAGCCTTATTTTGTTGGTAAGCATGGGGTGAGCTAATAATGGATTGCAGCAAGGAAATGCATTCTACTAAAGAGAAATTATCATAATTAAAGTCCATGTGATCAAATATAGTTGGTACATTACTAGTTAAAGTTTTGACCTCTCCAAACCCACTTTTTCATTTTTATCATTAAGATCATCACCCTCCGAACAAACGGGATGCCTTCTAGCTGAAGTTGAATCATCTCCAGTCCCTTTATCATCTATTTTTAGATTGGTAAACAAAGATTCAATGGGAGAAGTACCAATCATTTTAAGATCTTCATCACGATTACGGTAAAAACAAGGTGGAAGAGTCTTTTCTAAGAATTCTCATTTAGCTCTCAACCTCGCGGTCCTCTCCTTAATTTCATTAATAGATGTTTGGATGGATTTAATAGACTCGTTAATATCATGCTTGGGTGTCAAAGTTTTACTTTTAAGTGTTTCCACATCATGAGCAATCATATCTACGTTTCTAGCCATATCGTCAACTTTATGGAACTTTCCTTGTACCATAGTGTTGAAAATCTTTTGAGAACTAATAAATTCTTTAATGGTGTTCTCAAGATCAGTAGGTATCCTATTATTATTGTTGGATGAATTTCCATAGGAATTACCATAGGAATTACTGGGATACAACCTAGCATTGAAGTTACCTCTATAAGCATTAGTGTTGAAATTATTTCGCGAGACAAAGTTCACATCAATAGCATCATTATTTTGCTCAATCAAAGTAGACAATGGCATATCATTAGGATAAATTTGATTATTCTTGTTTGCAATCATATTCATAAGAGCATCCATCTTATCACTCAAAGTAGTAATTTCTTTGACATAAGTTACCTTCTTACGGGTTGGAGCTCGCTCGGTGTGACATTGAGAATAATTTGTCATGATATTGTCCAGAAGTTTTGTAGCCTCTCCTAATGTCACCTCCATAAAGGTACCACCGGCAGCAGAATCTAGAAGGTTTCTAGACACAAAGTTCAGTCCAGCATAGAAAGTTTGTATAATCATTCATAAGTTTAAGCCATGATTGGGACAATTTCTAATCATCATTTTCATTCTATACCATGCTTGTGCAACATGTACTTGCTAATGTCTCTTAAATTTCATAATTTGGTTTCGGAGAGATATCATTATAGCGGGAGGAAAATACTTGGCAATAAAAGCATCCTTACACTTATCCCATGTTCCAATACTATTGCGAGGCAAGGATGAAAGCCAAGTTTTAGCTTTATCTCTTAGTGAAAAATGAAATAATTTAAATTTAACCACATGATTATCCATGTGCCTTTTTTTTCATATCACATAATTCAACAAAGTTGTTGAAATGAGAAGCGGGATCCTCATTAGGACTTCCCGAAAATTGTTCTTTCATCACACGATTTAGCAATGCAGCATTAATATCATAAAACTCCGCACTAGTGGCGGGTGGTATAGGTGTACTAATAAAATCATTATTATTAGCATTTTAGAATTCACAGAACTTACTAGTATCTTGAGACATGGTGACGAAACAAGTAAACTAGCAAGCAAACGAGTAAACTAGATAACTAAGCAAGCAAGCAAATAGAAATATTTTTGTATTTTTTCATTTTTATAGAAAGAAAAATATAACAGCAAATAAAAAGTAAAACAAGTGAATGATAATTTTTTAGAAGGTACTTGATAGCAATTTGATGATACTCCCTGACAACGGCACCAGAAATCCTTCCAGATACTTGTAAACTGCATTGGGATTTCCCCCCGAAGAGGAGGGGACAATGCATTACTATAGAGGTAAGTATTTCCCTCAGTGAGAACCAAGGTTAGAAAACCAATATGAGAACCATGGAAACTCCCGTCTTCAGCGCGTACGCACTAATAAGCAAACACTTGCACCCAACGCAGGCAAGAGGGTTGTAAATCCCCTTGAACTCGTTACTTGCAAGCGATAAGTAGTGATAGATAGATACTTTGATAAATATAAATTGTAAAGAAAGTAAATAAAGGCATCAAGGTATTTAGAGCTTTTGTAAATATATTTGTGAGGAGACCCAAGGGCCATAGTGTTCGTTAGAGGCTTCTCTCTCGAAGAAGGCATACAGTGGCTAAACAAATTACTGTTGGGCAATTGATAGAAAAGCACATAGTTACGCAATATTTATTCATGGCAATGATTATGTATATAGGCAACATGTCCATAAACAAGTAGACTGACTCCTGCCTGCATCTACTACAATTACTCCACCAATCGACCGCTATCCAGCATGCATCTAGAGTATTAAGTAAAAACGGAGTAATGCTTGGAGGATAATGACATGATGTAGACAAAGTAAATCCAATTAATATGAATGAAACCCATCGTTTTACCCTTAGTGACAGCAATACAATACGTTTCATGATCCTTTCTGTTACTGGGATTGAGCACCGCAAGATTAAACCCACTACAACGCACCACTCCCACTTGAAGAATAATCAATCTAGTTGGCCAAACCTAACTGATAGACCAGAGAGCATTACAAAGCTATAACAATCATGCAAAAAAAATACCAGCAAATATTCAATATCTTTTCATGAATAATCTGAACATAAACCCACAATTCATCGAGTCCCAACAAACACACCGCCGAGATTGATTACATAAGATAGATCACTATGGGGAACATGGTGATCTTGGCAATGAAGAACATAGAGAGAGAGATACCCATCTAGGTACTACCTACAGACCCGTAGGTTTGCGGTGAACTACTCACAAATCACCATGGGAGTAACAAGGTTGATGTAGAGGCCCTCCGTGATCGATCCCCCTCTGGTAGGGCACCAGAACAGGGCTCCAGATGGGAACATGGTGGAATAGAGACTTGCCGCGGCGAAAAAATTGTTTCGGGAGGCTCTCTAGTCTTTTTGGAATATTTGTGAATTTACAGGCCAAAGACCAGGGCCAGGAGAGCGGGGAGGTGGCCCCAAGCCCTCAGAGCGCGACCATCCCCTAGGCGCGCCCTATTGGCCTGGGAGCACCTCGTGTGCCCTCCGGTCTTCCTCCGAAGCTTCCAGGTCTTATTTTGGTCCAGAAAAGATGATCAAAAAGTTTCGGGGTATTTGGACTTCATTTGGTACAGTATTCCTAAAAAGCCAAAAACATGCAGAAAATAGCAACTGACACTTGGCACTGGGTTAATAGGTTAGTGCTCAAAAATAATATAAAAAACAAGTAAATGCTTAAAAAGTATCCTAGAATTGTAATATAATAGCATGGAACAATCAAAAATTATAGATACGTTGGAGACGTATCAAACGTTTTCGCTCACTTCGAAGACATTTACTGTTTCAAAGCGTTTCATAAAAATTGCCTATTCACCCCCCTCTAGTCTATAACTAGCACTTCCAATTGGTATGAGACCAAGGTACTCCCTTGTTCTGTGTTTCGGTTTAACAACCTGGAGTTTTAGTTGTGCCGACTGTAGGGATACTCAATGTCTCCGTTGTGTGCCTTGTCTACAATGGCACAGACTACCCCTACTAGAAGAACAAGATGCGGATGCTTCTCGAAGTCATTGACAACGACTGATGGTGTCCTGGACTAGGGGGTACTCACCACGTCGTCTCCCGACCAGTGGGTCGGGCCGAGTACCCCCAGGGTGATTCACTAATGGGCCACTTCGGGCAGCCCATGATGCATAAAAGGGAGATTCCACAAGACTTGGTGCACAAGACAAGGACTCCTCTAAACCCTAGGCCTACGGTGCATTATATAAACCGAGGCTAGGCTAGAAAATAGACAACCTCAATCTCATATTCATTACTACAATCTCGTGGTAGACACCTGTACTATGTACTATCCCCCATATGAATATAATAAAAAGCAGGACGTAGGGTATTATCTCCTCGAGAGAGCCCGAACCTGGGTAAAATCCTGTGTCCATGTTACCATCGTTACAAGACGCCTAGCTTAGGACCCCTACTACGAGATATGCCGGATTAAGAACCGACATTGGTGCTTTCATTGAGAGCCTGCTTGGTGATCGTCGCGGCTCGATGGGATATTCAACCGATGCTGAATCAGGTGTTAAGCTTTTAGTTATATTTATTCTACTTCTTTGTGAAATGGTACTGCTATATCTTGGGTAATTTTCGTTTGCAGATCGATCGTCTGAAAAAATTATGCAATATTCTGTACGCGACCGCCGACGTTCGCCGATGATCCTTTATAGTTTGCAAGGGGCGATCTACAGAGTAAAGAGTCCATGGAATAATAACCAGGGAAGTCCTAACCGTGCCAAATTTAGCACGCTTCTTGATATCTAATGGATGACCATCGCCGCTTCCATTTGGCTGCATACTAATCTGTTTAGATTACGAATTAATGATTCTTCTCTTGCTCATTGATGTGATCACGTGATGGCCTAGCTAGCTTTGACTTGAACGGACTTCTCATGGAGGTGTTCACAGCAGCTGAAGAGACGTGCCGCCGGACAGATCAGGCGGCCGGACGAATGCACGCATAGCAGCACATGCATAGAGCGGCGACGGCAGGGCAAGGCGAGATCGGATCGGACGATGAATACGCGTATGTATACGTAGTACGTACATGGGCCCGAAGCTCCATCTGTGCGTCCGGGGAAGGAGCAGCCCGTCCGAGATGGATTTTTACCTAGGATCTCTATGCATGCATGCCGAGCTGCACATGCACAGTCTCCGTATTCAGGTTTCCTACTACCTCGGATTACTATGCCATGATCCACCAGGGGGAAACATCAGGTTCTATTTTTCTAGTTACCTGTATTCTATATACTACCATTCGCACAGAATATTTTTCTGCCGGTTTGCATGATTTTGTTGTGTAGAGTCTTGGCGACCGGCCTACACTACATCTGTAATACGACGGATACATCATGCGCAGCACTGTCTACCAAGCGAATTTAAACTACGTCACGTGGTCACCACATCGCGTTGTCGCGCCGTCAAACCGACCATGACTTACAGACCTTATTTTTCTTGAAATATCTATTCTGCAAAAATAAATTTTATAAAGGACTTTTTATCTCTCTCTTGCGCTGCTTTATGTATGCAGGAAAATTAACGGTGGTCATGCTATGCCGTTACCTCGGCAAACCGATGTCGTTATCTCAACTGGCATCAATGGGCTCACATCATCAATTTTTTGGTCTAGTTGCCATGGCGACCTCCTCGTAAAATCGGTCAAATCAAGGGCTTCTGCATCGCCAGGCAGAATTGCCCAGAGAGCTCTACCTCATCGGATCTTCCGCATACCCGACCTCGACTGCGCGACACTATCACCTTGGCGAGCCAACGTCATAGTCGCTCCCGCGTCGATCAAGTTGCGTGGTCGCCTCGGCGCGTGTCCCTGTGCTGGCATCTTCGTGTGCTGCCACTTCGCCGGACAGACCTCAACAATCAGGCCACACTCTTTTACTTTTTTATTTCACTTAAGTTAATTAATTAGAAGATTTTTTTTAGTATATTATTATTACCTTTATTTTTTATTACCTTGGGCTTGCACAATATTATGTGCGCAGGTAATTAACTTTGACTGTGTAACGCGGTCACCTCGACGCGCTGACGTCGTCGTCTCGCCTCCGTCGACCGAATTGTGTCGTCGCCTTGGTGCGCTGCTCTGTGTCGGCATCCCCGCGCCATCTATTCCTCAACCTGCTTTGGGGATTTTGGCGTCACCAGTCGACCAGCTTTGTCATGTTAGCTGGACCCGGGGCTTCGCTTCGCTGCATCTGCTGTTTTGTGCCGCCACTTCATCAGGCCGAGCTCCTCGCTCGGTCACCTCGGGACCCGAACCCGCATTAAGCTCGGTCCATGGCTTCAACACCGAGCACATTAACCAGCTAAGTCGCTTTCAGGCTTAACTTTTTTCAATTTTCAATTTTTGTTCGGTTCGACCAAGCATTATATTCGTGTTAAATAAAAAAGTTTTTTTGTTAAACACACTTCCTTTTCCCACGATAACTGGGGGCTTCGCCGTCGCGCTGCCGAACTACTCTGTCTCCTCGGCTGGACCGAGGGCTTCGCCTCGCCGCAGCAACCGTGTTGCGTTGCCACTTCTCGACCCGAGCTCTTCGCTCGATTACCTCGGGCTTGGGGGCTGGGACCTTGGCCAGGTCAAGGGCTACGTCTCCGTGTTGTCACAACCCCGGACCGCACCGAGCACCGTGGGGGTCCTCGGCCCGATGCACCAGCTAAGTCGTTTTCATGCTCAGCTCTCTTTAAATTTTTAATTTTAGTTCGTTTCAACCAAACGTTATATTTTTTGTTAAACAAAAAAAAGTTTGTTATAACTTTGTTTGTTAAAAACAACGTTCTTTTCCCAAAGTTAGGTGGGGGCTCTTCACGAGCCGTTTTATAGTAAATATTTTCTTCTTAGTCGTTGCAAAGTCTTTTTCTACTACTTCATTTCTCGACTCGAGTGTGTGGTCAATAGCCGAATAGCCTGGTTTCTCTATAAAGCCTCTCGAGTTTAGTTCGCTAAACTGGCCTGAGAAGCACTCTGCCTTCGGGATGGGAGGTTGAAGCCGAAAGCTGCCCGCTTGAAATCTTGAGATCGGATGTGTCATGTTAAAGCACGACGGAAGCACAAATTAAATTTTAGACCAATTTTGGATTGGCACAATTTTTTTTTATCTAAACTTTGTTTTTTGCATAAGTTTTTTGGTTTTTTCGAGCATAACTCTCGCAGTACAACGCCAGATGCATTTCACGCAACAGCAATATTAAAGGGGGTCTGCGGTTAGCACCGAACACACCAAAAACCGAGGTACTCCATGTAGTCCTCGGCAAAATTTCCTCGGTATTTCGCATTTATATGCATTGATTTCGAGTTGTGTCTTTGGTTTATAGCTGGATTGCCCAGCTCCTGTGCTTACCCCTTATGTTTCCGCTTTGTTCGGCTAAGGGGTAAAGGGAGAACCACTGCGATTGTCATTTCCGGTTTAACCGGTTAAGTGCCTCAGTTGGAGAAAGCCGAAAGCTGAGTGTCACAACAAGCCTAAATCGGTCAGTGAACCGCAAGCGGTGTTCAACCAAATATAGCCGATCGAGGTTATCCGAGTAAAATGAAGGGCCTCTCTTTCTTGAAAAGGCCAAGTTCTGGGTGGTTCGACCTCGAATAATCCGAGGAGTCGACGTATACCGGGGGCTATTAAGTTGCCCCCCAACACATGCTCCTATGACTAAGTGAAAGTTATAAAGCCTGAATATCTGATTGCCTCGTTTCCACTAACACAACCACATCCGGGCACCGAGACGTCGGCTAAGGGTTGTCTTGTTTATACGGAAACACCCTGCGTAGCATCTACAAAGGGGTGGAAGCCGATGATAGGCCACTTTCAGATTATAAACAGTCGCGACGGAGTCAAAATAAACCATACCGAGGGTTCCTTGTGGCACCTCGGCGTAGATACATCGGGATTCCTAGAGAGCCCAACATATCATCAGAGTTTGTATATGAAAGTTGCCTTCCGTAGTGATCATTATAAAGCCATAGATATGCATCAATTTGACTTAAGATTTTAGCCAAGCTGGGTTGTCTGGCTCCTGTTCTTACCCTCTATGTTCACGATTATTCAACTAGGGGGTAAAGGGAGCACCTCTGTGATTGGTACTTCCGGGTCATCCGGGTTTGTACCTCAGACTGGGTGAAGCCGAAAGTTAGCCATCTTAAGAATACAATTGGTCGGCAACGACGAAAGTGAAAATTTTGGTTCATTAAAGACCACAAAGTTCAGGAACATTCGCCGAACTAAATCCTCAATATTTTCCTCCCACATTGATCGGAGTTGAGGTTTCACGATCATGGTCAACACGATATCCTAGGAAAAGGAACTTATAAATGAACTATTTTTCCCAGAAGATGTTTCTTACGTTAAGTAGTAATATAACATATCTCTCCGTGTACCTTTGTTTATAAAACCATATGGCCGGATTGCCTTGTTTGCCGTAAATCTTTGCCCTTATAAAGGCTTTATAAAGTAGGACAAACACTCCTCGGCTACTGGCCGAGGAGGTTGAAGCCGATGGTCGGTCAACAAAGTCTTGTACAATGCGGATCCGAGCATTAATGATGTAAAGTACTTGGATACATAGAATCATTACACATAAATTGTGTCAAACGTAACAAAGTTTGTGTCAAACAAATATCGATCCTTAATTCGACCACCCGTGCCCAAATTAAGGTTCGGGGGCTACTGCATTGCCTATTCAATACAACAAATCCAAAGTGCAATATGGTTTCCGAGGAGATTTGATCCTCAGGTTGGTCGGCCGCACCCAACCCGAGTCTCGGAAACTACTGCGTACGGCGTTTCCATCCCTAACGTATGCCGCCGAGCAAGAACTTGATCCTCAGGCCGATTTTGCAAATAGACCTAAGTCTCAGGGGCTACTGGGATCAGTGGTTTTATTTTGATTATTATTTTTTCCTTCAGGTGCATCTCGGGTTATAGACCGACACACACCTTGAGGGCTACTGGCTATAAATCTCGGTAGTAAATATATTGTAGCAATCGGAAATAATTTCCACAAAAAATCAGCCCACTGCCGAGGTGGTGCACTATTTCCGAAGCAGTCCGGTGTAAAGCTCGGATGCAGGTGGTTGGCTCAATAGAGGACATTGCCGGCATTAAGCTCGGCCGAACTCGTTCAACCTTTTTTCAAAGACCGAAGTAATCTCTGACACCTCGGATGCCGACCAGCGTTGGAGCTTGGCTGCAAAAAAACACCTCGGAAGCAGTCCGGCATAAAGCTCGGATGCGAATGGCTGGCTCCATAAAAGACTATTCCGGCATTTAAGCTCGGATGGACTCCTTCAAATTTTCAGAGACCGAGGTAATCTATGACACCTCGTATGCTGACCAGTGTTGGAGCTCGGCTGCAAAAAGATACCTCGGATGCCGACCATCGTTGGAGCTCGGCTGCAAAAAGACACCGCGGATACAGTTCGGCGTTTGAGCTCGAACGCAAGAGGACACCCCGCATGGGAAACTCTCCGAACCCGAGGTGTGGCGTAAAAATAATAAGGCATTGATAAAGGCTGAGAGCTTAAAGGGGCTCCTCGGATGCCCGACGTGTGAACTCTTCTGATATACCTCGGCGATCCTCAAGATCGGAGATGGGAAGATTTGTTGAACCAGTTTTCAAGACCGACGGCTGAAGACGAAGAACAGTTCGGAAGAACCAAGGAGCGTCCCCAACTTGAAGACCGGTTCAGGGGGCTACCGATGGTGTCCTGGACTAGGGGGTACTCACCACGTCGTCTCCCGACTAGTGGGTCGGGCCGAGGACCCCCAGGGTGATTCACTAATGGGCCACTTCGGGCAGCCCATGATGCATACAAGGGAGATTCCACAAGACTTGGCGCACAAGACAAGAACTCCTCTAAACCCTAGGCCTACGATGCATTATATAAACCGAGGCAGGCTAGAAAATAGACAACCTCAATCTCGTATTCGTTACTACAATCTCGTGGTAGACACCTGTACTATGTACTATCCCCCATATGAATATAATCAAAAGCAGGATGTAGGGTATTATCTCCTCGAGAGAGCCCAAACCTGGGTAAAATCCTGTGTCCATGTTACCATCGTTCCAAGACGCCTAGCTTAGGACCCCTACTACGAGATATGCCGGATTAAGAACCGACAACGACCTCTGGTATGTCATCAGGGCTGGCATTCCCAAGGTCGGTGATTGTGTCACTGCTGCTGATGTGAAGATATTTGCTCAACTGGACTCAACCGCCAAGAACATTATTCGTGGTCATCTGACCAAAGGACAATATGGCCGTGTTAGTGCATTGGACACAACAATGCAAATCTGGGAATGGCTTTTCAAGGTCAATGAAGGTGTCTCATCTCAGTGTGACTCGGGTGTTGATGTACTTCGCAACCTGTTCAACCGCTTCAAAAGGCTTGACAACGAGAACGTCCAACTCACATTTGATCGACTCACACACATCTCAAATGAGTTGAACGCCCTCGGCTCCACTGATATGACCAAACATGAAGTTGTGAAGAAGCTCTTGAGATCTCTTGACAATTCCTTTGACACTCTCGCTCTTATGATCCAAGAATGCCCTAACTTCAAGGAATTGGATCCAGCTGATATACTTGAGAGGCTGAACACCCATGAGACCGGCAAGCTGAGAAGAGGGAAATATACGGTTCTAGTTATGGTCGCTCTCGTGCCCTGAAGGCAAAAGCAGTATCTTCATATGAAGACGAATCTGAATGTAGTTCCGATGGTGCCAAAGACATTGGCAAAGAACTCCCTCTTCTTGTGAGGAAGTTTCAGAAGTTTGCCAAGCCTAAACGCTTTGGAAAATCTTCAAGGCGTGAGTCCAAAAGGTTTGGAGAAATGTTTCGCGTGACAACACGAAGCAAACCTGTCACAAGTGCAAGAAAGTAGGCCACTTCATCACTGATTGTCCTCGATGGGAGAAGGAATCCAAGAAGAAGAGCAAGGACTATGATTCTGACGAGAAGAAGAAGAAGAAGAAGAAGAAGAAGCATGTCAAGTGTTCATCACACAAGAAGAGTTCATATGGGAGAGCTCATGCTTGCATTGGCAAGGAAATGGACTCAGAAGCCAAATCTGAGTCGGAAGCTGAAGAGGAATCTAAGGTGGAGTCTGATTCTGAATTTTGCCAGTCTAACTATGGCTACTGCATTCGTTGCCACATCCGTGTTCGACCCCGAAGATAATGGCCTCCTCATCAACACTGAAGGCAGTGACGACGACTATGCTCCAGCCTACTGCTTCATGGCAAAAGGCTCCAAGGTATCCTCAAAATCTTCACGTCATCACTCTGATAGCGAAGATGAATTTGATGATGACTTGAAACCTAGCTATTCTAAGCTTGTCAAAAATTCCACTAGACAACAAAAAGCTATGGATAAAATGCAAAAATCTCTAGAGAAAAGTGATGACATGTTATGCGACGAGATGAGTCTGAACGAAACTATGGCTGAAGACATGCAAAGTCCTCGTTCAAGGTTTGAGAATCTCCAAAGTCATCATGATATTCTCACAACCTATCATGAGAAGCTTTCTTATGAACATCTTCAAAGAAATCTTGATCTAGAGAAGTTGAGAGAAGCTCATGAGGACCTTCGGAAGGAAAACGACTCACTCCTAGCATAATAGATCAGTACCGCTCAGGATGAATTAATGATCCATGCTTAAAATGCCTTTCTTGTGAAGCTAATGATTCAAATGCTGAATGTTCAAATGCTTCTGAAAATGCATTATCTTCAAATGTATCTATGGTATCTAACCCCTCATCTAAGGAAACCACGGCTATTACTGATGACAATGGCAGGTTGAAGACATTGGTTGAATCAGGCATGTACAAAAGTCTAAAGGGACATCCGATTCTTTGCTATGTCCTCAAGACAACAATCTTTAGCAAAAACATTAGGAAAGATGGTGTGGGTTTCGAGAGAAACATCAATGTTTATTGATCGTACTGGAAACCTGAGCAGTATCAGAAAACCACATGGGTTGCTGCAAAAGGCCCTTCAGTTGATCCATCCACATTATCCGGTTTTAACAGTGCTAACCCTATCATCATTGATGAGTCATTCGACTCCAATTATAAATTGTTCAAATCTAAGAATGTTGAAGTGTTTGCTAGATTCATTGGAACTAACTACAGGAATGGTTCTCCTATCAAGAGGATCTGGGTTCCCAAATGTCTTCTTGAGAAGCTTCCGATAAATGTCATGATGACATCTTTTAGGAAGAAGACATACACTAGATGAAAGTCTTTGAGAAGACAAAGGTCTTCACATGATCATGCTAACAACTATGTTTCGCAGGGACAGGCTGAAAACACTCATGAGTATGAGCACTATGGCATGAATCGTTTTTTCATAAGACTAAGAATTTCTCTACATATTCGTTTGAGTACTCTAACCCTCCCGTGAAGCGTACTATTAGGGCTTGATTGCCCAAATTCTCTGATGCTGCACTAAGCCTCATTGCTTCTAAACCACCCCTACAGATGTGGGTGGTTAAGAAGAACTAATATCTTCATGCAGCATAGGGTCTCAGAATGAACATGAGATATCTTGAAGACTATCTTTGGAGGCCCGAAAACATTCATGTCTGGACGCAAGATATATAATGCAAATGGTTTTACCATTTACTAGGAAATATGCCCGTGCATTGCAAAGGGAGGGAAAAAATCTTCGTCGTCAAGGTGTTCGAGGATTATCGAGGGCGGCCACTTAAGAGGATTGACACTTTTTGGACATGAGCATTCCACATCAAGAGAGGTTGATTCTATACTCATCGTCATATATATACCTTCACCAAACCGAGGTCTAGCATATGTTAGTTCAAAAGCATGCAACGGGTCAGGATGATGTCGTACTCGTGCATCGACGGGGTTGGGTCTGCGGGGATTGTTGAGGGCAGCTCCATAAAAGGATTAGGGGAGAGGCACGGAGGCTACATGTAACTCCCAAGATGCGGTCCTATCCTTATTTTGGCTCTAGGACCTCGATAGGGATAGAAGCGCATCTCGTCGTTTTGCAAGAATGGATATCATTACAAGTACATGTAAAGAGGAGATGAGTATATGGAATTGGCTTACACTCGCCACAAGCTAAATCATGATCATATAAAATACAACAATACATTCGATCACCATATAGAAGAGCAGGGTCCAACTACGGACGAAATCAAACGATAAAAACGACATCCATCCTTGCTATCCCAGGCTGCCGGCCTGGAACCCATGCTATGATCGATGAAGAAGAAGAACTCCAAATCAAACAAGCATCACTCCCACATCAAACCATAGCATTACCTGTACCTGCAACTGTTGTTGTAGTAATCTGTGAGACACGGGGACTCAGCAATCTCATTTCCAAGGATATCAAGACTACCATAGCTTAAAGGGCGAGATATGGTTAAGTGGTGAGGCTGCAGCAAGCACTAAGCATTTATTTGAGTGGCTAGCTTACGAGTACAAGAATAAAAGGGGGGTGATCTACGCATAAACGGTCGTGAACTAGTAATGATCACTAAGTGCTCCTGAACACCTACTGACGAGTCAATCATAACCCCACCGTGTTCTCTCTCAGTTCAGAACTCACGAGTAGAGACAGTCACGGTTATGCACATAGTTTGTGTATTTTATTTGAGTTTACTTTAAGTTTTCTATGACTGGATGTTAGACAAATTTCCAAGTTGCCACATAACCGCGGGCACGGCTTCTCAAAAAGATTTAACCCTGCAGGGGTGCTCCAACTCATCCATCACAAACTAACCACACGCTGCGTGGAAGACCTCAACCACGGGATTGCCCGTAGTATCCTTAGAATTCCGATGGAAAACATCAACCTCGAGATAGCCCAACGTATCCTCGGAATCCCGTGCACAAAACATTCGAGAAAGGTAAAACATATCCAACAAGGCCGCCCGACGAGTCGACGAACCCGATAGGAGAAGCATATCTCATTCTCAGGACATGACCGGATGAGCAATACGTACGGTGACCTGACAGAAATCCCTCAAGTTGCCCCGAGGTCGCCCCGCAAGTGGCTCTAGTTTGGACCAACACTCATGAGGAGCACTGTCCTGGGGGTTGATTAATTATCCACGGGGTTCGAAAAGTCCATATGCAAGTTTATTAGTTATCAGGCAAATGTAGTACCAATGTTGGGCCTTGCTAGAAGAGTTTTATCCCAAAACTAAATTCAAGGGGGTCCCCATAACAACCCCAGGCATGTTAGGAGCGCTCAATATGGAACATAACACCGGTACACAAGTAACTAGGGCGGCAAAAGCGGAACATAACACCGAGCAAAAGGCCAAGCCTTCGACCTTTTACCAAGTATATATGTGCATTAAATTAAATAGCGGTAATATTGTGATATCTCCAGAATATCCATGTTGGGACATGGGAACAACTTGCACCTGCAACTAGATTGCTATAAGAAGGGCTGAGCAAGCGGTAACATAGCCAAACAATTGTTTGTTGGGATGTGGAGCTTTAGAGGCTTATCATGGCATTTGGGAGGCTTGACAAACAAGTGGTAGGTAGCGAGACATAGCGATAGAAACGAGACAATAGCATGGCAATGATAGTAGTGGTATCCAGGGAAATGTTGATCTTGCCTGAGATCCCTGTTGGAAGAAGATCGAGTCCATGAAGCAGATGAACGGGCGTAGTCGAACGAATCCTCACACTCCGAATCGGTTTCGGAACTCTATCGAGAAGAAGCAATCCGGAAACAAACAAATGATATAGTAAACACCACAACATAAACATGACATGATGTGCAATCAAGTATGACGCATGTCCGGTTTAATTATGCATGGCATAGCAAGCGCAACAATCAAACACTACAAATTAAGTGAAGTTCAATATGCAACGAGTTGCATATTGACGAAACTCCATATTCGAATTATTTAGTTCACTCTCATTTAGGTATTCATCAATATTAAATGTTGTTTAACAAGGGTGGTCATGGCATAAGGTCAAGATGGAATTAAAGCAATTTTAAATGAAGAAGGAGAACATACATATAACAAAATAATAATTATCCATATTACGAGAAATGCGGTTAATGTTGTCTAACTAAACAATCATTTTAAATGTTGTTCATCATGGCAAGAGGTGAAGCATACACAACTACATCATCTAGGCATTTTAAATGAGCCCAGAAGCAACATATAGCATTTCCGAAATGACCCCATATGCAAATTATGAATTTGGTCCAGATCTGAACTAACCATATTTTATATTAGTTGATCATGAAAATAATGTCCACCATGTGATTCTACACGTTTTTCTAGTCAAGTTACATATGTGGATCATTTTAAACGGAGCTACGATTATGTAGTTATGACATAAACCAATTAACATGGCATTTATGCAAATTAATGCAATCAGTAGGTTTAAGCATTATAAACACGGTTGAAAGTGGCATATTGTGAAACTACATGAAATTTTAGTCAAGTTTCATATATAAGTTGTTTTAATCCGACGCATGGTCAAAGAGTTATCATATGCATGAACATGAGGTACTTTTCTTTAAATAGAAATTCCCTGATTATTGGATTAATTCGCAGCAGGAAAAAAATGACACGAGCCGAATTGCAGCAAAGTGCAGTGGCCCAGGAGGATTCGGCCCAAGCGGCAGGTCACAACAACAAGTAAAAAAAAAAAAAATAACAAAAATGCACGCCAAAGTTGGGATGCCTAGGACTCGAACCCAAGACCTCGCGGTTGCAAGCCAACACGCTGACCAGCTGGGCTACAAAGGAACTATGCTAAGCGATAGATTTTGCGCTAGATGAATGTTGATGACGAGTGGAACTGAACTGAACATAACAATGGGCAAAAGAAAACAGGGGCGCCTGGTATTCGCACCCGAGACCCCTTCGTTTGATCTGACTGGCGCTAGCCAGCTCGGCTGTGCCTGGTTGAGTGATAAATTACCATGCGAATTCCACAAATACAAACAAAGAGCGGGTCTTATTCTCCATGAACACAAACAGGCAACGACATGGCGGATCTGGCGGCTACAGACCTGCGGAGTGCGGGAACCGGTCGGGGATGGCACGGGCGGAGGGGGGTCGAGGGCCGGCAGGGCTATGGCGGCGTCTGGTCCGGGCAGAGGAGGTGGACCCATGGAGGCGAGGTCCCGCGGGCTCCCATGGTTCCCTGTAGCCGCAAGAACGAGAGGGAGAGATGAGAGGAAGAGCATGGGAGCTGCAGGAAAAAAAATGGAGGAGCGGTAGCAGGCATCTCACTGGCCGCGGCGCATCCCACTAGCACGGTTCTCCTTGGTGCCTCCATGGCTGCAGCGTCAGGGGACCTCCAGTCCATGGAAGTGGCGGGCTGGGTACCTGAGAGGAGAGATACAAAGACTTGAGGGTAGAGAGAGAGAATACGGGAGGAAGCAACTGAATGGCAGAAGGCAGGGACGCGCAGGGGCTCCGGTGGCCTGATCCGACGGCGGGAGGCGTCGGGGTCCTTGGCGCAGGGATGAGTAACATGACGCGAGGAGGATGGCGCGGCTGCCTCTGGCGCTGGCCTAGCTGCTGCTCGGGCGGCAAGGTTCCTACGGTCGCTGGACGCGTCCGCTCGGGCAGAGGAGGATTAGGGCTGGTTCGGGAGCTCCTCTCCCGATCCAGATTGGCATTGAGGGAAGGGGTCAGGTGCCTGGAGGGGATCGAGGCAGAGCTCGGGCGCTCGTGCGGGCAGAGGAGCTCGAGGAGCTCCTATCCTCGGGCGTCTGCGAGGACGCGGGAGATTTGGCGACGACGGACACGTGCAGGGGAGGCACAGGAGGCTTCAGATGGCTGGGGTTGGTCTGCGTGAGGAGATCGAGGGAGATCGGGCGAGGGAATCCCTAGGAAGAAAGTGGCGGCGGCGGACAAGGGATGGATGGGACAGCCGGCCTAGGATATAGGGTTGGACAGAATAGATGATCTATTTATAGCAATTTAGAGATGATCTAGACCCTGCAATTAGATCGGATGATAAAAAAATAGGTTAGGGAGTCCAATTGAAAAACCGATGATGGTTTGGGGTATTACGGGGTTGATCCGGACCCAACGGTCACGACTCGGCGAATTGGGTTCGGGGAAGTTATCGGGTGTGTGCGAGGGGTTTGTGCACTATGCAGAGGGGCTAGGCAAGGCATAGAGGGAAACGCGGTCAGCCTGGCAACAGGTTTTTATAAACGAAAAACGTCTGCGATTTGACCGGCTATAATGTCGCTATAGGTTTAACGGTTGGGGTATGAAACGACCTATGAATGCGACGAAAATTGGCAGGCGGTCTACCTACAATATATTAAGACCACACGCCAACTTTCAACACATTCCAAGAACATTTAATACACACTTTTAAAAACAATGCTTCAGCGATGCCACAGGCGCGTGCATGTGTGGTCGGTCTCGAAACGGTCAACGACAAGAACGGGAAGAACCGACAACTAAGAACGGATGCAAGTTTTTGAAAAATGGCGGCAACGGAGTTCCGATGCTATGCAGATGATGCGAATGTTGCGATGATGGATGCAACAACCAAATAAATCACACGACGACAACGGAATAAAACGAGGATCTTCTGGAGCGTCGGTCTTAGGCTGTTACAACTCTCCTCCACTAACAAGAGATCTCGGCCCGAGATCTTAGAATGAGAAGAGGAAGAGGAAGAGGAAAAGAAAAGGTAAAACTTAGTTGCTTCTTTGACAAACGAGTGAAACCAAAGAACCTTGAAGGTTGCAAAGAGACAAAGAATGGCACGAGGAACAAGCAAGAATTCAAAAGAAATTTGGGCAGCACTTCGGTAGAAAAGAGAGGCAAAACTTAACATGATGGAAAGAAATTGGAAAGAGAGCCACACAACTCCGGTTAAATTGATAAGCAAGGAAAGAACATGATCTTGACAATATGACATGATGGCTTGAAGAGAGAAACATCACAATGCCTCTGGAACTAAAGAATAGAAACTAGATCTTGGGAAAGAAATGAACGGAGAAGAAAATGACAACTTCTACCACAATAGAATTGAAAAGCATAGATTGAACGGAGTTGTTGGAAAACCAACAACGGAAAGAAAAGCTTGTTGTGAGCTTATGGAAAACATCTCGAAAGTATGAGGTGACAACCTGCCACTAACGGAAAACAATGATTGCTTGGGAGCAACAAGATATGCAAAACTTCTTTCACCACGAGGATACATTGGGAACTCGGATCATTGATAAGCACCATTATAGCAACAATCCTTAGGAAACACTTTAGATGAAATCCAAACCAAGATAGCTCCAAGGAAGACAAATGGGTTTAAATATCTCATTTTTGAAACAAATTCTCTTCGAGACTCCTCATGATTCCAGAATGCTATAATACCATCTCAAAAGGTAAGGGAGAATGAATTGCACTTTGCAATGCAAGATAAAGAATACTTGAGAAACTACCACAAGAATCTTGAAGAACACTTTGAGAATGGATTAAATCCTTGCATAACCACCATGAAGAACCTCCGTATACAAAAGAATGATAAAAAGAACTAAAGGTTGAAAAGAACAAGATCTGAAGTCTTGCAAAGATTTAGATGGAGCTTCACGACAAGATACTTGAGAAAACTTGGAACTCCGGGAAAGAAAAGATGAACAACTTAGAATCGAGAATTCGATATCATGAACAACTCGGGAAGAAAGATTGAAATCACTTCATGCACAAAAAACAAGAATAAGAATTATGTTATGCTTATCCTTCATCAAGTTAAATTGATGACAAGCAGCGGATTTGGCATACTACTTATTATTCGTGAAAGTTTGAAGAGAGATAAGAGCACAAACTTGAAGAAGTCTTCAACGAAACACCGGTAAGAATTTGAAGACGGGTGAGGGATACTATGACTGAATAGATATGCATGAGAACGACCAGATCGAGATCCGCCTTGAGAAAACTTAAACAAGGCACCGAAATATTTGAGATACGGACGAAGAGACAACAATTAAGAAGAATTTGAGAACGAAAGTTGAAAGCTGAGAACGAAGAAATCTTCTAAAATGATGACCTTCGGAGGATCAAGAAATGAAAACAACACTCAAATGCTCCGGATAGATATGGATGGAATTTCTCATGATCGAAAAAGAACTTGAGAGGATAGCTACAAGCTGAAACCATGAATCTTCAAGAGAATGGACAAACATTTAAGAGAAACACTCCTTCGGTCTTCAATGTTGAGAATGATGATGAGGAACACCACCAAGAATTACTGAGACACTCCGAAACCATGAAAAAGGAAAGGTTGAGCCAATGATCAAAATAATTTTGAAGCGATCTTCGAGAAGCAATATGACTGATGAGATATATTCTTACATCACACTTGAAAGAACTGGAGGACATTTCCGGAAAAGATTAGAAGGGCCAGGTAAGATCCTGGGAAAAACCTGTGGGTTATGGGCCCACTCAAAAGAGACCATTGTTGAAAAGATTGCCTAGAAGAGAACTTGCACTAGTAAGATTGAAAAACTTGATGAGATGAGAACCTCGAAATAATTTAAGCGGATTTGAATAGAAACACAAATCTTCTGAGAAATCTAAGAACACCGGATAAGAATAGAGAAAGGTGAGCAAACAAGAGAGGCTTGGACAAGAACTTCCACATGGATATCATTTAATGAATGAAAAAAATGATACGATGAACACCGCGAGCTTGCATTGATTAAACCGGTGAAGAAAACAAGAACAAAGAATGATGAACTTGAAACTCTTGAGCATCTCCACATTAAATCACCGGATACAATATGGAAGAGAAGAAAAGCGTAAGCATCACATGAATAGAAAAGGCACTTGGATTTGAATTTAATCTGTGAAGAAAAAGGGCGGGAGGGTGGAGAAAACAAAGATAACTTGGGACGGATGAAACGAACTCTGGAAAGAAAATAGGAGGATTGATCTTACAAATATTGGAGAGGATTGAATTATGTTGAAGAGAAGCACTCCGGATGGACAAGAATTAACAAGACAATTTGATTGAGGAAAATGATTAGCACTCCTATAGAAATATGAGAACACCGCTTAGGAAAGATATGAAATCACCAATTGACATCGAAGCAACTCGAATTACCATACTCCAAAACAAAACAAAGGATGTAACTTGCAAATTTAAGCCGGAAACAAATACAAAACCCATTTTCCTTTGTTGGAAGGATAATCCTAGACAACTCGGGTCCACGGATACACGGAGTAAAATCTATCACTCAACTCCTAGCAGTAATACTACTCTCCAATGTATCACATACGTCAACAAATAACCAGAGGTCTCGGAAATACATCTACCTAAGACTCTCGTAATCACAACGATACTAAACATGGCAGTATATGTGATCCCACTCCCTAGTACTGGGTGCCGCCACACTCTTCGCACCATGAATAGTATTGCAGCAATTTTGAACATCCGCGTCCTGAGGTACTAAGGAAACTAAACGATAATGATTTGTCATGAATCCCTTGGAGCTCTACTCCTCGGAAACAAGAGGCACCAAGTACAGAATTCCGTCACATCGACATCATAGAGGTTCCGAAATACCCGCGTGATCCTAAAAAAATTTGAGTGAGAAGAGGGGTAGAATTAAAATTCCTACGTCACGATTTCTCACCAGAGCATAGAAGAGGAGTAAAAAGAATCCTACTCTCCGATATATAACTAGACACAAAATAGTTTTTTCACTAGACTCGACTCGGCCAAGTTCGATTAATCAAGGGGGCTCCTAGGTCGGTACTGCTCTGATACCAACTTGTAACGCCCAAGATGTGGTCCTATCCTTATTTTGGCTCGAGGACCTCGATAGGGATAGAAGCGCATGTTGTCGTTTTGCAAGAATGGATATCATTACAAGTACATGTAAAGAGGAGATGAGTATATGGAATTGGCTTACACTCGCCACAAGCTAAATCATGATCATATCAAATACAACAATACATTCAATCACCATACAGAAGAGCAGGGTCCGACTACGGATGAAATTAAATGATAAAAACGGCATCCATCCTTGCTATCCTAGGCTGCCGGCCTAGAACCCATCCTATGATCAATGAAGAAGAACTCCAAATCAAACAAGCATCGCTCTCACGTCAAAGCATTGCATTACATGTACCTGCAACTGTTGTTGTAGTAATCTGTGATCCACGGGCACTCAGCAATCTCATTTCCAAGGGTATCAAGACAACCAAAGCTTCATGGATGAGATATGGTTAAGTGGTGAGGCTGCATCATGCACTAAGCATTTATTTGAGTGGCTAGCTTACGAGTACAAGAACAAAAGGGGGTGATCTATGCATAAACGGTCGTGAACTAGTAATGATCACTAAGTGATCCTGAACACCTACTTGCGAGTCAATCATAACCCCACCATGTTCTCTCTCGGTTCAGAACTCACGAGTATAGATAGTCACGGTTAAGCACACAGTTGATGTATTTTATTTGAGTTTACTTTAAGTTTTCTATGACCGGATGTTAAACAAATTTCCAAGCTGCCACATAACCGCGGGCATGGCTTCTTGAAAAGATTTAACCCTGCTGGGGTGCTCCAACTCATCCATCACAAACTACCCACACGCTGCGTGGAAGACCTCAACCACGGGATTGCCTATAGTATCCTTAGAATTCCGGTGGAAAACCTCAACCTCGAGATAGCCCAAAGTATCCTCGGAATCCCGTGCACAAGACGTTCGAGAAAGGTAAAACAAATCCAACAAGGCCGCCCGACTTGTCGACGAACCCGATAAGAGCCGCGTATCTCGTTCTCAGGACACGACCGGATGAGCAATACGTACGATGGCCTGATAGAAATCCCTCGAGTTGCCCCAAGGTGGTCCCGCAAGTGGCTCTAGTTTGGAACAACACTCATGATGTGCACTGGCCCGGGGGTTGATTAATTATCCACTTAGTCTGAAAAGTCCCTATGCAAGTTTATTAGTTATTAGGCAAATGTATTACCAATGTTGGGCCTTGCTAGAAGAGTTTTATCCCAAAAAATAATTCAAGGGGGTCCCCATAACAACCCCAAGCGTGTTAGGAGCTCTCAATATGGAACATAACATCGGTACACAAGTAACTAGGGCGGCAAAAGTGAAACATAACACCGAGCAAAAGGCCAAGCCTTCCACCTTTTACCAAGTATATATGTGCATTAAATTAAATAGCAATAATATTGTGATATCTCCAAAATATCCATGTTAGCACATAGGAACAACTTGCACCTGCAACTAGCAACGCTATAAGAAGGGCTGAGCAAGTGGAAACATAGCCAAACAATGGTTTGTTAGGATGTGAAGGGTTAGAGGCTTATCATGGCATTTGGGAGATTAACAAACAAGTGGTAGGTAGCGAGACATAGCGATAGAAACAAGACAACTAGCATGGCAATGATAGTAGTGGTATCCATGGAAATGTTCATCTTGCCTGAGATCCCGCTTGGAAGAAGATCGAGTCCATGAAGCAGATGAACGGGCGTAGTCGAACGAATATTCACACTCCGAATCGGTTTCAGGACTCTATCGAGAAGAAGCAATCCAGAAAAAAACAAATGACATAGTATACACCACAACATAAACATGACATGATGCGCAATCAAGTATGATGCATGTCCGGTTTAATTATGCGTGGCATAGCAAGCACAACAATCAAACACTACAAATTAAGTGAAGTTCAATATGCAACGAGTTGCATATTGACGAAACTCCATATTTGAATTATTTAGTTCACTCTCATTTAGGTACTCATCAATATTAAATGTTATTTAACAAGGGTGGTCATGGCATAAGGTGAAGATGGAATTAAAACAATTTTAAATGAAGAAAGAGAACATACATATAACAAAATAATAACACTCCATATTATGAGAAATGTGATTAATGTTGTCTCACTAAACAACCATTTTAAATGTTGTTCATCATGGCAAGAGGTGAAGCATACACAAGTACATCATCTAGGCATTTTAAATGAGGCCGAAAGCAACATATATCATTTCCGAAACGACCCCATATGCAAATCATGAATTTGATCCAGATCTGAACTAACCATATTTTATATTAGTTAATCAGGAAAATAAAGTCCACCATGTGATTCTACACATTTTTCTAGTCAATTTACATATGTGGATCATTTTAAATGAAGCTACGGTTATACAGTTATGACATAAACCATTTTAACATGGCATTTATGCAAATTAATGCAATCAGCAGGTTTAAGCATTTTAAACACGGTTGAAAGTGGCATATTGTGAAACTACATGAAATTTTAGTCAAGTTTCATATATAAGTTGTTTTAATTCGACGCATGGTCAAAGAGTTATTATATGCATGAACATGAGGTACTTTTCTTTAAATAGAAATTCCCTGATTATTGGATTAATTCGCAGCAAGAAAAAAAATGACACGGGCCGAATTGCAACAAAGTGCAGCGGCCCAGGAGGATTCGGCCCAAGCGGCAGGTCACAACAACAAGTAAAAAAATAAAATAAGAAAAATGCACGCCAAAGTTGGGATGCCTGGCACTCGAACCCAGGACCTCGCGGTTGCAAGCCAACACGCTGACCGGCTGGGCTACAAAGGAACTATGCTAAACGATAGATTTTGCGCTAGATGGATGTTGATGACGAGCGGACCTGGACTGAACATAACAATGGGCAAAAGAAAACAGGGATGCCTGGGATTCAAACCCCAGACCCCTTCATTTGATCTGACTGGCGCTAGCCAGCTCGGCTGTGCCTGGTTTAGTGATAAATTACCACGTGAATTCCACAAATACAAACAAAGCGCGGGTCTTCTTCTCCATGAACACAAACAGGCAACGACATGGCAGATCTGGCGGCTACAGACCTGCAGAGTGCGGGACCCGGTCGGGGATGGCACGGGCGCCGGGGGGGGGGGGGGCTCAAGGGCCGGCAGGGCTATGGCGGCATCGGGTCCGGGCAGAGGAGGTGGACCCATGGAGGCGAGGTCCTGGGGCTCCCATGGTTCCCTGTAGCCGCAAGAACGAGAGGGAGAGATGAGAGGAAGAGCATGGGAGGTGCAGGGAAAAAAATGGAGGAGCGGCAGCAGGCATCTCACCGGCGGCGGAGCATCCCACGGGCACGGTTCTCCTTGGTGGCTCCATGGCTGCAGCGTCAGGGGACCTCCTGTCCATGGAAGTGGTGGTCTGGGTACCTGAGAGGAGAGAGACAAAGACTTGAGGGTAGAGAGAGAGAATACGGGAGGAAGAAACTGAATGGCAGAAGGCAGGGACGCGCAGGGGCTCCGGTGGCCTGATCCGGCGGCGGGAGGCGTTGGGGTCCTTGGCGCAGGCGCGAGCAACATGACGCTAGGAGGAGGGCGCGGCTGCCTCTGGCGCTGGCCTTGCTGCTGCTCGGGCAGCGCGGTTCCAACGGTCGCTGGACGCGTCCGCTCGGGCAGAGGAGGATTGGAGCTGGTTCGGGAGCTCCTCTCCCGATCCAGATCGGGATTGAGGGAAGGGGTCAGGTGCCTGGAGGGGATCGAGGCACAGCTTGGGCGCTCGTGCGGGCAGAGGAGCTCGGGGAGCTCCTATCCTCGGGCGTCTGTGAGGACGCGGGAGATCTGGCGGCGGTGGACATGTCCAGGGGAGGCACAGGAGGCTTCAGATGGATGTGGTTGGTCTGGGTGAGGAGATTGAGGGAGATCGGGCGAGGGAATCCTGAGGACGAAAGTGGCGGCGACGGACAAGGGATGGATGGGACAGCCAACCTAGGAACTAGGGTTGGACAGAATAGATGATCTATTTATAGCAACTAGCAAATATGTCCGTGCGTTGCAACGGAAAGAGAAAAATATATGAGATGTCATTAACCCGGTAAGCATGACTCAAGACCCATAAACCCATGCCATCTATCTCAATATTGCACTCCATTCATGTTCCCTTGCCACTCATGACCTCGAGAACGCTCCTTGCGACTAAGCCTAGCTGCTAGCTCGACCTTCCCGTAACGTTCACGTTGTGCACTGGCCAAGCCGGCCGACATATTTGTCTTGTGAGCTCTTCCTCAAACCTCCTCGGCTAGTTTCCATGGCTCCTTATGCTTCTTCCAAATAATACATAATTATATTCAAAATTATGTTGTAATTATTATTTTTATTTTGAGTGTCTTTTATCAAATATAGTCTTGAGTTCATGTTAAAGTCATTTTAAAACCCAGAATAAATTAAACTCAAAATATTTCTCCATTATGTAAACTTTGAAACAAATGTTTCAAATTTCCACTTAAAAAAATTAAATTAAAGCATTAAGTATATGTAAGTCTTAAATTCAATCAAAATATAGTTTTGAAACTCAATTAATTCTAATATTTTTTGGAACAACAGAAGCTTACTTTTGAGTTAAAATAAGTTAAGATTTTTTTACTATTTAAGACGTGTACTGCTGGATGTTGTTGATTTACACTGTGATGACTGATAAAGTGATAAGATGTACGTGTATGTAGTTGATCTATATTAGCACGTGCACACACGCACCTTCAGTGTTTCTTCGCAACGCCGAACTTCACAAAGATGGATTTAGACCGAATTGAGTTAGAGCACCGTCGCCGTCGAAGATAGACAGCAGTTAGAGCAGTCGCCGCTGCTCCAGCGTGGCGGCTGTCACTGTGTAGGTGGCCTGCACTATTTCTCAATGTGTGTACAGTTGTACACTATTAAATCCATAATCTGTAGTCCCCGCAATGTATCTGAGCATCCGTTAATCCACACAACGGTACGAGCATCATATATATTGGCGAGCTCAGCGTTGAGAGAAAAAAAGAATCTGAAAAGAAAGGAAAGGAAAAGCCAGAGAAGAAATTACTGCTGTATTTTGCTAGATCTGGCGACGATGACACCTTGCTGGATGGACAGGATGGAGAAGCTGCTTGCTTGGTTCCTACCTTCAGCAACTGGATTGTATTGCATGTACACAGGCGACACACAAAAGAAAGCCTCGGTAGTTAATTGAATTGTTGCCGGCCAACACACAATCACGTAACCCAGGTACAAAGCCAAATCGTCCTTCGCACTGGCGTCGCTTGGTTCGTCTTGAGGAAGGCACCGATCTCATCTTGCTCTTGGGCAGCTTCAGCCCAGCCAGCGACCATGACAGTTGTCGCCTGCGACCAAGCGCGAGCCGCTGGCCACTGCCTCCCTGCTGTCCAATGTTGCTACCCATCCTGGATGACCGATTGGACCGAGAAGATATAGCTCTAGGTTTGGATTTTCCGTGTAGGCCGATGTGTCGCTTAACGCCTGACACATAAGTTCCTACGGTGTCCTCCCAATTAAGTAATCAATCTACTTCAACTAACCCATGAGCGTAGCTCCTGTCATCTCGTCCTCATCAGACAACACACGGGCCTCTACAGCTAGCCAACCCATGTCCGATCTCGTACCATCCTCGTCTTCCTTCCTTCCTCCTCCCCAATCAACAACTGCAGATTCAAGGGGAGCATAGGCGACCGAAGGTCTCAAGCTGCGACAAAAGCTCCAAGGGGATCTCGGATTCGCTCTGGCTCCGAAGGTTCACCGCCTAGCTCTTCCCCGATGGAATTGCAGTTCGCCTCATCGATCTCACGCCGACGGTCGAAAGTTGTCTTCTCATTCGACGACTTCGTTTGTTGCTACCTCGCCTCCACCGAATCAGCTCTCCCCTCCTTTCCCCTTGCTGATATTTATTGAAGGAGTTACAGGGATATGGAGTTTGAGTCCAATTCATGTAGCGAGAACGAACAAAACAAACCGGATTGTGAAGATGTGTGTGGGAACAAAAAAAAGGAGTCGAAGGCCCAAAACCATAATTGAGAAGCATGCGTGACGGGCCGAGGAATGCACGCCAAGCAGAGTTGTGACTTTTTCAACAAAACTTGGCTCTACAAATTAGTACCACCTCGTGTATTTCACGTAACGTAGAAACAGATGCGGGATGAAACCAAGAATGTCACCTTGCTTTATTAGTAGATATAGATTTAGAGATGATCTAGACCCTCCAATTAGACCGGACGATAAAAAAATAGGTTAGGGAGTCCAATTGAAAACCGATGATGGTTTGGGGTATTACGGGGTTGATCCGGACCCAACGGTCACGACTCGGCGACTTGGGTTCGGGGAAGTTATCGGGCGCGCGCGAGGGGTTTGTGCACTGTGCAGAGGGGCTAGGCAAGGCATAGAAGGAAACGCGGTCAGCCTGGCAATAGGTTTTTATAAACAAAAAACGTCTGCGATTTGACCGACTATAGTGCCGCTATAGGTTTAACGGTTCGGGTATCAAACGACCTCTGAATGCGACAAAATCTGGCAGGCGGTCTACCTACAATATATTAAGACCACACGCCAACTTTCAACCCATTCCAAGAACGTTTAATACGCACTTTTAAAAACAATGCTTCAGCGATGCTGCGGGCGCGTGCGTGTGTGGTCTGTCTCGAAATGGTCAACGACAAGAATGGGAAGAACCGGCAACTACGAACGGATGGAACTTTTTGAAAAATGGCGGCAACTGAGTGCCGATGCTATGTAGATGATGCGAATGTTGTGATGATGGATGCAACAACCAAATAAATCACACAACGACAATGGAATAAAACGGGATCTTCTGGAGCGTCGGTCTCAGGCTGTTACACTACAAGAGGATCATGGTTGCCTTGCGGGGATGCTTGATATGCTTCTTTTTTCTTAAGTTCAGAGGGATCAAAGATGGGCAGTGCTTAAGATGCATGCTTCGCTTGGTTGGTTTGCACAAAAAATAGAGATCTTATGCTATGTGACTCTTTGGATAAATGAGATTTTTTTTCCTGTCCATGCTTACCAAATTGCATAAGAACTTAATCTCCCTGAATGTTGTGATGGACAAAAGCATGAGGAGCAGCATCTGGACCAAATATGTCCTTCCATATTTGGTACACAAAACCGTATGATTTTCAGTCCAGGTGACAATGTTTTCTAGCTTGGATTATATGGTGTAACTTTTTGTGTTATGATGGCTAACATCATTGGAAATTTGACCCTTGTTCGGCTCTGCTGCACGAGGATGGCGGCGGCATCTAAGAACTCTTGTCGGCCAGCCACTGCACGATGCACTTGAAGCTAGTGACAGCGGAGCTGACGAACTGTGTCTCGATGAACTTGACCATCACGCTGGCGATGACACCGTAGTTATTTTGCATTACTCTTGTAACATGACATGATTGCAGCACCGTACCACAAGATACAATCTCACTCGTTTTGTTTTTAAGGCAGCCAAGACAACCCGAAGAAGAGCAGGGTCATAGGTGGTGAATGGGTGTCCCCTCGCTTTGGTGCTGCATGCTACCAGCTGCTCATGTATCTAGGCTATTCGGGTGTCGCAAGACACACATGACGTTTTTGTAAAGTGGGGCATGGCACTCGTTGACCTTCCCACCTTCATGTTGGGGCGCTCTATTTCTGATGGCACACCCTAGATGTGCGTAGCGACGCTCCTTGAGGATATGACAGCGGTGATGGCGTCGAGCAGGGCGGTGTACCTCCAGACGCAGATCTTCGTGTCTGCTCTATGCCGATGATATGGGCACCTCGACGGTGACGACCTCGGCGCCGACGACCAAGGGGCACTTTGTGACCTAACTGATAGCTCTTGACCTTATCTATATGTGTAGGCGCGGATAAAAGCAAGGGCAGCCTTGAACCTCATGCGAGCCGAAGTGGGGATTAATATGATTCCTGATGTTTCGTATCTCTCTCGTTGTTGCAAACGAAATCGATGGGACGCCGACAAGCACCACTACCATCTCCTCCATGGCTCCAAACCCCGCCTTCGAGATGCGGAGGAGGCCTCGTGGCGAAGAGCTCGGGGGTCATCGTCGTCATTGGCAGAGTGTCTTCAAGATCACGGCAAGCCTCCTAAAAACACCAGGTGACCACATGTCTTCAATCCCATCTCAATTCATCTGAAGCCACTGGGGAGAGGTGGTTCCTCGATGTGATTCTGGTCGTTGTCATTAAACATAATTAATCGACTCTTTCTTTCGATGCAACAAGCTGATAAGCGACGGCAAACACATATAAAGAAACATGATTAGGACTGGTTGTTTTAGTTCCAATTAAACTCTGCTCAACACACATGCACAACGGACAAAACTAGGATTTTAGGGATGGACGAAACCAAGCAATGAATGGCGACATATGAACCCAAAGTGGAATCTTTTTTACATGAAACCAAACCACAGTTTGAATCCCTTATGAATCGCAATTTATTTTTTGAAACAAAACGACGGACGTACAACCACCATGTTTTGAGTCCCTGTTGGCTCGTAAATTTCTTTAAAATATATCATCAAACTCTTTGTTTTCCAAGTTAAAACAAACTGCGGGTTCATTGCCTAAAAACTCAAGGGGTTTTGTGTAAAATTGCATCACGGACTAAGAATACCTATTTATTTTAATAGTAGGTATAGATATTGTCCAGTTTTACTGTTAACTATATACTGCAATATCTTCATCGATGCATGTTACAGCTGCATGCCTTGGTGAACAAGACTCATTCTCAATGCAGGAAGATAAATCCAATCCAACTGAATGGATTATGGATAGTGGATGCACCATTCACATGACTGGTGACCAAAGCCTATTAATGGGTTCAACTCTTCATCCTCCTACCAAAGATTATATCGTCTTTGCCGACAAAAGTAGCAGCAAAGTACTGGGACCAGGTAGTGTTGCTATCACAAGGGATCGGCACATGGACAAAGTGATGCTTGTCGAATCCCTTGGTTACAACTTAATGTCTATCTCAATGCTTTCCGATCTAGACATGCTTGTCATATTTTACAAATTCCTATGTGTTGTACTAACGGCTTCTGACAAAACCAAAGTCTTCGAAGGTTTTCGAAGAGGTGATCTATACATGGTAGACTTTTCTGCAAGACCACAGGTGACCACATGTCTTCTAGCAAAAGCTTCAGAATGCTGGCTATGGCATCGACGACTAGGACATGCTGCCATCAGGAACTTGCACACTCTCGCAAAGAAGAAGCTTATCACCTGTGCGGTGCATGTGAAGCCAGGAAGATGCTGAGGGCCAGACATCCCTCGAAGACAATCATGATGACCTCACGACCCTTCGAGATTCTCCACATGGACCTATTCGTCCCTACTAATTATTCCACTTTGTCTACCACTTCAAATCTATATGGCTTTGTTATTGTTGATGATTACTCTCGGTATACCTGGGTGCACATCTTACTCTACAAGAGTGAGGTGCATGATGTCTTTAGGCGCTTCGCAAATAGGTGCATGACTAACTACGACATCAAGTTCAAGCACATCAGGAGTGAGAACAATACCGAGTTCAAGAACAATGGACTCGACACCTATCTCGATACTCTTGCTGTTACTCATGAGTTTTCTGCTCCATACACACCTCAGCAAAATGGTGTCATGGAACGCAAGAATAGGACGCTCATTGAGATGGCACGCACCATGTTTGATGAATACAAGACACCATGAAGATTCTAGACTGAAGCCATTGACACTGCATGCCACATCATCAACCGGGTATATGTTCACAAGTTCTTCAAGAAAACATCATATGAGTTTCTCACTGGTAAGAAACCCAATGTAAGTTATTTCAAAGTCTTCGGTGCAAGGTGCTAGATAAGGGATCCACATCACACCTCCCAATTTGCACTGAAAGCACATGAGGGTTTCATGCTTGGTTATGGAAATGATTTGCACACGCACATGGTCTTCAACACTTATCACAACAAAGTGGTTGAAACTTTAGATGTGCAATTCGATGAAACTAATGGCTCGCAAAGAGAGCACCTGCCACCTATGCTAGATGAACTTCCACGTGAAGAAGCTATTAGGCTGATGGGCACTGGTGAAATCATGCCCGAGGAACCTGAAGTTGAAGAAGTCATCATTCCTCCATCCACCCATCACGAAGACAATGATGAACCTGAAGATAATGTTGCTGACGACGAAGATATAGCTCAGCATCAGCAACGAAGTCTTCAACCTGCCCATCCACGAGTCGCCAATGAAGTTCAAATCGAGAAGATGCTCGACAACATCAATGCACCAGGTCCTCTCACTCGCTCAAGAGCTACTCAATTGGCTAACTTTTGTGGCCATTTTTCTTTTATGTCTATCTCAGAACCCATAAAAGCTGCTAAAGCCTTCTTGGAACCAGAATGGATTCAACCTATGTAACAGGAGCTTCATCAATTCGAGCTCAACAACATGTGGGAACTCGTCAAGCACCTAGATCCACGCAAGCACAATGTAACGCCCAAGATGCGGTCATATCCCTATTAAGGCGCGGGGGCCTCGAAGGGGATAGAAGCGCATCTAGTCGTTTCACAAGTACAGAAATCATTGCATACATGTAGGAAGAGATGAGTATATGAGTTGGCTTACACTCGCCACAAGCTATCTTACAAGTCCACACAATTATTTATACATTCATCCAGAAGACAGAGTCCGGCTACGGACGAAATCAAATGATAAAAGAAGCAATGAAAACTGTCTTGCTATCCCAGGAACACCACCATGAAGCTCCCTACTCATCAGGATACGTAACGTACATACGCCTACGTTCTTCATCGTACTCCCACTGGCACTAAGACACATCATCTGGCACGTACTCGTCAACACCTGTACCTGTATTGTTGTAATCTGTGAGCCACAAGGACTAAGCAATCTCATAACCCGGGTACCGAGACTATGTAAACCAATAGGTGAAGAATAGTTAAGTGGTGAGGCTGCAACAAGCACTAAGCATGTATTTGGTGGCTAACTTACGAGAACATGAATGTAAATATGGCGGCCTACGCATGACGGGCGTGAACTAGCATGATCACTAAGTGATCCTGAACACCTACTTACGTCAAACATTACCCCACCATGTTCTCTCTCGGTTTATGTTCACGAGCAGAAACAGTCACGGTTACGCACACAGTTGGTGTATTTTATTTGAGTTTACTTCAAGTTTACTATCACCGGGTGTTAAACAAATTTCCAAGTTGCCACATAACCGCGGACACGGCTTCTCGAAAAGATTTAACCCTGCAGGGGTGCTCCAACTCATCCATCACAAACTAACCACACGCTGCGAAAATAACCTCGACCACGAATCCCGTGATCTCCTACGAAATTCTGTTGGAAAACCTCAACCTCGAGATAGCCCAAAGTATCCTCAGAATTCCTCGCGCAAGACATCCGAGAAAGGTAAAACAAGTCTAGCAAGACCGCCCGACCTGTCGACGAACCCGATAGGAGCCGCGTATCTCGTTCTCAGGACACGACCGGATGAGCACTGCGTACAGTAGCCTGATAGATATCTCCCGAGTTACCACGGGTTGGCCCCGCACACGACTCTAGCTTGGACCAACACTCATGAGGAGCACTGGTCCGTGTTGTTGATTACTTATCCACGGGGTAGCTATGCCCTATGCAATTATATTAAGTTGTTTAGCAAATGTAGTACCAAAGTTGGGTCTTGCCAGACAAGTTTTAATCTAAAACGAATGGTCAAGGGGGTCCCCATAACAACCCCGAGCATGTTAGGAGCACAAAATATGGAACATAACACCGGTACTCGGAACTAGTGCGGCAAAAGTGGAACAAAACACCGGGCAAAAGGCCTAGCCTTTCACCGTTGCCAGATATATATGTGCATCAATTTAAATAACAGTAAATAAAGTGATATCTCCCAATATCCATATTGGCACATGGAAACAGCTTGCACCTGCAACTAGCAATGCTATAAGATAAAGGCTGAGCAGCGCTAACGTAGCCAATCAATGTTTTGCTAGGAAGTGGAGGGGTTAGAGGCTTTCATGGCAATTAAGGAGGCTGACAGTTTAAGTGGTAGGTAACAAAATATAACGGTAGAAGCGAGACATCTAGCATAGCAAAAATAGTGTCGGGATCCGGGTACGATCATCTTGCCTTTTAGGTCTTCAGAGGGACAAAGAGCTGGGTCCTCGTAGTTGTACTCTCCGGGATCCTCGTACTCAGGCTCAACACTCGTGTCTACCCAAAGATAAACAACACCAAATAAACATACAAACAAAGTGCAATGTGCAAACAATATGATGCATGACCAATTTGAAGTATTGAACATGGCAACCCTATGCTAGTCATGTTTCTAATGCAATTATTAAGCTCTTTAGTATTCTGGACAATACCTCAATTTTAGTTATTTGAACATGCATGATCATGGCAAATATGAATGCTCCATGTAAAAACGATGCAAATGCATATGTAGAACGTTGTAAACGGAGTAACGAAGCTCACAGAACACTCTCGGCAAGGTACGAACGTTAACGGAGACAAAAACAAGGATGAGGGAGGCCATGGGCTATTCCTTGGTATTCCAAGGATGTCACTGGATTGGAAATGAAAATCTAGCAAGAATAGAGCTAAGGAACAAGCAAAACAATGGAGTATAGCTCCCACAAGTCACTAAATATTCAAACACACAATTTGTCCACAAACAGCAAGTTTCAAATCACAACCAAGGCATGGATATGAAGTATACAGCATGCACAACATTTCATCTATCTACAGGAACATGAAAGGAATCATGGATCGACGGCAATGAAACTCACAAGAGGGCATGTTGAATCAGTTTCTAGGGACTTTGTGAAAATTCCAATTTTTACAGAATCTGAGTTAAAATGATGGCATATTGACAGCAAATTTTATATGTGCTACAGGAACTTTCATGGCATGAAAATTAATAGGGTGATAGAGGGCAACATGAACTTCAATTTATTACATTATGGCAACATCAAAATATGCATGTATCCATGGCTACCATCCTCACAAGATGACATATTGAACATAGTAGATTCAGAGACTTAGTGAAAAACAACAAGGGGCAAACAGGGCACTTATTAACAGAATGGCATGTTGACAACAAGTTCTATATAAGATGAAATAGCTTAATCCACAAGGTCTTGGCACACATTTACAGAGGATGACAAGCACAACAAGGCATACCATTGTGCCAACTCCAAAGGGGCAACATATACATGGGAATCATCTAGAGTACATGGCAACAAAATAACAGATTTCAACACTTCGAAATATTTGAGCATTTCGAAAAATTATTTTGGTGACATGTTTACAGCAAGAAAGCCACTCATATCATGATCTATCATGGCAAGCAAAAATACCAAGGGCTAGAGCACACACTAATGGACATATTTCATGTTGACAAGATTGTCATACGATGCAAGGATTAATTCATGTGAAAAAGACAAAATGGCATATGATCACAAAGTAACTTTTTTTGCAAACATGCTCAAATTATAAAACCAACATCACCATTGAATTCTCTGGATTTTTCTACCCCAAATCCATATATCACAAGCCTATATTCCTATGAACAAAACCCCCCCAAGTTCAATCGAAAATCTGCACATCCTCTTATAACATGCTATATGCCAAATTTGGCATGTCCTAGATTGATGACAGATTTGGAATAAAACAAATCTGGAAAATTTCCTTAAAAGGAAATATCTCAAAACACTCAGAAACAAATAAAACAAAACACAAAAAAGGAGGACCACATGGCAGTGAGCCAGGGGGCCTGTGGGGTTGACTGGTGGGCCATGCGCCCACTGTCAGCGGCTGACTGGAAATTGGAAAAAGGGTGGGGAAGCCAGGGTTCAAACCCGGGTCTCCCCCATGGAGGGGCAGCGGCTCGACCAGTGGGCTAGGCAAGTGGGCTTGCTTAGAGGGGGGATCTGGTTCCTTTTGAACTGACCACGTTGCTAACTCCACATCTGACAAAACTGAAGGAAAAGATACAGAGCGCTCTTCTCTGCTCGCGGCAGGGAACGGCGCGGCAGCGGCGTTCTGCAGGTGGAGCGCGGCATGCAATGCAAGTAGGCGCTGGGCGTGCGCTACGCGGAGCCAGAGCAGGACGAGGCGACCAGAGGGGCTCAAGGCGAGGGCTTGACCACCTTTGCTGCGGATCCCATGGCGGATAGGTTCTCGGGGCGACGGAAAACTACGGCGGCGATGACGAACCAGACCGGAGAGGGACTACGGGGACGGAACGGAGGGGAGCGGATGCTCACCGAGGCCCTGGGGGGCTGGACGAGGCAATCGGGAGGCGAAGAAGAAGCTCGTAGCAGCCTGATGCAGCGGAGCTTCCGGACCGCACCGGTGACGTTGACGAGGCTGACGGCGTGGAGATGCTCCGGTCCCCCTAACGCCGGGAACGGGTCGAGGAAGGTCTCGGGGCTCTTCGGGACGCCATGGATGAAGCGGAGGAAGCCACCGGAGGCGATGATCAATGACGAAGACGATCGGCGCCCTCTACTTCTTTTCCTGACCCTACTGAACCCTCTCTGCTTAGCTCACGGGGGCGCCATCAGGAGGGGCAAAGGTTGGAGGGAGGAGCGGTGGCGGCGCGAAGGAAGGGGGAAAACCCTAGGGCCGGCCTCGGCGTCCGTGAAGCTCACGGCGCCGAGCGCTCTCTCTCTCTCAAAATACCAAGGGCTGCGGGAGCACTAGTTGGGACACGGGGAAGGGAAAGGCCCGACTGGGAATGCCTTCTCTTCTCAAAAAATCAAAAGAGCTTTTCCCTTTTTAATAAAACAGCCACAAACAATTAAAAGCAGGGAGTTTTACAGAGAGACTTGATAAAATAAAAATAGATTTGCACTCATAGAATTATGCCCTAATTAATAAAAATAGATTTGGCATTTTTAGGCAAATAAATTAATGCACTTAAAAATTATCATATGCATCTGTTTTGCAAAGAATTAAAATGCAATCATATTGAAACAAGGTTGAGAGATAGGTTACGATTGTTACCAGAATATTTAAAATAAGTGCAACATTTTTATAGAAATTTATAAGAAAATAAAATACCACATGTTGCATTTATTAGGAAATAAGAGAGGTGGTTATTGTTTAGAGAAAGTAGTGGTGGGGTTCTTCACACCAAAACAACACATGTACCACTATCACACCAACACCACAATACACACACTCACAACAACATCACCACATGAGGAAGCATGATGAAAATTATGGATGATGATATGATGTCATGATGCAAATGACATGAAGCAAATTTTTATTACTCAAATCACAAGGGCACAACATGAAGGTTGCCACATGGAATATATTACAAGATGGCAAGGATTGCACTTGGGCTGTTACAACTCTCCCCCACTACATGAGGATGTCGTCCCAAGATCTAGGAACGGAAGAATTTGGGAAATTCGGAACGGAGAAGGTCTTCTCGTTCTCAAGTGGCTTCTTTGTCGGAGTGATGTGACCACTTCACCTTAAGAAACTTGATTGATTTGTTGCGAGTCTTATGCTCAGTCTCTTCAAGGATAGCAACTGGATGCTCATGATAGGATAGGTCTGCTTGGAGATCAATGTCTTGGAGATCAACGGTGCGCTCGGGAGTCTTGAAACACTTCCGGAGCTGAGAGACGTGAAACACATCATGCACATTTGAGAAATTGGGAGGAAGCTCGAGTTGGTAGGCAAGGTCACCCCTCTTGCCCACAATCTTGAAAGGACCCACAAAGCGTGGAGCAAGCTTTCCTTTGATGCCAAAGCGTTGAGTGCCCTTCATGGGAGACACGGGAAAGGCCCGACTGGGAATGCCTTCTCTTCTCAAAAAATCAAAAGAGCTTTTCCCTTTTTAATAAAACAGCCACAAACAATTAAAAGCAGGGAGTTTTACAGAGAGACTTGATAAAATAAAAATAGATTTGCACTCATAGAATTATGCCCTAATTAATAAAAATAGATTTGGCATTTTTAGGCAAATAAATTAATGCACTTAAAAATTATCATATGCATCTGTTTTGCAAAGAATTAAAATGCAATCATATTGAAACAAGGTTGAGAGATAGGTTACGATTGTTACCAGAATATTTAAAATAAGTGCAACATTTTTATAGAAATTTATAAGAAAATAAAATACCACATGTTGCATTTATTAGGAAATAAGAGAGGTGGTTATTGTTTAGAGAAAGTAGTGGTGGGGTTCTTCACACCAAAACAACACATGTACCACTATCACACCAACACCACAATACACACACTCACAACAACATCACCACATGAGGAAGCATGATGAAAATTATGGATGATGATATGATGTCATGATGCAAATGACATGAAGCAAATTTTTATTACTCAAATCACAAGGGCACAACATGAAGGTTGCCACATGGAATATATTACAAGATGGCAAGGATTGCACTTGGGCTGTTACAACTCTCCCCCACTACATGAGGATGTCGTCCCAAGATCTAGGAACGGAAGAATTTGGGAAATTCGGAACGGAGAAGGTCTTCTCGTTCTCAAGTGGCTTCTTTGTCGGAGTGATGTGACCACTTCACCTTAAGAAACTTGATTGATTTGTTGCGAGTCTTATGCTCAGTCTCTTCAAGGATAGCAACTGGATGCTCATGATAGGATAGGTCTGCTTGGAGATCAATGTCTTGGAGATCAACGGTGCGCTCGGGAGTCTTGAAACACTTCCGGAGCTGAGAGACGTGAAACACATCATGCACATTTGAGAAATTGGGAGGAAGCTCGAGTTGGTAGGCAAGGTCACCCCTCTTGCCCACAATCTTGAAAGGACCCACAAAGCGTGGAGCAAGCTTTCCTTTGATGCCAAAGCGTTGAGTGCCCTTCATGGGAGACACTCGGAGATAGACAAAATCATCGATCTGAAAGGTCATGTCATGATGCTTGCTATCATAATAGCTCTTCTAACGGGATTGAGCTGCTTTGAGATTTTGACGAATGACACATCACATTTCTTCTGCTTCAGTGATCATGTCATTCCCAAGGATTTGACGCTCACCAGTTTCAGACCAATTGAGTGGGGTGCGGCACTTTCTGCCATAGAGAATCTCGAAAGGAGCCTTGCCGGAACTTGCTTGGAAACTATTGTTGTATGAAAACTCAGCAAACGGGAGACAATCTTCCCACTTCATGCCAAAAGAAATCACACAAGCTCCGAGCATATCTTCAAGGATTTGATTGACTCTCTCAACTTGACCACTAGTCTGAGGATGGAGAGCTGTGCTGAAACGGAGATTGGTCCCCATTGCAGTTTGGAAGGAATCCCAAAACTTTGAAGTGAAGATGCTTCCACGATTTGAGGATATGAGCTGAGGAATACCGTGCAAAGAAACTATCCTTGACGTGTACAACTCTGACAGCTGAGCTGCCGAGATAGATTCTTTGACCGGAAGGAAGTGGGCAACTTTGGTGAGCTTGTCGATAACCACGAAGATGGCATCATTTCCTCTCTTTGACTTGGGAAACCCAGTGACAAAATCCATCTCAACATGATCGAATTTCCACTCTGGGATAGGCAAAGGCTAAAGGAGGCCCGCTGGACGTTGATGTTCCACCTTCACTCTGCGACAAACATCACACTCGTTCACAAACTGAGCAATCTCATGTTTCATACGAGTCCACCAGAAGGTTTGCTTGAGGTCCTGATTCATTTTGGAACTTCCTGGATGAATTGAGACGAGGGAATTATGTTCTTCATCCATGATAACTTTCCTTAGATCACCTTTTGGAACCTCCAGGCGGTCCTCGAAGAACAAGGTATCTTTGTCATCAACATGGAAGCACTTATACTTTGGAATGCTCTTGGCCACACCTTTCTTAACTTTCTTCACCATAGCATCAAGAAGCTGAGCTTGGTGAATCTGATCTTCCAGAGTCGGATAGACTTGAAGATTTGCAAGAAATCCTTAAGGAACCACTTGGAGATTGAGCTTGCGGAAGGCTTCACAAAGCTCGGGTTGGAGAGGCTTGAGGATGAGACTGTTGCAATACGCCTTTCTGCTCAGCGCATCTGCAATGACATTTGCTTTTCTAGGAGTATACTCAATGCTGGGATTGTACTACTCGATCATTTCCACCCAACGTGTTTGTCGAAGATTGAGATTCGGTTGAGTGAAAATGTACTTCAAGCTCTTGTGGTCAGTGAACACCTCAACTAGTCTTCCCAACAATAGATGTCTCCAGGTCATCAGAGCATGCACAACTGCCGCCAACTCAAGATCATGAGTGGGGTAGTTCTTCTCGCTAGGCTTCACCTGACGCGAGGTATAAGCCACAACTTTCTTATCTTGCATGAGAACACCACCAGGACCTTGGAGGGAAGCATCACACAACACTTGGAAAGGCTTGGATTCATCTGGAGGAGTGAGAACTGGAGCTGAAGTCAGCTTTTCCTTGAGTGTATTGAACACCACATCACACTCAGGAGTCCACACATACTTGACACTCTTCTGAAGGAGGTTAGACAAAGGCTTAGCAATTTGAGAGAAGTTCTCGACAAATCTTCTGCAGTAACTTGCAAGCCCGAGGAAGCTTCCAAGCTGCTTGACATTCTGAGGAGGCTCCCACTTCAAGATGGCCTCAACATTCTCAGGATGCACCTTGATGCCCTCGGCAGAGATGACATGCCCAAGGTACACCACTTCATTGAGCCAAAACTCATACTTGGAGAACTTAGCATAGAATCGATGCTCTCTTAACTTGTCAAGCACAAGTCGGAGATGCTCTGCATGCTCTTCTTCAGTCTCCGAGAATACGAGAATGTCATCCAAATACACCAAGACGAACTCATTCTTGAAAGGAGAGAATATGAAGTTCATCATTCTGGAGAAGGTCGGAGGCGCATTTGCTAGACCAAAGGACATGACGGTGTACTCATAAGAGCCAAAACTCGTCCTGAAAGCAGTCTTTGGAATATCTTCTTCACGAATACGGATTTGATGATAGCCCATACGAAGATCTAGCTTCGAGAAAACCTTGGCACCTTTCAATTGCACCAACAACTCATTGATGTTGGGAAGTGGATACTTGTTCCTGATTGCCTTCTTATTCAATGGACGGTAATCGATGCTTAGTCGGTTCTTCTTGACAAATAGATCACCACAACCCCAAGGTGAAGAACTTGGTCTGATCAAACCCACACGCTCTTGTTCATCTAGCTGCTTCTTCAATTCTTTCAGCTCTTCAGGGCCAAGCTTATAAGGACGCTTGCACACTGGTTTAGTTCCAGGCTCGAGGTCAATCACAAACTCCACTGGCCGGTGAGGAGGCATTCCTGGCAATTCTTCTGGAAAGACATCTTCATACTCAGAAACGACGGGGATTTGAGAAATGGCAAAAACTTCACCCTTCTCATTGAGAGAAAATAGACGAATCGTGTCATCGCGAGCAGCGAAAATGATCACATCTTCAGAAGGATGAGTCAATTTGACTTCTTTGGCTTTACAATCAACATAAGCCTTGTTCATTGCCAGAAAATCCATGCCAAGAATAAGATCAATATCGGAATTGCCGAGAACAATTGGAGAGGCCAGAAAGGAATAATTTCCCATCTTGATAGAAACATCCGGAACTAAGCAGTTGGAATTCATTAACTTCCCAGGAGAGACAACTGATACAGGCCTAAGCAGATCTTGACAAGAGAACTCATGCTTTGCAAAGAACGGGCAAGACATAAAACAATGCGATGCACCAGTGTCAAACAAAACTTTTGCAGGAATAGAATTAACCAAGAGATTACCCATTATCACTTGAGAAGAATCCTCTGCTTCAGCTGCAATGACCATATTCACTCTTGCTGTCTTGGGATTGTGCTTCACCATAGCACTGCCTGGGGGGCTGATAGGAGGGGGAGGCGGAAGACGCCGCTGGTTGGTGCACTTGTTGGAGTAATGGCCCTTCTGACCACACTTGTGACACGTAACCTCTGAGAGCGGACGGAAGTTGCCTGGAGGAGGAGCATTTGCTGACTTGGGTGCCTGAGGCCTCTGCTGAAAACCTGGGTTGGGTGGGTGGGAAGGTCCACGACCACCGTGCTGCTTCTACTGTTGAGGAGGACGAAACGGAGGAGGAGGAGGAACCCAATACTTTTGCTTCTTAGGAACAATCTGAGAGCTGGACGAAGTAGGGTTGGAGTCTCTGAACCGCTTCTTGGAATTCTCAAGCTTGAGCTGAACTGCCTCAAACTTTAGAGCCAAGTTGTAGAACTGATCAAACACAAGAGGCTTGTGAAGGATGAGAGCAAGCTGAAGATCTTCTCTGAGGCCACCTCTGAACTGATAAATCTTGGACTTCTCATCAGGAACATCTTGCTTAGCATAGCGGGCCCGATTCTGAAACTCAGAGTTGTACTGATAGAGAGACATACTCCCCTGCTTCAGATTTCTGAACTTCTCACACATACCCTTGACAAAGCTCGTCGGGATATGATGGGCTCTGAAGTCATGGCAGAAATCATCCCAAGAGACTGCACGGCAACTTCTGGAATCCTTGTACTACTGCCACCAATCTGCTGCGTGACCCTTAAGCTGAAAATTCGCAAACTTGACATAGTCATCTGGCCTGACATTGCTGCACTCAAAATGCTTGTTCATGTCACGGAGCCAATCGTCCGCATCGAGAGGCTGATCACAACAAGTGAAGGACTTTTGTTGATTTGCGAGGAACTGGTTCAGAGTTACAAACCGCGGCTGATTATGAAAATTGCCTTGATGACCTTGTTGTCCCTGCTCCCTTTCCTGCAGCAACCTGAGCAACATCTGAGTGTTGGCATTGGTTGCGGCCATCACAACTTGCCAAGCTTCTGGAGGTGGAGGTGGGGGTGGTAGAGGATCAGACTGCTCCCCATCACGACCCTGATTCCCACGAGTTGTTTGAGCCATCCTGAAGATGGACAAGAAAATCAGCACACCATTGACAAGGATGATTGAAATAAGCTGAATCAAATGGCTTGAAAAAATTACAATGGGATATCATCACTTGCATTCAAACTGCAAATAGTAAGAACGCCTTCTGCAGGATTGTGCTAACATCATTAGATCACGAAGCCACTTGAATAACACAACAAGTATTGAGATAAGGTTGCTCAGAACAAATGTATAAACCATCATACATCTGTCGGAAGATTATCCTAGGTAACTACTGGAAATCCCACGTAGGAACTTCGAAATCTTGGTTATGCAATCGGGTCCACGGATACACAGAGTTTTTATCCATCACTCAACTCCTAGGAGTAATACTACTCTCCAATGTATCACATCCCTCAACACACAACCAAAGGTCTCGAAAACTCATCTACCTCAGACCCTCGTAATCACAACGATACTAAAGATGGTAGTACATGTGATCCCGCTCCCCAATACTGGGTGCCGCCACACTCTTCGCACCACGAATAGCATTGAAGCAATTTCTAACATCCGTGTTCTTAAGTACTAAGGAAACTGAACGTTAACGATGTGTCAAGAATCCCCTGGAGCTCTACTCCCCGGGTCCAATCCATACGTACGGGAGGCACCAAGAACAAAATTCCCGTCACATCGGTATTATAGAGGCTCCAAAATACTCGTGTGATCCAAAAAAAATTTGAGCGAGAAGAGGAGTAGAATTAAAATTCCTAAGTCGTGATTCCTCACCAGAGTATAGAAGAGGAGTAAAAGAATCCTACTCTCTGATATAACTACACTCAAAATAGTGTTTTTTTCACTAGACTCGACTCGGCCAAGTTCAATCAAGCAAGGGGGCTGCTATGGTCGGTATGGCTCTGATTACCAACTTGTAACACCCAAGATGCGGTCCTATCCATATTAAGGCGCGGGGGCCTCGACGGGGATAGAAGCGCATCTAGTCGTTTCGCAAGTACAAAAATCATTGCATACATGTAGGAAGAGATGAGTATATGAGTTGGCTTACACTCGCCACAAGCTATCTTACAAGTCCACACAATTATTCATAGATTCATCCAGAAGACAGAGTCCGGCTACGGACGAAATCAAACGATAAAAGAAGCAATGAAAACTGTCTTGCTATCCCAGGAACACCATCATGAAGCTCCCTACTCATCAGGATACGTAACGTACATACGCCTACGTTCTTCATCGTACTCCCACTGGAGCTGAGACACATCATCTGGCACGTACTCGTCAACACCTGTACCTGTATTGTTGTAATCTGTGAGCCACAGGGACTCATCAATCTCATAACCCGGGTACCGAGACTATGTAAGCCAATAGGTGAGGAATGGTTAAGTGGTGAGGCTGCAGCAAGCACTAAGCATGCATTTGGTGGCTAACTTACGAGAACATGAATGTAAATATGGCAGCCTATGCATGACGGGCGTGAACTAGCATGATCACTAAGTGATCCTGAACACCTACTTACGTCAAACATAACCCCACCGTGTTCTCTCTTGGTTCATGTTCACGAGCAGAAACAGTCACGGTTATGCACGCAGTTGGTGTATTTTATTTGAGTTTACTTCAAGTTTACTATAACCGGGTGTCAAACAAATTTCCAAGTTGCCACGTAACCGCGGGCATGGCTTTCCGAAAGATTTAACCCTGCAGGGGTGCTCCAACTCATCCATCACAAACTAACCACATGCCGCGGGAATAACCTCGACCACGAATCCCGTGATCTCCTAGGAAATTCCGTTGGAAAACCAGATAGCCCAAAGTATCCTCGGAATTCCTCGCGCAAGACATCCGAGAAAGGTAAAACAAGTCCAGCAAGACCGCCCGACGTGTCGACGAACCCGATAGGAGCAGCGTATCTCGTTCTCAGGACATGACCGGATGAGCACAGCATACAGTGGCCTGATAGACATCTCTCGAGTTGCCCCGGATTGGCCCAGCACACGACTCTAGTTTGGACCAACACTCATGAGGAGCACTAGCCCGGGTTGTTGATTAATTATCCACGGGGTAGCTATGCCCTATGCAATTCTATTAAGTTGTTTAGCAAATATAGTAGCAAAGTTGGGTCTTACCAGACTAGATTTAGGATCAAGCGACCAGTGGGCTAGACAAGTGGCGGGGGAGCGACTCGACCAGTGGGCTAGGGAAGTGGGCTTGCTTAGAGGGGGGATCTGGTTCCTTTTGAACTGACCACGTTGCTAACTCCACATCTAACAAACCTGAAGGAAAAGATACAGAGCGCTCTGCTCTGCTCGCGACAGGGAACGGCGCGGCGGCGGCGTTCTGCAGGTGGAGCGTGGCGTGCTTTGCAAGCAGGCGCTGGGTGTGCGCTACGCGGAGCCAGAGCAGGGCGAGCCGACCAGAAGGGCTTAAGGCGAGGGCTTAACCACCTTTGCTACGGATCCCATGGCGGACAGGTTCTCGGGGCGACGGAAAACTACGGCGACGATGACGAACCGGACTGGAGAGGGACTACGGGGATGGAACGGAGGGGAGCGGATGCTCACCGAGGCCCTGGGGGAGCTGGACGAGGCGATCGGGAGGCGAAGAAGAAGCTCGTAGCAGCCTGATGCAGCAGAGCTTCCGGACCACGCCGGTGACGATGACGGGGCCGACGGCGTGGAGATGCTCCTGTCCCCCTAACGCAGGGAACGGTTCGAGGAAGGTCTCGAGGCTCTTCGGGATGCCATGGATGAAGCGGAGGAAGCTTCCGGAGGCGATGATCGATGACGAAGACGACCAGCGCCCTCTGCTTCTTTTCCTGAACCTACTGAACCCTCTCTGCTCTGCTCACGGGGGTGCCATAAGGAGAGGCAAAGGTTGGAGGGAGGAGCGGCGGCGGCACGAAGGAAGGGGGAAAACCCTAGGGACGCTGGCTGGCTTTAAAGGAGCGGGGGGGGGGGGGCAAACGGCGCCGGCCTCGGCGTCCTTGAAGCTCACGGCACCGAGCGCTCTCTCTCTCTCTCTCTCTGAGGTAGGCGACGGCGTTACTGTGGGGCAGGTGGCCATTTGCGGGGCATGGGCCAGGGGCTGCGGGAGCGCTAGTTGGGTCGCGGGGAAGGGAAAGGCCCGACTGGGAATGCCTTCTCTTCTCAAAAAATCAAAAGAGCTTTTCCCTTTTTAATAAAACAACCACAAACAATTAAAAGCGAGGGAGTTTTATAGAGAGACTTGAGAAAATAAAAATATATTTGCACTCATAGAAGTATGTCCTAATTAATAAAAATAGATTTGGCATTTTTTAGGCTAATAAATTAATGCACTTAAATATTAGCATATGCATCTGTTTTGCAAAGAATTAAAATGCAATCATATTGAAACAAGGTTGAGAGCTAGGTTACAATTGTTACCAGAATATTTAAAAGAAGTGCAACATTTTTATAGAAATTTATAAGCAAATAAAATACCACATGTTGCATTTATTAGGAAATAAGAGATGTGGTTATGGTTTAGAGAAAGTGTTGGAGGGGTTCTTCACACCAAAACAACACATGTACCACTATCACACCAACACCACAATACACACACTCACAACAACATCACCACATGAGGAAGCATGATGCAAATTAAGACGAATCTGGCCAAGTCGTCAGGAACAAAGCTTGTCTTTTAACTCAAGGCTACACACAGGTTGAGGGTATTGACTTCGAGGAAACGTTTGCACCAGTTGCTAGGCTCGAAGCCATACGCATATTACTTGCTTATGCTAACCATCATGACATATGCCTATATTAAATGGATGTCAAAAGTGCATTCCTCAATGGTAAGATTGAGGAAGAAGTATATGTTGCTCAACCTCCAGGGTTCGTAGACCTAAAACATCCTGACAAAGTCTACATGCTCAACAAGGCACTATATGGCCTCAAGCAAGCACTAAGAGCCTGGTATTACACACTCAAGGAGTTCCTCATGAAGAAAGACTTCAAACCAGGTTCACTCGATCCCACACTCTTTACCAAATCTTATGATGATGAACTATTTGTATGTCAAATCTATGTGGATGACATTATCTTCGGTTGCACTGAAAGTCATTACAGTGATGAGTGTAGCTTCATGATGCAAGAGCAATATAAGATGTCAATGATGGGAGAGCTGAAGTTCTCCTTTGGGCTCCAAATTCAACAACAACCCAATGGCATCTTCATATCTAAGGAGAAGTACCTCAAGGACTGCCTCAAAAAGTTTGGCATGCAAGAATGCAAAGGCTACAAGTCACCAATGCCAACAAACGGCCACCTCTACACTATTGAAAATGGTAAAGATTTTGATCAGAAGGTATATCGCTCCATGATCGGCTCTTTATTGTACCTATGTACATCTAGGCCAGATATAATGCTTAGCATTTGCACGTGTTCCCTTTTCTAAGCGGCACCAAAGGAATCAGATCACCTTGCGGTGAAGCAAATTCTTTGATACTTGGCTCACACCCCAACGCTAGGATTATGGTATCTAAAGGGCTCAAAGTTTGATCTCATCAGTTATTCAAATTCAGAGTTTTCAGAGATAGAGCGGTCCGCAAGTCCACTTCAGGCACTTGTCACTTTCTTGGACGATCTCCCGTATGTTGGTCTTCAAAGAAGCAGAATTGTGTATCACTCTCCACTACCGAAGCCAAATACATTGCTGCTCGTGCCTGTTGCACACAACTTCTTTGGATGAAGAAAACCCTCAAGGACTATGACATCAACATGAAGAAAGTACCTCTCTACTGTGAAAACGAGAGTGCCATCAAGATCACCCACAACCCAATGCAGCACTCAGAGACAAAGCATATCCAGATACGACATCGTTTCCTTCGTGATCATGTATTGAAGGGAGACATCGTCATCAAGCATGTGAAGACAGGGAGTAGTTGGCAGATATCATCATGAAGCCTTTGGATGACAAGAGGTTTTGCAGGTTGCAGTTTTAGCTAAATATCTTAGAATCCTCAAATGTCCTGTGAACGGACACACATCCGAACGCTTATGCATTTTGATGACTTTGATGCACAACACACGAAGTAACATATGTTTTCAACTAATGAAGATACTAGGTGTGAATATATTAACGAAGAATATGATTTCAAAGCACCATGATAATTGTGCGCTGTGTCTGAGTCAAACATTCTTATACAGTGGGTAACAACACCCCCCCTCTTGAAGACATTGTTTTATTTTCACAACGATGTCTATGTCTTCAAGAAACTAAGTTTATCTTCAAGTTGAACTTTTGTCTTCGATCTTGAAAAACTTGTCCTTTGAATATATCATATAAACTATTCTGGAGTTTTTGTCCTATACAACATTTAGCTAATAGCTATGTCTTCGAATTTTACCAGGGTCCCACTACGCCGAAGGGTCAGGGGCATATCCATCTCAAAATGTCGGACCGCTCCACTTCTTACCCATCTATAAATACCCAACCCCCTGCTCATTTATTACGGTCCTTACCTCTCTTGTTCTCGCTCTCGAGCTTCAAAACCCTAGCGCCGCCACAGGATTCCATCATCGCCGGAGGAGAAGCGCTTATCTACCGTGAGCCCTTCGTCTTCGTACTCATGACGGTCGCGGTTTATCTTCGCGCCGCCGTCAACGTAGATGTTTGCCACCACCGAGTCAGATCGAGCCGCTTAGCTTATTCGCCTCGTCAGGATATTCTTCAGTGTTCATCTCTATGGTAATTAAAAACACATATTTACCATTTGATAGATCTGTAAAATTTCCAAATATCTTCTAATGTTGTTTTTCCACCTTGTTTTCAATAACAATCAAACATCAATCTCATTTTGCTAAGTGCTTTCACTTGTGTTGAAAATATGGTTTGATTCCTCACTTGTGCAATTTTTGGGATTTGCACAAGTTTTAAACCACCTTATCTTGTGCAAAAGTGAATATCTTCGTGATATGAGGTCATTATCTTCAGACCATGTTTTATCTCCAAAACCTTCTGAGAATGCATATGTCCTCTGCTATTCCCCTCTTGTTGGGGTATGACCATCTATGGGACCATCAGGGCCCCATTGCGGTTCTGCTGTGGGGATCTATGTACGCAAAGAGCAACACCAACTAGAGCGTGGTCAGGGTTTAGACAGGTTCAGGCCGCTCGGAAGCGTAAAACCCTACGTCATGTGTGTTTATATCTGCCCAGTGGGGACCAGTGTACCACGGCCCGTCTGCTTCTGGGCCAGGAGGCGACTGGTGGGACAACTCGATAAGGGGTGGCTTGGCGCCGGCCGTCCCGGGGAGACTGCCTCACGAGGGGGTGATCCCATGAGGCTCCTCTCCGTTAGGCTGTGCCTAGCCTGATCTGCCAATGCCGGACCACCTCGTGATTCCCCTTGCAGGGGGGGGGGGGGCATGCTGCAACGACTGGCATGCGACGCAAGTTCGGAGGACCCTGGTGCCGGCACATTCGTGGCGCGTCCGTGTGGGGTAGGATGACAGAGGCCGTGCCAGCAGGCGTTGCCGGGTGTAGTTTCCTTTCTGGTAATAAAAAACAGCGGGCGACACCTCTACAAAAGCAAGTTCCCCAAAGGATTCCATTTCGAAGAACGGAGATCAGGATGGATCAGTGCTGCTAGATGGAGGTCATCGTCCAGCCCGCGACCACGTCACCAAGACTACTTTACCAGGCGTTTCGGGCCCGTGGGACTAGGGGAACACAAGCCCGTCTACCTGCGGGCCAAGGCACGGCGCATGCCGTGGGCTAATGCGGCCCACCGTCGGATCTCATAGGCGAGGCCCTCGCGAGGGCCCCCGCCTCGCGAGGCCAGGGGGCAGTAGTCGTCATCAAGGGCCTCATGGAGCCCCCTTTCGTGAGGTCACCTCCTGGGGACGCCTCCGAGGCTTTCGCAGGGGCGGCTTTATCAAAGACGGCCTGACATGGTCGCGCGGCCCTTTACCGCCTTGTGGGTGACACGCGCCACACCAGGCGGCGCAGGAGTGGTGCCAGCATGCACGGACAGAGGGGCTTTCCTCTTTGGTGACAAAGGGGCGGGGCTAGCTCGCGGGTTCCCAAGGAAATCCCCAAAGGTTTCCCTTCTTGTGTAAGAGGACCAAGACCGGGGGCTTGGCAGGACGGAGGTCACCCCTGAGCCCACAAGCACATCACGACGTGGAGCTTTGACAGGCGAAGACCACTTTTGTCAGGATAGGTTGCAGCCCCCCTTCAAACTGGCCGTTGTGGCAACCCTTCCCACCTTGTGTTTTCGGGGGGAAGAGGACCAAGGCCAGTATAAGAGTAGGGAACTAGCCACCGTAGAGAGCATCGAACCCTGGGCAGGAAAGAACACACCTTGTACTCATCTTCATCCTCAAGCAATTGAGACAAGCAGGAGTAGGGTCTTACACCGCGAGGTGGCCCGAACCTGGGTAAACAGTGTGTCCTTTGTTCGTCTTAGTTCGAGTCGCCAGAGGGTCGCCGTGAGGTTGTGAGGCAGAGTAGGGCAGGAGAGCGAGTGCACCCCAGAGTTCGAATCTTTCTGGGTCCCCGTAGCCCTGTTTCCGACATTTGGCGCGCCAGGTAGGGGTGCGCCGACGTTCTCCAGCTCCGTTTTGGCTCCAGCTCCACCGACCCCATGGCCGACGCTCGCCGCGTGCGCGCCGAGCGCAAGGCGGCCCGGGTCGCTCAGACCGTGCGTGCAGGCCATAACGGCCGCCGCCACTCCGACGGCGCCGAAGCCGCCGCAGCCACCGACCCTGCTACCCGCGAGTAGCAGGACTCCTCCGTGCACCCCACCGAGCAGCAGGAGGGTCGCACCGCCCCAGTTTGCTCCTGTGGTACCAGCCTCGGGCAGCCGCACACACGGGCCGCGCAGCTCGTGGCATGCGAGCCGCTTCGTCACCACCCAACTGGTACTGACCGTGATGCTTGGCGAGGCCTCCTCGTCGGGCCCGTCGCCGCCGCAAGAAGGACCCAAGCGTCATTCCGTTCGCCCTGCCCTCCAACGTCGCACGTCGAGGCCGCGACGCGTCGGCTCAGCTAAGTCCCAAGGCGGCCCGCCCTCGCCTAACGGGGATGCCGGGGCGTGCCGAGAGCAGCGTTCGGTGGCATGCATTCTCGGCGGGGCCTAGGCCCCAGTCGCCGACCGCCACTTCAAGCCATCTTTCCGAAGAGCGGGCGCGTCCCTCAGGGAGCACGAGTCCGCGCCGTTGCCTACCTGGGCGCTATGCGATATCACCTTCAACGCAGGGGATCACCCGAGGTCTCCGACTGCCGCGGGCGCTCTCCCCATGGTGTGCACCCCCACCATCAGTAATGTCGCGGTTACCAAGACTCTCATCGATGGGGGCGCAGGACTCAACATCATCTCCGTCGCGACCTTCGAGGCACTCCAGGTGCCCTACGACCAGCTGACGCCCACCAGGCCTTTCTCCGGGGTGGTTGGCGGGACCGCGGCCCCCCTTGGGCAGATATGCCTCCCCGTCACCTTCGGCACGCGCGACAATTAGCGCACTGAGCTCATCGACTTCGATGTGGCGCACGTCGGCCTCCCGTACAATGCCATCTTGGGCTACCTAGCGCTCGCCAAGTTCATGGCGGCGACCCACCCGAGTTACAATGTCATCAAGATACCCGGTTACGCCGGCGTCATGACCGTCAAATGCGACGAGTGGGAGGCGGTTAGCTGCCTCGAGTGTGTGTACTGTCGGATTTCGGGCTCCACAAAACCCGAAGAGGTTCGAACACAGGGGTGTGTGCGAAGATCCCCAACAGCTTCACCCTCTAGCTCTCAGCTCGACGGCCTAGCCAAACAAGCTCACACACTCCCAGGAAGAAGATTAGCACACGAGGATTTACCCAGGTTCGGGCCGCTGCGAAGCGTAAAACCCTACTCCTGCCTTTTGGTGGATTGCCTCACGAGGAGGTTGGTGGATGAACTAGTACAGTGGTCAGTCGCCTCGCGAGGATGCTCGGGCGGTGTTTTTCGTCCTCCCCTTCTACAAAGCAGCCTAACCTCTATTTATAGTGGCCAGGGTCCTCTTCCCTTATCGCAATGGCGGGAAGGGATCCCACAACGGCCAAATTCGAAGGGGGACATGAGGTACACCCTTATCTTGACGAAAGGTGGTCTTTGCCTGCAAAGTAGCCAGTGGTGATGCAGAGGTGGGGTCGGTGATGACGCCCGCCCTGCGGAGCTCGTGGTCTTGGTCTTGTTGCACCGGAATGGAAACCTTTGGGGGGGGTGCTTTGGGAACCCGCGTTCGCCCTTGCCTCCTTTGCACCAAAGAGGAAACTGTCTCCTCTGGCGCGCTGGTGCCCGCCTGGCCCGTCTGTGTCACCCTTGACCTCCCGAGGCCGAGCATTGCATAGAGATCTCCGCCGCTCAGGAGGGGGCCTGGGGAGGTCTCTTCTCCCCGAGGGTCTTGGTGTCGTCCTCCTCGCGAGCTTGGGGCTCTCGCGAGGGCCTTGTCTTGAGTGAGGCCGTTCCGGGCCGTGATTGGCCGTCAAGGTGGGCCACGCCCTGGGCCGCAGGCCGGCAGGTCTGGGTACCCCCGTCCCTAGAACGCCGACAGCAGCCCTCGGGCCCAAGGCGCGGTTGGGTTGGCTTCGGGGCGAAGCCGTAGAAGCCGACCCAAGCGACGCGGGCCCCAATCGCGTGCGGGCCCATCCTGGTGCGTGGCACATAACGAGAGGCGAGCGCCTCCGCTCCCCGAAGACGTTGGGAACCGCTCCGAGTCAAGCCGGCGCGAGGCTTGTGCACCGCGCCAGCCATCATTGCCCTTAATTGAATGCGGTCGTCTCATTGCGTCCCCCCCCTCGGGCCACGCGGATGTGACCAGACGAGGGCAGACGAAGCGACGTGAAGCAGGGCAGCTCGCCGACCGAGTCTGGAACGTGGCGCCAGAGGAGCGCACGGCGTCTCCACTCCCCACGTTGTCCCGTGAGCAGCGGGTGCGCCTATAAACCTGCCCTGCCCGGGGGGTCTTGCCATCCCGACGCGCACTCTCGCTTCCCAACCTTCCGAAGATATCTTTCTCTTCCTCATTTCTTTCTTTATCTTCCATGGCGTCTGGAGGGAGTGCCGCAGGTGCGGGGAAGTGCATGGAGCCCTCGGTTCCGCCGTCAGCCCCTGGAGGCAGCGGCGGGGGGCCTTCGAGGTCGGCCCAAGCTCGCCGGTGCTGGGCCATCATCGACGAGTAAGTGTTCCGTTACCCCCAGCCTTCTTGTGCAATCATGCCCGGCACGCCGGACCTGATCGTTTCCTCCCCCCAGGGCGCCCGCTCCCAAGAGGCGCAGGCTCGACGAGCTCCAGGAGGAGGCAGACGCGTTGAGGGCCCAGCTGGCGGACGCCGAGGCTGCCCTCCAAGCCGCGCTCAGGGGCGAGGCGGAGGCCCAAGCGAAGCTGGCGTCCCTCCAGGCCCAAATCAAGGGGGCAGCTGACGCCGTGCAGGCCGCCCAGGATGAGGCGGCGCACGCGAGGATGCTGGAGGCGTAGCGCGCCAAGCAGTACCTGGACATCGCCCACCGCGCGGTTGGTGCGATGAGCCGGTTCATCAGGGAAGCCCCCGCGCTGCCGTGCGTGCACGGCGACGGGGGCTACCTCAACTTCTTCGGCAAGGTGGTGGAGGCGCTGGAGACCGACGTCTCCCAGGTGGACGAGGACAACGCGTCCAGTGCGCGCGACCTTCTGGACATTGCGCTGACGCGCGTCTTCTCCAACCTGCGCCGCCACATCCCGAAGCTTGACCTCCCCCGCGTCATGGAGCCGGTGCCTGAGGAGCTCCAGAGGCCCCTCCGAGACGAGGTGCGCCCGCACGTAGAGGCCCTGGTGGAGCGGTTCGTCCAAGAGCCTTCCTTTGACGAGGGCGATGACTCCGGCGCTGGGGCAAGCGGAGGTCTGGACGGCGACAGCGGCTCCTCTGCCTAGGATTCCTCATTCTCTTCCTCTGGTCCCTGTCACATCAAGAAGCTCTTGGCCCCTGGGGGCATTAACACTTTTGCGTTTTACCTTCGTTTTCTTCCCTCTCCTTTGAGATGTTAGTTTCTTGTTTTGTGTGATGCGCCCTCGTCTCCTGCGTGGAGTTCTGTGTCATCGTTGGTGCGGCACCGCGCACTCCCTCGCACCTTTGCCTGTACTGATGTCCCGCTGCTCCGCGTCCGACGCTCTTCGTGAGGTCCGCTGAGGCGTCGCACTACGCCTAGCAATGACGGTCCATTAGGGCCTCGTGAGGCTGACCCTCCTGAGGTGGAGTGTGCCGTCCCAAGACTGGGGTTTTAGCGACGACACCGCGAGAGGCCGGATTCCTTCCTTTCGCGCTGCCCTTCCCTGTACCTTGAGCAACAAGTGGCCTGACGGGGTCACATGGTAAACTGTAGCGCGGTCGGGGTACTTAGCTTGATAGGCCGTGGCGAGCTCGTGCGCTGCATGGTGCAGCTGTGGCGTTTAGGGAGCTCGAGGATCTCGCCGGGGAGGGCTTCCTTCTTGCGAGCGGAATGGTTTGGGAGCCTTTTCATCACTCTACGTCGGCAGGGCCCAACCCCGCGCATACCTCGACCGCCGTTGGGTGATGACCCACAAGTATAGGCGATCTATCGTAGTCCTTTCGATAAGTAAGAGTGTCAAACCCAACGAGGAGCAGAAGGAAATGACAAGCAGTTTTCAGTAAGGTATTCTCTGCAAGCACTGAAATTATCGGTAACAGATGGTTTTGTGATAAGATAATTCGTAACGGATAGCAAGTAACAAATGTAGCAAAGGTGCAGCAAGGTGGCCCAATCCTTTTTGTAGCAAAGGACAAGCCTGGACAAACTCTTATATAAAGAAAAGCGCTCCCGAGGACACATGGGAATTTCTGTCAAGCTAGTTTTCATCATGCTCATATGATTCACGTTCGTTACTTTGATAATTTGATATGTGGGTGGACCGGTGCTTGGGTGCTGCCCTTACTTGGACAAGCCTCCCACTTATGATTAACCTCTCTCGCAAGCATCTGCAACTACGAAAAAGGAATTAAGATAAATCTAACCATAGCATGAAACATATGGATCCACACATAAACTAGGGTTTAAGCTTCTGTCACTCTAGCAACCCATCATCTACGTATTACTTCCCAATGCCTTCCTCTAGGCCCAAATAATGGTGAAGTGTCATGTAGCCGACGTTCACATAACACCACTAGAGGAGAGACAACATACATCTCATCAAAATATCGAACGAATACCAAATTCACATGATTACTTATAAGAAGATTTATCCCATGTCCTCAGGAACAAACATAACTACTCACAAAGCATATTCATGTTCATAATCAGAGGAGTATTAATTATCATTAAGGATCTGAACATATGATCTTCCACCAAGTAAACCAACTAGCATCAACTACAAGGAGTAATCAACACTACTAGCAACCCACAGGTACCAATCTGAGGTTTTGAGACAAAGATCGGATACAAGAGATGAACTAGGGTTTGGAGAGGAGATGGTGCTGATGAAGATGTTGATGGAGATTGACCCCCTCTCGATGAGAGGATCGTTGGTGATGACGATGGCTTTGATTTCCCCCTCCGGGAGGGAAGTTTCCCCGACAGAACAGCTCCGCCGGAGCCCTAGATTGCTTCTGCCCAGGTTCTGCCTCGAGACGGAGGCGCTTCGTCCCGAAAGCTCTCTTATGATTTTTTCTAGGTCAAAACCCTCCATATAGTAGAAGATGGGCACCGGAGGCCTGCCAGGGGGCCCACAAGCCATAGGGGCACGCCTAGGGGGGTAGGGCGCGCCCCCCAGGCTTGTGACCTCCTGGTGGGTCCCCTCTGGTATTTCTTTCCCCCAATATTTTTTATAAATTCCAAAATAATTCTCCGTAACTTTTCAGGAATTTTGGAGTTGTGCAGAATAGGTCTCTCATATTTGCTCCTTTTCCAGTCCAGAATTCCAGCTGCAGGCATTCTCCCTCTTCATGTAAACCTTGTAAAATAAGAGACAAAAGGCATAAGTATTGTACCATAATGTGTAATAACAGCCCATAATGCAATAAATATCAATATAAAAGCATGATGCAAAATGGACGTATCAACTCCCCCAAGCTTAGACCTCGCTTGTCCTCAAGCGAAAGCCGAGATCGATAAATATGTCCGCATGTTAAGAGATAGAGGTGTCAATAAAATAAAATACGGACATGAGAGCATCATGATCATCTTTAGAACATCAATACTTATTGATATATAATTTCTTATACTAGAGTAACAATTCATTAACAAGGTAAAGTATGAATCAAGAACTCTATTGAGAACCAACAAACTATGATCTCAGTCATTGAAGCAATTTCAATTTATCATAACATCGGAAAGAGTCAATATAAGAGCTTATAAAGCAAATCCACATACTCAATCATCTTTTAGTCTTTCATAATTGCGAACACTCACGCGGTACTTATGAGGTCAAAGCTTCAATTGGACACAAAGAAATATAGGGGCTTATAGTTTTGCCTCCCAACTATTTACCACAAGGGTAATGTCAACAGAAATAACTCATGATCACCCACATCCGAGTGGATATATGTGTCTAGATCATTCCCCAACACATGACGCTTGCCAAGAGAGAAAGGCAAAATAAAGGAAGTGGTGAGGATCACCACGACTCTTGCATAAAGGTAACTACTAGAAAGTAAAAGTAACAGATAGGCCCTTCGCAGAGGGAAGCAGAGGTTGTCATGCGCTTTTATATTTGGATGCGCAATCTCTTAATGCAAAAGAACGTCACTTTATATTGCCACTTGTGATAAAGAACTTTATTATGCAGTCTGTCGCTTGTATTTCTTCCATATCACAAGTTCGTACAAAGTTTATTTTCCTCACACTAATAGATCATACATATTTAGGGAGCAAAATTTTTTATTGCTTGCACCGATGACAACTTACTTGAAGGATCTTACTCAATCCATAGGTAGGTATGGTGGACTCTCATGGCAAAACTGGTTTAAAGGTGTTTGGATGCACAAGTAGTATCTCTACTTGGTGCGGAAGTTTTGGCTAGTATGAGGTGGAAGCAAGCGTCACATGTTAGAGGATCCATGACAATATAACTTCTATTCGGAAATAAGCAAACATAACTCATTATGTTGTCTTCCTTGTCTAACATCAACTTCTTAGCATATAGTATTTTAATGAGTGCTCACAATCATAAAAGATGTCCAAGATAATATATTTATATGCGAACCTCTGTTTCTTTATTACTTTCTTTTAATTACAGCAATGACCAATCGCTATGTTTGTCAACTCACAACAAGTTTCAATCAACATACTTCTTATATGTGAAGTCATCACTCCCCATAATATCATCATATATACTCTTTGCTTTTATTCTATACTTATTTTATTTCTTTTTCTCAAGATCATAGCAAGCAAGCAAAGCCCTCAACTCAAAACTACTTTTTATTATATAACTCTCGGACTCGCTTACATAGGGGGAATATAAAGCAAAACTCAAAGCTAGATCATACTAAAAACTTTATTCTACTAGATCAACATATAACCAAAAAGGAGCGAACTAAGAAAAATGATAAAAGTAAAAGATGTGATGGTGATACGATACCGGGGCACCTCCCCCAAGCTTGGCACAAGCCAAGGGTAGTGCCCATACCCATGTGTTTAGTTGTCTTTCTTCGGAGGTGGTGATGTTGGAGTTGTTGATGAGGTTGGGAGCTTGTCCTCCTTCTTCCAAGGCATAGGCTCACCATCGTAAAAAGATGAACGAGTCTCCAGGATTCTCAAATCTACAGCCAAACTCATTCTCTTAAATCTGTATTCATACTCACAGTTTTGGTTTTGCAGGTCATAGATCTGGGCTTGGAGATGCTCGATTTTCTCGTAAAGCTTGAAGATGTGTTCCCCGATGTCCTTGGCGTCCAGCTTGTGTTTATGGGTAAACTCCGTGATCATCATGTGATTGGCATTGAGTCCACGTTCCACCATCCCTTGGAACTTGAAGACTTGCTGCTCCATTGCTTCGAGCCTTGTTTCCACGCTTCCGGTCTTCTTTGGCCATTCAACATCACGGATGTGCAGCACCCCCTCACGCATCTCAATGGTTTGGGGGTGTCGCAACACCTCCGCAAGGTAGGGGTTGATGGCCTTCTCGAAGAACTTGTCCTTCGAAGCACTTGGGGACGTCATGGCGATCTAAATCTGTCTGGAAAACAACTCGAAACAAAAACAGGAGATAATGTTGTGATACGAAGGTCAAAACCTTCGGGAGATTATATAAAGAATTTTTACCGACCTAAAGGAGTGTACCACAAGAAAACGGAGTCCGGAGGGTGCACGGGGTGGCCACAAGCCACAGGGGCGCGCCCAGGGGGGTAGGGCACGCCCCCTGGCTTGTCGCCTCCTCGTGCACTTTTCGGACTACTTTAAATTTTCCTAATTTTTTAAATATTCCAAAATGGAGAAAAATTGCTATTGAGAAAGTTTTGGAGTTGGTTTGCTTACCGTAACACATACCTGTTCCTTTTCGGAGTCTGAAACGTTCTGGTAGGTCTCCCTAATGTACTCCTCCGGAGTTATGGTATTGATAATATTGGTTTGAACATTTATGGGAGTACCTAATATATAATGTTTGATTCTTTGCCTGTTTACCACCTTCGGATTTGTGCCTTCGGCGTTGTTGATCTTGATGGCACCGGAACGATATACTTCCTCGATAATGTAAGGCCCTTCCCATTTAGAGAGAAGTTTTCCTGCAAAAAATCTTAAACGAGAATTGTATAGCAAGACATGGTCACCTACATTGAATTCATGCTTTTGTATCCTCTTATCATGCCATCTCTTAACTTTTTCTTTAAACAACTTGGCATTCTCATAGGCCTGGGTTCTCCATTCATCAAGTGAGCTAATGTCAAACAACCTCTTCTCACCAGCAAGTTTGAAATCATAGTTGAGCTCTTTGATTGCCCAATAAGCTTTATGTTCTAGTTCTAGAGGTAAGTGACATGCTTTACCATAAACCATTTTATACGGAGACATACCCATAGGGTTTTTGTAAGCAGTTCTATAAGCCCATAATGCATCATCAAGTTTCTTAGACCAATTCTTTCTAGATCTATTAACAGTCTTTTGCAAGATCAATTTAATTTCTCTATTGCTTAATTCTACTTGACCACTAGACTGAGGATGATATGGAGATGCAATTCTATGATTAACATCATACTTAGCAAGCAATTTACGAAAAGCACCATGAATAAAGTGTGAACCACCATCAGTCATTAAATATCTAGGGACTCCAAATCTAGGGAAAATAACTTCTTCAAGCATTTTAATAGAAGTGTTATGATCAGCACTACTATTTGGAATAGCTTCTACCCACTTAGTAACATAATCAACAGCAACTAAAATATGAGTATACCCGTTAGACTTTGGAAAAGGTCCCATATAATCAAAACCCCAAACATCAAATGGTTCAATAACAAGAGAGTAATTCATAGGCATTTCCTGACGTCTACTTATATTACCAATTCTTTGACATTCATCACAAGACAAGACAAACTTACGAGCATCCTTGAAGAGAGTAGGCCAATAAAAACCAGATTGTAATACCTTGTGTGCAGTTCTATGTCCAGCGTGGTGTCCTCCGTAGGCCTCGGAGTGACACTTGTGTAGGATCTATTCCTGTTCATGCTCAGGTACACAACGTCTAATAACAGCATCTACTCTTTCTTTATAAAGGTGTGGATCATCCCAAAAGTAATGTCTTAAATCATAGAAGAACTTTTTCTTTTGTTGGTATGTGAAACTAGGTGGTATAAATTTAGCAACAATGTAATTAGCATAATCAGCATACCATGGAGCATTACGTGAAGCATTTATGACAGCTAATTGTTCATTAGGAAAGCTATCATTAATAGGTAGTGGGTCATCAAGAACATTTTCTAACCTAGACAAGTTATCTGCTACGGGGTTCTCAGCTCCCTTTCTATCAATAATATGCAAATCAAATTCTTGTAGCAGAAGAACCCATCTAATAAGTCTAGGTTTAGCATCTTTCTTTTCCATAAGATATTTAATAGCAGCATGATCAGTGTGAACAGTTACCTTGGAATCAACAATATAAGGTCTGAACTTATCACAAGCAAACACAACTGCTAAAAATTCCTTTTCAGTGGTAGCATAGTTTCTTTGAGCACTGTCTAGAGTTTTACTAGCATAATGGATAACATTTAATTTCTTATCAACTCTTTGTCCTAGGACAGCACCAACGGCATAATCACTGGCATCACACATAATTTCAAAGGGTAGGTTCCAATCAGGTGGTTGAACAACAGGTGCAGTGATCAAGGCTTTCTTAATGATTTCAAATGCTTCTACACCATCATCATCAAAAACAAAAGGTATATCTTTTTGCAAGAGATTAGTGAGAGGCCGAGAAATTTTAGAGAAGTCTTTAATAAATCTCCTATAGAAACCAGCATGACCAAGGAAACTTCTTATATCTCTGATATCCGTAGGACACGGCATTTTTTCAATAGCATCAACTTTAGCTTTATCAACTTCAATACCTCTTTCGGAGATTTTGTGTCCCAAGACAATGCCCTCATTAACCATAAAGTGGCACTTCTCCCAATTCAAGACAAGATTAGTTTCTTCACATCTCTGCAAAACTCGATCAAGGTTGCTCAAGCAATCATCAAAAGAAGTTCCGTAAACGGAGAAATCATCCATGAAAACCTCAACAATCTTTTCACAAAAGTCAGAGAATATAACAGTCATACATCTTTGAAAGGTAGCAGGTGCATTTCATAAACCAAAAGGCATACATCTATAAGCAAAGGTACCGAAAGGACAAGTAAAAGTGGTCTTCTCTTGGTCCTCTTTTGACACAGGTATTTGAGAAAATCCAGAATAACCATCTAGAAAGCAAAAGTGTGTGTGTTTGGATAGTCTTTCTAGCATTTGATCAATAAAAGGTAGAGGGTAATGATCTTTCCTAGTAGCTTTATTTAATTTCCTAAAATCAATTACCATTCTATATCCTGTAACAATTCTTTGCGGGATCAATTCATTTTTATCATTAGGAACAACGGTAATACCTCCCTTCTTAGGGACACAATGAACGGGACTAACCCATCTGCTATCAGCAATAGGATAAATTATACCTGCCTCCAGAAGCTTTAATATATCATTTCTTACCACTTCTTTCATTTTAGGATTTAACCCTCGTTGGTGATCAACAACTGGTTTAGCATCAGGCTCCATATTAATTGTATGCTGACATAGAGTGGGACTAATGCCCTTAAGATCATCAAGGGTATATCCAATAGCAGCACGGTGCTTCCTCAGAGTTTTCAATAATCTCTTTTCTTCATGCTATGAAAGGTTAGATCTAATAATAACATGATATATCTTCTTTTCATCAAGATAAGCGTATTTCAGAGTATCCGGTAATTGTTTAAGCTCAAACCCGGGATCACCCTTGGGTGGAGGAGGATCCCCAAGTATTTCAATAGGCAAGTTGTGTTTCAAAATAGGATGCTGATCAAAGAAAATCTTATCTATTTCATTCCTTTCATTCATATGCATATCGTTTTCATGGTCTAGCAAATATTGTTCTAAGGGATCAGTAGGAGGCACGACAATAGAAGCAAGACCAATAATTTCATCCTTACTAGGCAATTCTTTATCACGGGGTTGTCTACGAAATTTAGAGAAATTGAACTCATGAGACACATCCCCAAAACTTACAGTAACAGTTTCTTTCTCACAATCTATCTTAGCATTAACAGTATTCAAGAAAGGTCTACCTAATATAATGGGGCAAAAATCATCTTGTGGGGAACCAAGAACAAGAAAATCAGTAGGATATTTTATTTTCCCACACAAGACTTCAACATCTCTAACAATCCCAACTGGTGCTATAGTATCTCTATTAGCAAGCTTAATGGTAACATCAATTTCTTCTAATTCAGCTGGTGCAATATCATTCATAATTTCTTGATATAAGGTAAAGGGAATTGCACTCACACTAGCACCCACATCACATAAGCCATGATAACAATGATCTCCTATTTTAACAGAAACAACAGGCATGCCAACAATAGGTCTATGTTTATCTTTAGTATCAGGTCTAGCAATTCTAGCAGCTTCATCACAGAAATGAATAACATGCCCATCAATATTATCAACCAAGAGATCTTTAACCATAGCAATACTAGGTTCAACTTTGATTTGTTCAGGGGGTGTAGGTGTTCTAGTATAACTCTTATGAACCACAGTTGAAGCTTTAGCATGTTCCTTTATTCTAACAGGGAAAGGTGGTTTCTCAATATAAGCAGCAGGAATAACAGGATCAACATTATAAATAATAGTTTCTTCTTCAACTTTAATAGGTTCAACTACTTTCACTTCAATGGGAGGATGATATTTAAACCACTTATCCTTAGGGAGATCAACATGAGCAGCAAAAGATTCACAGAAAGAAGCTACTATCTCAGAGTCAAGTCCATATTTAGTGCTAAAATCACGAAAAGCATCGGTGTCTATAAAGGATTTAACATAATCAAACTTAAGGTTTATACCTGACTCCTTACCTTCATCGAGTTCCCAATCTTTAGAGTTGCGTTTAATTCTTTCCAATAAACCCCATTTGAATTCAATATCCTTCTTCATAAAGGAACCAGTACAAGAAGTATCGACCATGGATTGATCATTACGAGAAAGCCGAGCATAAAAATTCTGAATAATAATTTCTCTTGAGAGCTCATGATTGGGGCATAAATATAACATTGACTTAAGCCTCCCCCAAGCTTGAGCGATACTTTCTCCTTCACGAGGCCAAAAATTATAAATATAATTCCGATCATGATGAACCAGATGCATAGGATAAAACTTCTGATGAAATTCAAATTTCAATCGGTTGTAGTTCCATGATCCAATATCATCACATAGCCTATACCATGTCAATGCCTTCTCCTTCAAAGATAAAGGAAAGACCTTCTTCTTGACATCATCCTCGGGCAAACCTGCAAGCTTAAATAATCCACAAACTTCATCCACATAGATCAAATGCGAATCAGGATGTAGTGTTCCATCTCCTGCATAAGGATTAGCTAGCAGTTTCTCTATCATACCCGAATGAATTTCATAATACATATTTTTAGTAGGTTCAGTAGGTTGAGGAGCAACTCTTTGTGCTTCCGGTCGAGGTGAAGATACCCCGAACAAGCCCCTCAAAGGATTATTTTCCATAGTAACAAGTGACAGTAAATTTCAGCACACTATATAAATTTTTCCTTACCAAATTCCACTCACCAAAGGCGCTTCACTCCCCGGCAACAGCGCCAGAAAAGAGTCTTGATGACCCACAAGTATAGGGGATCTATCGTAGTCCTTTCGATAAGTAAGAGTGTCGAACCCAACGAGGAGCAGAAGGAAATGACAAGCAGTTTTCAGTAAGGTATTCTCTGCAAGCACTGAAATTATCGGTAACAGATAATTTTGTGATAAGATAATTCGTAACGGATAGCAAGTAACAAATGTAGCAAAGGGGCAGCAAGGTGGCCCAATCCTTTTTGTAGCAAAGGACAAGCCTGGACAAACTCTTATATAAAGCAAAGCGCTCCCAAGGACACATGGGAATTTCTGTCAAGCTAGTTTTCATCATGCTCATATGATTCGTGTTCGTTACTTTGATAATTTGATATGTGGGTGGACCGGTGCTTGGGTGCTGCCCTTACTTGGACAAGCCTCCCACTTATGATTAACCTCTCTCGCAAGCATCCGCAACTATGAAAAAGGAATTAAGATAAATCTAACCATAGCATGAAACATATGGATCCAAATCAGCCCCTTACGAAGCAACGCATAAACTAGGGTTTAAGCTTCTGTCACTCTAGCAACCCATCATCTTCTTATTACTTCCCAATGCCTTCCTCTAGGCCCAAATAATGGTGAAGTGTCATGTAGTCGACGTTCACATAACACCACTAGAGGAGAGACAACATACATCTCATCAAAATATCGAACGAATACCAAATTCACATGATTACTTATAACGAGACTTATCCAATGTCCTCAGGAACAAACGTAACTACTCACAAAGCATATTCATGTTCATAATCAGAGGAGTATTAATTATCATTAAGGATCTGAACATATGATCTTCCACCAAGTAAACCAACTAGCATCAACTACAAGGAGTAATCAACACTACTAGCAACCCACAGGTACCAATCTGAGGTTTTGAGACAAAGATCGGATACAAGAGATGAACTAGGGTTTGGAGAGGAGATGGTGCTGATGAAGATGTTGATGGAGATTGACCCCCTCTCGATGAGAGGATCGTTGGTGATGACGATGGCTTTGATTTCCCCCTCCGGGAGGGAAGTTTCCCCGGCAGAACAGCTCCGTCGGAGCCCTAGATTGCTTCTGCCCAGGTTCCGCCTCGAGACGGTGGCGCTTCATCCCGAAAGCTCTCTTATGATTTTTTCCAGGTCACAACCCTCCATATAGCAGAAGATGGGCTCCGAAGGCCTGCCAGGGGGCCCACAAGCCACAGGGGCGCGCCCAGGGGGATAGGGCGCGCCCCCCATGCTTGTGACCTCCTAGTTGGTCCCCTCTGGTATTTCTTTCGCCCAATATTTTTTATAAATTCCAAAATAATTCTCCGTAACTCTTCAGGACTTTTGGAGTTGTGCAGAATAGGTCTCTCATATTTGCTCCTTTTCCAGTCCAGAATTCCAGCTGCCGGCATTCTCCCTCTTCATGTAAACCTTGTAAAATAAGAGACAAAAGGCATAAGTATTGTACCATAATGTGTAATAACGGCCCATAATGCAATAAATATCAATATAAAAGCATGATGCAAAATGGACGTATCATTGGGGTGTCCGGATCGCCAGGACGAGACCAAGGGGCAAGGGGCTACGTGATCAGTGAGGCTCCCGAGGCGAGCTGCTCAGGAGTCCCCCTTGACGCTGAAGCGGCGCTCTACATCATCGGGGCCCAATCCCGCGCATGCCTCGACCACCGTTGGGGCATCCGGATCACCAGAACGAGACCAAGGGGCGAGGCCTCGAGCACCGTTGGGGCGTCCGGATCACCAGGATGAGACCAAGGGGCGAGAAACAACGAGATTAGTGAGGCTCCTGAGGCGTGTTGCTCAGGAGCCCCCCTTTGACGCTCAAGCGGCGACCATCCCTTTCCGCCGGTTCCTGCCCTGGGAAGCTCCTGAGCCCCCTGAGGCTCCGTGTGGCCACGCCGGGCCATAGCCGGAGCCCCCGAGCGAGGGCCGACCATTAAAAGATGTATGCTTCTGAGGCGACAGGCCCTTGCCGGCCTGCCCAGAGGCGCCACGCGAGGGCCAAGGTGCCTGGGCCTTGGCAAGGTGCCGATTCAGACAAAGAGACTTCAAGACCAGAAAAAGGAACTACGAAGAGAGAAAAATTCCCGCCCCTTTTTAAATAGAGTTACGAAACCTTCAAGTTTCACTTCAAAAAGTGGCAATTCGAATACAAAAAGGAAGCAAGCAACAGCCGTGTCCGGCACCTAGGCTAGTCTTCGTCTTCGTCTTCCCCCAGCGCGGAGCATAGGGCATCCACGTTGCGTGGGCATAGTCATTGGTGGACAGTATTGTCCGCCGGCGCGGAGCATGGGGCTTCCACTTGGGCGTGGGATGGAACCCCTCCGCGTCCTCGGGGTGCTTCGGGCGTATACATCCCACTCATTATTACGTGAGAGTGTCACGGCCGAAGATAGCTGGGCAAGCCCCCAGGCGCATGGCCCAAGTGCTCCCAACTCTGTTAAGAGCCACCCCGCGCATTTCTGCGCGGTTGCGCGCCCCTATAGCCCAAACCTGAGTGCTTCGTGCCCCGCGTAGCCACGGGATTGCGCTCCTGCGGCCCAAACATGAGCACAATGCACCCAGCGTAGCCATAGGGGTGTTGTGTCGGTGAAGCCGCCTTGTGAGGCATCGGGGCGCCGACCAGATCAGGACCCGAGGACCTCGCGAGGCCCTGCCTCCTGAGGGCTGCACCGGCGCCCCCATTGCCGCGCGTGGCCCGCGCTGCTCATATTCTGTCGGTCCCCCTAGGCAGTTGTCCCTGCGGCCCAGAGGGCCCGGCTGCGTGCTGCTTGCTCACGAGGGCAGCGGCTGTGCCGCGCCCCCGCGCATCCCAGGACGCCCCCTCGCTTGCACCACCTGGCCTGGTGCCTTCCCAGTGGAAGCCCCCAGGCCCGGCTTGGAGAGGTCGTCCGGGACATCTCCCTACTCCGGGAGGATGCTTGCTCCTGCGAGTGGCGCGTGATCAACCGCGCCATCCGCAGGTATGACATAGCTCGAAACATAGGCCTCTGTGTAAAGGCCTTGGTCTCCTCTTGAACCATCTCCGCGCGCCCCATGGGTAGCCTCCCTGGGCGGCAAGGCGATGCCGCCCTAGGCGCGCGACCCACAAACCCTCCTGCGGCGGGCCTCCGCCCGGAGTTGCTTACCTCTGCCGACGACGTGGGGTTGATCGCGCGTGTCTTGACGTCGGTTGCCTCCTTCGTTATCCACCGCGCCTCCGTTATGGTTACCTGTCTACCCAGAAGCTTGAGCCGCCTGATCCCTGCGCCGGTTGGCGCGCTCTCGCCGGGATGACCCAGGCTGTTGATGATCCACTAGGGCATGAGTGCGCGCATTAAGGCGCGCGCGGAGCGCCCCATCACCTTCTTCAAAATCACCACTGGCGGGGTCGGACGGCGCCCCGAAGCCGGTCACCGAGATCCGGAGGAGGAGGAGCACGGCGTGCGGCAGGCCCTGCCTGGGCTCGCCCGGCATGGGGCAGGCACGCCGTCCGCAGATCAGGTGGGAGGCACGGCGAGGGAGCTCCCGACGCCCAGCATCGGTGGTCGAGAAGAGAGGTGTGGAACCCAGGCCCTCCTTGCGACGGTGACCAACTCGGCGATGTGGTCGGCGCAGGCGTCGAAGCCCCAGTGCATCTGGCGGTGGTGAAGCATCTCACTCGCCATCAGCAGCGCGTCATGCGTGTTGAGGTCTCCCACGTGGGCACAGTGTGATGTCGGTCCCAGGGACGCCACTCGCCCGCCGCGCGCCGTGCCGGCACGAGCGGCGACGACGGTGGAGACGACGCTGGTGGCCTGGTAACGACCGCCCAATACCGAGCTGCCAGGGCGTGCGTCTTGGGTGGTAGCGGCGAGTTTGGCGAAGGCGGATCCGCCGGGGCCGAAGGAAACTTGTCGGGCGTCAGCCATCGACATGACGGAGAGAAGGAGAAGCGAAGCTTGCAGAAGACTCTGACACGCCACCTACCTGGCACGCCAAATGTCAGATTTCGGGCTCCGCAAAACCCGAAGAGGTTCGAACACAGGGGCGTGTGCGAAGATCCCCAAGACGGCCTAGCCAAACAAGCTCGCACACTCTCAGGAAGAAGATTAGCACACGAGGATTTACCCAGGTTCGGGCCGCTGCGAAGCGTAAAACCCTACTCCTGCCTTTTGGTGGATTGCCTCATGAGGAGGTTGGTGGATGAACTAGTACAGTGGTCAGTCGCCTCGTGGGGATGCTCGGGCGGTGTTTGTCGTCCTCCCCTTCTACAGAGTAGCCTAACCTCTATTTATAGTGGCCAGGGTCCTCTTACCTTATCGCAATGGCGGGAAGGGATCCCACAACGGCCAAATTCGAAGGGGGATAGGAGGTACACCCTTATCCTGACGAAAGGTGGTCTTCGCCTGCAAAGTAGCCAGTGGTGATGCAGAGGTGGGCTCGGTGATGACGCCCGCCCTGCGGAGCTCGTGGTATTGGTCTTGTTTCACCGGAATGGAAACCTTTGGGGGGTGCTTTGGGAACCCGTGTTCGCCCTTGCCTCCTTTGCACCAAAGATGAAACTGTCTCCTCTGGCGCGCTGGTGCCCGCCTGGCCCGTCTGCATCAACCTTGACCTCCTGAGGCCGAGCATTGCATAGAGATCTCTGCCGCTCAGGAGGGGGCCTGGGGAGGTCTCTTCTCCCCGAGGGTCTTGACGCCGTCCTCCTCGCGAGCGCGGGGCTCTTGCGAGGGCCTTGTCTTGAGTGAGGCCGTTCCTGGCCGTGCTTGGTCGTCGAGGTGGGCCACGCCCCGGGCCACAGGCCGGTAGGTCTGGGTACCCCCATCCCCAGAACGCCGACACGTACAAAGCCGTCATGGCCGTGCGACCGGTTGACGGGGGCGAGGTGTCGCCCCCCGAGATAGCGCCGGCAGGAAAGAAGCATCCGTTCTCTTAGGACCGAGCTGAGACAAAGAAGGTGTCGTTCGACAGCAGTGACTCGAGCCCCACCTTCACCATCGGCGCCGGCCTCTCATCAGGGCAAGAGAGGGCACTCGCCACTTTCCTCAGGGCGAACGTGGATGTGTTCGCATGGAAGGCGACCGATCTGGCCGGTGTTCCGAGAGAAGTGATCGACCATCACCTGTCGGTGTGCCCCAACGCGCGCCCCGTCAAGCAGAAAGCGCGGCGCCAGGCACCGGAGAAGAAGCACTTCATTGTTCAGGAAGTGCAAAAACTGCAAGAGGCTAGGGTCGTCCGCGAGGTGCGCCACCCAGAGTGGCTCACCAACCCCGTCATCGTCCCCAAGAAGGGCGGCAAGGAGCGGATGTGCGTCGACTTCACCAGTCTCAACAAGGCCTGCCCCCAGGATCCCTTCCCGCTCCCGCGCATCGATCAGATCATGGATTCCACTGCTTGCTGCGATCTACTGTGCTTCTTGGATGCCTTCTCGGGCTACCACCAAATAAAGATGGCGGTGGAGGACATGGAGAAGACGGCTTTCATCTCCCCTTGTGGGGTGTTCTTCTATGTGTGCATGCCTTTCGGCCTGAAGAGTGCTGGTGCCACCTTCCAGCGGCTGATGCACATCACGCTAGGGCCCCAGCTGGGGAGGAACGCGGAGGCTTATGTCGATGACATTGTGGTGAAGACGTGCAAGGCCAAGACGCTCATCGAAGATCTAGAGGAAACTTTCACCAACCTGCGTAAGGTTAACCTGATGCTCAACCCCGACAAGTGCGTTTTCGGGGTCCCCTCCGACAAGTTCCTTGGATTCCTCGTATCCCATCGGGGAATAGAAGCAAACCCCGAACAGGTTAAGGCCATCGAGCGGATGCAACCTGCCCGGACCCTCAAAGAAATGCAGAAGCTGGTAGGGTGCCTAGCCTCCCTCGAGCGCTTCATCTCCAAGTTCGGCGAGCAGGCATTACCGTTTTCAAGCGGATGAAGAGGTTAGGGCCGTTCGCATGGACCCCTGAAATGGACGCGTCCTTTGCGGACCTCAAGCAGTATCACAAGCCCTCCCATCATGGTCGCGCTGCGACCCCGCAAACGCTTTTTGCTGTACCTGGCGGCCACCCCCCAGACAGCCAGCGCGGCCCTCGTGGTGGAGCGGGAAGGATGATCCCGCGCAAAGAAACAGCCGGTGACCGCCTAGGAGGCATCACATGAGCTCTCGCAAGCCTCATCGGGGCCAGATGCAGGGGCCCCTCAGGTGGACGCCCCCCTCAGGGGGCTGCCCCCCATCAGGAGACTCCCGCGGCCCCCGGCACCGTACCCCCGGAGGCCCCCGTGCTTCGGCCCCTGGGCACCCCGGCGAGCACGACATGTACTTTGTTAGCATGGTGCTGAGGGATGCACACAAGCGCTACCCCATGTAGCAGAAGCTCCTCCTCGCGCTCCTCGTGGCCTCCAGGAAACCGCGTCACTATTTCCAAGGGCACCCTATTAGGGTCGTCTCCGCGTACCCTTTGGAGCAGATTCTGCATAGCCCCAACGCCGCGGGCAGGGTCGCCGAGTGGAACATCGAACTGCGGGCCTTTGAGCTGGAATTCTGCACCACCAGGAGCATCAAGGGTGCGGCCCTGACAGACTTTGTGGCCGAGTGGACAGCACCGAGCAAGGAGGAGTCTCGCGAGGGCGAATCCCTCTTGCCTGGGGATGTGGCACCCTACGGTTGGGTCCTATGCTTCGATGGTGCCTTTTCCATGCAGGGCGTTGGGGCTGGCGTCATGCTGACCTCACCAAAAGGCGACAAGTTATGCTATGTGGTCTAGCTGTGCTTCAGGCATGATGAGAAGGTCTCCAACATCATCGCAGAGTATGAGGGCCTAATCGTCGGCCTTAAGGCCGTGTCGGGGATATAACTCCACGGTGTAACCCGCCCTACTGGGACGGGTCAACACATCAACAGTCTTGTGACCCAGTTCAAGGTGGTCCATGTCTCAAGTGCAAAATAAGTAAAATGGCGGCTGATCAAGGCGCCGGACGGCCCATCACTAGAAGACGGCGGCTCAAAGCCCATGAAGCTAAGGACGCCGGTTAAAGTTTCCTTAAGGTGCAAGATAAGTTAGAGATGTAGTAAATCACGGGTCATAATATGACCCGGACTCTGTTGTAAACCCTAGGGCTTGACCTGTATATAAAGGCAGGCCCCTAGGGCCGAAAGGCTCAAGTTACAATCTCTCGATATCTAGGTTAGTGATTCCGCACCCTTGTAATCAAGATCCATCAATCCAATACACAAAAAGTAGGATGTAGGCTATTACCTCCATAGGAGGGGCCGAACCTAGGTAAATCCGACTCTCTCTCGCTTAACCCCTTCGAGTCGCCACCAAGCGGTGATGGTCTCACACCTAAGTCCTATTACGAGGACATCTGTTGGGTTGATAAAACCACGACAGTTGGCGCCCACCGTGGGGCTCTCGCCCGGTGGAGTTGAGTTTTCGAAGGGGATCCAGTTAGGGTTCGGGGAGTTTGCGCTGAAACAGATGATCAAGAGCCATCGCGACAAGATCTATGAGCCGGTTTGGAGCGGTAAGGACGACCCGATCGGACGTGGGTTACAAGATCCCGCGGGGGAGATTGGGTTAGGAACTTCCGAGCCGGACATCTACATCGACATCGACGAGCCGGCTCGAAACACCCAATCCAGTTAGCGTCATGGCGGTTTTCGCCGTGTATTCGTTGGCTTCACGCAAGGGGTCAGCCTTTCGGATGAGTCGGCCTCTAGCGGCGACGTCCTCGTCAATTCGGATGGCACCTCATTATTGGAGATACAGAGTCAATCTGCCCCCTTTATCATGGCGGACTTGGGGGCTCTTTGGAGACTGAAACCCCTGAGGAAAGCAACTAGTCGCCTCGCCAAGTTGCCGTCTACATGGTCGGGGCTACAGTGGTTCCAGATCCGTCCGCGGCCGGAGGTTCTGGCGGGTCAACCAAAACGCCGGCTCAGGCTATGGCTGATCTTATGGCCGAGATGGCAAAACTCTTGGATACCCCGGTCACTATGGAAAACCAAGAAGAGCGCAATGTGGAGCTAAGCAAATTGCGTACTCAAATGATTGAGGTGCAAAAGGAGATAGATGTTGAAAACACACGGATGGAAGATCTGCAGGCGCGCACACATCAAGATACAGAACGCCTTAAGGCTAAGGCCTAGCGGTTAGGGGTCCAGAGAGAAGCGTCGGAGGCGGTTTATGAGAGAAGATGCCACCGTGGACTCCCCCCGAACCTTGAGCCTCAACAGCTTCTTAACACCCCACATCAGACACCGGGGACTGTTCAGCAACCCGGGAATCGGCAAGAGGAACCGGCTTAACCCCCGCCGGCTTAATCTCCCCCTCGGCGATTTCAGACGCCGCAGGGCCACTTTTCCAATCCTGTTGATAACATGTTGGCTGCAACCCGGAATTTGGAAGCATTGCCCATTAATGGAAACTCTCTGCTCGAGGTTGAAGCCAGGAATGCTATCGAGATGTTGAAGACTGCTGTGGTACCACATGCACAATATTCGTATAGCCGGGACCGGATGCATTCCACTCCCTATGCAAGCAAGGGCCGCCATATGGAATCCTCGACCGTCTCTAGCAGTGGGCGAAGACAGCAGCATCAGGTCTCTCCGACTCGTCCCCTGCCATCAGACGCCCAGGCGGTTGTTGATGCTGCGAGAGGTGCGTGACGGGCAGAAGCAGAAGCAGCAGCACGGGCGATCCAGTAGCTTCACCCTCAACCGGCGAGTTTGGGGGCTAGGTCCAATAGTAGGACGATTGGTATACCATGTTTATCTCCGGCGCTCCGCGCAGAGTGCATGCCCAAAGATTTCAAGGGGCCTCATAAGGTGCCAAACTACACGGTAGATCTTGAGCCAGCGTCTTGGATCGAGAGCTACGAGTTGGCGATGGACATGCTGGATGTCAGCGATGCTGTGTGTGCTAAATACTTAACCATGATGTTGGAAGGACCGGCTCGGACGTGGTTGAAAAACTTGCCGCCTAACTCCATCAGCACATGGACCGAGCTAAAAGAACGATTCATCAAGAATTTCCAAGGAACCTGCAAGAAGTCTATGACGATAGTGGATCTACAACATTGCGTTCAACGAGTAGATGAGTCGGCGGACCATTGGACATGCCGGGTCACAAAAATCGTCCACTCGTCAGACAGCATCACGGCGGCTCAGGCAGTCTTGATATTGGAAAAGAACTGTCACTTTTAGCCTTTGGTCCAGAAGCTCAGACAGCTCAAGCGAAAGGTGCAAGACATGGGCGAGTTGATGGACGTCCTCACCAGGTATGCAGAGTCAGATAGCACAAAGGACCCCGGTTCAGACGAGGACAAGACCTCCAAAGGCAAAAAAGCTGAAGGAGGGAAAGGCCAGCACGGCCAAGGAGGCAACCAGGGGGCTCAGAATAATAATAAACGGAAGCAGCCGAATGGCGGGTCAGATTTTGTGGCCAACACTAATACAGGTTTTAAGAACCAGCGCCGGAACGGTCGACCCGGAGGAGCTTACAATGGGAATAAACCTCGCAATTATGAAGAGGCGCTTAAAGCACCTTGCCCTAAGCACAACACCCAAGATAAGCTGACTAGCCACTCTTGGGAGAATTGTTATATCATGCAAGAGTTCCATAGCCAGGCTTTCCAGAATAATTCAGGAGGCAATGGTGGACCACACTCAGGTCAACATGGACCTGGCGGGTCACAAGGAGGCTAGGGGGCTAGTTTTCAACATCAGGGAAATCATGGCAACAGACAACATCCTGGCCAGGGCAATCAGCATAACAACCAAGGGGGATTTCAAAGTAATCCCAAGCAATTCAATAGCGGTAATTACCACTAGCGCTTAAATCCCTGAATAAAATTCATATTCTGGAGGATATCAAAGATAAAATCTTACGTCTCCAAGAGGGAAATAATCCGGCCCTGGAAACCCACTGGCCTTACTTAAACTTAGCTCTGCCGGCTCCTTTTTTGTAATTTCCTCCCCCTTGCAGAATTCTGTATATACTTCTTTATGTTTCAGTTATGAATAAAGCCAGCTTATTTTGTCATTTGAACTTACAAGATGAGTTTGAATCTTTATTTTCTGGAACAATGGGCACTTGGGGGCTTCCGACTCATCGAGTCTAGCTTTCTCACCCTCTTGACCCGACATATCAATGCCACCTTATTAAGGGCACTTGGGGGCTTCCAACTCATCGAGTTTAGCTTTCTCACCCTCTTGACCCGGCAAAAATAAATGCCATATATGGTTAAACCTGCCTGTGTGCTTGATGCGACTCCAATCAGATGACCCCGTGAACTCTTGACAAGTCAATCCTTTTGTGGACCCTGAACTTGTTAAGGTTAAAACACTGGCTTGAGTCATGTGAGAACCGGCACACAGAAAGCTAGGATAAACCATGGGTTATCATACCCGCTTCATTGAAGCATGACCCAAGCCTCGAAAGCAGGTCTTTTTCTGTCGAGCCTCGAAAGTCGGCATTATAATCGTGTGTCCTTTCCATTAAGGCTAGGACCATTAAGGGTGCCTTCAAGGGGGGGTTACTTTATATTTCTAACCTTCGGGAAACAACCCCCAACATGAATACTATCCGATGAAGGTCATCGCACAAAAATACTTTGGGCACGACCCTGTTTTTACCAATTTTTATATGAAATAACCGGGTTATCAGCTGCATGATAGCAACAAATTATGTTATTGCTTAAAGAGTCTAACAAAGGACCTCAAGCTTGGACACCAATTTTGGCCAAGATTCATTGAGTCGGCTTATCAACTTTGTCTTATTTGGCTTGTTTATTACAGCAAGTTTCAGGTCCAAAATTATTACCGGCCCCTGTTTTCAAAGACCAGGTTAAACGATTGAGTTTACGTGAGCAGCCAATCGATGAGCTATCCTACAAATTCAACATTGTTGAAAGAGGAATAGGTTGTTAAAATCAAAATCAAAGTCCGGGTTATTTTTCCCAGCTATATCTTATCAAAAGGCTCGTCAATGGAAGGATTGCATAGACGGGGTGAGGAAACGTCAGATAAAGTATCTAGCATCAAAGGTGCAAAACATGCACGATGGCATGACAAGTGTTCAACTATTCCTATTACATGAGGCCACAAATTGTTTTTTTCGCCGATACATGGGGGCTTAAGTTGACAAGGTAACATTTCAGGAAAGCTCAAATCACCGACCACGTGATCCGGGTCAGTAGCTGCTAATCTTGCGCATGAGACGCCTCCGGGTTGTCCACCGACTGGTCTTCTGGCTCCTGAATCTGAAGGTTGTCCGCATCCCAGTTGCAATGAGACAAAGCCTGGAACACAGCCTCATCATCAAGAATTGAAGACGGGTCAACTTCAGGGGAAAAAACGTGCTCGCGCCGTTGAGGAGCCAGATTTTTTGTTATCAGATCAGGTGGAGGAATCCGAGTATGGTTGGCACCATAAGCCGCCTGATAGCTCCTTAGCTTCATCTCGGAGACCAGCTGAGTCAACAGAATCTGAGCATCCTTGACACAAGCCGCGTAGTCTCCCTGGGAGAATTCTGACCCGTCATTTTTAAATTCGAGAAAGCCCTTTGCCAGCTCGTTTGGATCAAGCTATTCTCCGTAAGCTAAATCCCGGCTTAATGCATATATTGCGCCAGATTGGGCAGCTGATCTCTTTAACTCTGGAATATGCTGAGGGATGATGGAGAGATTTTCCAATACATTCTTGATATATTTTAAAGGTTGCTTCTACCCCAATGTCGCCTTAATGGCGAGGTGACTCCCAGTGTAGAGTTGCTCCGTCAGTGAATAAACAGCCTTGAGCATGAGCAGACTATTATCATAAAAGTTGTTAGTCTGGGGACCTGCAAAATAGAGTCGATGCACAAGTTGTCAGGCGCATTCTATCTATATTCCAAGAAGATAGAAGGATCCATATATACTTACCAAAAACAACTTGGGCCATCTGGGCAATATGTCATTTCAACCCGGACAACTCCTCGGTGATGGGCTTGAGCCAGCCCTCAGCATTCTCTGCGCGCTTAACCAAAGCCGTCTTTTCATCTTCAAAGTCTTTCTTCTCTTTTAAAAAGCCTGCCTTGGTGTTTTCTAGCTCAATCAAAGAAAGGTGAAGTTTTTCTTCAATTTCTGCCTGGGAAGTCTGCCTTTTTTCCAGGTCTTTTTTCAAATTAGTTGCGCTAGATTCGGCTGTCTTCGGAGCTTCCTGCATCATGAATGAAATTTACATCAAGTCCAAAACAAATTGCAAAGCAATATATTTCGCACTTGGGGGCTAATGTATCTCAGCTCTTTTTTAACGTTGAAGATGAGACAAGACCCGACTCATCTCGAGGAGATGAGCCGACCCTTGGGGGCTACAGGTCAAAAGTTCTTCATAGTTATTGCAAGACCCGACTCATCTCAAGGAGATGAGCCGGCCCTTGGGGGATATAGGTCAAAAGTTCTTCAAAGTTATTACAGGACCTGACTCATCTCAAGGAGATGAGGCAGCCCTTGGGGGCTATAGGCTAAGTCAGGGAAACATTTGCAAGACCCAGCTTATCTTAGAAAGACGAAGATGGGTCTTGGGGGCTACAAAGGAGGATATGATAACGTGAAAAGGAGAACATACCTCATAGTTATTTTTCATCATGCTAAAAAGGCCGATTTCCATCTCACGGCTTGTAGCCAGGCGGTCTAAGCAGGCAGCATGAAGATCTTCGACACTAAAGCTCTCATAATTTGGAAGTTCCAACTTGGCTTTCCCTCTTTCTTGCAGTACTGCTTCATCCTTAGCAACAACCTTTGTTAAAACACTGGAAGTCTCAGGAGTAGTATAACACGTCCCAGTAATAATAACCTCAGGGTTATCTATGTTTGTCACTGAAGGATTGGACGGGTCAATATTAACTGCTGGAGTGGCTTCAACAGTTACAGCTTCAGTATTGGTTGGTTCAGATGAAGGAGGTAAATCATTTTGGATATCCTGAGGATCTTTAGGATGATCCACATGAATTTCATGAGCTGCCGGATCAGGAAGCTCCAGCTCAGAAGCCTCCGGGTCAACAGAGGACCCATCGGTCTTCCTTTTCTTGGCTTTGGCCCTGCTAAGTCAAAAGTATGACGTGAAAAATGGAAAGGGATGATAGTCTACTAAAAAACAGACAAAGTTGATGAAGAATTTACCCATGATTGATGACAAATGGCGCTAGCTTGGACGCAGTCGAGTCGTCCGACGAAGGTGGCGTTTCCTAATTAATCAAGTTATAGGAATTAAAGCACTGATATGACAAGCCGGGGTTTTCCTTGGAAATATTGGAACATTAAGTACCTTGGTTGATCGCTTCCTGGCGACTGATTTATCGGGTAAACCCCCAACAAGATCATCACTCCCACTTCGGGTTTGACGCCTAGACTGGTGCTAGGTTTTCTTCAAAATAAAGCAAGGATCTAGATGAGCATCTGGGTGAGAAAAGCCTACTTTCCGGACGACCCGCCTTGTTTTCAACGGAGGCAAAGGTTCTGAGTCCGAAGGGATGGAAATTACCTCAATATCGTCCGCACGGCTTGTCTCAACATTACCCTAAGAAAAAAGAAGGGCGTCTGATAAGATTCAATGAAATATAAGCAAAGGAATTATTTTTACCTCTGATCGGGTATCGGTGGCGGCTGTTTCGTCCATTTGAGACAGTCCTTCTACGGCCGCTTTATTCTTCTTCTTGCTCGGGCGGCTTTGGGCTTGTTGGCCGTAGCCTTGAGGCGTCTCCGATTCCAGAAAGATGAGGTAACCTGCAAGATTAGAAAGTTAGACCAGGGAAGCAAAGGCTCAAAATTTGTTCAAAAAGCTGGGTTAATGTCTTAAAAGGCTTTATACCGGAGGAGCCGGGTTGTGGACGTAGAAGGGTTTTAACCTGTCTTTGCTACAAGTCTCCTGGTTTTCACCCAGTAGTCTCTTCACCATCCAATTTATTTCATCGGCCTCCAAAGAAAAGTTGCTATACCGTTGAGGGTCGTTCAAATCGCCAGAATAGGTGCACATTAAGCCATTGCGCAAGCTTAATGGAAGAATTCTCCAAGATATCCAACATCGGGTTAAGTCGACCCTAGTTAACCCGTTGGCTAGCAGAGCCCTCAGCTTTGGATATACATGGGCGTGTTGGGAGCGTTCCTCAACAGGAGCCTAACCCGGAAGCTCGAGGTCCATTGGAAGGCGATTGGGCCTGTAACCCGGCAAGGGGTTCTCATCGGCAGGCGCAGTGTTTTGGCAATAAAACCAAGTCTTGTTCCACCCTTTAGGATAGCTTGGTAAGGTGGAAGCAGGAAAACGGACATCCTTCCGCCGTTGGATCGGGACCCCGCCATGTTCCAAGCCGGGGCCATCCGTGCACTCTGTTTGCCGAATCAAATAGAAAAACTCCCTAAAGAGCAAGACAGTGGGTTCCGTCTGACGATACACCTCGCAAAAAACTTGGAACTGGCAAAGGTTCGATATGGAATTGGGAGCCAAGTCTTGAGGATGGAGGTTGAAAAAGTGTAAGACGTCCCGGAAGAATTTCGACCCAGGAGGTGAAAACCCCCTTTGTAGGTGATCCAAGAATATCATCACTTCTCCCTCTTGGGGGTGTGGGATCTCCTCTCCAAGGACGACTCGCCAGCCAACCACATTTTGAGGCGGCAGAAACCCATGATCCTCATAATCCTTTAAATGGATATCAGAAACTTGAGTCGCCACCCAGTTGCAGGCTTTTGACTCCGACATAATGAGTCGCCTGGATAAAGTAAAAACAGGGCAGCTTAAGTAAATGGTTCAAGTAAAATGATCTAAGTATTTGGAATAAAAGGGCAAGTCTGGTAAAAGACCAAATTTTTTACAATGGCCTAAATGCATGGGGAGCTAGAAATACTACGCCGGCAGAAGTAAGGGCAGCTCGTTAAGGCAATAGGTTCTTGGAAATTTTGCTAAGTATGAGACAAAAAAGTTACTCTCGAAGCAGCAACAATTGTGGATCTAAAAATAGCTCAAAAAGGCGAAAATACTCGCTACCTCTAGCAAGTGGGCATGGGATCAACGACAGTATGATTCATCTAAAGAAAGATTAAGACATGTCATACGCAAAAACGAAGTTGGTGTCTCTACCACCCTACTTGGGTGAATGTGTTCGTGAGATCTACCCACAGAACTGGCATGGTGATGAACTAGAGGAAAGTTGTCGAAGAACTCGAAGAACCTCGAGGTGCTATAATGGATCTAGACGGAAGGAAGGTGACTTACTTGAAGCGGTTGACCGGTGACGGGGAAAGCGCGCGAAGGGTCGACTGACGAAGGAGTGTCGCGACGACCTCGAGAAAGCTCGGCGAGATGAGGAAGTTGCGGCGGTAGCGCGAGGAGCTCCCATATTCAAGGAAGAAGAAGAAGCAGGAATGGGAAGTGGAAAGTGAATCCAGGGCCCTTCGGTGAATATTTAAAGGGAAGGAGCCCGAAGAGGCAACTCACAGGCACGACAATCGAGGAAATACAGTAAATTTCGGGGAACAAAAACGCCTCGGTTTTCGGGATAAATGGATAGGACCAGATTCACCATGATGTCATTATTGTTGTTTCAGACTCACAACAAGTGACGTAACGATAAATGAACGGTGGAAAAATGACAAGTATGGGAGCAGACCCAGCCGGTGTTGGCAAAATTTGCTGAAGATACTAGTTCAAAGATGAGTCGCCGCAGGCAAAGATGAGCCGCCATAGGAAAGAAAAATCTATTGACATGAATGAATTCAAATCAATCTGGGGCCTAATGTCGGGGATATAACTCCACGGTGTAACCCGCCCTACTGGGCCAGGTCAACACATCAACAGTCTTGTGTCCCAGTTCAAGGTGGGTCATGTCTCAAGGGCAAAATAAGTAAAATGGCGGCTGATCAAGGCGCCGGACGGCCCATCACCAGAAGACGGCAGCTCAAAGCCCATGAAGCTAAGGACGCCGGTTAAAGTTTCCTTAAGGTGCAAGATATGTTAGAGATGTAGTAAATCACGGGTCATAATATGACCTGGACTCTGTTGTAAACCCTAGGGCTTGACCTGTATATAAAGGCAGGCCCCTAGGGCCGAAAGGATCAAGTTACAACCTCTCGATAGCTAGGTTAGCGATTCCGCACCCTTGTAATCGAGATCCATCAATCCAATACACAAAAAGCAGGATGTAGGCTATTACCTCCATAGGAGGGGCCGAACCTGGGTAAATCCGACTCTCTCTCTCGCTTAACCCCTTCGAGTCGCAACCAAGCGGCGATGGCCTCACACCTAAGTCCTGTTACGAGGACATCTGCCAGGTTGATAAAACCATGACAGGCCACCTCCGCCCTCGGCATCAAGCGTCTTGTCATCAAGGGCGACTCTCAACTCCACGTCAACTTCTCCAACAAAAAGTACAAACCCAAGGACGAGCACATGGCAGCATATCTGGAGGAGGTACGGAAACTTGACAAACGCTTCCTTGGTTTGGAGCTGCTGCACATCCCGCGTGGTGCTAATTTGAAGGCAGACGACATCGCCAAACGAGTGTCTCGTCGTGAGCCCCAACGCCCCGACGTTTTCGAAGAAAGACTTCTCAAGCCATCGGCTGCACCGCTCATCCTCGGCACCGCTCTGCTGTGAGAGGAGCTGTCGCCCGCGCCTCCAGCAGGCGCGCCGGACTGTGGCCCACCCTCAGGAGTTCGCTTGCTGCTAGCGCTGGAACCTCAAGAGGGTGATTGCACCGCCGAGCTCAAGGCCTATCTGCTTCGCGGTGACCTCCCCGCGGAGGATGCGGAAGCGGAGCACGTCGCCCGCCAGGCCACCGCGTACTGTCTGCGAGATGGCGAGCTGTACCGAAGATGGCCTAATGACATCTCTCTGCGGTGTATCTGGGAGCAGCAAGGGCACGAGCTGCTCGCTGACATCCTTGGGGGAGATTGCGGGCAACACTCTTTGTCGCGCACCCTCACTGGTAAGGTGTTTCCCAGCGGTTTTTATTGGCCTACTACGCTCTGCGACGCTACCGAGCTGGTCCGGTCCTGCGAAGCTTGCCAGTTTCACGCCAAGTAGATCCACCAGCCCGTGCAGGGGCTGAAGACGATTCCACTCTCCTGGCCTTTATCGGTGTGGGGGCTAGACATTCTAGGTCCTTTCCCATACACGGCCAGTGGGCATCGCTACCTCTACGTCGTCGTCGACAAGTTCACTAAGTGGGCGGAGGTCGAGCCCGTCCGCACCATTCCGGCTGCTTCAGCCGTTAGGTTCATCAAAGGCCTCGTATGCCGGTTCGGCGTCCCCAACCGCATCATCACCGACAACGGCTCCCAATTCACGAGTGGCCTTTTCAAGTCATATTGTGCTAACTTTGGTGCACAGATATGCTACGCCTCTGTGGTGCACCCGCGCAGCAATGATCAGGCCGAGCGTGCCAAAGATGAGGTCCTCAAAGGCCTCAAGACCAGGAGCTTCAGGAGGAAGCTTGAGGCCTACGGGAGGGGGTGGCTGGATGAACTGCAGTACGTGTTGTGGTCTATCCGCACCACCACGACTAATCCCACCGGCGAAACCCCCTTCTTCCTCGTCTACGGGGCTGAGGCGGTCCTTCCCTCGGAGTTTAAGCATGATTCCCCACGGGTTTTGGTGTTCGACGAGGCGCGTCAGGACGACTCGTGGGGAGCCGACCTTTTGCTCCTTGAGGAGGCCCGCCGTGTCAGATTTCGGGCTCCGCAAAACCCTCAAGGTTCGAACACAGGGGCGTGTGCGAAGATCCCCCGCAGCTTCGCCCTACCTAGCTCACTACTCGATGGTTAGGATGATGAACTCGCGCGATGACGAGGAAGAAGATGCACACGGCGATTTACTCAGGTTCAGGCCGCTGCGAAGCGTAAAACCCTACTCCTGCTTTGGTGGATTGCCTCTCATGGAGGTGTGGTGCATGAACTAGTACAGTGGTGAGCGGCCTCGCGAGGGCGCTCGAGTGGTGTTCTTGGCCTTCTGCCTTCCTTGTTGTTCTTTTTGGTCATCCCTCCTCTACGGTGCTACCTAGCCTCTATCTATAGCAGCGGCCCGGGTCCTCTTCCCTTATCGCAATGGCGGGAAGGGATCCCACAACGGCCAAATTCGAAGGGGGACAGGAGTACATCCCCGCCCTGTCCAAAGGCGGTCCTCGCCTGCAAAGTAGCTGTCGACGATGCAGAGGTGGGCTCGGCGATGACATCCGTCCTGCAGGGCTCATGGTCGTGGTCTTGTTGCACTGGAATGGAAACCTTTGGGGGGCGCTTTGGGAACCCGCGTACGTCCTTCCCCCCTTTGCACCAAAGGGAAAACTGCACCGCCTGGCTCGCTGGCGCCCGCCTGTCCCTCCTTGCGTCATCCTTGACTCCTGAGGCCGGGTTCTGCATAGAGATCTACGCCGCTCTGAAGGGGGCCTGAGGAGGCCCAGTCCTTGCTGATCTTGGTGCTGCTTCCCTCGCGAGCTTGGGTCCTCGCGAGGACCTTGTCTTGAGTGGGGCTGCGCCAGGACGTGCTTGGCTCACGAGGTGGGCCATGCCCTTGGCCGCAGGCAGGCAGTTCTGGGTACCCCCGTTCCCAAAACGCCGACACCCCGCCAGGCCGTCCTCTGCACCACGAGGTACCAGCAGGCCTTGCGGCACTACCACAACCCCAACATCCGCCCTCACGCCCTCGAGGTCGAGGACCTCGTCCTGCGACAGGTCCTCTCCAGGGAGGGCCTCCACAAGCTCTCGCCCATGTGGGAGGGCCCCTTCAGGGTCGCCCATGTCTCCAGGCCAAGCGCAGCCCGCCTGGAGACGGAGGGTGGGTGTCGTGGTTTTGTCACTGCAGATGTCCTAGTGCAAGGACTTAGGTGTGAGGCCATTGCCGCTAGGTGGAGACTCAAAGGGGTTAAACGGGAAAGAGTGTCGGGTTTACCCAGGTTCGGCCCCTCCGATGGAGGTAAAAGCCTACGTCTTGCTTTGTGAGTATTGATGGGTAGATCTCGATTACAAGGGTGCGGAATCGCTAACCTAGCTATCGAGAGATTGTAACTTGCCCTTTTCGATCCTAGGGGCTCGCCTTTATATACAGGTCAAGACCCTAGGGTTTACAATAGAGACCGAGTCATATCGTGACTCGTAACCTACAATGTCTCTAACTCACCTTGGTCCTTAAGCAAGAAAACCAGCCGGCGCCTTTCGCCCTGTGGGCCTTGAGTCGCCGTCTTCAGGTGTTGGGCCGCCCAGCGACTTAGTCAGCCGCCGCCTTACTTATCCTGTCTTCATATGACATGGCCCATTTGAAGCTTCTATAGAACCGTCAATATGTTAACCCGGCCCAATAGGGCGGGTTACACCGTGGAGTTATATCCCCGACATTAGGCCCCAGATTGATTTGAATCAATTCATGTCAATTTCTCTTTTCTTTCTTTGGCGGCTCAATATTGGATTTGTGGCTTCCATGAATCTCATACGCCGGCTTGTAATGCTTCCAGACTTGTCATTTCTCCTGAGTCTGTCTATTAATGACATCATCGACATCATCCTTGCTGACCGTTGTCCTCCAAACCATCATAACGCATTCCTTCGAAAACTGCGCCAAATCTAGACAGACGCGAAAATCAAGGTGCGCTCCTAGCCACAAATTTACTGTGGCCGTTTCGTCTTTCTCGGCGCCGTTTCATTTTCCCCTCTTTATAAATAAGTCCACTAAGCACCACAGTAACTTTCCCATCGTCTTCTTCCTCTTGCTCCTCCATCGGCCGAGTACCACCAGAGCTCCCGAAGCGACTCCAAGGTTCCTAACTCCATTGTCGTCGTCATCGAGCCTTCTTGGGACCTTCAGAGCGAACGTGATCATCTTCGTCCCAGCTTCAACGCAATCTGGCATGAATCCCCTTCATTTAGGGTTAAATGCGTCCGGTGTTCTTCGCTGTGTTCATCGCGTTCGTCCGAAATTTATTTAGTAGATCCACATGCTAACCACTCGTTGCCGCATATTTCTAGAATGATCTCCGCCTTATTTTCCTCATAAGCAAATCTAGAATGAGCCATCCAGGGTTTTCCTTTGAATGACGTAGTTTTGGTCTTTTCGTCAGCTAGAACATATATCTCGCTGTTTTTCCTCATTTAATCAGATCTGCCCGTAGGGATACTTTCATACAAACTTGTTTGTGACCCAACATTTTTGCTAAGTGTTCGAGATGTCCCTTCGGCCCTGTCCGATTTTGCCGGATTGTAATAGCACCTTAGTGTGGGCAACTTATAATTCACCCCAGTTTATTTTCCTTGTTACCTTTGTAGTCGCTGCATAACCCGCCATGGCTCCAAAAAACTCCAAAGTTTGCAACTGGGCCAAGACCAAAGAGTCCAGGCTTACCTTGGATAACCTTGTGGACCAAGGTTTCTTGCCGGCTTGAAAAATCATAGAATGGTGGGCTCCCGAAGAAGAGTCGTTCCCACAACCACGGCTAGGGGAGGTTGTGGTCTTAACTGATCATCTGTGTAGAGGTTTCTGTCCTCCCGGCTCAAAGTTCTTTAGGGACCTCTTGCATTTCTTCAAGCTTAGGCCTCAAGACATTGGTCCAAATTCAATGACCAATATTTGTAAGTTTCAAGTGCTATGTGAAGTGTATCTTCAGATCGAGCCGTCCGTGACCTTTTTTAGAGAATTCTTCTACCTTAACCGCCAAACTAAGGTGAAGAATGTGGCTGCTTGTGATCTCGGTGGCGTCTCTATTCAGAAAATAAAAAAAAGTAGCTTCCCAGAATCAAAACTGGTGAGTCACCCGAAGGGGTGGAACAAAACCTGGTTCTATTGTAAAAATACTGCACCTGAAGGAGAAAATCCCCTACTGGGTTTCAGATTGGAAAGACTTAGTGGCAAGGTGGAATTTCCGTGTTGGCCAACTGACGAAGAGAGGGCTGCATTAGCACCTCTTCATGCAAAACTAAGAGCTCTGAATGCACATGGCTTGACCGGGATAGATCTAATTCGTTGTTGGTTAAAGTGGTGAATCCAACCTGTTAGGCTGAGGGACGGCTTGATGTGTGATTATTCAGGTGCCTCAAACGATCCTCAGCGGTTTTCTCGTGAAAATCTTTCTGATGACACTCTTACCAAAGAAACAAAAAGGTTCTTCTCTGACTCAAAAGAGCAATGCAGCATCACCGGCTTGGGTCCATTCTATCTTCTCAACCCGCCACCTCAGGTATTGATCATTTTGATTGTCTTTCTGTCGATGTTACCTTTGACTCGCCATTATTTACTATATACTTCATGTATTTGCAGGAAGATTCTAATTTTTGGAAAGTTGCACCTCAAGCTTTTGTTCCTTCAACGGGTAGAAAGAATACCCTGGCATCTGTGTCATCCTCAGAGGAGGAATCTCAAGTAGAAATCGACCCTCTCGATCGCCTGTTTAATGAGCTTGCCGACTCGCCTTCTTATCAGGGTGACTCGGAATTCAGCCAAGCCGGCGAAACTGAGGTCACTCCAATCTCCCCCAGTTCTTTGGAAACGTTTGTTCTCCGGAAACCAAGACAAACCGTCCTGAAAGTTAAATTGTCACACCCAGAAGCTCATTTAGCTCCCGATTTTCTTTTGAAGAAAGCATAGTTTGTCGGCTCATTAAAACGCAAGACCCGGGATGATATGGACGACGTAGACCCTAGTTTGTCTCACGCACCGCCGGCTCGAGGTGCCCCATAGTCCAACCGATTCTCGTCCTTGAGCCGGTTTGTTTAAACAATTTGGGTCCCCGAGCCATAAGTCGTGATCACCGAATGCACGTGTACAGTGATCCCAGAGATCAATGCTCACTGAACACACAGAAGCTGAATAACAAGAGTCTTACATCCATATTTAGCGTCTTACACAAATAAAGACCATGAAGGTCAAGTCTTACATAGATAGGGCCGCAAGGGCCAAACACTTAAACATAACAAGCAGTGGAAATCTTGATCAGAAGCGTGAACCCATGCCATCTGCCTTAAACCTACAGGCATTCTGACTGGGAAGCGTCCTAGTTCTTCCATGCCTGGCCAATATTCCTGCTCTTCCATGCCTGGCCAATTAAATAACCAGTGGCAAGCCAATGAGTACTTTGAATGTACTCGCAAGCAACCCATGTTTGGAACAAGGCAATAACAATGTATGATATAGCACTAAATAGGTAAGTTTGCGGAAAGCTAATTTTGAGTGCAATGACATGATCAATTACTTGTAAAGCATGAATCATGAGGATTTAAATATTCCTATGAACAGGTTACATATATCAATATGAACAAGGATCAAACATCTCATGTTCAATCATCATGCCAAGTCATCGGACTCAGCTCAAGTTTCCTTTGAACACCTCACGTTCAGTCATCGTGCCAAATCATCTGGCTTCGCTCAAGTATCAGCCTTTTATTCCACACACTCACACCAAGTTTAGTAAACAATGGACGTAGTTTAAGCAGCACCACCCAACTATCCTTGACCGTGGACACGGCTATTGAAATAGTTTTACACTCTGCAGAGGTTGCACACTTTACCCACAAGACTCAGGGAACTTCCGTGCCATCCATGACTCGCGGTATATTTCATACCCGAGGTAAGCAGCCGAACAATGCCTTTCCCCTAGCGATACTAAGCAAAGAGTCCACTCGTTGGTGCCATCCCTCATGATATACATCACACGTATCATCCATGAGGGCACGCAACGGTGTGCCCGGTGCCTGTAAAGACAGCGCATGGTCGCCCTACCAGGCACGACCCCGTATTGAGAGTGACCTCATCACTCCTGCCACTAGTAATGCGGGCTCTATGCTAGTACCAACCAAGGTAGTCAACAAAGCCCCGTCCCATAAGGGGTATCGTGGTTGTACAAGTAAGGTTAGGACGGTCGACAAATCTTAAATCTAATCCGTTTTCAAAAACACACACACACTCACTTGCTCCGGTACACCACTTCTTTCTCAAGTGGTTACCGAACTCAACATCATCTCCCTCGGGCATTAGTGGCACCCGACGAGGTTTTCAAAAAGTCTTTGAAATCACTTTCGCTTCCATCACCATGCATGTTCCCGTCCCAATTTGCGTAGCATCTACTAAGCATCCTATCTACTCCCACCCGCACAACCCTCATAAGGAGGTAGGGTCATGCATGATGCAAGTATCAATGGTAAAAGTATCGGAGGCATCCCGCCGTAGTGGTCACCACATCAACATGATCAACATCAAGAAATAAAGTGCTATATGACATGCATGAAAATGGTTTCTTAACATGGTCAAAGGGCTGCTTGCCTGGCTCAACAAAGTCTTCGGGGTCTTCAAAGTCTTCGGGTCCAACTCCCTCGTCAACCTCGCAATCTATCGTCGCGATAAATAACGGTAAAAATAAGAATCGTCACAAAAACAAAGCACAAAACTCACTCCTAAAATGTTGCCCTACTCTGATAAATACTACAAACTATTCTAAAAACATTTGTCTAAGGTTTTGAAGTGAAAAAGAATTTGAAAACTATTTTAACAGAGGCCAAAAATACTTAAAACTAGGTTTTAAATAAATCCAGTACATAAAATGTTTTCAAAAATTTGCACGAGTGGCACTATTAAATACTACAGAATATTCTAAGATTTATGGTGGAAGAATTATTGGAATTGGGAAAATATTGTGACCTGTGGAATTTTTGCAAAACTCCACAAAAAAGAAAAAGAAAAAGGGTTCCAGTGCCCTGGGCCTGATTCGGCCTGCAACTTGGCTGGCCCAGAGGCCAACCAGCCCAAGCGAACCGGGCGTCCGCGCCGCGCCAGGTTTAAACCTGACGGGCGGGCCCCGCGAGCCAGTAAGAGAGAGAGAGAGAGACGCGGGAGGGGCGCGAGAGACCGACGAACGGGCCCCACTTGTCGGGGTCATCGTCAACCCCTTGCTAGAGGGCAGCAAGGCTCACCGGCGGTGACTGGGGGCAAGGCGAGGCGAGCAGATGGTGGGAATGAGCTCAGGGTGCTGCCGCTGGTCGTTTGGAGGTGGAGGGGGATGCCGGGGAGCTGGGAGTCGCCAGCGACGAGGTACACGCGGCGGAGGTGCTTCGGCACGAGCTCGAAGTCGACGATTCTCGCTGCAATCCGGGCGAAGAGGAGGGGGAAGAGGACCAGGGGCCTGTTGAATTTTTGCAAAACTCCACAGAAAAGAAAAAGAAAAAGGGTTCCAGTGCCCTGGGCCTGATTCGGCCTGCAACTGGGCCAGCCCAGAGGCCAACCAGCCCAGGCAAACCGGGCATCCACGCCGCGCCAGGTTTAAACCTGACGGGCGGGTCCCGCGGGCCAGTGAGAGAGAGACGCGGGAGGGGCGCGAGAGACCGATGAACGGGCACCACTTGTCGGGGTCGTCTTCAACCCCTCGCCAGAGGGCAGCGAGGCTCACCGGTGGCGACAGGGGGCAGTGCGAGGCGAGCAGATGATGGGAATAAGCTCAGGGTGCTGCCGCTGGTCGTCTGGAGGTGGAGGGGGATGTCGGGGAGCTCGGAGTCGCCGATGACGAGGTACCCGCGATGGAGGTGCTTCGGCATGAACTCGAAGTCGACGATTGTCGCCGCAATCCGGGCGGAGAGGAGTGGGAAGAGGACCAGGGGCCTGCTGTGGTCCCGATGGAGGAGAGAAAAGAGCCGGAGTGGGCCTGTGTCCCGAGATCGACGGAGCCCCGACGCGGCGGCGCCTTGGTCGATCCCGAGCACTGGTGCTCCGGGAGGTTACTTGGGGGCGCAGGGGGTTCGATTGGAAGGAGGAGGGGGTCAGCAGAGGGGAGAGAGAGGCTCGGGGTGGCCTTAAATAGGCTGGGCGCGGGTGCACCATGGGCTCGTGCGCCGGTGATGTCGAGGCGGAGGCCAGAGGCCACGGGAGGATGCAGGGATGCATCTGGGGGTTCCCTGGGGTCGGTCTAGGCCACGGGGAGAGAAGAGAGAGAGCGGGGAAGCGCGCGCGTGCGAGGCCAGCGATTGGCCGAGAGGGGCGGCCGCTGCACGCGTGTGGAGAGCCGTTGCAGGGAGAGAGAAGAGGGGGACAGAGGCGTGGCGTGTCCCAGACGTCGAGGTGCATCGACTGGCGCGAGGGGGAGCTCGAGGTGGTCGGGTATGGGCAGGAGAGGGTGGTCAACCCTCTGGAGCGCGGCTGCGGGCTCCACTGCGCTACTTTGGCCGGCATGCCAGAGCTTTTGACGCGCTCTGGCGTGTCCACTTGTGTCCAACAGCTGCAGGGGGGAGTAAACAAGTGGTAAAGGGGCATGGGATGCTCTGGAGTGGCCAGGAGTCAGAGGGGAAAGTGACAATAGAGAGAAACGGGCTGTCTAGAGAGGGAAATGGGGCTTTTCCCCCATGCAATCATGGACTTGGGTGCCAGGAATTTTACTGGAGGTGCTGGGGGTATAGGTGGAGCTGTGGTAGAAATTTGGAGTGAAGGAGAATAGAGGAAGGGGCTCAATCATTGTTCTTTGCATCCCACCAGAAGGTGTTTGATGCTGGTTTGGGCAAGTTAATGGATTCTACTTGCCTTGATATTTACCAGGGTGATAATGCAGGTAAAATTAGAGTGGATCACCAAGTTTGAGCCCATTTGAAGAAAGTTCACAATGTAACTTTGTAAAACCCTAGAAATCAACAGAATCAGATTTTTGTAGATCTAGGCATGTATTCCATTTCCCCCAAATCCACCACTTGGTGTGGTATCATCATTTGGGGTTTAGCACATGCCCACAAAGTTTGGGGTCAATAGGACAAACTTCACAACGTAAAGTTGTTCAAACTTGGCTCTGGACAGGAATGGTTTTGGAATATTTTGGAGAAGCAATCAATTGGGATTGAGATGAAACTTTGCAAGATCATCACATATAGCATGTGTGTCTTGCTGGAATTTTCCTGGAATTTATTGAGAATATTTCTTATAGAAATATTTCAAAAGCTTGATTTAAGCAGAAAGGGTTTTGGAGGGTTTTCCCATAATTTTGAACATGACCATGTTTTGAAACTCGTATATATGGAAAATATATGTCCACTGAATTTCTCTAAATTTTCCCAAATATTTTTAAAGCATTTAAATAATTTTTCCCTATGAAAGACCATTTCTGGCCTTAAGAAAAAGATTTTAAATAAAATATCAAAATAATCTTAAAAATTAATATTTAGTGGTTTTGAGAAGTATTATATATAGTAGGTTTGAAATAAAGCCTTTGGGGGAAAAAGGATCCATCCAATTTGAGGACTTGTAGTGCAAACCTCAATTCAGGGGTTTTTGAAAACCTAGTTTGAATAAATCCTTTTTGGCCAAAATAAATTTTGATAAAAATAGTTTTAGGTAATATACACATGGTATGATCATTGGGCAAGAAGTTTGGATCAAGGAAGATAAATATGGAGAGGAGTAGAGCCTAAGAGTGCCATACACAAACAGCCAAACAAGCAAACAAGCAACAATTCAAACAAGCTCATGCACTGAAAAAGTTTTAATTGGTTCCAAATTTTGTAAATCCAAGCATAGCAAAGTGATATAACACAGGGTGTGACAAACAACCTCTCAGCCCTTCAAATTCCCTTTATCTGGCCTCTCCTCCGTCATCAGGTGACTCAAGTGTGTCACAGCTTCCCCCTTTTAATGTTAATCGAGGGTAAGCTTCTATCTTTGTAGTGTTGCCTTATATCTTTCATTGTGTAATTCCCACTTGTCACAACTTTTGTTTTACTGACAATCCATATGGCCAAAGCTGTTGTGTCCAAACGGGCTGGCAGGTCGTCCTCTGGTCAGCAGGCCAAGAGGCGCCAATCCCTCCACTAGGAAAAACAGCTTCGACGGTTGGCCCTTCTGTGGAAAAGGAGCCTGATATGAGGGTGGAGCCGGCAGCTGCCACTGAGACATCCAAACCAAATGAGCCGGATTTTATGGATGTTCCTCCCGAGATTGAATCATCCATCCTTCCGCCCAAGTCGGCCCCTGCAGATGAATTCATGCCGTCGTTTAACCACAACACTTCAGATGTTGTATTTGTTAAGGAGAGTTTCCAGGCCCCAGCTGTTTCCACCTCCTTGGCTAAAATAGTGAGTAAGGATGAACATGTGGATTTGGACAAAGGGAAAGCCAAGATAGGATTTACGGAACTGTCCGCGCATGGTATTGAAGATTTGTACTAGCAATACTCGACCCGGCTATCTGAGAGCCGAGAAATTGAAAAGAGCATTATAAAGGCTATGAAGGAGAAATATGAGGTAATTCTCTCATTTTACCATTATCTTGTATACTATCATTAGCTTCCAAAGACCAGCTTGTTATGACGAGCTGGTTTCATAAAATAGCTGAGGTCTGTAACAGGGTAGCCCCCAAGGGCCGGCTCATCTTCTTAAGATGAGTCGGGTCTTAAAATTTGAAAAAATTCGACTTGTAGCCCCCAAGGGCTGGCTCATCTTCTTGAGATCAGTCGGGTCTTAAAAATTGAAGAAATTCGACCTGTAGCCCCCAAGGGCCGTCTCATCTTCTTGAGATGAGTCGGGTCTTCTCCATATCTTAGTTTCGAAATAACTGATATGCATTAGCCCCCAAGTGTCAAGGATATTGCTTGCAATCTTCTTGGGACTTGATAAAGAAGTAAGCCGTCCCATGGCGGCATGGAATCATCTATAGAAATATTTGCTGATTCTTCTTGTGCATCTATCAGGGATATATTGAAGATGCTGAGTCGGCTACTGTGAAACTACAGAAATGGCTCAAAGAAGAAAGAAAATTGAAAACTGAAGCCGAGTCCATGGCGGCTCATTTTGAAGATTTTGCACGTCAGGCAAATGAACGTCTTGACGAGGCCATAAAATTGTTTGAGGCGTAAAAGGCCATCCTGAAAAAGCGTGCGGAGAAGGCTGAAGAGAAACTCAAACCTTTGAAGGAGAAATATGCCACTCTTGTGAAACAGATCAACGAGATGTTGATAGCGATCTTTGGTATGTATTCCGTCCCTCTTTTGCCAAAGTACCGGCTTATGACTGTGCGGCGGCTTACTGTACCTTCTTTCTCTTTTGTTTGCAGGGCGAAAAGATCATAACCTTGTAGAGCTGCCAATTGTGAAGCTGAAAGCTATTTTCACATACGTAGAGCAACTGTTCACAGGCTCTGTTTATTCCATCATGGTAGTGAAAAATCTAAAACACCCGCCAAGGAATATCAAGGACATGTTAAAGCAACTCTCTACCATGCCACAATGGGTGATTGAAACCCGAAAATTGGCGGCTTGAGGAAGGGAAAATATGGCACTTGCTCGAGCAAAAGCGTATCTGCCAAAATTGGATGAGGAGCTCCTAAAAGCGGCTTCCTGGAGTTTAAACTGGATGGCTCTACATTCACTCATTTAGATTACGCAAAGTGCATCAGAGAGACTCGGCCACTGGCGTCTTTAATAGCTGAGGAGATGGACCTCTCAAAATATCATCCTGCATACACCACCAACAATGAGCGTGTTAACGCGCCCAAGGACGAGCCGTCTGACCTGGTGCCTCCTCGATGTCGGCGTTCTGGGAATGGGGGTACCCAGACCTGCCTGCCAGCGGCCCAGGGCATGGCCCACTTCGACAACCCGGTGCGGCCCGGCACGGGATCGCCCAGGACAAGGCCCTCGCGAGGAGGACGACACCAAGACCCCCGGAAGGAGGAGGCCTCTCCAGGATCCCTCCCGAGGGGCAGAGTTCTCCATGCAGCGCTCGGCCTCGAGAGGCTGAGGTGACACCAGCCAGGCCAGGCGGGCGCCAGCGGGAACAGAAGAAGCAGTTTCCTCTTTCGTGCAAAGGAGGCAAGGACGTACACATGTTCCCAAGGCATCCCCCCAAAGGTTTCCATTTCGGTGCAACAAGACCAAGACCACGAGCCCCGCGGGACGGACGTCATCGTCGAGCCCACCTCTGCATCACGACCAGCTACTTTGCAGGTGAAGACCACCTTTTGTCAGGATAAGGTGTACTCCTTGTCCCCCTTTGAATTTGGCCGTTGTGGGATCCCTTCCCGCCAATGCCATAAGGGAAGAGGACCCGAGCCATTATAAATAGAGACCAGGCTGCGCCGTAGAGACAGGGAGAGAAACCACTCGAGCACCCTCGCGAGGTGGTTCACCACTGTACCAGTTCATCCACAAACCTCCTCGTGAGGCAATCCACAAAGAGCAGGAGTAGGGTTTTACGCTTCGCAGCGGCCCGAACCTGGGTAAATGCGCGTGTTAGCCTTCTTCCCCATGATTGAGTGAGTCGATTGGGCTAGGCTTTGGAGCTGTAAGCTTGGGGCCGAAGCTGGTGGGGATCTTCGCACACGCCCCTGAGTTCGAACCTCTTTGGGTTTTGCGGAGCCCGAAATCTGACATTTGGCGCGCCAGGTAGGGGGCGTGTGACGGGGTCTCCACCTCAAGCTTGACCCCGCCTCCGCTCGCCGCTCTCATGGTCGCCAAGCTCGCGCCGAGTGCCGAGCTGCTCGTGTCGCTCGGGCGACGCCTGCGGGCCACGGCACCCCGCGCCACCTTGCCACCCCGTTGGCCGACACCATCGCCAGCCCGGCCATCGATGGACGCCAGGGCCTGCCGCTCTCACCCACCGCGCGGCGCGGCATCGTCGCCCCGACTCCCTCCCACGTCCATGGCGCGGCGTCGCCCTCCCGAGCTCGTTGCGACCTGACGAGCGGGCGAGTCATGCTCCTCGTGGCCCGCGAACTGCTGCGCTACCACACAGCTCGCAACCGCTACAACGACTGGCTCAACCGCATGGCTAGGCACGCCAGCACGGCCGACGCGACCCTGGCGCTCCCCTACAGGAAGGGCCTAGGGGCTCATGTCTGCGGAGCCCCCCCAACTGACCGGCGCGGCGCTGGGGACACGTGGATGCCCCTTGGAAGCGCGTTACGACACGCGCTCGCGCCAGCAAGGTGTGCGGACCAGGGCGTCAGGCACGCAGGAGTTCCCCCCCGGCACGGACGAAAACCTGCGGGAGGCGCTGGCCGTGCGGGGCGGGCGCCGCCTCACAGCTCCCAGCGCGCCCGTTGCCTCCAGAGTGGGCGGCCGACGGCTCGTCTACACCCGCGCCCGGGGGCTCGAGCCCCTCCACGACGAGCATGCTGGCAGGCGCCCAAGCCGCAGAGGGTGCAGCGCCGGCCACTACGACAACAGGAGGTGCATGCGCGACCTCGCGAGCGGCTCTCGTCGGGGCTGGCATGGGCGGCCTCGTGAGGCCGGCTGGCGGGGTCGGTCTTGCGAGGGTGCCTGGCATTGGTAGCTTCGTGAGGCACGCCCGCTGGTGGGGAGCTACCCTAAGCAGGCACCTGTGTCCCCGGACCGGGCGTCACCTGCCTGGAGACGGAGGGTGGAACACATGCCCATGTCTCTGGGACGGGCGTCGGCTGCCTATAGACGGAGGGTGGAACACACGCCCATGTCGCCAGGACGGGCGTCGCCTGCCCAAAGACGTAGGGTGGAACACACGCCCATGTCCCCGGGCCAGGTGCTCCATGCCTGAAGACGGAGGGTGGAACACACACCCATGTCCCCGGGCCAGGCGCTCCCTGCCCAGAGACGGAGGGTGGAACACACGCCCAGGTCTCCAGGACGGGCATCGCCTGGCCAGAGACGAAGGGTGGAACACACACCCATGTCTTTGGGCCAGGCCTCACCCGTCTGGCGGCAAGAGATCAGGTACTCACCCATGTCCCTAGGTCCGGCCCGGTCTGCCTGGGGGTAGAGGGTTGAGTGTCCGTACGGGGCTCCCGGACACCCCAGTGAGGCGCACTGGGGCACCGTCCCGGGCGCCAGCCTCGCTCTTGATGGAAGGGTCCCGCGCCGAGCCTCGCCCGCAGCGCGAGGAGCCGCGGCGCCACTGCAGCGACGACATTCGCCTCCGGGCTTTCGGGGGCCTAAGGCCCCGTTCCGAACCAGGTCCTCCCTGCGGAGAGCATCGGGGGCTCCCCCCGCATTCAAGGGCCCGTTCGGAGCTGACCCTGCTTCGCCGCTTCATGCTTGGGGATAGGAAGTGGGCTCCGTGTCCCGGAGGCATGGAGCCCCCTGCGCGCCCCTGGGCTCAACCCGTGACACTCTCACGTAATAATGAGTGGGCTGTATATGCCCGGAGCCCCTCGAGGATGCGGAGGGGTTCCCACCCATGCCCAAGTGGAAGCCCCATGCTCAGCGCTGGCGGATGTCATGGTCCTCTAATGACTATGCCCACGCCTAGTGGAAGCCCTACGCTCCACGCTGGGGGGAAGACGAAGACTAGCCTAGGTGCCGGATGCGGAATCTCTTTGCCCCCTTTTTTGTATTCAAATTTTCCACCTTTTGGAATGAAATTTGGAGTTCTTGCGGTTTTCTTTAGGAAGGGGGAGGGACATTCTCTTCTGGCAACGTTTTCTATTTTGCGTCTTGCTTTCGTTAATAGGTTCCGCAGCTGCCGGATCTCTTTCTCCCTCGCGCGTCCCACGAGAGGGTGCTGAGCATGGTGGGTGCGTTCCCGCGCACACCTCGCCAAGGCCTTGGCGTTCGAACCCTCGCGCGACACGCTCGACCGAATCGGCAGGGACTCTTTGCACAAAGGAGTACAAAGCTACGTATTACGTCATGTGGGAGCATCATGGAAAAGTCTCGCCAAAATACATTCACATCGCCGCAGGGCCACGTTCATAACCCTCACAGGTAAACACGAAGACTACCTATGGAGACATGCCGCCGTCGTCACCCTCATCGTCACTACCATCGCCAGACTGGCGCTCCTCGACCTCAAGCTGGCCCTCCCAGTCATCAGAAGAAAACCCCGCGATCAAGTCATCCACATGGTCCTCCACCCACTCGGCAAGGGCGCCTTGGACCACTTTGGGCATGGGGGCGAGCACAGCCTCGAAGTCAAAGTGCGGGTCGAGGCGAAGGAGATGGCTGAAGACGCGTGAACCCGCCCGCGCGAGGAGGTCGCGGTGCTTCTCCTCCACGAGTTCGCAGATCTTCTCTGCACCCCCTTCAAGACGCTCCACGGCCTTGGTGAAGAAGCCCAGGTACCCAACATCATCAGGGATGAGCGGGCTCGAGACACTCTCGCTGCAGATACTGCTCAAGGCCCGGTGGGCCCTCTTCTCGAGGGATTGGAACATCTTGGAGCGAGTGTGCTGCAGCCCGCGAGAACGGTCCGCCTCATCTGAAGCCTTCTCCGCAAGGGAAGTAACGCCCTTTACCTGCTTATAGAGGAAAGACAGCTCAGCCTCGACAGCAGCCTGGGCGTCCATCGCGGCCTTCTCGCGTCGCTCCGCCCGGACTAACCTTTTCCTAAGGTCGTCTGCCTCGCTTTTCACGTCGTTGCGTCGCCTACAGAAACGGAACTCCTGGAGCTTCAACTTTGCGCGATAATCCTTGGTGAGGGCGTGCCGAACCTCTGCCACCTTTTCGTTGATCTCCCCCTGGACCTTCGCCTCCCGGATGGTGAGGGAGTCCTCGGCGATGGACACCTGGCGCTCCTTCACCTCCTGCCTCTCGAGCTCCAGACTCTGCTCCAACACTTCCAGCGTCAGCGTGTCTTCAAGTATGTGGGGCCCCGCACCGCCTGTGGGTGGCTCGACTGCCAAGGCGTCAAGCGCGGCCCTGCGTGCCTGGACTTGCCTTTCAAGGGCGACATTGGAGGCTCGAAGCTCCTCCAAGCACTTCTCCGTGACCTTGCGTCGGCTATCTGTGGATTGGGCCTCCGCGAGGGCACGATCACGGGCCTCCCTCGCCGCGGCAAGGGACCCCTCGACATCTGTTTGAGCACGCTCACGCTGCAGACAGCCAAGGTTGTAGCGACCCAAAGCCGGTGCCATTCTCGCGCTAGGCGCTGGCGCTCCGCTTCGAGGCGGGTGTCGGTGTCGACGAGCTAAACTCCCAGGCGCCCAACGCGTTTGCTGCGGTTCGGAGGAGACCGCGCCGTGTGGCGCTGCGGCCACACGCTAGCTCGAGCGCCCGGCCAGGGCCTTCGCCTTCCCCTGGGCCAGCAGGGAAAGCATGCGAAGGGCCGCACGCCCCCGGCGCGAGCCCGGAGGCTGGGGGCTCCTCGCCTTCCCCTCCGGATGGAAGCTGCGCCCCGTGGGAACCCGTGCCTTCGCGCGAGGAGGGCCTCAACCCACGGGGCGCCTAGCTCTCAGAAAAGATCGTCAGCGGAGGACACGGCCCCGCCCTTGCAAGCCGAAGGCCGCGTATGGAGAAGAACGCAGGAAATTCGCGCTCAAGACCTCCCAAGGGCCGCTCGAGCTCAGGCACAAATGCCACTCCGCACGGGGTCACGTGACCCGTGGGGTGCAAGGCCACCACGGGCCCGGTGACCTCGGGGGGCGGCGGTGGCGGTGCATCTCTCTGTTCGTCAGGAGGAGACTTGTGGAGCAGAGACTCGGAAGGTGCACATCAGGAGGAGACTGAGGGGACTCGGACACTTACTCATCCACGGCGATCCACTTCCTCTTCATCGGCACCCATAGTGCTGATCTGCTACTACCCCCGGGTCCCCTCCTCTTCCGGCGAGCGCGGGGGCCTAAGGGCAATTCGTCGGCGACTGGTGCGAGGCGCTCTGTAGCGGAGGCGGCGGCCGTCGTCACCAACGAGGTGTTGCCCTCACCCCCAGGCAGGGCCGTGGCAGGTGCCTGGGGGACGGGCGACACAGGGCACCCCTCCGCGGCCGAGCAGGGGGCCTCGGCCTCAGGACCCTCAAGGCCCGAGGTCCTCATGAGGGGATTGGCCCGGGGACCCGCTCCCTCCTGAGGAAGTAATCCCGACTCGTCGAAGCGTGGCATCTGATGGGCGAAGGCTTCCCCGTCCCAGTGGTTGTACAGAGGGAGCCCATCTCGGGGAAGCTCGCCCGGTTCCCCGCCGGTCAGACGACGAAGCAGTTCACGCAGCGTGCTGGAAGGAAGAGGGGGGACCTGGAACCTCATGGAGTCGTGAGGGCCCGCGAAGGTCCACATCGGGCGGGAATGGCGCTGGAGAGGAGCAATTCGTTGGCGGGTGAAATTCCACACCACCATTCTTCAAGTCGGCCGCGGGGATTTGGAGCAGCGGGCTGGGCGCAGCAACACCGACATACACCCACTGCCTCCGGAAGCCCTCTACGTTCGCGGAAAGCCGGGCGTCGAGGGCCCCGTCGGTCATCGCGTCGGCTGCTCGCAAGGACACGCATCCCGAACAATGCCCTCCGGGGTTCATCTGGATGGAGAAGAAGTGGCAAAGTAGAGCCACAGAAGGGGAAATGCCAACAAAGGCCTCGCACAGGAACGCGAAAGCGGAAAGGAGGATGATCGAACCAGGGTCAAGATGCAGCGCATGGACCTGATAATGCATGAGCACGGCGGAGAAGAAGTCTGAGAACGGTGGCAGCAAGCTTGAGAAGAGAGCATGGAGATGGAGAGGAATGTTGGTGGCCTCCAGGTCGGTCTGAGGACGCGAGCCCGGCCAGATCTTGCTCGCCCCCCACTCGTTGGAGCCGGCGGCGGCTGCCAGACGGACCTTCTCCAGCCCTTCAAGATTGACCACCAAGGATCGGCCCAACGCGGGCTCCGGCTCCGACGAAGGCCCCGACGCCTTCGGGGCCTCGCCCCCTTCTTCTTGGGGGCCATGGCGGACGGCCAGATCAAGGCGGGCTCAAGATTTGGCTGAGAAGGCACGAGCCATGGGAGAAGGGGGAACGGACGACAAGTTCGAAGAGGAACAATGACGGCTCGGTGGCGTGCGCCAGGCTGTTTGTCAGTAAGGGTAGTTGCCGAGGCAACGCGAAGAAGTGGAGGCGTCCGCGTCTTGGAGGGCGCCGCGTGTCAAGCCTGGCCCGCAGGCGAATAGGGCCCGCGGCGCTCGGGCCTGCCTCCTTTGGCTTCGCCCCGAAGCCAACCCAAGCGCGCCTTGGGCCCGGGGGCTACTGTCGGCATTCTAGGAACGGGGGTACCCAGACCTGCCTGCCTGTGGCCCAGGGCGTGGCCCACTTCGACAACCTGGTGCAGCCCGGCGCGGGATCGCCCAGGACAAGGCCCTCGCGAGAGTCCCGCCCTAGCGAGGAGGACGACACCAAGAGCCCCGGAAGGAGGAGGCCTCTCTAGGCTCCCTCCCGAGGGGCAGAGATCTCCATGCAGCGCTCAGCCTCGAGAGGCTGAGGTGACGCCAGCCGGGCCAGGCGGGCGCCAGCGGGCACAAAAGAAGCAGTTTCCTCTTTGGTGCAAAGGAGGCAAGGACGTACCCTGGTTCCCAAGGCATCCCCCCAAAGGTTTCCATTTCGGCGCAACAAGACCAAGACCGCGAGCCCCGCAGGACGGACGTCATCGTTGAGCCCACCACTGCATCACTACCAGCTACTTTGCAGGCGAAGACCACCTTTTGTCAGGATAAGGTGTACTCCTTGTCCCCCTTTGAATTTGGCCGTTGTGGGATCCCTTCCCGCCAATGCCATAAGGGAAGAGGTCCCGGGCCATTATAAATAGAGACCCGGCTGTGCCGTAGAGAGAGGTAGAGAAACCACTCGAGCGCCCTTGCGAGGTGGTTCACCACTGTACCAGTTCATCCACAAACCTCCTCTTGAGGCAATCCTCCAAAAGTAGGAGTAGGGTTTTATGCTTCGCAACGGCCCGAACCTGGGTAAATGCGCGTGTTAGCCTTCTTCCCCGTGATTGAGTGAGTCGATTGTGCTAGGCTTTGGATCTTTGAGCTTGGGGCCAAAGTTGGTGGGGATCTTCGCACACGCCCCTGAGTTCGAACCTCTTTGGGTTTTGCGGAGTCCGAAATCCGACACTCGACGTAAGAGAACTTTTGTTCCTGACATTGATGCGTCAGCTCTTGTTGAAGGAACATCAAATTTTGAATCTTTGATCTTAATTAGATGGCAACAGAGGGTCCAGGAGGTTGATGATGATGAGCCGGCGGAGTTAGATCCAGAGGCGGCTGATGATAGAGCATGAAGACATCCTGGAAGCTGGATGAATCGCCCTACAGAGCGAGCCCCCTTGTGTGAGGAAAACCTTTAAGAAAGTGTGGCCTCCATCGTGAGCCTGTAATAGGGGTAGTATTTTGAAAACTTCATGATTGCTCTGTCATGCCATCGTGCACGGTGGCGCCTTTTGTTGGTGCTAAACTCCAATCTTTTGTGCTTCTATTAATATGTTTATGCTACTCTTATTACCTGTTCTTGCACTTTTCTTGCTTTGTGCTCAAATGAGTCTTATGTCATCTATAAGGCAGGTCAGGAATAAGCCGGCAAAATAACTTGGTTTTCGAGACCCAAGTCTATCGAATCCATTGCCAATGATACTGTAGATAGATAATCTGGAAACTGGTCATAATATGAACTCAGTTATGTAATCCGGTCATTATATATAAGCCGGTAATAAGGATAACATTGTACCTGAAAATTATGAGTATATAAATAATAATTTTTTAATAGGCCGGCTCAGTGAGACTCGGAAAAAAGGAGACTGGCTTTCGAGGTGCAAGGCTTGCTTCAATGAAGCGGGTATAATAACCCATGGCTTATCCTAGCTTTCTGTATGCTGGCTCTCACATGACTCAAGCCAATGTTTTAACCTTAAAAGTTCAGGGTCCCAAAGGATTAACTTTTCAAGAGTACATGGGGTCATCTGATCGGAATCGCATCAAGCATACAGGCAGGTTTAACCATATTTAATGGCGTTTTTGCCAGGTCAAGAGGGTGAGAAAGCTAAACTTGATGAGTTGGAAGCCCCCAAGTGACCTATGTTTCAAACAATAAAGACTCATGCTCAATTTATAGGCTGAAACGATAGAGACCCCGAGTTTCGGGGATGCCAGCTTTATTATATTTGAACATAAAAGAAGTATATACAGAATTTTGCAGAGGGGGGATTACAAAAAAGTGAGCCGGTGGCCCCTAAGTGTAATAAGGCCGTAGGTGTGCAATATTCCAAGGCCGGGTTGTCTCCTCCTCATAAGTGTATGATCCTTCTCGTAAGTCGACCAGGTAATATGACCCATTATTGAGGTTTCGACTGATAACGAAAGGACCCTCCCAAGGCGGGGAGAGCTTGTGCATCCCTGTTTGATCTTGAATCAGACGGAGCACTAGGTCGCCTTCTTGAAAAGTGCGGCTTCGGACTCTACGGCTGTGATAACGATTGAGGTCTTGCTGATATATAGCAGATCTGGCTGCTGCTAAGTCACGCTCTTCTTCTAGGGCATCCAGGGAATCTTGGCGTGCTTGCTAATTGTCCGCCTCAACATAGGCAGTAACCCGAGGCGAGTCATGACGGATATCACTTGGTAGAACCGCCTCAGCTCCGTAAACCAGGAAAAAAGGAGTGCATCATGTGGATCTATTTGGAGTTGTTCGAATACTCCTAAGTACTGATAGGAAGTTCCTCAACCCAACAACCCGGCGTGCGTTCAAGGGGCACAATGAGCCGGGGATTTGATTCCTCTCAAAATCTCCTGGTTGACTCTTTCAGCTTGCCCATTGGATTGTGGATGCGCCACTGTTGCTAAATCGAGCCGGATGTGCTCTCGTTGGCAGAATTGTTCCATGGCTCCCTTGGACAGATTGGTACCATTACCAGTAATGATGCTGTGAGGGCAGCCAAAACGGAAAATCAACTTCTTCAAAAATTTGACTGCAGTTTCTGCATCACAATTGTTGACCGGCTCTGCTTTGACCCACTTTGTGAATTTATCGACCGCCACTAATAAGTGGGTTTTCTTGTCAGAAGACGGCTTAAACGGACCAACCATGTCTAGCCCCCAGACCGCAAACGGCTAGGTAATTGTGATCATATGCAACTCCTGAGCCGGTACATGAGCCTGTTGACCAAACTTTTCGCACCCATCACACTTGCACACAATCTCCTTGGTGTCAGCATGAGCCGTCAGCCAATAAAAACCATGCCAGAAAGCTTTGGCCACCAGTGATCGTGAGCCGGCATGATATCCGCAATCGCCAGAATGAATCTCATTAAGTATTTCCTGGCCTTCCTTAGGCGAAACACACCATTGAAACACGCTAGTGCTGCTTCGACGGTGTAACTCGCCATTGACGATTGTTATTGACTTTGACCGCCAGATGAGTTGTCGAGCGTCGACTTCTTCCTCTGGGAGTTCTCCTCAGTTTAGGTAAGCCAAATACGGCACAGTTCAATCAGGGGTGGCATGTAGATCCGCCACCAAGTGTGCCTCCGGGTCAGGAACGGCTATGTCCTCCTCAGACGGTAATTTGACTGATGGACTGTGAAGGACGTCCAAAAAGAAGTTACGCGGCACCGGCTTCCTCTGTGAGCCAAGTCTAGACAAAGCATCAGCTGCTTCATTAAGCCAGCGATCTATATGATCGACTTGATAACCTTGGGAATGACCTGCCACATCAGAAACTGCCCGTCGATAAGCCTCCATCAGGGGGTCTTTAGAATCCCAAGTCCCCGAAACTTGCCGAGCCACTAAATCTGAGTCGCCCAAGCATCTGACCCAGCTAAGATTCATCTCTTTAGCTATTCTGAGCCCATGTAAGAGGGCTTTTTACTCAGCTGCATTGTTAGTACACGAAAACATGAGCCGTAGGACGTAACAAAATTTGTCACCTTTAGGAGAAGATAATATGACTCCGGCTCCTGAGCCCTCCAGTTGCCTAGACCCGTCAAAATGTATAGTCCAGTATGTGTTATCTGGCCTATCTTCCGGAATCTGTATCTCTGTCCAATCATTGATGAAATCCACCAACGCCTGGGACTTGATAGTAGTTCGGGGCATGTATTTCAAATGGTGGTCACCAAGTTCAATGGCCCACTTGGCAATCCTACGCGTGGCCTCCCGGTTTTGTATGATGTCACTGAGAGGCACCGAATTTACCACGGTGATCGGGTGTTCCTGAAAATAATGCTTCAATTTCCGGATCGCCATGAAGATCCTGAAAACCAACTTCTGCCAATGTGGATACCGCTGCTTGGACAGAGTTAAAACTTCGCTAACAAAATAAACTGGATGCTGAACTGGATATTCCTTTCCTTCCTCTTTCCGCTCGACCACAACTGCAACGCTCACCACTTTGGAGTTAGCAGCAATATACAGGAGCGTAGGTTCTTTCTCAGCGGGAGCAGCCAAGATGGGCGGGTTAACAAGCTGTTGTTTGAGTGCTTCAAAGGTTTCATTGGCTGCATCCGTCCACTTAAAGTCGCCCCAATTTTCTCAACAACTGGTAGAAAGGACTCGCCTTTTCTCCCAGTCGGCTCATAAACCGGCTTAAGGCTTCAATGCGACCTGCAAGACACTGGACTTGATTTATGTTTGCTGGCTCAGACAGCGAAGTTACTACCTTGATCTTGTCCGGGTTGGCTTCGATGCCTCACTCAAAAACCAGGAACCCTAGTAGCTTGCCTGCAGGAACACCAAAAATACACTTTGCCAGGTTAAGCTTCATCTGGTATACTCGAAGATTCTCAAAGGTTTCCTTGATGTCATCCAAGAGCGTCGCTTTCTTCTGAGATTTCACCAAGATGTCATCAACGTAGGCGTGAACGTTGCGCCCAATCTGTGGTTTAAGGCAGTTCTGGACACAACACTGGTAAGTCGCCCCGGCACTCTTGAGCCCAAAAGGCATGGACACATAGCATAAAGCCCCAAAGGGAGTAATGAAAGCCGTCTTCTCTTGGTCCTCAACATCCATCTTGATCTGATGATACCCAGAGTAAGCATCCAAGAAGCATAAACGCTCGCAACCCGCCGTAGAATCAATTATCTGATCAATACGCGGGAGGGCAAAAGGATCCTTAGGACAAGCCTTGTTGAGATCTATGTAGTCTACGCACATGCGCCAAGTGCCGTTCTTTTTCGGAACAAGAACCGGGTTAGCCAACCACTCAGGGTGAAAGACTTCCATGATAAACCCGGCAGCTAGGAGCCGGGCCACTTCTTCTCCAATGGCCTTGCGTCTCTCCTCATTAAAACGACGGAGGTACTGGCGTACTGGTTTCATCTTGGGATCCACATTAAAGTGGTGGTCATCAAGTTCCCTCGGGACTCCAGGCATGTCAGATGGCTTCCATGCAAAGATGTCCCGATTCTCAGGGATGAACTTGATGAGCGCCCTTTCCTATTTGTGATCCAAGCCGGTCCCAATAGTGAACTGCTTGGACGAGTCGCCCGGCGTGAAGTCGATTTGCTTCGTATCCTCGGGCGGCTTAAATTTGAGTGGAGGTTCGGACTCAGTATTGGGTTTTTTGAGCGGGCTCATGTCAGCCGGGTCAACGTTGGCTGTGTTGAACTTCAATTCCTCTGCCACGCAAGCTGACTCGGCATAGGTCGCATCTCCTTCCTCGCATTCCTGAGCTATCTTCCAGCTCCCATCCACGATGATGGTGCCTTTGTGTCCCAGCATCTTGAGTTTGAGATAGACATAGCACGGACGGGCCATGAAGCGAGCGTAAGCCGGCCGTCCGAAGAGAGCATGATAAGGGCTCTTTATTTTGACAACTTCGAACATCAAAGGCTCACATATGTAGTTGAACTAATCTCTGAAGGCCACATCGAGCTTAATCCACCTGATTGGATAAGCAGACTTCCTAGGGACGATTCCATGAAAAACTGTCATTGAAGGAAGCAACTTGCTCTCCGACAGATTCATCCGGCGAAAGGTTTCGTAATATAATATGTTTATGCTGCTACCTCCATCCATAAGAACCTTGGACAGGGTATATCCACCAACTTGAGGCGCCACCACCAAAGCTAAGCCACCCGGATTGTCAACCCGGGGTGGATGATCCTCCCTGCTCCAGGTAATTGCGTGTTCGGACCAGTTGAGGTACCTGGGGACCGCCGGCTCAGCCATGTTGATGGCCCTACTCTTGACCTTGCTGTCCCGCTTCCAGGTATTGGTGGTGAACACGTGGTATTGACCACAATTTAGCTACTTCGGATTTTTTTGAAAAGTTCCTTGGCTATCATGCTGCTGAAGCTCCGTTCGTGAGTTGCCATGCGCCTTCACAGAGCCGCCTGACGCTCCAAACACGAGCGATGCTTGCGCCGACGTGCCTACCGTAGCACGGGTTAAGGCCTGTAGGGGGAAACCGTGAAGTCCCTCGGGGGCCTCTGCTCCAAACAAGCCCCAAAGCTTGGCATCCGAATTGATGACGATCGCTTCCTTGACGGACGGTTCGTCCAAGGGACTGACCTGCCGAGAGGGCCTGACACCATCGTGATTTTGGCCGGCTTGACGCCGGCCGGATTGGGCGCGTCGAGCCGGCTCGATGATGTTGGTGCAAATGTCCGACTCGGGCACCGACGCGCCGATCTTGTCGATGAATACATGGATCGAGCCAAAGGCGACCCGGTAACCGTACTCGATCGAGTCGGCTTTGGGGCCCTAGCGAGAGTCGTCGATGTAGATCTTGCCGCATCGGCTCTTGGTCATACGACCAACCGCATAGCTCCCGAACCCTAGAAGGGCTCCCTTTGAGAACTAAACTCCACCGGGCGAGAGCCCCACGGTGGGCGCCAACTGTCATGGTTTTGTCATGGCTGATGTCCTAGTGCAAGGACTTAGGTGTGAGGCCATCGCCGCTAGGTGCAGACTCAAAGGGGTTAAACGGGAAAGAGAGTCGGATTTACCCAGGTTCGGCCCATCCGATGGAGGTGAAAGCCTACGTCATGCTTTGTGTGTATTGATGGGTAGATCTCGATTACAAGGGTGCGGAATCGCTAACCTAACTATCGAGAGATTGTAACTTGCCCTTTTCGATCCTAGGGGCTCACCTTTATATACAGGTCAAGACCCTAGGGTTTACAATAGAGTCCGAGTCAAATCGTGACTCATAACCTACAATGTCTCTAACTTGCCTTGCTCCTTGAGCAAGAAAACCAGCCGGCGCCTTCCGCCCTGTGGGCCTTGAGCCGCCGTCTTCAGGTGTTGGGCCGCCCGGCGACTTAGTCAGCCGACGCCTTACTTATCTTGTCTTCATATGACATGGCCCTTCTAAAGCTTCTATAGAACCGTCAATATGTTAACCCGGCCCAATAGGGCGGGTTACACCATGGAGTTATATCCCCGACAGTGGGGTTCCAGTGCCAAACACTTGGAACATCCAGCACCTCTGCAAGTTCTACCCATGACACTCTCACGTACGAATAGGTGGGGCTGTACACACCCCGGAGCCTCCCGATATGCCATGCTGTGGCGCCAGGAGGATTACCACCCATGCCCAAGTGGAAGCCCCATGCTCCGCGCTGGCGGAATAACTATCGAACCGCGGCTATGCCCACGCCCAAGTGGAAGCCCCATGCATCGCGCTGGCGGAACAAGCATGCCCACGCCCAAGTGGAAGCCCCATGCATCGTGCTGGTGGAAAGATCAAGAAGATGCCCCACGGGCTACACTAACCAGAGGCTGACCCGTGCCGGACATGGCAGTCGCATCTCTTTTTTGCTTGTAAACGAGTTTGTCCCCCGTTTTAATAAAGTTTTTGGTTTTGTGGATTTTTGCGGAGTTTTGTTGGATTTTCCTTTTCAAGCCACGCACGCTCAACGTCTCCCACTTGGGCGTCCCGCGAGCGAGGGCTGGGGCAAGGTGTCTACGCCCGGGTCGGCCCCCATGGCACCAGAACCCCAACGTGCGGGCGCCGGGTCACGGGCCTATCCCTACGCGCACCACCTCGCCAAAGCATTTGGCGCGTGGTCTCCTCGCGCGACGCGCATGAGTAAGCTGATGAGCGTGCGCCATACCCCTAAGGCCATACGCCCTCGCCTCCTGGTCCCGCCCAGGCAGCGCAACCTGGCTTACTAGTGACGGCCGAGCCTCACACAAAGGTCACATCTTGGTATACCGAGGTATGAAAGCAACACCAGAGGAAGCCATACAAAGCACGAGCACCAATTACAGGAACATAGTGTTCAAAACAAAATGATGACTTCACACCTCAGCGGGACTACAAACTGATATCAGCAGAAGGATTAAAGGGGACCTAGGGAGATGCGTCGCTTTCGCCTTCGTCGTTACCTTCGCGCTCCTCAGCTCTTTCGTCGTCATCATCATCTGCACGCTCCACAGACACTTCCTGATCCTCGTGGTTGCCAAGGGTGAACTGCGCGCTCAGTACGTCCACATGATTTTCCACTGCCTCCCCCAGGGCGTCGTGGATCGCGTCGGGAAGCGGGGCCATCACGGCCTCGAAATCAAAGCTGGGGACGACGCGAAGGAGATGACTGAAGACACGCATTAGCACCTGGGACAGAAGGTCGCGGCTCTCTCCTTCAATCAGCATCCCACCTTCCCGGCACCCGCCTCGAGTCGCTCCACGACCTTTGTGAAATAATCAAGGTAGCCGGCGTCGTCAGGCACAAAAGGGCTAGAGACGCCCCCCTGCAGATGGAACCCAGGGCTCAGCGAGCCCGCTGCTCGAGGCCCTAGAACATCTTCGAGCGCAGATGCTGCCACCCTCGGGCCTGGTTCGTTTCCTCCGTCGCCCACTCCACGAGGGACGTAGCGCCGTCCACCTGTTCCTGGAGCGACGCCAGCTAGGCCGCGGGAGTAGTCTGGGCCTTAAGCGCGGCCTCCCGCTGCACCTCCGCTCGGGTAAGCGTCTTTCTGAGGCCATCTATCTCACACTGCAGCTCTGCGCGCTGGGTCTTGAAGCAGCTCTCTAGCATCTTCAGTTTATTGTTATAATCCTTGCGGGCTCGCTCGACCCTCGCGTCAGCACCCCCCTAGACCTCCTCCACGCGTTGCTTGTAGGTGGCCGTGGTAGCGGTGACATCACGATCTAGCGCCTCCAGCAGCTCGTGCTCCAGGCTCTGCTCTGACGACGCCAGGGCAAGTTGTTGTTCGAGAGCCCGAAGGTCTGCCTCGCGGATAACGAGCTCACGCGCCTTCTTCGCTTCGACTATAGGCCCTTCACCGCGGGAGGGAAGGGCGCTCCTCCGCTCGAGAAGTTGCCGCTCCAGAACGGCGTTTGAGGCCTGAAGTTCTCGCTCGTGGGCCTGAGCTGCCTCACGATGCTCACCTGCTTCCTCGAGCCCCCGGAGGGCACGGTAACGTGATTCCCTTGCTTCAGTGGCAGATCTTTCTGCCTTCGAGCGTGCCGTATCATGTTGGCGACGGCTTAGCTTGATGGCGACATCAAGTTGATGCCACCTGTGGGCCAAGCGCAACTGCTCCTCGGCGAAGCGCTCTTCGGCACCCCGAAGTTCCGCCTCGAGCTCTCCCAGCAAGCACGCTGCGTTCCGCAGAAGATCGTGCCGGATCGAGGTCCGGGAGTTCACAAGCGCCAGGGATCAGTCCGAGTCAGGCCCCGCGCCTTCGTCCACCACTAGGGGCTGAGGGTCGGCCGATGCCCGTTCCGCCCCGTCCTGGCAGGATGGCGCACGCCGCGGGCTCGGGACCCCCTTTGAAGTGGTGGGCCCATCGAAGCCGCCCTCAGCGCTGGTCTGGGTGGTAGTTCCGACCAGCACTTCCATCCTCGCCTGCTCGGTGTGCGCCGCAGGGCCGGGCACTCCCGAGGCTGAAGAGCGGCCTCCTGGGGGCGTCCCCAGAGGGACCACTGCCGCGTCCCCGTAAGCGGGATCCCCCTCCGGGGATGCGGGGTGAGCTGTCGCCCCTCGCCTCATGCTCCCGACGGGCGAAGGAGAAAACGTCTTGTGCCCGGGCACGTTGTCCGGGCTCTGATGGGGCACGTCCTCCCTGCCTTCCCCGGACTCGACCGGCGGCGGGAAAGTGTTCGCTGGGCGCGGGGGCTCCTTAGCCTTTTTGCTCGCGGGAAACGTGTGAGGGAGAAGGGGCCAGGCACGCCCGGAGTGCAGAAGCAAACAAAGCCAAAACACGGCGCTTACTCGTCTCTGGCGGTCCACCTCCTCTTCCTTAGCACCCTCGGTAGCACGCCGGCGCTATTCTCAGGCAGCGCCTTCTCTCCGCGGCTGACCCCATAGGGCAATGGTGCGGACTCGACGCCGGCCCCCTCCCCCCTCGTGAAGGGAACAGGGGGCACACTTGAGGCACCCCCCTCAAGGGAGTGCGGCCCGGAGGCCGCCGCCCTAGGGTCGATGGCACCGCTCGTCATGCCAAGGGAGGCAGCCTCGCCTCCGGGTAGGGCGACGCTGCTGGCAGCCGCGAGCGCAGGGAAAAGTTGGCAGCGGGTCTTGTGGGGCAGGTGCCCGTCGCTCCCCGTTGTTTCGGCTGAAGGCCCCTGGCCCACTAGGGTCCCAAGCTCCAGTACCACCGTAACGTCCAAGATGCGGTCCTATCCCTATTAAGGCGCGAGGGCCTTAACGGGGATAGAAGCGCATCTAGTCGTTTCGCAAGTACATAAATCATTGCAATACATGTAAAGAGGAGATGAGTATATGAGTTGGCTTACACGCGCCACGCCCATAAGACAGGGTCTAACTACGGACGAAGATAAACGACAAAAACAATGAAATTTGTCTCGCTATGCCCAGGAATATGACCAAATAGCTCCCTACTCGTCTGGGTACGTCACGTACATCCGCCCACACTCCTCGTCGAACTCCCACTGGAGCTGAGAAACGTCATCTGGCACGAACTCTTCAGTACCTGTACCTGTATTGTTGTAGTAATCTGTGAGCCACGGGGACTCAACAATCTCATTAACCCGGGTACCGAGACTATGTAAGCCAATGGGTGAGGTTTGGTTAAGTGGTGAGGCTGTAGCAAGCACTAAGCATTTATTTGAGTGGCTAACTTACGAGAGTAAGAATAAGTATGGTGGCCTACGCATAACGGGCGTGAACTAGAATGATCACTAAGTGACCCTGAACACCTACTTACATTAAGCATAACCCCACCATGTTCTCTCTCGGTTCAAACTCACGAGCAGAGACAGTCACGGTTACGCACACGGTTGGTGTATTTTTTGTTTGAGTTTACTTCAAGTTTGCTATAACCGGGTGTTAAACAAATTTCCAAGTTGCCACATAACCGTGGGCACGGCTTCTCGAAAAGATTTAACCCTGCAGGGGTGCTCCAACTCATCCATCACAAAATAACCACAAGCTGCATGGAATAACCTCGACCGTGGAAAACCCGCGATCTCCTTGGAAATTCCGCTGGAAAACATCAACCTCGATATAGCCCAAAGTATTCTTGGAATCCCATGCACAAGACACTCGAGAAAGGTAAAACAAGTCCATCAAGACCTCCCGGTGAGCCAGATCCACATCTAGAGCCGTGCGCTCTCTATCTACGGGCATCATCCATCTATACGAAGTGGACGGTGGCCAAGACAATGCCTCGAGTTGCCCTGAGGTGGCACCGCCGACTGCTAGGTGGGTGGACCAACACTCATGAGGAGCACTGGCCTGGGGGTTGATTAATTATCCATGGGGTAGCTATGCCCTATGCATTTTTATTAAATTGTTAAGCAAATGGAGTACCAATGTTGGGTCTTGCCAGACAACTTTTATCCTAAAATGAATAGTCAAGGGGGTCCCCATAACAACCTCGAGCATGTTAGGAGCACTTAATATGGAACATAACACCGGTAACAAGTAACTAGGGTGGCAAAAGTGGAACAAAACACCGAGCAAAAGGCCAAGCCTTCCACATTTACCAAGTATATATGTGCATTAATTTAACTAGCAATAATATTATGATATCTCTAGATAACCATGTTATCACATGGAAACAACCTGCACCTGCAACTAGCAATGCTATAAGATAAGGGCTGAGCAAGCGGTAACTTAGCCAATCAATGTTTGCTAGGAAGTGGAGGGGTTAGAAGCCTTCATAGCAATTTGGGAGGATGACAATTTAAGTGGTAGGTAACGTAACATAACGTTAGAAGCGAGACTTCTAGCATAGCAAAAATAGTATCGGGATCCGGGTAACGATCATCTTGCCTGTAGGGTCTTTAGGGGGATAAAGAGTTGGGTCCTCGTAGTTGTTCTTGTCGGGATCCTCATACTCAGGCTCGACACTCGGGTCTACCAAAAGAGAAACAACACCAAATAAACATACAAACAAGGTGCAATTCACAACCAAAGATGATGCATGACCAATTTGATGTAATTAACATGGCAACCCTATGCTAGTCATCTTCCTCATGCATTTACTTAGTTCTTTAATATTCTGGACAGAACCTCAAGTTTAGTTATGTGGACATGTATGAACATGGCAAAAATGGATGCTTCTTGAGAAAACGATGCGAATGCATATGAAGAACGTTCAAACGGAGCTACGGAACTCTCGGAACACTCACGACAAGGTTCTAGCGGTAATGGAGACAAAAACAAATATGGGGAAGGCCATGGGCAATTCATTGGTATTCCAAGGATGCCATTGGATTGGAAATGAAAATCTAGCAAGAATAGCCCTAAAGGTCATGCAAAACCCTTGGGTATAGCTCTCACAAGTCACAAAACAATCAAACACACAATCCGTGCACAAACAACAACATGCCATATTGCAACACACACAACAGGAGCTACAGCAAGCTACAAAGCACAACAAAGGCATGGAAATGAAGTATACAAGAAGCTTGACAATTCATCTAACTACAACAACATGAAAGGAAGCAACAATCAATGCCAATTGAGCCCACAAGATGGCATGTTGAATCAACATTTAGAGACTTGGTGAAAATTACCAGTTTTACAATCTGAGTTAACAGGATGGCATTTTGACAACAACTACTACATATGCTACAGGAACTCTCATGGCATGAAATTTAACAGGGTTATAGAGGTCAACATGCTCTTCAATTAACTGCATTATGACAACATCAAAATATACACATGTCACTGGCTATCAGCCCCACAACATGGCATATTGAGTTAAAAAGTTTCACAGTCTTTGAAAAATTCAACAAGTGGCAAGCATGGCATTTTTTAACAGCATGACATGTTTGACAGCAAATTTAACCAATATGCAATACCTCTACTTGCAAGCAATTGGTACAAGCTAACAGAGGACAACATGCTCAACAATACATAACATTGTGCCAACCCCGAAGGAGCTACAGATTCATGGGAATCATCAAGACAACATGGCAACAAAATAAACAGATTCAACACTTAGAAATATTTGAGCATGTGAAAACAGCATTTTGGTAGCATGTTGATAGCAAGAATTCCACAACTTAACAAAGGTTTAAAATGGCATGGAAAAATACCAGGGTCTAGTACACATGTCAAAGAGCAATTTTCATGTTGACAAGATTAGCAAATAGTGCAAGCATTAAATCATGCGAAAAAGACAAAATGACATCTTATCACAAAATAACATTTCCACAGACTTGCTCAAATGATAAAACTAATGCCACTAATGGATTCACTGGATTTTTCTACCCCAAATTCATATATAATAAGCATATATTACTGTAGAGAAAACTCACACAAATTACATTCGAAATTTACAAGAGCTTCCTATAACATAGTATATGCCAACTTGGCATATCCCGAATTGGAATCTGCTAAAAATGGACATGGCCAGATTTGGCAGTTTCCCTAAATGGAAATATCTCAAAACAGAGAAAAACACAATAAGCAAAATAAAAAACACAAGGGCCCACTGGCATACACACAGGCCCTGAGGGTGTGACAAGTGGGTCCCCGGGCCCACTGTCAGTGGCATGGATTAATTCCACAACAAAGGAAAAATGGGGGCTCAGGGGGGGTCGAACCCGAGACCTCCCTGTCGAGTGGGCGCGGTCGAAACACTCGGCTAGGGCACGGCTACTGCTCATACACGGGGCTTGGGCTCTTTGAACCAGCCCCGGGCACTGTCTCTGCTCCAACACAGAAAAAGACACGGCGCATGCGACTACGGCGGCGGTCACCGGCGAGGATCACCACTGACAGGGGTGAGGAATGCTGTGGGGGATCTGTTTCTGAGACTAGTGCGACGAAGCAACAAGGCACGACGGCTGCGGGAGCTCGAGCCCGAGTCCCTGACGAAGCGCGGCGGACAGAACATCCCGGTGAAGCACGACGAGGCAAGGCGCGCATGGCAAAGCGATGCACTAGTAGGGAAGCGCGCGGGGAGGCAGGGCGACTACGCGAGCCGGCACGTGCGCGCCCACTACAACCTAGCGTAGCATCAAACACACACAAAAGATCATGCATTGCACCGGAGCTACGGGAGTGCAAGGATGGCACGGACGTGGTGACGACTACAGGATGCAGTCGACCGCAAGAAAGGGCAGGGAGGAGGAGAGGCTCACCTAGTGTCCACTGGACATGTAGGCGAAGCCGAGCGCAGGACGGAGACGACACGAATGACGATGGGGCGTGGGCGATCTGCTGTCCCGAGCGCGAGGAAGAGGACGGCGATGGGGAAGGAGCTCCGGGTACGCTAGCGCCGCGCACGACAATGCAGGAGATGGAGGGGACTCTGGGTCGCCGCACCACGGTGACAGGAAGGGTCGGAGGCGAGGCGACGCGGCTAGCCCGAGCTCGAGCTCTTGCTCACTCGGGTCATGGCGGGCAGAGCGTCGGCGTGAGCTTGGAGAGGGCTTACCGACGGCGGCGAGGCAAGGAAAGGGAAGGAATGGAGAGAGGGAGGTCGGGGCTAGGGCTAGGACATCCTTTATAGGGGCCTAGGGCGCCGGACGGCCGTCAAATCGATGAGCCCGTCGATGTGGATGCCCTGGATGTGTGTCGTACTGGAGGACGACGACACTTGCGTGCAGGGGGCGGCTGGGCTGCGCTGCGCTGGGCTGCTGCTGTCACTAGCTGGGCCGCTGCGGGGGAGGCAAAAGCCGAGCGTCTGGACCCTTTCTCTCTCCTGACAAAGAAAAGGTTTTCTTAAAAAAATAGCAAAACAAAAAAACAGCCAGGGAAGTTGGGAAAGAATTAGAGAGAAAGGAAATATGTTTTGGGGTGCTAGAAATACCCCTGAGTTTATAAAATTGGTTTGAGGTTTCTTGTAAAAAAATGCGCTTATTGCACATTGGAATCTGTTTTGCAAACCTATAGGAATGTGGAAAGCAGCACATGTCCAGGAATCAATTTTAACATACACCACATAATATTAGTCAACCAAGGAACAATTATTAGAGTGGAAAAGGGCAAGTAAAAATCCCCACATGCCACCAATTTAAATTAAAGAGAGATGGAGATGTAGTTTAGAGGAAAAATAGTTGTAGGCATCAACTCAACACACCACATCAATCAATCCATCTCAACACATACACTCCCACAACATCACATCCAACAAAGCATGATGCAAAATATGAGATGATGGTATGATGCCATGGTGCAAATGATATGAGGCAAGCTTTTATTAAACCAAACCACATGAGGGCAAAACTTGGAAGGTTCATAAATGGAATATTACAAAGAAGACATGGATTGCACTTGGGATGTTACAACTCTCCCCCACTACAAGAGAATCTCGTCCCGAGATCTAGGAACGGAAGAATTCAGGAAATTCAGAATGGAGAAGATCCTCACGTTCCCAAGTGGCTTCTTTGTCGGAGTGATGCGACTACTTAACCTTTAGAAACTTGATTGACTTGTTGCGAGTCTTGCGCTCAGTCTCTACAAGGATAGCAATTGGATGCTCATGATAGGATAGGTCTGCTTGGAGATCAATGTCTTGGAGATCAACGATGCGCTCGGGACTCTTGAAACACTTGCTGAGCTGAGAGACGTTAAACACATCATGCACATTTGAGAAATTGGAAGGGAGCTAGAGTTGGTAGGCAAGGTCTCCCCTCTTGCCCACAATCTTGAAAGGACCCACAAAGCATGGAGCAAGCTTTTCTTTGATGCCAAAGCGCTGAGTGCCCTTCATGGGAGACACTCGGAGATAGACAAAGTCATCGATCTAAAAGGTCATGTCACGATGCTTGCTATCATAATAGCTCTTCGGGCGGGATTGAGCTGCTTTGAGATTTTCACGAATGACACGGCACATTTCTTCTGCTTCAGTGATCATGTCATTACCAAGGATTTGACGCTCACCGATTTCAGACCAATTGAGCGGGGTGCAGCATTTCCTGCCATAGAGAATCTCGAATGGGGCCTTGCACGAACTTGCTTGGAAACTATTGTTGTATGAGAACTCAGCAAACGGGAGGCAGTCTTCCCACTTCATGCCAAAAGAAATCACACGAGCTCTGAGCATATCTTCAAGGATCTGATTGACTCTCTCAACTTGGCCACTAGTCTGAGGATGGAAAGATGTACTGAAACGGATCTTGGTTCCCATTGCAGTTTGGAAGCAATCCTAGAACTTGGAAGTGAAGATGCTTCCACGATCTGAAGATATGAGCTGAGGAATACCATGCAAAGAAACTATCCTTGATGTGTACAACTCTGCCAGCTGAGCTGTTGAGATAGATTCTTTGACCGGAAGGAAGTGGGCAACTTTGATGAGCTTGTCGATGACCACAAAGATGGCATTATTACCTCTCTTGGACTTGGGAAACCCAGTGAAGAAATCCATCTCAACATGATCAAATTTCCACTCTGGGATAGGCAAAGGCTGAAGGAGACCTATTGGACGTTGATGTTTCGCCTTCACTCTGCGACAAACATCACACTCGTTCATGAACTGAGCAATCTCACATTTCATACGAGTCCACCAGAAGGTTTGGTTGAGATCCTGATACATCTTGGAACTGCCTGGATGAATGGAGAGGAGAGAATTACATGCTTCATACATTATAACTTTCCCGAGTTCTCCCTTAGGAACCACTAGACGATCCTTGAAAAACAAGGTGTCATTGTCATCCACACAGAAGCACTTATACTTTGGAATGCTCTTGGCCACACCTATCTTCACTTTCTTCACCATAGCATCAAGAAGCTCAGCTTGGCGAATCTGATCTTCCAAAGTCAGAGAGACTTGAAGGTTGGCAAGAAATCCTTGAGGAACCACTTGTAGATTGAGCTTGCGGAAAGCTTCACAAAGCTCGGGTTGGAGAGGCTTGAGAATAAGACTGTTGCAGTACACCTTTCTGCTCAATGCGTCTGCAATCACATTTGCTTTGCCTGGAGTATACTCCATGCTCGGATTGTACTCCTGGATCATTTCCACCCAACGTGTTGGCCGAAGATTGAGATTGGGTTGAGTGAAAATGTACTTCAAGCTCTTGTGGTCAGTGAACACTTCAACTGGTCTTCCCAACAAGAGGTGTCTTCAGGTCATCAGAGCATGAACAACTGCCGCCAGCTCAAGATCATGAGTGGGGTAGTTTTTCTCACTAGGCTTCAACTGATGGGAGGTGTAGGCAACCACCTTTATTTCTTGCATCAGAACACCACCAAGACATTGGAGGGAAGCATCACAGAACACTTGGAAAGGTTTGGATTCATCGGGAGGAGTGAGAACTGGAGCTGAAGTCAGCTTTTCCTTGAGTGTATTGAACGCCACATCACACTTAGGAGTCCACACATATTTGACACTCTTCTGGAGGAGATTAGACAAAGTCTTAGCAATTTTTGAGAAGTTCTCCAGGAATCTTCTGCAGTAACTTGCAAGCTCGAGGAAGCTATGAAGCTGCTTGACATTCTGAGGAGGCTCCCACTTCATGATGGCCTCAACGTTCTCAGGATCCACCTTGATGCCCTCGATAGAGATGACATGCCCAAGGTACACCACTTCATTGAGCCAAAACACACACTTGGAGAACTTAGCATAGAACCGATGCTCTCTTAGCTTGTCAAGCACAAGCCGGAGATCCTCTGCATGCTCTTCTTCGGTTTTAGAGAAGACTAGAATGTTATCCAAGTACACCAAGTCAAACTCATTCTTGAAGGGAGAGAAGATGAAGTTCATCATGCGGGAGAATGTCGGAGGCGCATTTGCGAGGCAAAAGGACATGACGAAGTACTCATAAGAGCCAAAACTCATCCTGAAAGCAGTCTTTGGAATATCTTCTTCACGAATATGGATTTGATGATAGCCCATTCGAAGGTCTAGCTTTGAGAAAACCTTGGCCCCTTTCAATTGCTCAAACAACTCATTGATGTTGCGAAGTGGGTACTTGTTCCTGATTGTCGTTTTATTCAGTGGACGGTAATCGACGCATAGTCGGTCCGTGCCATCCTTCTTCTTGACAAACAGAACACCACAAGCCCACGGTGAAGAACTTTGTCTGGTCAAACCCAGACGCTCTTGTTCATCTAGCTGCTTCATCAACTCTTTCAGCTCTTCGGGGCCAAGCTTATAAGGACGCTTGCATACCGGTTCAGTCCCAGGCTCGAGTTCAATCACAAACTCCACTGGCCGGTGAGGAGGCATTCCTGGCAATTCTTCTGGAAAGACATCTTCATACTCACAAACAACGGGGATTTGAGATATGAAAGAGATTTCACCCTTCTCATTGAGAGAAAAGAGACGAATCGTGTCATCACGAGCAGTGATAATGATCACGTATTCAGAAGGATGAGTCAATTTAACTTCTTTGGCTTCACAATCAACATAAGCCTTTTTCATTGCCAGAAAATCCATGCCAAGAATTAGATCAATATCGGAATTGCCGAGAGCAATAGGAGAGGCCAGAAAAGAATAGTTGCCCATCTTGATAGAAACATCCAGAACCACCAAACGAGAATTCATCACTTTGCCAGGAGAAACTATTGATAGGGGCTTGGGCAAATTAATGGGACACAAATCATGCTTCTCGGTGAACGACAATGAGATGAATGAATGCCGTGCACCAATGTCAAACAAAACTTTTGCAGGAATTGAATTAACCAAGAGATTACCCATCATCACTTGAGAAGACTCCTCTGCTTGAGCTGCATTAACCATGTTGTCTCTGGCTAACTTTGGATTGTGCTTCATCATAACATTTCCTGGAGGCCTGACTGGAGGAGGAGGCGGAAGATGCCGCTAGTTGGTGCACTTGTTGGAATAGTGGCCCTTCTGACCACACTTGTGACACGTAACCTCTCAGAGCGGACGGAAGTTGCCTGGAGGAGGAACATTTGCTGATTTGGGAGACTGAGGCCTCTGCTGATATCCCGGGTTGGGTGGGTGGGAAGGACCACGACCACCGTGATGCCTCTACTGCTGAGGAGTACGAAACGGAGGTGGAGGAACCCAATACTTCTGCCTTCTAGGAACAATCTGAGAGCTGGACGAAGAAGGGTTAGAGTCTCTGAACCGCTTCTTGGAATTCTCTAGCTTGAGCTGAACTGATTCATACTTTAGAGCCAAGTTATAGAACTGATCAAACACAGAAGGCTCGTGAAGGACGAGAGCAAGCTGAAGATCTTCCCTAAGGCCACCTCTGAACTGATAAATCTCGCTCTTCTCATCAGGAACGTCTTGCTTAGCATGGCGGGCCAGATTCTGGAACTTAGAATTGTACTGATAAACAGACATACTCCCTTGCTTCAGGTTCCTGAACTTCTCACGCATACCCTCGACAAAGCTCGAGATATGATGAGCTCTGAAGTCACGGCAGAAATCATCCCAGCTGACTGCACGGCCACCTCTGGAATCCTTGTACTGCAGCCACCAATCTGCTGCCTGACCCTTGAACTAGAAGGTCGCAAACTTGACATAGTCCTCAGGCCTGACATTGCTGCACTCGAAATGCTTATTCATGTCACGAAGCCAATCGTCCGCATCAAGAGGTTGATCACAACAGGTGAAGGACTTGGGTTGGTTTGCGAGGAACTGGTTCAGAGTTGCGAAGTGTGGCTGATTATTGAAATTCCCTTGATGGCCTTGATGTCTCTGATTCTGAAAACCTTGGAACAAACTGATCAACATCTGGGTATTCGCATTGGTTGCGGCCATCACCGCCTGCCATGCCTCCGGAGGTGGAGGTGGAGGTGGTGGTGGGGGTGGTGGAGGGTCAGACTGCTCCCCTTCACGACTTGGGTTCCCACTAGTTGTTGGAGCCATCCTGAAGATGGACATGAATATTAGAAAACCATTGCCAAAGATGATTGAATTAAGCTGAATCAAATGGCTTGTAAGAAATTGCAACGGAATATCATCAATTGCATTCAACTGAAATTTGGAAGACTGCCTTCTCCAGGAGCGTGATAACATCATTAGATCATAAAGCCACTTGAAATAACAGAACAAGTATTGAGCTAAGGGTTGCTCGGAACAAATGTATAAACCATCATACATCTGTCGGAAGATGACCCTAGGTAACTACTGGAAATACCACCTAAGAACTTCCGAAATCTTTGGTTATGCAATCGGGTCCACGGATACACGGAGTTTTATCCATCACTCAACTCCTAGCAGTAATACTACTCTCCAGTGTATCTCATCCGTCAACACACAACCAGAGGTCTCGGAAACTCATCTACCTCAGACCCTCGTAATCACAATGATACTCAAGATGGCAGTACATGTGATCCCGCTCCCCAGTACTGGGTGCCACCACACTCTTCGCACCATGAATAGTATTGAAGCAATTTGGAAGATCTGCGTCTTGAAGTACTAAGGAAACTGAACGATAACGATGTGTCATGAATCCCTTGGAGCTCTACTCCTTAGAAGCAGGAGGCACCAAGTACAGAATTTTGTCACATCGGTATCATAGAGGCTCCAAAATACCTGCGTGATCCTAAAAAAAATTTGAGTGAGAAGAGGGTAGAATTAAAATTCCTAAGTCGTAATTCCTCACCAGAGCATAGAAGAGGAGTAAAAAGAATCCTACTCTCCGATATAACTAGACTCAAAATAGTTTTCATTAGACTCGACTCGGCATAGTTCGATCAAGCAAGGGGCTCCTATAGTCGGTATGGCTCTGATTACCAACTTGTAACGTCCAAGATGCAGTCCTATCCCTATTAAGGCGCGAGGGCCTCTACGGGGTTAGAAGCACATCTAGTCGTTTCGCAAGTACAGAAATCGCTGCAATACAAGTAAAGAGGAGATGAGTATATGAGTTGGCTTACACTCGCCACAAGCTAAATTACAATTCCACACAATCATTCATACAGTCATCCAGAAGACAGGGTTCGAGTACGGACGAAGATAAACAACAAAAACAATGAAATATATCTCGCTATGCCCAGGAATACAACCAAATAGCTCCCTACTCGTCCAGGTATGTCACGTACATCCGCCCATGCTCCTTGTCGAACTCACACTGGACCTGGGAAACATCATCTGGCACGAACTCGTCAGTACATGTACCTGTATTGTTGTAGTAATCTGTGAGCCACGGGGACTCAACAATCTCATTAACCCGGGTACCGAGACTATGTAAGCCAATGGGTGAGGTTTGGTTAAGTGGTGAGACTGCAGCAAGCACTAAGCATTTGTTTGAGTGGCTAACTTATGAGAGTAAGAATAAGTATGGTGGCCTACGCACAATGGGCGTGAATTAGAATGATCACTAAGTGACCCTGAACACCTACTTGCGTCAAACATAACCCCACCGTGTTCTCTCTTGGTTCAAACTCACGAGCAGAGACAGTCACGGTTACGCACATGGTTGGTGTATTTTATTTGAGTTTACTTCAAGTTTGCTATAACCGGGTGTTAAACAAATTTCCAAGTTGCCACATAACCGCGGGCACGGCTTCTCGAAAAGATTTAACCCTGCAGGGGTGCTCCAACTCATCCATCACAAACTAACCACAAGCGGTAACTTAGCCAATCAATGTTTGCTAGGAAGTAGAGGGGTTAGAGGCTTACATGGCAGTTTGGGAGGATGAAAATTTAAGTGGTAGGCAACGTAACATAACGGTAGAAGCGAGACTTCTAGCATAGCAAAAATAGTATCGGGATCCGGGTAACGATCATCTTGCCTGTAGGGTCTTCAGGGGGATAAAGAGTTGGGTCCTCGTAGTTGTTCTCGTCGGGATCCTCATACTCAGGCTTGACACTCGGGTCTACCAAAAGAGAAATAACACCAAATAAACATACAAACAAGGTGCAAACCAAAGATGATGCATGACCAATTTGATGTAATTAACATGGCAACCCTATGCTAGTCATCTTCCTCATGCATTTACTTAGTTATTTAATATTCTGGACAGAACCTCAACAGGGTTATAGAGGTCAACATGCTCTTCAATTAACTGCATTATGACAACATCAAAATATGCACAGATCACTGGCTATCATCCCCACAACATGGCATATTGAGCTAAATAGTTTCACAGAATTAGAAAAATTCAACAAGTGGCAAGCATGGCATTTTTTAACAGAATGACATGTTTGACAGCAAATTTAACCAATATGCAATACCTCTACTTGCAAGCAATTGGTACAAGCTAACAGAGGACAACATGCTCAACAATACATAACATTGTGCCAACCCCGAAGGAGCTACAGATTCATGGGAATCATCAAGACAACATGGCAACAAAATAAACAGATTAAACACTTAGAAATATTTGAGCACGTGAAAACAGCAATTTGGTAGCATGTTGATAGCAAGAATTCCACAACTTAACAAGGTTTAACATGGCATGGAAAAATACCATGGTCTAGTACACATGTCAAAGAGCAATTTTCATGTTGACAAGATTAGCAAATAGTGCAAGCATTAAATCATGTGAAAAAGACAAAATGACATCTTATCACAAAATAACATTTCCGACAAAAAGATAAAACTAATGCCACTAATGGATTCACTAGATTTTTCTACACCAAATTCATATATCATAAGCATATGTTACTGTAGAGAGAACTCACACAAATTACATTCGAAATTTACAAGAGCTTCCTATAACATAGTATATGCCAACTTGGCATATCCCGAATTGGAATCTGCCAAAAATGGACATGGCCAGATTTGGCAGTTTCCCTAAATGGGAATATCTCAAAACAGAGAAAAACACAATAAGCAAAATAAAAAAACACAGGGGCCCACTGGCATACACACAGGCCCTAAGTGTGTGACAAGTGTGTCCCCGGGCCCACTGTCAGTGGCCTGGATTAATTCCACAACAAAGGAAAAATGGGGGCTCAGGGGGGATCGAACCCGAGACCTCCCTGTCAAGTGGGTTCGGTCAAAACACTCGGCTAGGGCGCGGCTACTGCTCCTACAGGAGGCTTGGGCTCTTTGAACCAGCCCGAGGCGCTGGCTCTGCTGCAACTGAGACGCAGCCATGGCACAGGCGACTATGGTGGCGGTCACCAGCGAGGATGACCACTAGTGGGGATGTGGAACGCTGCGGGGGATGATACGTCTCCAACTTATCTATAATTTATGAAGTATTCATGCCATGTTTACAATAATTTTATATGATTTTGGTATGATTTTATTAGAACTAACCCGGACTGACGCTGTTTTCAGCAGAACTACCAAGGTGTCGTTTTTTTGTGCAAAAATAAAAGTTCTCGTAATGGGCTGAAAATTTACGGAGAATATTTTTGGAAAATATAAAAAAAACTGGAGCAAAAAGATACCGGAGAGGAGTCCCGAGGCAGCCACAAGCCTAGGGGGCGCCCCCCCTAGGGCGCGCCCCCTGGCTTGTGGGCCCCTCGGGAGTCCCCCTGACTTGATTCCAACGCCAAGTACTCCTATAAATCCCGTAACCCCCAGAAAGAAACCTAGATCGGGAGTTCCGCCATAGCAAACCTCTGTAGCAACGAAAAACCAATCGGGAGCCCGTCCCGGCACCCTGCCGGAGGGGGAAACCACCACCGGAGGCCATCTTCATCATCCCGGCGGTCTCCATGACGAGGAGGGAGTAGTTCACCCTCGGGGCTGAGGGTATGTACCAGTAGCTATGTGTTTGATCTCTCTCTCTCGTGTTTTTGAGATGGCACGATCTTGATGTACCACGAGCTTTATTAATATAGATGAATCATATGGAGTTTTCCCCTCTCTATCTTCTTGTGATGAATTGAGTTTTCCCTTTGAAGTTTAGTTGTCGGATTGAGTCTTTAAGGATTTGAGAACACTTGATGTATGTCTTGCGATGGGATATCCGTGATGACAATGGGATGTTCTATTGATCCACTTCATGAATGTTTTGGTGATCAACTTGCGGGTTCCGTGACCTTGGGAATCTATGCATAGGGGTTGGCACACGTTTTCGTCTTGACTCTCCGGTAGAAACTTTGGGGCACTCTTTGAAGCTCTTTGTGTTGGATTGAACATGATAAATCTGAAATTGTGTGATGCATATCGTATAATCAAGCCCATGGGTACTCATGGTGACATTGGAGTATCTAGGTGACATTAGGGTTTTGGTTGATGTGTATCTTAAGGTGTTATTTTAGTACGAACTCTAGGGCTGTTCGTGACACTTATAGGGATAGCTCTTAAGATTGATCGGAAAAGATAACTTTGAGGTGGTTTCGTACCCTACAATAATTTCTTCGTTTGTTCTCCGCTATTTGTGACTTTGGAGTGAACTCTTTATCGCACGTGAGGGATTTACATATGATTCAACTATGTCAGTATTGTTGAGAGAACTTGCACTAGTGAAAGTACGAACCCTAGGCTTTGTTTCTAAGCATTGCAATACCGTTTGTGCTCACTTTTATCATTAGTTACCTTGCTGTTTTTATATTTTCAGATTACAAAAACTTATATCTACCATCCATATTACACTTGTATCACCATCTCTTCGCCGAACTAGTGCACCTATACAATTTACCATTGTATTGGGTGTGTTGGGGACACAAGAGACTCTTTGTTATTTGGTTGCAGGGTTGTTTGAGAGAGACCATATTCATCCTATGCCTCCCACGGATTGATAAACCTTAGGTCATCCACTTGAGGGAAATTTGCTACTGTCCTACAAAACTCTGCGCTTGGAGGCCCAACACGAGTCTACAAGAAGAAGGTTGCGTAGTAGACATCAAGCTCATTTCTGGCGCCGTTGCCGGGGAGGTGAGTGCTTGAAGGTGTATCTTTAGACCTTGCAATTAAATCTTTTAGTTTCTTGTTTTTCACTAGTTTGGTTTCAAAAAAGAAAACTACAAAAAAATGGAATTGAGGTTGCCTCATATACTTCATCTTTATAATGTCTTTCGTGAAAATGATGGAAAGGAAAATTGTGCCAAAGTGTTAGAAGAAGAAGTCAATAAAATGTTTGGCACTAAATCTTTGTATGATGAGCATGATTGCAATGTTGTTAGTATGAATTCCTTGAATATTCATGATGCTAATGATATGCAAAGCTACAAGCTTGGGGATGCTATGTTTGATGAAGATGATATGTTTAGTCCCCCAAGTTTTGATGAGCAAATTTATTATGATGAAAGCATGCCTCCTATTTATGATGATTATTGTGATGACATGTATGCTATAAAGAATAATGATAACCATGAAACTTGTCATCATGATTTTAATATTCAAAGTGGTTATGCCAATCAAGTATCTCATGATAGTTATTTTGTTGAGTTTGCTCCCACTATTATGAATGAGAAGAAAATTGCTTATGTGGAGAGTGACAAATTTTCTATGCTTGTGGATCATGAAGACAATGCTTTATGTGATAGTTATGTTGTGAAATTCCTTCATGATGCTACTGAAAATTATTATGAGGGAGGAACATATGCTTGTAGGAATTGCAATAATATCAAGTTTCCTCTCTATGTGTTCAAAGTTTTGAAGTTATGCTTGTTTTGCCTTCCTATGCTAGTTGATTCTTGCTACCATAAATTGTTTGCTCACAAAATCCCTATGAATAGGAAGTGGGTTAGACTTAAATGTGCTTGTCATGAGATTCATGATGCTCTCTTTGTGTTTCAATTCTTATCTTTTATGTGAGCATCATTGAAATCATCATGCCTAGCTAAAAGGCATTAAAGAAAAGCGCTTGTTGGGAGACAACCCAACACTTTTCCTTTCTTTTTTTGTGTGATCACATGATTAATGTACTGTAGTAATCATGTTTTGTGTCTTTTATTTCAATAAAGTGCCAAGTAAAGCCTTTGGGATGACTCACAAGATGAGTAGAATTGATGCTGAACCAAAACAGAAACTTTTGTCTCCAGTACAGGAATTTAATTTTTTATTTGAGATTGATAATGATCGGAAATTTTTACACAGTCTTAATATACAAATCCTTCAGGTTGTCCTAATTTTTCAGAATTTTTAGAGACAGGGAAGTATGGCTACGCTACAGATCTTCACAGACTGTTCTGTTTTTGACAGATTCTGTTTTGCATGCATAGTTTGCTTGTTTTAGTGTTCCCATAGCCTATATTCAGTGTTATAAATTATGGGAATGATATAATACAGTAGGTATGATGTATGAACAATTATGAATCTTGTCTTGACAGTACCTAAGTGAATGATCTTTCTTTATTATACTAACCCATCTCACGAAGTTCCGTTAAGTTTTGTGTGATTGAAGTTTTCAAGTTTTGGGTGAGACACTGGTTTGAGGAGAATAAGGAGTGACAAGAACCTAAGCTTGGGGATGCCCAAGGCACCCCCAAGGTAATATCCAAGTAATACTCAAGCTTTTAAGCTTGGGGATGCCCCGGAAGGCATCCCCTCTTTCGTCTTCAACATTATCGGTATATCTTACTTAGAGCTATATTTTTATTCATCACATAATATGTGTTTTGCTTGGATCATCATTATATTTTGTTATTTTCTGTTAGGTGTTATTTATAATCTTGTTTTTCAATAAAAAGTTCCAAGAATTGCCTTTAGGATGCTTGCATTGCATGTTTGATGTGTGCTGTGTAAAAACAGAAACTTTTGCTGTAGTGTTTCAATTTTCATATTTTACTGGAACGTGGTAAGTTTCTGAAATTTTTACACAGTATTTTCATATAAATTTTATAGCATGTCCTAAATTTTCATAATTTTTTGAGTTACGAAAGTACACTGTTTTCATAAATTCCTACAGACTATTCTGTTTGGACAGATTGCTGTCATAGTTTTGTTATCTGCTTATCCTATAGTTTCCATAGCCTATATTGGTAGATATAAATTGTGGAAATGATAGTAAACAGTATATGATGTTTGAAAATTATTGTGCAACTTGTCTTGGCAGTACATGAAGTGTTGATTTATTCTTATGTGTACTAACCTATCTCACGAGTTCTTTTCGAGTTTTGTGTGGATGAATTTTGTGAGAATAGGTGAAACCATGATATGAGAGGATTGAACGAGATACAAAAGCTCAAGCTTGGGGATGCCCAAGGCACCCCAAGTAAATATTTCAAGAAGTCTCAAGAATCTAAGCTTGGGGATGCTACGCATCCCACCTCTCTTCATCAACAATTATCGGTTAGCCTATGTTGAGCCTAAATTTTTATTCGTTCACATGATGCGTGCTATTCTTGGAGTGCTATTTTTCTTTTGCTTGCTGTTGAATAAAATACTTAATATCTGAAATTCTTAGATGAGAGAGTCTTCACATAGTTATTTAATTATTGACTACGCATTGATCTTCACTTATATCTTTTTGGAGTAGTTTGTCATTCACTCTCGTGCTTCACTTATATCCTATGAGTAAATGGCTGAATGAATTGAATATCATAAATCTGAAATTAAATATGCTTCATATACTTATCCCATGGGGAGTAATGACTCCACACATAATAAGTATAGGTGGTAAAATTTATTGAAAGTTAGCAAACACCGCATTGGTCACTTGAACAATTCATGAAAGAATATTGAAGGAAGAGAGATTCCACATATAAATATACTATCTTGGACATCTTCTATGATTGTGAGCTCATTAATTATTTTCAAACTCGAGCAAATTAGTTAAAATTGGACAAGGAAGACAACTTAATGAGTTATGTTTGGGTATATTTGTATAGAAGTTATATTGTTATGGATCCTCCAACATGTGGTGCTTGCTTCCACCTCATACTAGCCAAAACTTCCGCACCAAGTAGAAATACTACTTGTGCATCCAAACACCTTTAAATCAGTTTTGCCATGAGAGTCCACTATACCTACCTATGGATTGAGTAAGATCTTTCAAGTAAGTTGTCATCGGTGCAAAAAGCAATAAAAATTGCTCCTAAATATGTATGATCTTTTATTATAAGGGAAAATAAGCGTTGTACGAACGTGTGATGGTAAAGAAATAAAAGCGACGGACTACATAATAAAGGTTGCTATCACAAAGGGCAATACAACGTGACGTTCCTTTGCATTAAGGGTTTACACATCCAAAAACAAAAAGCGCATGACAACCTTTGCTTCCCTCTGCGAAGGGCCTATCTTTTACTTTCTAGTACTTACCTTTATGCAAGAGTCATGGTGATCTTCACCACTTCCTATATTTCGCCTTTTTCTCTTGGCAAGCGTCATGTGTTGGGGAATGATCTAGACATATATATCCAAACAAATATATTTGATCATGAATTATTATTGTTGACAATTATCTATATGATAAATAAGTTGGGAGGCGAAACATTAAGCCCCTATCTTTCTCTGTGTTCGATGGATGCTATTTGTTCTAAAAATATGCTTTGAGTGTCAATAATCATGGAAGACTATATGATAGTTGAGTATGTGGAATTTGCTAAATCAAAGCTCTTACATAGACCCTTCCTGAAAATAAGATGAATTGCAATTGTTCGATGACTAGGAATATGGTTTGTTAGTTTTCAAGAAACTTTCTGGTCTATACTTTAACATATGAATAGCTTGTTACTTGATCATGAGAAGTTTTATGAGATGAGCTACTGTTTATGGTTTATATTGATGCTAGAAAAAGTGATTGGAATTATCATTGATCAAACTTGTGCACTTGCTAGCATTCACACTTCATAAATTATTTCTTTTAACATTTACCTACTCGAGGACGAGCATGAATTAAGCATGGGGATGCTGATACGTCCCCAACGTATCTATAATTTATGAAGTATTCATGCCATGTTTACAATAATTTTATATGAGTTTGGTATGATTTTATTAGAACTAACCCGGACTGACGCTGTTTTCAGCAGAACTACCATGGTGTCGTCTTTTTGTGCAGAAATAAAAGTTCTCGGAATGGGCTGAAAATTTTCGGAGAATATTTTTGGAAAATATAAAAAATATTGGAGCAAAAAGATACCGGAGAGGAGTCCCGAGGCAGCCACAAGCCTAGGGGGCGCGCCCCCTGGCTTGTGGGCCCCTTAGGAGTCCCCCTGACTTGATTCCAACGCCAAATACTCCTATAAATCCCGTAACCCCAAGAAAGAAACCTAGATCGGGAGTTCCGCCACCGCAAGCCTCTGTAGCCACGAAAAACCATTCGGGAGCCCGTCCCGGCACCCTGCCGGAGGGGGAAACCATCACCGGAAGCCATCTTCATCATCCCGGCGGTCTCCATGACGAGGAGGGAGTAGTTCACCCTCGGGGCTGAGGGTATGTACTAGTAGCTATGTGTTTGATCTCTCTCTCATGTTCTTGAGATGGCACGATCTTGATGTACCACGAGCTTTATTACTATAGATGAATCATATGGAGTTTTCCCCTCTGTATCTTCTTGTGATGAATTGAGTTTTCCCTTTGAAGTTTACTTGTCGGATTGAGTCTTTAAGGATTTGAGAACACTTGATGTATGTCTTGCGATGGGATATCCGTGGTGACAATGGGATGTTCTATTGATCCACTTCATGAATGTTTTGGTGATCAACTTGCGGGTTCCGTGACCTTGGGAATCTATGCATAGGGGTTGGCACACGTTTTCGTCTTGACTCTCCGGTAGAAACTTTGGGGCACTCTTTGAACCTCTTTGTGTTGGATTGAACATGATGTATCTGAAATTGTGTGATGCATATCGTATACTCAAGCCCATGGGTACTCGTGGTGACATTGGAGTATCTAGGTGACATTACGTGTTATTTTAGTACGAACTCTGGGGCTGTTCGTGACACTTATAGGGATAGCTCATAAGATTGATCGGAAAAGATAACTTTGAGGTGGTTTCGTACCCTACATTAATTTCTTCATTTGTTCTCCGCTATTTGTGACTTCGGAGTGAACTCTTTGTCGCACGTGAGGGATTTACATATGATTCAACTATGTCAGTATTGTTGAGAGAACTTGCACTAGTGAAAGTATGAACCCTTGGCCTTGTTTCTAAGCATTGCAATACCATTTGTGCTCACTTTTATCATTAGTTACCTTGCTATTTTTATATTTTCAGATTACAAAAACTTATATCTACCATCCATATTACACTTGTATCACCATCTCTTCGCCGAACTAGTGCACCTATACAATTTACCATTGTATTGGGTGTGTTGGGGACACAAGAGACTCTTTGTTATTTGGTTGCAGGGTTGTTTGAGAGAGACCATCTTCATCCTACGCCTCCCATGGATTGATAAATCTTAGGTCATCCACCCTAGGGAAATTTGCTACTGTCCTACAAAACTCTGCGCTTGGAGGCCCAAGACGAGTCTACAAGAAGAAGGTTGCGTAGTAGACATCAGGGGATCCGTTTCCGAGACTAGTGTGGCAAAGCAACAAGGCACGACCGCTGCGGGAGCTCGAGCCCGAGTCCCTGAGGAAGCGCGGCGGACAGAACCTCCCGGCAAAGCATGGCGAGGCGAGGCACGCATGGCGAAGTGATGCACTACCAGGGAAGCTTGCGGGGAGGCAGGGCGACTACGCCAGCCGGCACGCGCGCGCCCACTGCAACCTAGCGAGCATCAAACACACACAAAAGATCACGCTTTGCACCGAAGCTACAGGAGTGCGAGGATGGCATGAACGTGGTGACGACTACAGGATGCAGTCAACCGCAAGAAAGGGCAGGGAGGAGGAGAGGCTCACCTAGTTTCCACTGGACATGTAGGCGAAGCCGAGCGCGGGACAGAGACGACGCGAACGACAACGGGGCGTGGGCGATCTTCTGTCACAAGCATGAGGAAGAGGACGGCGATGGGGAAGGAGCTCCGGGTACGCTGGCACCACGCACGGTGATGCAGGAGAAGGAGGGGACTCCGGGTCATCGCACCACGGCGACAGGAAGGGTCGGAGGCGAGGCGACGCAGCTAGCTCGAGCTCGAGCTCTTGCTCGCTTGGGTCATGGCGGGCAGAGCATCGGCGTGAGCTTGGAGAGGGCTTACCGGCAGCGGCGAGGCAAGGAGGGGGAAGGAATGGAGAGAGGGAGGTCGGGGCTTGGGCTAGGACGTCCATAGGGGCCTAGGGCGCCGGACGGCCGTCAAATCGACAAGCCCGTCGACGTGGATGCCCTGGATGTGTGCCATACAAGAAGATGATGACACTTGCACGTGGGGGCGGCTGGACTGCGCTGCGCCCGGCTGCTACTCTCACTAGCTGAGCCGCTGCGGGGGAGGCAAAAGCCCAGCGACTAGACCCTCTCTCTCCTGACAAAGAAAATGTTTTCTTTAAAAACTCCAAAACAAAAAAAACAGCCAAGGTAGTTGCGAAAGAATTAGAGAGAAAGGAAACATGTTTTGGGATGCTAGAAATACCCCTGATTTTATAAAATTAGTTTGAGGTTTTTTGAAAAAATAAATAAAATGCGCTTATTGCACATTGGAATGTGTTTTGCAAACCTACAGGAATGTGGAAAGCAGCACATGTCCAAGAATCAATTTTAACATACACCACAAAATATTAGTCAACAAAGTAACAATTATTTGAGTGGAAAAGGGCAAGTAAAAATCACCACATGCCACCAATTTGAATTAAAGAGAGATGGAGATGTAGTTAGAGGAAAAATAGTTGTAGGCATCAACTCAACACACCACATCAATCAATCCATCTCAACACATACACTCCCACAACATCACATCCAACAAAGCATGATGCAAAATATGAGATGATGATATGATGCCACGGTGCAAATGATATGAGGCAAACTTTTATTAAGCCAAACCACATGAGGGCAAAACTTGGAAGGTTCATAAATAGAATATTACAAAGAAGGCATGAATTGCACTTGGGCTGTTACAACCACCAGGGCAGGGTTGTCCCGAGGCCCCTCACGGCACTCCGGGAGTAGCCCACACTGGTCGAAGTGGGGTAAGGCCTGGGCGAAGTCCTCCTTGTTCTTGTATTTGTACAGGGGGCGCCCCTCCCGGGGGAGGCCCTCGGCTATCTCGCCGGTCAGTACTCGAAGCACCCCGTCTAACACTTCGGGCGGCAAGCGATCCGGGTGGAGTCGCATGGGGTCCGTTGGACCAGCAAAGGCCCACATCAGGTGGGAGTGGCATTGAAGGGGAGCAATCCTTCGCCGGAGGAACTCCCTCACAACTAGCGTCACGGTCACCCCTGTTGTCCTCAGGGTGGCCAGCCTCCTCATCATCGGTGACAACCTCGGGTCATCAAGTCTCTCGTGCCCACACCTAGAGCTTAGCACCGCCGGGGACGACGGGGTCAGCAGCAGGGGGCTGTACTGGCCGGCGTCCACATACACCCACTGCCGCCTGAAGCCTCCCACGTCGGGGTTGATCCTCATGTCGATGCATTCGCCCGTCGTCGCGTCCACGGCCTGGAATGACACACACCCAGAGCACTGGCTAGGCGTGGTAAGATGGAGGAAGAAGTGTCGGAGCAGCGCCACCGAGGGGGAAACACCCAGGAAGGCCTCGCACAGGAAGGCAAATGATGAGAGAAGGAGAACAGATTTCGTTTCGAGATGTAGTGCGTGGATTTGTTAATGCGAGAGCACGACGTCGAAGAAATCCGAGAACAGAGGAAGTAAACTGGAGAAGAGAGCAGGAAGGTGGAGGACGATGGAGGTGGCATCCAGCTCAGCAGGGGCAACAAGGCTGGCAAGATCTTGGTCGGCCCCCACTCATTGGAGGCGGCCGCGGTCGTCAGGAGGACCTTGTTGAGCCCCTCGCGGTTGAGCACTGTTGTCGGTGTCCTGGGAACGGGAGAACCCAGACTTGCCTGCCTGCGGCCCAGGGCGTGGCCCACTTCGACAGCCGGTACAGCCCGACTCGGCTTCACACAAGACAAGGCCCTCGCGAGGAGGACGACGCCAAGACCCCCAGTGGGAGGAGACCACCCCAGGTTACCTCTTGAGGGGCGGAGATCTGTACGCAACGCCCGGCCTCGTGAGGTTGGGGGTGACGCAAGCCAGGCCAGGCGGGCGCCAGCGGGCACAGAAGAAGCAGTTTCCTCTTTGGTGCAAAGGAGGCAAGGACGTACGCAGGTTCCCAACGCATCCCCCAAAGGTTTCCATTCCGGCGCAACGAGACCAAGACCATGAGCCCCGCAGGACGGCCGTCATCGCCAAGCCCACCTCTGCATCACTACGAGCTACTTTACAAGCGAAGACCACCTTTCGTCAGGATAAGGTGTACTCCTTGTCGCCCTTCGAATTTGGCCATTGTGGGATCCCTTCCCGCCAGTGCGATAAGGGAAGAGGACCCGGACCTGCGCAGTAGAAGGGACGGATCGAAAAACCACACGAGCGCCGTCACGAGGTTGCTCACCACTATACCAGTTCATCCCAAAACCTCCTCATGAGGCAATCCACCAAAAGAAGGAGTAGGGTTTTACGCTTCACAGCGGCCCGAACCTGGGTAAATCTGTGTCTTAGTCTTCTTCCCCGTGATTGAGTGAGTTCGGTTCGACGAGGCTGTGGAGCTGTGAGCTTGCGGCCGGAGCTAGTGGGGATCTTCGCACACGCCCCTGGGTTCCAACCTCTTTGGGTTTTGCGGAGCCCGAAATCCGACATTTGGCGTGCCAGGTAGGGGGCGTGTCGGAATCCTTCCACAAGCCTCACTTCCTCTCTGCTCTGTCGTTTCGATGGCCGACGCCCGTCAAGTTTTCTTCGGCCCCGGCGGTTCCACCTTCACCAACCTCGCTGCCACCCCCCATGACGCGCGCCCTCGCAGCTCGGTGCTGGGCGATCGTTATCAGGCCACCAGCATCGTCTCCACCATCGTCGCTGCTCGTGCCGGCTAGGCGCCTCCGGGCTCCACACGCCCACCACCGCGGCAGAACACTTGCCTCGTGGCACCGCCCATGGGACCTCCATCACCCTGTGTTCACGTGGGAGATCTGAACGCGCATGACGCGCTGTTGATGGCAAGTGAGCTGCTTCGTCATCGCCCGACGGACGGGGGCTTCGACGCCTGTGCCGACCACATCGCCGAGTTGGTCGCCGTCGCGAGGGGGGCCTGGGCCCCGCACCTCCCCTCTCGACCCGCTACGCTGGGTGCCGGGGGCTCGCCTGCCGCACAACTCCCTTCATTGACTGACAGCATGCCCGGCCCATGCCCGAGCAAGCCTGGGCAAGGCCCGCCCCATGCTATGCTCCTTCTCCTCCGAATCTCGGTGACCGGCTTCGGGGAACCGCCCGGCCTCGCCGGTGGGGCATATGAAGAAGGTGACGGGACACTCCACGCGCGCCTCAACGCGCGCGCTCATGACCCAGTGGACCATCGATAGCCTGGGTCGACCCGGCGCGAACGCGCCAACCGGCGCAGGGACCAGGTGGCTCAAGCTTCCGAGCAAGCAGGTAACCGTAACGGAGGCGCGGTGGGTGACCACGGAGCCAACCAACGTCAAGACGCGCGCGCCCAACCTCGCGGCGACGGCAGATGGAAGCAACTTTGGGTGGAGGCTCGACGCAGGAGGGTCTGTGGGCTGCGCGTCCCGGGCGGCGTCGTCTTGCCACCCGGGGAGGCTGCCCGCGGGGCGCATGGAGACGGTTCAGGAGGAATCCAAGGCCTTTACACAGAGGCCTATGTTCCGAGCAGCATCGTACCTACGGACGGCACCGTGGATCGCGCGCCCCCCACGGGTGCCAGCATCCTCCAGGAGTAGGGAGGTGTCCCGGACGCCCTCTTCAAGCCGGGCCCGGGGGCTCCCACTGAGGGAGCACCAGGCCAGGTTGGTGCAAGAGATGGGGTGTCCCGGGAAGCGCGGGGGCACGGTGCGGGCGCTGCCCTTGCGAGCAAGCAGCACGCAGCTGGGTCCCCTGGGCCGCAGGAGCAACGTCCTAGGGGATCAGCAGGATACAAGCAGCGCGGGCCACGCGTGGCTCCGGGGGCGCCGGCGCGGCCCTCAGGAGACAGGGCCTCGCGAGACCTTCGGGTCGCGGCCTGGCCGGCGCCCTGACGCCTCACGAGGCGGCTTCACCGACACAACACCCCTATGGTTACGCGAGGTGCATTGTGCTCATGTTTGGGCCTCGGGAGCGCAATCCCGCGGCTACGCCGGGAGCAATGCACTCATGTTTGGGTCGTAGGGGTGCGCAACTGCGCATAAATGCGCGGGATGGCTCATGGCCGAGTTGGGAGCACCTAGGCCTTGCGCCTGGGTGTTCGCCCAGCTATCTCCGACCGTGACATTCTCATGTAATAATGAGTGGGCTGTATATGCCCAGAGCCCCCCGAAGACGCGGAGGGGTTCCCACCCACGTCCAAGTGGAAGCCCCATGCTCCGCGCTGGTGGACAACACTGTCCTCCAATGACCATGCCCACGCCTAGTGGAAGCCCTACGCTCCACGCTGGGGAGAAGACGAAGACGAAGACTGGCCTAGGTGCCAGACGCGGCTGTTCCTTGCTCCTTTTTTGTATTCGAATTGCCACTTTTTGAATGAAGCTCGAAGTTTCGCAACCTTATTTGAAAAAAGGGGAATTTCTTCTCTTTGCAACCTTCTTGATCTTGAAGTCTCATTTTCTGAATCGACACATGTCGGTCTCCCCCTCACGCGCCCCGCGAGCGTGGGCTACACGAGCACGGTATGCACGCCTTGCCAAGGCCTTGGCATCCTTGTCCTCACACAGTGCTCTGGAGCAGGCCGACAGGCACATGCTGCCTTAGAGGCGCTCATCTCCTGGCCATTGTTGAGCATCGCGACTCAGCATACCAGCGATGATCGACCCTCGCTCGGGGGCTCCAGCCATGGCTTGGCGCGCCACCATGTACCCTCAGGAGGCTCGGGCACCTCTCGAGGCAGGAGCTGGCAAGGAAAGGTAAGGGAGCCGCTCGAGCGTTAAGGGGGACTCCTGAGCAATGCGACTCAGGAGCCTCACTGGTCACGTAGCCCCTTGCCCCTTGGTCTCGTCCTAGTGATCCGGACGCCTCAACGGCGGTCGAGGTATGCGTGGGATCGGGCCCTGCCGACGCAGAGCACCAAGAGGGCTCCCGAACCACCTCGCTCGCAAGGAAGAAGACCCCCCTGGCGAGATCTCCGAACTCCCCAGGCGCTCCAGCTGCACCTCACAACGCACGAGCTCGCCACGGCCCGCCAAGCTAAGTACCCCAACCGTAATGAGCAGGAATTTTTTGATTCAATGGCAGCCCAAATATTGGACTATGAGACGGCAGCGCTAACGTGAAAATGCAGGCGCTACGGTTTACTGCGTGCCCCTGAGGGGCCTCCTGTGGCTTCGAATACAGGAAGGACGGTGCAAGGGAGGGAGTTAGGCTTTTCTAGGCATCGCCGCTAAAACCACGGCTTTGGAGCAGCACGAGTCCCCTCCGGAGTGCCCACCTCGTGAGGTCCCGGCGGGCTGCTATCGTTGGACACTGTGCGATACCCCCGCGGACCCCCCGAGGAGCAGCAAGCGCGGAGCAATGACGCAAGCAAAGGCGTGAAGGGGTGTGCGGAGGCACACCAATGACGACGTAAAAGCCCGCGGAGGAGATAAGGACACGCAGCACAAAACAAGCAATCGGCGATTCAAAAAAGGAAGACGAGTTATAACACAAAAGTTTAACGCCCCCAGGGGCCAGGTGTTTCTTGATGCAACAGGAACTAGAGGGAAAAAAACATGGGAAGCTCAGGCGGAGGAGGCGCTGTCCCCATCGTGACCCTCGCCAGCCACGGCGCCGGAGTCGCCGCCCTCTTCGGAAGAAGGCTCCTGGACGAACCGCTCCACCAGGGACTCCACCTGCCCGCGCACCTTGTCCCTGAGGGGCCTCTGGAGCTCCTCGGGTACCGGCTCCATCACGCGGGAGAGATCGAGCTCTGGGATGTGGCGGCGCAAATTGGAGAAGACGCGCGTCAGCGCGATGTCCAGAAGGTCGCGCGCGCTGGACTCATTGTCCTCGTCCACCCGGGAGACGCCAGTCTCCAGCGCCTCCACCACCTTGCCGAAGAAGTGGAGATAACCCCCGTCGCTGTGCGCGCACGGCAGCACGGGGCCTTCCCCGACGAACCGGCCAACTGCACCGACCGCGCGGCGGGAGATGTCCGGATACTGCTTGGCGCGCTGCGCCTCAAGCATCCTCGTGTGAGCCGCCTCGTCCTTGGCGGCCTGCACGGCGTTCTCTGCTCCCTCAATCTGGGCTTGGAGGGATGCCAGCTCTGCCTTGGCGTCCTCCTTACCTTTGAGCGCGCCCTGGAGGGCGACCTCGGCGGTCGCTAGCTGGCCCCTAAGCGCGTCCGCCTCCTCCTGGAGTTCGTCGAGCTTGCGCCTCTTGGGCGCGGGCGCCCTGAGAAGAGGAGGCGGTCGGATTCGGCATGATGGGCATGGTTCACAAGAAAGGGAGGAGGGCAACGGAACACTCACTCATCGGTGACGGTCCAGCGCCGGCGTGGCTGGGCCGGCCTCGAAGGCCCCCCTCCGCTGCCTCCAGAGGCCAGTGGCAGAGCCGGAGAACCCGTGCGCCTCCCTGCGCGTGCTGCACTTCCCCCAGACGCCATGGAAGGAAGGAAAGAGAAGAGGATGATATCTTAGGAAGGATGGGAAGCGAGAGAGCGTATCAGGATGGCCTGACCCCCTGGGCGAGGCGAGTTTATAGGCGCAACCGCTGTCCATGAGGCGTCGTGGGGAGTGGAGGCAGCGCGTTCTCCCCAGGCTCCACGTGCCCAGCTCGACTGGCGTGTGGCCCTGCTTCACGTCGCCTCGTCTGCCCTCGTCGGGTCACATCCGCGTGGGTCGAGGGAAGAGAAGACACAAGGACTCGGGTACATTCAAGGAAGGGCAATGATGGCTGGCGCTGCGCGCAGTCTTCATGTCAGCTTGACTCGGGGCAGTTCCGGAAGCCTTCGGGAAGTGGAGGCGACCACGTCTCGTTACGCACAATGCGTTAGGCTGGGCCCGCAGGCTCTTGGGGCCCGCGGCGCTCGGGTTGGCTCCTTCGGCTTCGCCCTGAAGCCAACCCAAGCGCTCCTTGGGCCCGGGGGCTACTGTCGGCGTCCTGGGAACGGGGGTACCCAGAGTTGCCTGCCTGCGGCCCAGGGCATGGCCCACTTCGACAGCCGGTACGGCACAGCGCGGCTTCACTCAAGACAAGGCCCTCGCGAGAGTCCCACCCTCGCGAGGAGGATGACGCCAAGACCCCCGGAGGGAGGAGGCCACCCCAGGTTACCTCTCGAGGGGCGGAGATCTCTACGCAACGCCCGGCCTCATGAGGTCGGGGGTGACGCAAACCAGGCCAGGCGGGCGCCAGCGGGCACAGAAGAAGCAGTTTCCTCTTTGGTGCAAAGGAGGCAAGGACGTATGCAGGTTCCCAAGGCATCCCCCCAAAGGTTACCATTCCGGCACAACGAGACCAAGACCACGAGCCCCGCAGGACGGATGTCATCGCCGAGCCCACCTCTGCATCACTACCAGCTATTTTTCAGGTGAAGACGACCTTTCGTCAATATAAGGTGTACTCCTTGTCCCCCTTTGAATTTGGCCGTTGTGGGATACCTTCCCGCCAGTGCGATAAGGGAAGAGGACTCGGGCCACTATAAGTAGAGGCGAGGCTGCGCCGTAGAAGGGACGGATCGAAAAACCACACGAGCGCCCTCGCGAGGTTGCTCACCACTGTACTAGTTCAACCCAAAACCTCCTCGTGAGGCAATCCACCAAAAGCAGGAGTAGGGTTTTACGCTTCGCAGCGGCCCGAACCTGGGTAAATCCGTGTCTTAGTCTGCTTCGCCGTGATTGAGTGAGTTTGGTTCGACGAGGCTGTGGAGCTGTGAGCTTGAGGCCGGAGCTAGTGGGGATCTTCGCACACGCCCCTGGGTTCGAACCTCTTTGGGTTTTGTGGAGCCCGAAATCCGACAACTGTGGACCTGCCCAGGGCAGGTTCCGGCGCAGGCTGCTCTTCCGCCGTTGCTGCCACCCCGTTTCTCTTGCGAGGGGGTGCCATGGCGACGCAGCGAGAAGGGAGGCGCCGGTCACTCCGCGGATTGGGGCAAGTGTATGCAAGAAGGATGGCGCAGGAGGGCGACGCCAAACAAGGAAGGGAAATTATGGCCCGGCGCTGCGTGCAGGCTTTATGCCGGCGTGGGGCGGTTATCGAGGCGTCATGGGAAGTGGAGACACCCCACGATCTGTCGTGCGCCACTGTCCGGACCTGGCCCGCAGGCGGTTGGGGCCCGCGTCACTTCCTCCCCCCGCCAGCAGGTGGGAGCGTGCGCATCACGGCCCCGGTGGCTACTTTCAGGCCCATGGTACTGGGGGTACCCAAGTCCATCTACCTGTGGCCCAATGCACGGTGCGTGCCGTAGGCTAATGCGGCCCACCGTCGGATCTCACGGGCGAGGCCCTCGCGAGGGCCCCCGCCTCACGAGGCAGGGGACAACAGTGGTCATCAAGGGCCTCGTGGAGCCCCCCTTCGTGAGGTCGCCTCCTGGGACCGCCTCCGAGGCTTTCGCAGGAGCGGCTTGATCAAAGACGGCCTACAGGGTCGCGCGGCCCTTTACCGCCTTGTGGGTGACGCGCGCCGCACCAGGTGGTGCCAGGAGCGATGCCAGCATGCACGGACAGAGAGGCTTTCCTCTTTGGTGACAAAGGGGCGGGGCCAGCTCGCGTGTTCCCAAAGCAATACCCAAAGGTTTCCCTTATTGTGCAAGAGGACCACGACCGGGGGCTCGGTAGGACGGAGGTCACCCTCGTGCCCACAAGCACGTCACGACAAGGAGCTTTGACAGGCGAAGACCACTTTTGTCAGGATAGGTTGCAGTCTTGTGGTGAGGAAAGATCTAGGCACATGTGGTGAGGAAAGCATCATGTGGTGAGGAAAGATCTAGGCACATATATCCAGTTGGATGTGAGTGAGCATGACTTATTATTGTTGACATCACCCTTGAGGTGAGTACGTTGGGAGGCAAAACTATAAGCCCCTATCTTTCTACGTGTCCGGTTGAAACTTTTTGCTCATGGGTATGCTGTGAGTGTTAGCAATCATAGAAGACTAAATGATAGTTGAGTATGTGGACTTGCCAAAATGCTCTGACATGAGACCCTTCCTGAAAATATGATGAATTGTAGTTGCAAAGTTGACTGAGAACATAGTTTGTTGGTTTTCAATAAGGTTTATGCTTTATACTTCTATGCTGTGATGAATTGTTACTTGTTCATGAGAAGTTATATGATAAAAGTTATATGAATAAGTTTTATGATAGAGTTTGTTGATGTTATGATCATAAGCATGATGCTACTATGTCCGTATTTTGTTTTTATCGACACCTCTCTCTCAAACCATGTGGACATGCTTTTCAATATCGGCTTTTCGCTTGAGGACAAGCGAGGTCTAAGCTTGGGGAGGTTATACGTCCATTTTGCATCATGATTTCCCACTGTTACTTATTATGTTTTGTTGAATAATAATTCTTTAGGGAGTGATTCTAATGCCTTTTCTCTCATAATATGCAAGGTCTACTCAAAGAGGGAGAATTCCGACAGCTGGAATTCTGGACCTGAAAAAGCACATCAGAGATACCTATTCTGCACATCTCCAATGAAGCTGAAACTTTACGGAGAACATTTTTGGAATATATGAAAAATACTGGAGCAAAAACTACCGAAGGGAGCCACCCTGGTGGGCACAAGACACCAGGGCGCGCCAGGCCCCCCAGGCGCGCCCTGGTGGGTTGTGCCCTCCTCGGCCCACTTCCGGTGCCCATCTCTGGTATATAGGGTCTTTTGCCCTAGAAAAAAATAAGGAGAGGACTTTCGGGACGGAACGCCGCTGTCTCGAGGCGGAACTTGGGCAGGAGCACTTTTGCACTCCGGCGGAGCGATTCCACCGGGGGAACTTCCCTCCTGGAGAGGGAAATCAAAGCCATCGTCATCACCAACACCCCTCTCATCTTTGGGAGGCCAATCTTCATCCACATCGTCAACAGCACCACCTCCTCTCAAACCCTAGTTCATCTCTTGTGTTCAATCTTTGTACCGGAACCTCAGATTGGTACCTATGGGTGACTAGTAGTGTTGATTACATCTTGTAGTTGATTACTATGTGGTTTATTTGGTGGAAGATTATATGTTCAGATCCATTATGCTATTCAATACCCCTCTTATCTTGAGCATGAATATTATTTGTGAGTAGTTACCTTTGTTATTGAGGTCACGGGAGAAGTCATGTTGCAAGTAATCATGTGAATTTGATATGTATTCGATATTTTGATGATATGTATGTTGTGGTTCCCTTAGTGGTGTCATGTGAACGTAGACTACCTGACACTTCACCATCCTTGGGCCTAAGGGAATGCATTGTGGAATAGTTATTAGATGATGGGTTGCTAGAGTGACAGAAGCTTAAACCCTAGTTTATGTGCTACTTCGTGAGGGGCTGATTTGGATCCAAACGTTTAATGCTATGGTTAGATTTTATCTTAATACTTTACTCGTAGTTGCGGATGCTTGCGAGCGGGTTAATCATAAGTGGGAGGTTGTTCAAGTAAGAACAGCACCCAAGCACCGGTCCACCCACATATCAAATTATCAAAGTAGCAAACACGAATCAAACCAACATGATAGAAGTGATTAGATGAAATTCCCGTGTACCCTCAAGAACACTCTGCCTATTACTAGAGACTATTTTAGCCTGTCCTTTGCCACAAAAGGATTGGGCTACCTTGCTGCACTTTATTTACCATTACCGTTACTTGCTCGTTACCAATTATCTTGCTATCAAACTACCTATTACCTACAATTTCAGTGCTTGCAGAAATTACCTTGCTGAAAACCGCTTGTCATTTCCTTCCGCTCCTCGTTGGATTCGACACTCTTACTTATCGAAAAGACTACAATTGATCCCCTATACTTGTGGGTCGTCAACACCCAACGGTCCTGGTATCTTAAAAGTGTTGTAAGCGTAGTGGGATGCCACCATGAATTTCATCAACGCTGGGCGGCCCTGGAATCCATTGTATGGCAGCCGGTTTTGGCAACGTCAAAAGTGATCTTCTCTGTTCTGAAGTTGAGCTTGCCGCCAAACGTCAATAGCAGGGTGATCTTTCCTTTTGATTGGCTTCTCCCGGGGTTAATCCTCTGGAATGTCCATGTGGGCTTGAGATCCGTGTCAGGGATCTGTAGCCTCTTGATCACGTCTGGTGCGATCAAGTTCAAGCCGGCCCCACCGTCAACTAACATCTTTGTGACTTGGAGGTTGCGAAATGTTGGTGAATCCAACAGCGGCAAGCACCCGACGGTAGTAATGCACTCAGGGTGATCTTCGTCATCGAAAACGATAGGCGTGTTGGACCACTTGAGGGGCTTCTGTGCCTCCATTTCCGGTTTTGCCGCATTAACCTAACGGGACCACTATTTGAGCTGTCGGTGAGAGCAGTGCAAAGGTGCGCCCCCGTCAATGCACATGGCGTCTATTGCCTTCTGGAACTCCTGGCCATCAGATCCTTCTTCATCTTCGTCGTCATTGTCCTCATCACCAGACTTCTTATCACGGCCTCTTGCAGGCTTCTCTTTCTGTTGCTTGGCCTTCCTGTGGCGTCCACCACGGCCACCACGGCTCTTCTTTCCGGAACCACCTGTACCATCCTGACCTTTCTCCTTGTCTCACTTCTCGTACTCTTGATTTTGCTTTGCAGCGAGCTGCTCGACTTGCTGACAGTTGTTGATGTCGTGGCCCTTGGTGCGATGGATTTTGCAGTACGGCCCGTCATGCTTCTTGCCTACCGCGACTTCGTCATTACCATAGGACGTGGCAGCCTCCTTGTCGGATCCATCTAACATGGGTTTCTCGCCGGGCTTGGAGTTGCCGGAGCCCGCAACTGCAATGACTACTTTGCCTTTATGCTTGCGGTTGCGCTTTCGGCCTTTCTTCTTTGAGTTGGACGCATCCTCATCGTCGGAGTCGACCTCCACGCCAGCATCCTCACGAGGCAGTCTTCTCCCTACCTCAGCACGCGCGCACTTGTCAGCCAGAGCATAGAGCTCGGCGACATCACGCACCATGTTGATGCTCATCTCCTCGCGCATCCGCCTGTTGCGCACGTTCATGTGTAACGTGGCAATCCATGCGACAGGATGTATGTCGGGGATGTTGTGCTGCACACGGCTGAACCTCTGAATGTTCTTGTGGAGGGATTCGTTGCCCCTCTAGGGATTCACATGTAAATCGCTGGGCTGCCCTGGGAGCTTGTGGCCCCCGTGGTATGCACCAAAAAAATGGTTGCACAGGTCCGCCCAAGAAGATAGGGAGCCTTCCGGCAAGTTCATCAGCAAACTCCTCACATTGGGCTTGAGCGCCAAAGGGAAGTAGTTGGCGAACACCTTTTCATCTCATCCCCCGACAACTTGTACGGCGATAGTGTAAACGCCAAGGAACTCTGAGGGGATGATCTTGTCATCATATTTGTCTGGCAGATCAGGCTTGAACGTCTTGGTGGAGGGCCAACGGACTTGCCGTAGCTCACGGGTGAATGCCGGACATCCCATCTCGTATGGCAGGATGTCGGGATCCCCAGGCGCAGGCTCATCATCGTAGGATCTAGCACGATCGTCTGATTGGCGACGAGCTTCCCTGCGCCGATCGATGGTGGTGCGGGCATCCTCCTTTTGTCGGTCCTTCAGGATCCGACGCTAATCTTGTTTTCTCCGCGGGTCCGAGGATGCATAAGACATTTTTTCTTGCGCCTCGGTCCGGCGGGGCGACCGCTGCTGCTGCTGTAGAGGCGATTGCATCGTGGGTGCACCGCCATTGTCACGTCTTGTAGTGGGTCGCCCTTGTGAGGGGCCTGCCTCGTCTGGCTTATCGTAGTTAGCGAAGCTCAGTAAGCTCTGAATGGTGGCCCTCCATTCCTCCATCTTCTCTGGCACCGACAGGAAGTTCAGCAAGAGCCAGGGCCTCCGTCATGGTCTTCGGCATAGTGCGATGCGTAGTGTGGGTGGCACTCCTGCTCCTGATGGAGTCAGGAAGAGCACTGCCCCGCCACGATGCATGCTGCCAGTTGTCTCCATGAGGTTGGCGATGGGCTTGGCCCTGCGCGTCTTAGGAGTGACGCACAGGGGTCTTGTCCGCATGTCGCCCGGGGACGTTGTCGTCCCGTGAGCGCCTATCACGGTTGTCTTGTGAAGGACGGGGCGGATGCCCCGCTGTTGCTGTTACCGCCGCAGCGACTGCAGTCGCAGCCACTGCTACTACATTGTCCCTGGCCGCCGCCGGCATTCCTTTGGACGTCGCGACAGCGGGGTCCGGGTCACAGCTCGTAGAAGTGTGGTGCCTACACTCACTAGTACGATGAGCGTGGTGCCCACTGCCGCCGCCGTCACCAGTCACCAGTCGCTGCCTGCGAGGGCAACTTGGACATAGACGGAGCGGTCCCCAAGGCGCCCTTGGCCTTCTTGGGTGCCATGCACGTCAAGGAAGTTGATGACGATGATGACGATGACACGCAGAAGCTCGTGAAGATTCACCCACGCGACCCCCTACCTGGCACGCCAAAGATGTTGGGGTACGACAATATATGGGACCATCGGGGCCCCTTTGCAGACCTGTTGTGGGGATCTACGTACGCAAAGAGCAACACCAACTAGAGCGCGATCGGGGTTTAGACAGGTTCGGGCCGCTCGGAAGCATAAAACCCTTCGTCATGTGTGTTTATGATTTGGAAGTGCGTTATATCGACTAGAGGGGGTGAATAGGCATTTTTTACAAATTCTTCACTGAGGAATTACTACTTGAGGAATTTTCTACGTGACGAAATAAGAGCAGCGGAATATGTACTCAAGTGCATGCATAACATAGAAGTAGCATAGTCATCATGATGAAATGAAACATACACAGAGCACAACTAGCGTGTAAACAAGATAAGCAGGCGAAAGACAAGGAGACTGAAGAATTTGAGATGAGGAAATTGAGAAAGTCTTCAGTCAAAGTCTTCAAACAGTAATGATCAATTTCATCAGCAAGTTAACGAGAAAATGAAAGGGTTGAGGAAATAGAACCAGGAGCTCGATGAAGACAGTGATTTGATGACCTAGATCCAAATGTTGTGACAGTCGTACATCTGGTTTGGAGCGGGTTGGTATTTAAACCAAAGGACACACAGTCCTTACCGTATTGTCCTTGAGCTAAGGTCACACTGACTTCGCCCAACACTCGTGGTAAGTATTCAAGGTAGACTTCCAAACCTTCCAAACCCAGGCCCAACACTCAGTCACCCGGCGATCCACAATTTCCTCTTGGATGCTCTAGACCATGACACCTAACCGTCTGGAAGATGCATAGTCTTTAAAGTTAACAAGCATCGGTTCCACACAGGAACAATCTCTTCAGTGATGCTCAATCACTTTAGATTTTAGGTGTTGGGGTTTGGGGTTTTTCCTCACTGATGATTTTCTCTCAAAGTGTCCGGTGGATGGGTTGCTCTAAATGACACTTGTCAATCTCTCTCGGAGCAACCAACCAGCTAGTGGTTGTGGGGGCGGCTATTTATAGCCAGGGTGCAACCTGACATGATAAGACATAAATGCCCGTAATGATATGACCGTTATGTCGACAAGATATTTGGACAGCTGGCGCAAAGCACAACAATGGTCAGAATTTTGAACTATGAAAATCCTTAGGGCTATCATGTTCCTCACGGTAGGCAATTCACACTAGCAAAATCCTACCTCCTCAGTCAGACCAATTTCCTCAGATACTAGAAGAATGGCATCTCTGTCACTGAAGAACCTTACTAAACTGCAAGAGATTTCCAAAGGCTTCACTCGAAGGATTGGGTATGTGTAGTCATTGAGAGGAGCATCACTTGGAAAAATTCCTTAGTATTACCTTGACCCCCTTTAACAGTACAGTGTTTCCTATGAATCAAAAGAAAGGAAATGAAACAAGAAAACTAAAGTCTTCACGCTTCATAGTCTTCGCATATAATATCTTCAAGGTCACATGAATTTCTTCATTTTAAAAGTCTTCAAGAAAGCATCAAAGTGTTCAGTTGAAGACATTCATTTTTAGGGGTCGACATTCGTCAGATATATCAAACTCCTTATCGACTTATAGAACATGTGTACACTCACAAACACATTAGTCCCTTAACCTATATGTATTCAATACACAAAATCACTAAGGGGCACTAGATGCACTTACATGATTGAGTATGAGTGTCCAAGTCACAAGGAGCGCGGTCCCCTGGCAAGACACTCGAGAGTGCTGCTACACGGGTAATTGAATAGGGTTTCGACCCTTGTAAAGGTAGCCATGGACCTCCTTTCATAGATGAAAGGGGTTACTACAATGGCTAAAATGGTAAAATACATCAGGATGAATAGTGGCTATGGTAGTGGGAAATACCTAACCCTGACGGATTAGGACAGGCGCATATAAATGCGTCATGAGGTGTCATGCTGGTGATACTCCCCGGCAAGGACTGCCTCTCCTTCTATGTTGTTCGCCCAGCTACCTCTTACTATCTTGACATGCCATCCGGATGGGTGTCATTAAAGCTGCTGTAATTTCCTGGAGCCGCCACGTGCCCCGACAAGGTCTACCTAACAGCCTACCCGCTCGACTCCTCATTGATGGTGATGACCGGCTCGGTGAGGTGGAGTGGGGCGTGGTAGTGGAGCCTTGCAGGACGCAATGGCTGCCGGGTCTCCGCTTGTAAGGGGGCTTGCCGATGGCTGAGGGATCACTAGAACTATGTCTAGAGGGGGGGGGTGAATAGACTACTAGCAGGAATTTAAAACCTAACCTTTTCCCAAGTTAATTGGTTGGCAGATTTTAACAATTATAGCAAGTCTAGCACACCCTACACATGCATGTCAACAAGTATGGCAGCGGAAAGTAAAGACATTGCACATGGAAGTAAAGAGTTGAGATAGGAAGATCAAACGCATGAGGGACACGAAGATTTTTCCCGTGGTTCCGATAGGTGGTGCTATCGTACGTCCACGTTTATGGAGTCTTCAACCCACGGAGGGTAACGGTCGCGAGAGTCCACGGAGGGCTCCACCCATAAGAGTCCACGAAGTAGCAACCTTGACTATTCCATAACGGCTTCCGTCCACGAAGGACTAGCCTCACTATGGGTAGATCTTCACGAAGTAGGCGATCTCCTTGCCCATACAAACTTCTTGGTTCAACTCCACAACATGAAGTAGGAGGCTCCCAAGCGACACCTAACCAATCTAGGAGGCACCACCCTCCAAAAGGTAATAGGCTCGGCAATGTCGATGAACTCCTTGCTCTTGTGCTTCAAGATGATAGACTCCTCAACACACAATCACTCTCTCACAGATTTGGCTATGGTTGAAGAGATTGAATTGGTGGAAACTAACTTGGGGAGGCTAGAGATCAAGATTCATATGGACGGAGTGGAATAGCTTGATCTCAACACAAGGGTAGGTGGCTCTCTCTCAGAAAATATGATGGCGCAAGTATGGAATAGTTCTGAGTGCTTCTTTTTCGAGTAGGTGCTGGTGAAGGGGTATATATAGGCATACCCAAAAATCCAACCGTTACACCTAAAGTGACCAACTCGGTGACACCGATGTGTGAATCTCGGTGGTACCGAAGTGATCAAAAGGCAGTAACTTTTGAATCTCGGTGAGACCGATACATAACTCTCGGTGGTACCGATGAGGTGACCAACGGTCAGATTGCACAACTCGATGACGCCGATCTTCACGTCTCGGTGGTACCGATTCTTGACCATGGCTTACCAGAGAGTTGGTCCAGAAACTCGGTGGTACCGATTCACAATTCTCGGTGGTACGAAAATTCTTGTGAATGGCTATCCAGAGAGTTGGTCCAAAAACTCAGTGAGACCGACTGGCAAAACTCGGTGGTACCGAAGACTGAAATGGCTAAACAGAAAGTTGGCAATTGAACTCGGTGGCACAGAAGTGGAATCGGTTGCACCGATGTGCTAGGGTTTGGCATGGGTCTGTCTGAGTTTGGGAATCGGTGGCACCGAGTGGGAATTGTTGGTTGCACCGATTTTGGATATTTGGCTTTGGACAGACTTTTGTGGAAGAGCTTGTGGGTGTTTTTGGTGACTATCTCTTGTGCACGTGGAGCATCTTGTTCACCAACAGTACCTTACCCCCTTTGAATAGTATTGGCTTTCCTATGGACTCAAAGTGATTTCTCACAAAGTAAAATGTAGAGTCCTCTTGCTTGAAGCTTTGCCAATCCATTTCCTTGCATCTTGGGGTTTCTCCACAATCCTTTTGCCAACCCATCTCTCTATGGACTTTCACCTGAAATACACTAGGTAGAAATATTAGTCCAAGAGACAATGTATGTTGTCATGAATTATCAAAACCACCAAGGGAGCACATTGTGCTTTCAATCTCCCCCTTTTTGGTAATTGATGACAACATACAATCAAAGCTTCAAATAAAGATATGCATGGATATAATGAAGACTTTGAGAGACACATGACTTAGATTAGCTCCCCCTAAATGTGTGCAATCCCTTTGAAGGATAGTTGCTTTGGAATGCATGGACACACATATAGTAGCAGGGATATAAGGAGTCATGTGTATCTTGGCTATATGCATCAAATATATATGAATGAGAAGTATCCTTGTTCAAGACTTCACTCTTGCAAACAATATGTGCAAGAAGCAAGAGATCATCTTGATCAAGGATATGATGCATATACTTACCTTGAGTTCTTGAGCATCCTAATAGTAGAAACACACTTGAGAAAACAATGTTAGGAAACACAAGAGTATTTTACCGATCAAAAAGCAATAGAACTCAATAGTACCAAGATATGGAGAACATATAGAAGGTAGTATTCCTTAAGATTGAAATGTCTCCAAGATCATTTAGAGCTTTCTCCCCTTAGATATGAAAATAGTAGATCATCCTCTCCCCCTGAATCTTAGCATGTAGATATTGGGATTGGATAGGGTGAGAAAAGTCTGACATGAGTAGTCAAATGAAATAAACATATTTTTCTCCCCCTACTTTGGTATTCTCCCCTTGTCTATATAAGTATAATCTCTGATATTCTCCTCTCCCCCTTGATTATATCTCCCCCTTTGCATAAGCATGTATCTCCCACTTTAGCATTGAAGCTTTGGTATTTCTCCCCCTTTGGCATTAATTTCCAAAAAGGTCATATACATGGTCAGACACAGGGATCATTGAGTAAGAAGGGATCCTTGAGAACAAGGGTCATAGAATGTAGGGATCATGAAAAGACTAGAGTGATACTTCTCCTCCTTTGAGTTAGGGATCCTTGAATAAAGTTTCTTCCCCCAATTTTTTTTAATAAGGGATCATGGAAGAATCAAAGATATCACTATAGGATCACTAAGAAAACAGAGATTTACTGACATGAACAAAGACTGGAGAAGATATCAAATCGGTGGCTCCGGGACAAACAAGTCGGTGGAACCGATATGTTGTTATGCAGCTCATCTGCTAATTCGGTAGAACCGAGTTATTTGTATCGGAGGCTCCGAGGCTTAAACAGAGACTTGGCAATGTTTGAGAAACTTGCAAATTATTTTTGAAGATTTTTGTAACAAAGCGTCAGAAGGATTTTCAAAGGAAATGCAAAAGACTTTACAAAAGGATATCAACTAGAGAAAAAGATTTGAGTGGTTCCAAGAAATCTTGCAAAAAAAAGAATGAACCATCCAAAATACTTAACTAGATGATGGGCGGTGACTAGGTCACCTATATTAGAGTATATTGACTTAGGAGCCAAGCAAGAATACTTGATCATAGGTCATACTCTACGTTAAGCTCAAAATGGGGTTACCATTTTTCGATTAAGCATTTTAATGTCTTCATATCACTTGAGTTGCTTTAGCTCATGACTTGGAGTAAAGCCTTTTCAAGGATATGAGTACATACCTTCGAGTGATGTTGATGACGTGGCTTGTAGGTGAACTTGTTGAGGATGCTCGAGGTTGATGAAGATCATCTTGAGTTGGGAGCAATCCTTCTCGTTTTAGTACACTTGTCACCTGCATGGGTTAGTCAAACAAGGAAGAACATGATATGACACGATACCAATTGTGAAGTTCAAATATGTGTCAAGGATATGTTTTTGTTGTCTTCTTCCTCCCATCATCAAGAGAGCTTGTGGATACTTGGTCATGACAAGATTGCTTATAATTGGAGTTGATGGCAATCTTGTGGAATGAAGTTCTTCCAAGTACCTACAAAAGGTTAGATGTAATACAAGGGAGCATAGAATTCCATGGTATAAGATAACATGTCAAGTGTATCATGGAAGTATCATGTAAGCTCATGCCCTTGCATGCAAACGAGTGAGTCTAGCTCAAGTTTGAAGCATCAATGATGTTCAACTCACTCCTCAAGTGACAAAACACTTTCTCATCAAGTGGCTTAGTAAAGATATCGGCCAATTGTTTGTTGGTACGAACATGCTTAAGATCAATATCTCCTTTGGCAACATGATCACGAATGAAATGATGTCAAACTTGAATATTCTTAGTTCGAGAATGTTGCACAGGATTATGACCAATTTTAATAGCACTTTCATTGTCACAAAGTAATGGAACATTTTTAACATGAATTCCATAATCCTTAAGCGTTTGTGTCATCCATAGTAATTGAGCGCAACACGATCCGGCGACAATATACTCAGCTTCGGCGGTAGATAGAGATACAGAGTTTTGTTTCTTGGAGGACCAAGACACAAGAGATCTACCAAGAAATTGACAAGTACCCGAGGTGGATTTTCTATCAACCTTGTCACCGGTATAGTCCGAATCGGAATAGCCAACAAGGTTAAAGGAAGATCCCTTGGGATACCAAATGCCAAAGTTTGGTGTTTGTATCAAATATCTCACAATACGTTTTACGGCCAAAATATGACACTCTTTAGGTGCAACTTGATATCTAGCACACATGCAAACACTAAGCATAATATCGGGACGGGAGGCACATAGATATAGCAATGAACCAATCATAGATCGATAAACCTTTTGATCAACTGGTTCGTCCTCCTTGGTAAGATCAACATGTCCACTAGTAGGCATAGGAGTTTTCATACCTTTGCATTCCTGCATGTTGAACTTCTTGATCAAGTCCTTGGTATACTTGGTTTGAGAGATGAAAGTTCCTTCTCTCATTTGCTTGATTTGCAAGCCAAGGAAAAATTTCAGCTCACACATCATGGACATCTCATACTTCTCGGACATCAACCTTCCAAATCTTTCACTAAATTGTGGGTTAGTAGATCCAAAGATAATATCATCCGCGTAGATTTGGCACACAAATAATTCACCACTAACTCTTTTAGTGAATAAGGTTGCGTCAATTTTACCAATTTCAAATCCCTTTTCAATGAGAAACTTCGTTAAGCATTTATACCAAGCACGTGGAGCTTGCTTAAGACCATAAACAACTTTACGAAGCTTGTAGAGATGATTAGGTTTCTTAGGATTTACAAAACCAGGGGGTTGTTTGACATAGACCTCTTCTTCAATCTCACCATTTAAAAAGGCACTTTTAATGTCCATTTGATAAAGCGTGATATCATGGTGATTAGCATAAGCAAGAAGAATGCGAATAGCTTCAAGTCTAGCGACGGGGGCATAGGTCTCACCATAGTCCATACCTTTGACTTGCGTATATCCTTGGGCTACGAGACGCGCCTTGTTGCGTACGACTTGACCGTCTTCATCTTGCTTGTTCCAAACACCCATTTGGTTTCGATGATGTTGTGCTCGCCCTTGGGCTTTTCCACGAGTGTCCACACTTCGTTCCTCTCGAAGTTGTGAAGCTCTTCATGCATTGCGTTCACCCAATCCGGGTCTTCAAGAGCTTGTTCTACCTTCAAGGATTCTATGCTAGAGATGAAAGAATAATGCTCACAAAAGTTAGCTAAGCGAGTTTTAGAGCGAGTGATTCTCCCAGTTTGTATGTCACCAAAGATTTGGTTTAGAGGATGGTTCTTGGTCCCTCTTGCTCGAACTCGGGGTAGCTTAGGCTTGTTGGATGGTGGAGCTTCTTCATCATCATCATCTCCTTCATCTTCGTTGTTGTTGAAGGTTTCATTTCATTGAGGTGGTGGTGAAGGAGGTTGTGGTGGATCTTCATGATGTACTTCCTCCTCTTCATCTTGGCGTGTACCGCTTGTGGATGCCTCCATGTCGGGTTGAGGATCACCTTGACGTGAAGTAGGGGCTTCCACTTGAGTTGACGAAGTACTTTCCTTCACCTCCATGGGACGAATCTTGCCGATGGACAAGTCTTGGATAGATTCCGAAGGATCCTTATCTCCTACATCATTTGGCAATTGTTCAACTTGCGAACCATTAGATTCATCAAACTTCACATCTACCGTCTCTTCAACTTTTCGAGTGAAGTTGTTGTAGACACAGTAAGTGTGAGAGTTCGATCCGTAACCGAGTAGGAATCCTTCATGAGATTTAGGAGCAAATTTAGTATGATGATGCTTATCAAGAATGTAGCACTTTGAACCGAATACTCGAAAGTATCCAACTTGGGGTTTGTTACCGGTGAGTAGCTCGTATGCCGTTTTACCGAGAAGCTTGTGCAAGTAGAGTCGGTTTGTGGCATGACATGCTGTTTCCATGGCTTCTGCCCAAAAGTGTCTTGGCGTCTTGTATTCGTCAAGCATCGTTCTTGCCATCTCAATGAGATTCCGGTTCTTCCTCTCAACAACTCCGTTTTGTTGAGGCGTGTACGTAGCCGAGAACTCATGTGAAACACCTTCTTTGTCAAGAAAGGTATCTACATGGGTGTTCTTGAACTCCGATCCGTTATCGCTCTGAACCTTCTTGATCTTCACTTCAAACTGATTTTGCGCTTTGCGAATGAAGTTCTTGAAGATCTTTTGTACCTGCGACTTTTCATCAAGAAAGAATACCCACGTAAATCTGGAAAAATCATCAACTATAACTAGACCATAGGAATTTCCACCGAGGCTCTTGTAAGCATTGGGACCAAAAAGAGCCATGTGAAGTAACTCGAGTGGTCTCCTAGTAGTCATGATATTTTTAACGGGATGACTTCCACCTACCTGCTTTCCAGCTTGACAAGCACTACAAAGTCTATCTTTGTCAAAGATAACATCTTTAACACCAAGTATATGATCACCTTTGATAAGCTTGTCTAGATTATGCATGCCAACATGTCCTAGTCTTCTATGCCAAAGCCAACCTTTAGAAGATTTTGCAATAAGACATGTACGAGGTTTGGATCTCTTAGTGAAATCGACAATGTATAGATCACCTCTACGGAAACCGGTAAAGACCATGTTATGATTATCTTGACGAAACACTTGGCAATCTACTTTCGTGAATAGCACATTAAAACCAAAGTCGGCAAGTCTAGATACGGAAAGAAGATTGTAGCCAAGGGATTCAACAAGCATGACATTTTGAATAGAGCTATCATGGGATATGGCCACCTTACCAAGACCAAGTACCTTCGCGGTCCATGGTTTGGTGTGATCTCTTCAAACATCTCTCTATCTCCGGTCATATGATCGGTACATCCGCTATCGAGAATCCACTCTTTTCCTCCGGACATATAATCCTTGAAGTTTGCCATGAGACTTAGATTCTTCATGATCTTCTCATGCTCGATGTCGAACAACTCATCTTCATCATAGTAGCCATGTTCCACATTGTCATCATCATGTGGGAAATCCTCGTCACAAAGAACAAGAGATTCGTTAAGGTTGTGATCATGACAATGTTCAAATTTATGAATTCGAATGGCTTCTACAATGATGTTGTTGATAGTTATGACATCTCCTTTAGCACGCATGAGGTCTCTAAGCTCAAATAGATAGTCATCAAACTTGGAATCACTAGGCGTCATTTTGTGAAAGGCAATAGTTTTATGAAGAATTTCATCAAGATTACTCAATGAATAACTTGGATATCGTTTATCCAAGTCATTCCACAAAGTATAAGCACATTCAAAATTCTTCATTTGATTAAGCACAATTCTAGGCAATCCTCTAACGATAAGATTAACAGTTCTAAGATTGCATAGCATATCAATTTCCTCTTCGTGTGTGGGATGTAAAGGATCAATGGGAGGTACATAGGGGCTCTTAACATACTTGCTCAATTGAAATTCATTAAATACCTCAAGCATCATATGTCTCCATTGACTATAGTACTCCCCATCAAGAATAGGCACTCTACAACTCAAACTTCCTATACTAGACACATCCATCTTCCTCCACTGTGATTAAACCGAAGCAATGGAGACCAATGCTCTGATACCAATTGAGGGATCACTAGAAGTGTGTCTAGAGGGGGGTGAATAGACTACTAGCAGGAATTTAAAACCTAACCTTTTCCCAAGTTAATTGGTTGGCAGATTTTAACAATTATAGCAAGTCTAGCACACCCTACACATGCATGTCAACAAGTATGGCAGCGGAAAGTAAAGACATTGCACATGGAAGTAAAGAGTTGAGATAGGAAGGTCAAACGCATGAGGGACATGAAGATTTTTCCCGTGGTTCCGATAGGTGGTGCTATCATACGTCCACGTTTATGGAGTCTTCAACCCACGGAGGGTAACAGTCGCGAGAGTCCACGGAGGGTCCACCCATAAGGGTCCACGAAGTAGCAACCTTGACTATTCCATAACGGCTTCCGTCCACGAAGGACTAGCCTCACTATGGGTAGATCTTCACGAAGTAGGCGATCTCCTTGCCCGTACAAACTTCTTGGTTCAACTCCACAACACGAAGTACGAGGCTCCCAAGCGACACCTAAACAATCTAGGAGGAACCACCCTCCAAAAGGTAATAGGCTCGGCAATGTCGATGAACTCCTTGCTCTTGTGCTTCAAGATGATAGACTCCTCAACACACAATCACTCTCTCACAGATTTGGCTATGGTGGAAGAGATTGAATTGGTGGAAAGCAACTTGGGGAGGCTAGAGATCAAGATTCATATGGATGGAGTGGAATAGCTTGATCTCAACACAAGGGTAGGTGGCTCTCTCTCAGAAAATATGATGGGGCAAGTATGGAATAGTTCTGAGTGCTTCTTTTTTGAGTGAGTGGTGGTGAAGGGGTATATATAGGCATCCCCAAAAATCCAACCGTTACACCTAAAGTGACTAACTCGGTGACACCGATGTGTGAATCTCGGTGGTACCGAAGTGCTCAAAAGGCAGTAACTTTTGAATCTCGATGGTACCGATCAGGTGACCAACGGTCAGATTGCACAACTCGGTGACACCGATCTTCACCTCTCAGTGGTACCGATTCTTGACCATGGCTATCCAGAGAGTTGGTCCAGAAACTCGGTGGTACTGATTCACGGGCTTACCAGAGAGTTGGTCCAGAAACTCGGTGGTACTGATTCACAATTCTCGGTGGTACCGATTCTTGTGAATGGCTATCCAGAGAGTTGGTCCAAAAACTCGGTGAGACCGACTGGCAAAACTCGGTGGTACCGAAGACTGAAAATGGCTAAATAGAAAGTTGGCAACTGAACTCGGTGGCACCGAAGTGGAATCGGTTGCACCGATGTGCTAGGGTTTGGCATGGGTCTGTCTGAGTTTGGGAATCGGTGGCACTGAGTGGGAATTGTTGGTTGCACCGATTTTGGATATTTGGCTTTGGACAGACTTTTGTGGAAGAGCTTGTGGGTGTTTTTTGTGACTATCTCTTGTCCACGTGGAGCATCTTGTTCACCAACTGTACCTTACCCCCTTTTAATAGTATTGGCTTTCCTATGGACTCAAAGTGATTTCTCACAAAGTAAAATGTAGAGTCCTCTTGCTTGAAGCTTTGCCAGTCCATTTCCTTGCATCTTGGGGTTTCTCCACAATCCTTTTGCAAACCCATCTCTCTATGGACTTTCACCTTAAATACACTAGGTAGAAATATTAGTCCAAGAGACAATGTATGTTGTCATGAATTATCAAAACCACCAAGGGAGCACATTGTGCTTTCAATGGCTCGGTCTTACTGCCTAATGTTGGCTGGATAGGGCATCGCCCGACAAAGCTTGCCAAGCCAAGGGAGGCTACCGCCTGTGCACAAGTCATGGCACTAAAGGGCCCGTTCTTTAGTGCACCGACACCTCGCATCTCTAATTCCCTCACAGGTACACGTCTGCGGCAAAATCTCTTGGATCTCATAGTCTGAATTCATTTATAGACTACTTGCAGATACATCTGGACTCACCTGAAGTAAGTTCACATTTTCATAAGCCCGTGAAGTCATTTCCTTAGCCGAAGACAATGATCAAGGGTCAAGCTCCTAAGAAGGGTGGAAGACAAAGATGTCTACACACAACACAAGACCTTCCAGCTGAACTATATGAAAAGTATAAGTCTGATCTTGAGGAAAACTACACCCGGCGCAAGAACCAGATTCAATGTATCCGAATATATTGGGCGGAGGAATGGTTCTATTATCGCTTTGTCATGACTGAATATGCTGAAAAGAATGCAGTCCGAGCTCCATGGACTGATATAACATACAAAAATCTTCATCTGAAGACAAAGGCCGAAGCCATCAAGATTGGCCTGTACTCATTTATGGTCAGGACACCCATGCCTTAAAATCCTGATCCATCAAGCATCATCTGGTGCCATGATGATGAAGTCTTCGAAGCCAATTATGCTTTTGCAAAGGCTTCGGTTGCCGAGTACAAGAAAAGTCATGGCATAGACTTCGACTATGGACCTGCTGCTCCCAGACCAGATGGCACACGTCAAGCTAACCCCAATGTCACCAAAACTTGGGGAAGCTATGAAGGTTATCTTGAGCATCACGCTAAACTTGTTGCCAACAAAGGAGTTGTAGCTGAGGATGCTGATGACAAAGCTCCTTCCTCTAATCCGAAGCCGCTGAAGAGAAAGAAGGCTTCGAAGCTGAAAGACTCAAGGGCTTCAAAGCCTGCCCCCGCAACACTACATGCTTTATGCTCCAGGCCTGATCAAGCTGCTCCTCCTAAAACAAGCCTGCAGACTGAGCATGAATCACACACCTCTCCAAGAGTGAAGAGAAAACAAGTTGTTGCCCGAGGGCCGAAGCCATCTATCACCCAGATGGATGGTGATAATATCATTACACTCTCTGATGATGAAACACTCGCAAAGCTCATTCAGAAATAGGAGGAAGAAGCCAAACGCTTGGAAGATTTGCCTCTCTTTGATGCAGATATCCTCAACCATTTCATTGATGAATGGTTTGCTGACCCCTCCATCACCATTGACGCCCTCCAACTTCCAATTGGACTGAGTGTTACAATTCAAGGGCTGGTGAATGAAGAACTTGCAGTTGCCCAAAAGGTTGTTCAGTAGTGTGAGAAGATTTGCCAAGAGAAAGCGCTCTTCAGGAAGCACGTCCACCGGCTCACTGTTGAGCAAATCCAAGGCTATCAGAAGATGATGGCAGAGTTGAAAATAGAGTTCGAAAAATGTTGTGAAGACGTTAAAGGCACCCTTGTGCGTCTGAAGAAGAAGTCTAAGAAGATGGTCCGAGCTCACAATGATAAGCTCAAAAGGCAAGCTCTTGGCCAACCTGCTCTTGACCCCCGAGTTCTTCAGAAGTCAAAGCAGGCTTCAAAGTCTTCAAGCGAACCTGCTCCTGTGAGTCAAGAGATGCTCAACATCATCTTCCCAACTGGCTTCTCTTGTTCCTGAACGCCCCCTCATTCCTATACTACATCTGGCAAGAAGACCAAGACTGTTGAGGATGAAGCCAGAAAGCGCAAGAATGTGCAAACTGCTAAAGCACAACCAGCTAAGAAGCTGAAGACAAAGAAAAAAAAGCCTTTAAGCCAGGCCAAAGTGCCTCCTGGAGTTCCATCTGTGACTCCACCTGCTCAAGAGGAGCCCCTCCTTGTGGCGCATATCTCTGTGGCTCCTCCAGCTTCAGAAAATGTTGAGAGACAAGCCATTCTTCATGAGTGTGCTATCGCAAAGGCTCCTAATTGTAAGTGCATCTAGTGCCCCTTGGTGATTTTGGTTTACTAAAGACTTATAGGTTAAGGGACTAACATGTTTGTGAGTATACACAGGATCTATAAGTCGCTAAGGAGTTTGATATATCCAAAGAATGTCGACCCCTAAAAATGAATGTCTTCAACTGAATACTTTGATGCTTTCTTGAAGACTTTGAAAATGAAGAATTTGGTGTGACCTTGAAGATATTGATACTAGGACTATGAAGCATTAAGACTTTTGTTTTTGTAGTTTCATTTCCTTTCTTTGAGTCATAGGAAACATCATACTGTTAAAGGGGGTCGAGGTAATACTAAGGAAAATTTTCCATGTGGTCCTCATCTCAAAGCCTACACATACCCAAAACCTTCGAGTGATGCCTTTGGAAACCTCTTGCAATTCAGCCAATTTCTTCAGTGACAGCGGTGAAATCCCTCTTGTCTCTGAGGAATTTGTTCTGACTAAGGAGTTAGGATTTTGCTAGTGCGAATTACCTACCGTGAGGAATATGATAGCCCTGAGGAATTTGAGAGTTCAAATCTCCGACCGTCGGTGTGCCTTGCTCCAGCTGTCCAAATATCTTATCCACATAACAGTCATATCATTAGGGGCATTTATGTCATATCATGTCGGGTTGCACCCTAGCTATAAATAGCTGCCCCCCTCAACCACTAGTTGGTTGGCTGCTCCGAGAGAGATTGACAAGTGTCATTTGAGAGCAACCCATCCTCTGAGGACTTTTAGAGATAATCATCAGTGAGGAAAAACCCAAACCACCAAACCCAAAGTGATTGAGCATCACTGAAGAGATTGTTCCTATGTGGAATCGACGCTTTTTACCTTTGAAGACTGTGCATCTTCCAGACGGTTAGGCGTCATGGTCTAGAGCATCCAAGAGAAAATTGTGGATCGCCGGGTGACCGAGTTTGTGACGGTTTGGAAGTCTACCCTGAAGACTTACCATGAGTGTTGGGCTAGGTCTGTGTGACCTTATTAGCTCAAGGAGAATACGGTAAGGACTGTGTGTCCTGGGACTGTGTGTCCTTTGGTTTAAATACCATGCCGCTCCAAACCAGACGTACGATTGTCACAACAGTTGGAACTGGGTCATCAAATCATTGTCTTCACCGAGATCCTGGTTCTATTTCCTCAACCCTTTCATTTCCTCATTAACTTGTTGATGAAATTGATCATTATTGTTTGAAGACTTTGACTGAAGACTTTCTCAATTTCCTCATCTCAAATTCATCAATCATCTTATACCTCGCCTGCTTGTCTTGTTTTTACGCTACATGTGCTTTGTGTATGTTTCATTTCATCATGATGACTATGCTACCGCCATGTTATGCATGCACTTGAGTACTTATTCCGCTGCGAGTATTTCGTCACTTAGCAAATTCCTCAACTAGTAATTTCTCAGTGACGAATTTGTAAAAATTGCCTATTTTCCCCCCTCTAGTCGATATAACGCACTTGCAGTTGGTATCAGAGCAAGGTACTCCCTTGTCCTGTGTGATTTTGGTTTAACCACCTGGAGTTTTAGTTATGTCGACTTCAGGCATGATCAAGGTCTCAGCAGGATGTCTACCTTTGATGGGACGGACTACCCCTACTGGAAGAACAAGATGCGCATGCATCTTGAGGCATTTGACAACGATCTCTGGTATGTTGTGGAAAATGGTGTTCCATATGTTACTGAAGCTATCGCCGCTGCTGATGTGAAGAGACAAGCAACTCGACTCTCAAGCGAAGAATATCATTTGTGGCCATCTGAGCAAAGGTTGGTATGGCGGAGTGAGTGCTTTGGAGACTGCTAAGCTTATCTGAGATAGGTTGTCCAAAGTCAACGAAGGTTTTTCAACTCAACGTGACTCCTGAGTTGATGTTCTTCGCGATCTCTTCAACCGCTTCAAAAGACTCGACAACAAAAATGTTCAGCAAACTTTAGGTCGTCTCACTGATATCTCCAATGAGCTCCAAGCTCTTGTTGCCACTTACATCACCGACCACGAGGTGGTGAAGAAACTGCTGAGATCTCTTGATTCCTCATTTGATACACTTGCTTTGATGATTCAAGAACATGGAGACTACAAGTCACTAGATCCTGCTGATATTCTTGAGAGACTCAATACTCATGAATTCGAACAAGCTGAAAAGAGAGACCTCTATGGACCAAGCTATGGTAGAACTCGTGCACTAAAAGCAAAAGCAATTTCCTCATCTGAAGGCGAAGAATCTGACAGTAGCCTTCGTGATCTTGAAGAACTGAGTCAGGAGCTAGCAATGCTCGTGAGCAAATTCCAGAAGTTCTCAAGAAGGGGCTGATTTGGAAAATCTTCAAGAAGTGGCCTGAAGAAGTCAGAATCTTCATCAAGCACTACAAGAAGAGAACTTGCCACAAATGCAAGAAGTCAGGCCACTACATCACTGGTTGTCCTCTCTGGGAAAAAGAGTCAAAGAAGAAGAAATACAAAGATGATAGTTCTGATGACTCGAAGAAAAAGAAGGGCATCAAACCCTTTGTGATGTGCTTAAAAAGCATATTATGAACAGGAACCCCAGGAAAGAGGGTATTGCATTTGTGAGGAAACTCAATGTTGATGGATCCTACTGGAAACCTCATGTCGGTGTACTAAGAACTGGGGGTCCCTAGTACCCAGACTTGTGCACGGGCAGTTGCCTCAGACCGGCAACTTCTTGCCGGGCTCGCGCCAGCCTCCGAGGCAAACCAGAGTCAAGACCAAGGCAAGGCATCCAGGCCCTCCACCAACTTGAATAGCCCATCCGTGAGCGTCCCCGGAAAGGATTCCAACCCGCCAGGCCGCCACACCACCTCACCAGAGACGATAGTCTACATCGCCTGAGGTGTCAAGCGGGCAGGTGGGCAGGCGGAGCTGGCCGAGGCACGTGGCTACAGCGGCGGGCCTGTTGCAGCTTTAATGCCACCCGTCCTGTGGAATGGCAGAAGAATAAGAGCTGGGCGAACGGCACAGAAGGAGAGGCAATCCTTGCCAGAAACCGTCGCCAGCGCGCCACCTCACGGCGCATTGAATGCACCTATCCTAATCTGTCAGAGTTAGGTGCTTCCCACTACCACTCTGAGGACGACCCCTGTAGCTGTAAGAACGCATTGTACACCTAGTAAAAGACCATTGTAGCCCTTGTGGAAACCCCTTGAGCTATAAAAGGAGGCCCATGGCTACCTTGACAAAGGTCGACACTCTGTCCATTTGCAGGCGTAGCAGCGCCTCTCGACCATTCTTGTCGGGTGGCTGCTCCCTTGTATTTGGACCCAGATATACAACACACTGACAGGACGTAGGATTTTATGCTCCCGAGCGGCCTGAACCTGTATAAACCCTACGTGTAGTCATGGCCGACTGATGCTCTTTGTGCACTCGACGCCCCTGCCGAACCGTAAAGGGACCCTGCCCGTCCCATAGATCGTCGTGAACCACACCCCTCACATCTTTGGCGCGCCAGGTAGGGGGGCCCTCCTGTGCGCGAATCTTCACCAACGTTTCTTCGCGCCTTCGCCAGCGTCCATGGCGCCCAAGAAAGCCAAGGGCGCGGTGTCGTGGTTTTGTCACGGCAGATGTTCTCTTAGGAGAACTTAAGTGTGAGGCCATCGCTGCTAGGTGGTGACTCAAAGGGGTTGATCGGGAACGAGAAACGAGTTTACCCAGGTTCGGCCCCTGCGATGGAGGTAATAGCCTACGTCCTGCTTTGTGTCTGTATTGATGAGAATCTCGATTATAAGGGTGCAGAATCACTAACTTAACTTTCGAGGGTGTGTAACTTAAGTCTTTTGGCCCTAGGGGCTCGCCTTTATATACAGGTCGAGACCCTGGGCTTTACAAGAGTCCGATTCATGCTAACGATTCGTGACCTACTATGTCTCTAACTCGCCTTGCCTCTCTAGCAAGGAAACTCCTGGCGTCTTCTGCCTCTTGGGCCTTGAGTCGCCATGTTCATGTGTTGGGCCACCATCCAGCTTACTTGGTAAGCCGCCTTGCCTGCCTTGTCTTCAACGGCACGGTCCATCTTGAGTATGATTTACAAGCCGCCAATATGTTGACCCGGCCCAGCAGGGCGGGTTATACCGCGTCATTATATCCCCAACATTAGGCCCCGGATTGATTTGAATTTATTCATGTCAATCTTCCTCACTTTCACTTGGCGGCTTATCATCTACTTGTATCTGTGTCTTTCTTGAATCACAAAATGCCGGCTTACAACATTCCCAGACTTGTAATTTTTCTCATGCCATCCATCAGTGATGTCACCCGCCGGAAATCCAGGAGACCAATGATGACATCAAAACGGATCTGCACATGTATCCGTTTATCCCGAAAATCGAGGCATCTTAGTTTCCAAAATTTACTGCGCCTCCTTGTTTCTTGCGCCTGCCAGTCGCCTCTTCGGGTTTCTTCCTTATAAATATTCACTGGAGGTCCCCTAATTCACTTTTACCTCACCCCTTCACTTCGTCTTCTTCCTCGTGCCTGAAGCTTCATCGCTCCACCGCTACTGCTCGTCCGTCACTGGCAGCTGCTTTTGGGACTGCGGTGATACATCGTCTTCATCAAGGTCTAGCTAAGCATCTCCGCTGCCCCCGGCCACCTTCAGGTAAGCCTTTTTCTTCCCAGATATATAGTAGTTCATCGGAGTTCCTCGGGTATTCTGGAAATCATCGTTTGTTCATCACCATTGGTAGTTCATGCACATCTTCTATGAGTTCTGTCTTAGAAATAGAGCGGTTTGAGCAACGGATCCATTTCATGTACAGCGTCTTCAAATCTCCCTTAAGAATCTGTAAACTAGACAGTTGTTGCTTCCGTGCTTCGTCATTAGGTTTAGCAAATATTTTCCCTTTCTCAATCATTTGTAGATCCGTAATTGTAGCCAGTTCGGTAGAAACTTGTTTGTCCCACACTTGGCAAAAATTAGGAATCTCTGATTTGGCATCACACGCCCTTTTGTTTGCCGGCTCATTCTTATGACTATAACCCGCCATATGTAGATACTGTTTCTTTTAAGCTCCGGTTCATCATTGTGACTTATGACCCGCCATGTTTAGAAACTGTTTCGTCCAAACACCGGCTCATCATAAGGCGACTCATTTGCAGCAGATTTTTATGCCGTCTTATCCTTGATCATAACATGTATACTTATGCAGCTTCTTTTATTTGCACTTAGGCGTCTCATCATGTCAAAAACTACCACATGTAACTGGGTGCCGTCCCAAGTGTCTAAACTTGTGCTCAAAGATTTATAAGACCAGGGTCTCCTGTTGTCTAAGGAGGCAATTGGATGGCGGGCTCCCCTTGGAGAGGAACGCCTAGCACCCGATGAAGGAGAAGTAGCGGTGTTCACCGATCACCTTCTTCGGGGGTTTTCTCCCCCCGGGTCAAAATTCTTTCGGGATGCTCTACACTCTTTCCACCTACATCCTCAAGATCTGGCTCCCAACTCTATATCCAATCTTTGCCAGTTTCAAGTATTCTTGTATCTGCAAATATAACCCACCGCACCTCTTTTCATGGAATTCTTCCACCTCAACCGTCAAACCGAGTGTGCAGATGGCCTCAGCCTGGAACTCGGCCGAATTTTGAACGGCGCAGAGATGGTGCATTCCCTGCTGTTATTCTAACAAAGCCACCCAAAATGATGGTCCAAGACATGGTTCTACTGTCGAAACACAGCTCTTGTTGATTAAAACCCTCTGTCGGGTTACAGACCAGATCGTCATCCCGTGAATTTTGAGCTTCCTCGCGGAGCTTCACAAGAAGAACGTGATCAACTTGCCTTTATATACCCAAAACTTAAGGCTTTGCAAGCCCAAGGATTGACTGGAATTGATCTGACCCGGTGCTGGATATCTTGGAGGATCATGCCATTGAGTCGGCGTGGCGACTTGATGTGCAATTATACTGGTGATCTCAACGACGCGCAAAGATATAGCAACCTAGATTTGGATGGTGATGAGATTAACCGGATTGTGAAGAAGTTGTTGGGAGAAACTCTAGCAAATTGCAGTCAAGTTGGGCTGAATCCCTTCTGTACTCTCAACCCGGCTCCACCAGTAAGAAACCTTGACAATTATTCATCCGGCTTATAACACTTTTAAGCTCCAAATCTTACTTGTCATTTTCATTGTTAACCTTATAGGAAAATTCTCCATTCTGGAAGAAGAAGAGGGGGAAGGTTGCAGCTCAGAAGCCCAAACCCGCCCAGAAGAATAAGGCGGCTGCAGCAGAGCCGTCAACAAGGGGCGAGTCAACAACGGTTGACGTCTAGTCAGAGGTAAAAACTTGTCTCCCTTGGTTGTATTTTTATTGAACTTGCTAACACCTCTTAGTCTCAGGGCGATGCTGCAACAAGCCGGGCTCATGATGTTGAGGTAATCTCCCTCTCTTCCGGCTCAGAATCCTTGTCTCCGAGGAAAACAAGGCGGGTCATTCGGAAAGTACGTTCTTCTCACCCGAATGCTCACTTGGATCCTAATTTTATTTTGAAGAAAACTCAGCATGAAGTAAGGCGCCACACTCGGAGCAGCTCCGGTCGCCTTGTGGGCGGCTTGCCTGACAAATCAGTCGCCCGCAAATGACAACATGAGGTGCCTCATAGCCCAACTCCCTCTCTTCCAAAAGCTGGCCTATTTCGGCAACCTCTTAATCCCTCTAATTCGAATTATCAGGAGTCATCTCCTTCATCGGGCAACTCAGCCGCCACGAAGCTGCCGCCCCTTTTTATCAATCAAGGGCAAATTTCCATTAAACCATGTACTACTAATTCATGATTAATCTTGCATATGTTTTACTCTGCTGCCTTTATTTGCAGAGCCCAAGCCAAGGCTAAGAAGAGAAAAGGTGGCGAGTCATCCACTAATCCTAAGGCTCTTTAGCCGGCAGATCCAATGCTGCCGACTTCTGAAGCTTATACTGAGAATCCTCAAGATCAGCGGGAACACCAAGACATACCACCCCAGCCTTCTGACCCAGTAAATGCAGAAGCTGAAGATGCTGCAACTACTCAGACAGTTGATCGTAACCCTCCCAATCTTCAAAAGGGAACCGAAGACACTCCTCCTAAGAAGAACAAGGATTGATTATCACCGGGACGGGTTTCACTACTCCAGGGACCCCCAATGTGATGGCCAAGTTTGTCACAAAGGATGAGGCGCCACCACTTGATAAGGGGAAGGCTAAGCTCGAGCTTCCCAATTATGAGTGCCTTAGTGCTGATGAGCTGCACGCCGGATACTTAAATCGCCTCTTGACAAGTCGGGATATGGAAATCAGCCTTGTTGGCATGATTAAAAGAAAATATGAGGTATGCTCCACTTTATCTTGTATTCTTTATATCCTTACGTAGCCCCCAAGGGCCGGCTCATCTGTATGAGATGAGGCGGGTCTTGTAAATATGAAACTGCTTTAGACCCCAAGGGTCGGCTCATCTTCTTGAAATGATTCGGGTCTTCTTAATAATTTGAAGAAAATCAACCTTTAGCCCCCAAGGGCCGAATCATCTTCTTGAGATGAGTCGGGTCTTCTTGATAATTTCGCTGGGAAAAAACTAATATGCATTAGCCCCCAAGTGTCAAGTATATTGCTTGCAATCTGCTTGGGACTTGTTTATAATGTTTCTTATCATAGTCATGCTGCACCTTGCTACCGGCTCATAACCGAACAATATGATAACCCCTATTGTGCAGGAAACTCTGAGAACAGCCGAGTCAAATGTGACTGGCTTGAAAAAAGATCTTGAAGTGGGGCAAACCGCCCGAGCAGAGGTTGAACAAAAACTTCGACTTTCCTTGGAAGAATTGGAGAAAATCAAGGCAGGCTTTGAAAAAGAAAAGAAGTCTTTTGAGACTGAAAAGGCCGCCTTGCTGAAGCGCGCAGAAAATGCTGAGGGTCAACTGAAGCCCATCACTGAAGACCTATCTGACTTGAAGCGGCACTTTGTCCACATGACCCAGGCCATTTTTGGTAAGTACCTTTAGGAGATCTTGCTAACTCGCTCAAATACTCATGTATGAAGATAAATCGCATGGCGACTTATGTACTTGAACTGATGTGTAGGCCCTCGGACTCGCAACCTCCAAGATAACAGCTTGCTGAAGCTTAAAGCTGTGTATTCACTGACTGAACAACTCTATGCTGGAAGCCACTACACAATCAAGGCCGTTATGGGGAACAAAGAGCCGGTGAAGCTCATCAAGGATGTACTAAGATACCTTTCAACAATCCCAAAACAGATTGAAGAGTTGAAAAGATCAGCCGCCTGAGCCGGTGCAACATCTTCATTGAGTCGGGCCTTGGCTTACTCAGCGGAACTTGATCCGGCAGAGATGGCAAAAGGGTTTCCTGAATTTAAGGACGATGGGTCAGCATTCACAGATGTGGAGTATGCTAAGTGCGTCAAGGCGGCTCGAGTGTTAGCCACCCAACTTGTTGCCGAAATGGAGTTGAAGAACTATCAGCCGGATTACGATGCTAACAACGCGCGAGTTCGGCCGCCCACCTTTGAACCAGTGGACCTGACTCCTCAACATCGTAAGCACATTTTTGCCCCTGATGTTGACCCGTCCTCCATCTTGAATGAAGAAGTTGTATTCAACACCTTAACCCATTGCAACTGGGATGTGACCCGAGGCTAACCTGGATAACCCAGAGGCTGGTTTATGAGTGAAAAACTTTGATTCAACCTGTCTGGGCCCAATGGCGCCTTGTAATATTTTTAAGTCGACAGTTGTTTTCCTGCGCCGTGCCTTCGTGCACGTTTCAAACTTTTGATCTTGTCTTGACGATGAGGGATTTGTATATTTAACAAGCCTTGTTAACTCGCCTTTTATCCTTTCGCTTAGGAATCATACAGCCCGTGGCTTGTACTTTGTATTATCTTGGCTGAGTCGCCTTTGAGATTTAGATCTTCCAAGCAGTTGCTAAAATATGAACATGCTTGTCCCCTTTCGTCTTCGAATATTGCCGCTGACCTAGCTTAATGAGCTATTGTTTGAAGCATTATGGGCGGGTCAATGTAAGCCGGCCTTCTGAAATCTTTCCACAACAAGGAATTGTAGAAACTTGAGTTGAACTGGTCATTATATGATCACAGTTTTCATAACCCGAACACTCTTTTATGAGCCGGAAGTAAGAATAGCATTGTACCTGAAAGGTTATAATGTAATAATAGAAAATATTGTAATAACATATAGAATTGTTAATAAGCCGGTTCAATGAGACTCGGCAAGGAGACCGTCTTTCGAGGCTCGATACTTGCTTCAATGAAGCGTGTATGATAACCCATGGATTATCCTAGCTCTCTGTATGTTGGCTCTCACGTGACTCAAGCCGGTGTTTTAACCTTGATAAGTTCAAGGTGCAAAATGGATTAACTTGTCAAGAGTACACGGGGTCACCTGATCAGAGTTGCATCAAGCATACAGGCAGGTTTAACCATATATTGTGGCATTTTTGCCGGGTCAAGAGGGTGAGAAAGCTAAACTTGATGAGTTGGAAGCCCCCAAGTGACCTATGTTTCAAAAAATAAAGACTCATGCTCAATTTGTAGGCTGAAACGATAGATACCCTGAGCTTCGGGGGTGCCAGCTTTATTATATTTGAACATGAAGAAGTATATACAGAATTTGCAGGGGGGTACAAAAAAGGAAGAGGAGCCGGTGGCTCTAAGTACAATAAGGCCGCAGGTGAGCAATGTTCCAGGGCCAGGTTGTTTCGTCTACGGAGGTATATGATCCTTCTTGTAAATCTATCAGATAATATGAACCATTATTGAGGTTTCTGCTGATGACGAAAGGACCCTCCCAAGGTGGGGAAAGCTTGTGCATCCTTGTTTGATCTTGAATCAGACAGAGCACTAAGTCGCCCTCTTGAAAGGTGCGGCTTTTGACTCTACGGCTATGATAGCGACGTAAGTTTGTTGATATATAGCTGATCTGGCTGCCGCTAAGTCACATTCCTCTTCCAAAGCATCCAAGAAATCTTGACGTGCTTGTTCATTATTGGCTTCAACAAAAGCGGTGACTCGAGGAGAGTCATGACGAATATCACTTGGTAATACCGCCTCGGCTCCATAAACCAGAAACAAAAGGTGTGTATCCAGTGGACCTGTTTGGAGTTGTTCTGATACTCCAAAGCACCGAGGGAAGTTCCTGAACCCAACATCCTGGAGTACGCTGCAATGGAACCATGATCCGGGGCTTGATCCCTCTCAGAATCTCTTGATTAGCTCGTTCAGGTTGCCCACTGGACTATGGATGTGCTACCACTGCCAAGTCAAGCCGGATATGCTCACGCTGACAAAACTGTTCCATAGCTCCTTTGGATAGATTGGTACCATTGTTAGTAATAATGCTATGATGGTAGCCAAAACGGAAGATCAACTTTTTCAAAAATTTGACTGATGTCTCCGCGTCACAATTGCTGACAGGTTTTGCTTCAACCCACTTGGTGAATTAATCAACCGCCACCAACAGGTGAGTCTTCTTATCAGAAGATGGCTTGAACGGGTAGACCATATCGAGCCCCCAGACCACAAACGGCCAAGTAATTGGGATCATGCGCAATTCTTGAGCCGGCACATGAGCTTGTCGACCGAACTTTTGACACCCATCGCACTTGCGCACAATGTCTTCTGCGTCCGCGTGAGCCATCAACCAATAAAACTCGTGACGAAAATCCTTTGCTACCAGGGACTGTGAGCCGGCATGGTGTCCACAATCACCAGCATGGATTTCGTTGAGAATCTCCTGGCCTTTCTCAGGGGAAACACAACGTTGAAACACACCAGTGTTGCTTCACTGATGTAACTCGCCATTGACAATAGTCATTGACTTGGACCGCCAAACTATGCGTCGAGCGATGATTTCCTCAGCTGGGAGCTCGCCTCGAGTTAGTTAAGCCAGATATGGAACAGTCCAGTCAGGAATTGCATGGAGAGCCGCCACCAAGTGTGCCTCTGGGTCAGGAATAGCTATGTCCTCCTCAGACGGTAACTTAATCGAAAGATTGTGAAGAACGTCCAAGAACACATTGGGAGGGACCGGCTTACGCTGAGATCCGAGCCGTGATAAGCATCCGTGGCCTTGTTAATCTGGCGATCAATATGATCGACTTGATAGCCTTGAAAATAACCTGCCACCTCAGTGACTGCCCGTGGGTAAGCCGCCATCAAGGGATCCTTAGAATCCCAAGTCCCTAAAACTTGCTGAGCCACCAAATCTGAGTCGCCCAAACACCTGACCTGGCTATGATTCATCTCTTTAGACATTCTGAGTCCATGTAGGAGGGCCTCGTACTCATCTGCATTGTTAGTGCAAGGGAACATGTGCCATAAAACATAACAAAATTTGTCACCTCGTGGAGAAGGCAATATAACTCCAGCCCCCGAGCCTTCCAATAGTCTGGACCCATCAAAGTGTATAGTCCAGTACGTGTTATCTGGCCTATCCTCTGGAATTTGCATCTCTGTCCAATCATTGATGAAATCCACCAGTTCTTGGGACATGATGGCAGTTCGGGGCACATATTTCACATGGTGAGGGCCAAGCTCAATTGCCCACCTGGAGATTCTACCAGTGACCTCTCGATTCTGTATGATATCTCCAAGGGGTGATGAACTGACCATGGTAATTGGATGCTCCTAAAAATAGTGCTTCAACTTCCGGCTTGCCATAAAAACTCCAAAGACCAGCTTTTGCCAATGTGGATACCGCTGCTTGGACAAGGTCAAGACTTCGCTGACGAAATAAACTGGTTGCTAAATCGGATACTCCTTCCCCGCTTCCTTTCGCTCAACGACAACTGCAACACTTACCGCCTTGGAATTGGTAGCAATGTACAGGAGCATGGGCTCTTTGTCGGTCGGGGCGGCTAAAACAGGCGGCTCAGCTAGCTGCCTTTTGAGGGCTTCAAAGGTTTCGTTAGTTGCATCAGTCTAGACGAAGTTGTCCGTCTTCTTAAACAATTGGTAAAGAGGGATCACCTTCTCTCCAAGGCCGCTTATAAACCGGCTCAATGCCATGATATGGCCAGCCATGCGTTGGACTTGATTTATATTCGTCGGCTTACCAAGAGAAGTCACCGCCTTGATCTTGTCCGGGTTAGCCTCGATACCTTGCTCAGAAACCAGGAATCCCAATAGCTTGCGTGCAGGAACACCAAAGACTCACTTTGCCGGGTTAAGTTTCATCTGGTACACTCAAAGATTATCAAACGTCTCCTTGAGGTCATCCAAGAGCGTCTCTTTCTTCTGAGATTTCACCACGATGTCATCGACATAAGCATGAACATTGCGCCCAATCTGTGGATGAAGGCAATTCTGAACACATCGTTGGTAAGTCGCCCCTACGCTCTTGAGCCAAAAAGGCATGGCGACATAGCAGAAAGCACCAAAAGGAGTTGTGAAAGTTGTCTTCTATTGATCCTCAATAGCCATCTTGATCTGATGATAACCAGAGTATGCATCTAGGAAGCACAAACGCTCACAACCCGCTGTAGAATCAATGATCTGATCGATATGCGGGATAGCAAAAGGATCCTTTGGACAAGCTTTGTTGAGATCCGTGTAGTCAACACACATGCGCCAAGTGTCATTCTTTTTCAGAACAAGCATCGGATTAGCCAACCACTCGGGGTGAAAAACTTCAATGATAAACCCGGCAGCTAGGAGCTGGGCCACCTCTTCTCCAAAAGCCTTGTGTTTCTCCTCGTTAAAACGACGGAGGTATTGGCATACTGTTTCATCTTTGGATCCACATTAAGATGGTGCTCGGCGAGTTCCCTCGGGACTCCAAGCATGTCATAAGGTTACCATGGAAAGATGTCCCGATTCTCACGGATGAACTCGATGAGCGAACTTTCCTATTTGGGATCCAAGCCGGTCCCAATAGTGAACTATTGGGATGAGTCGCCCGGTGTGAAGTCAATCTGCTTTGTATCTTCAGTCAGCTTAAACTTGAGCAGTGACTCATACTTAGTAGTGAGCTTCTTGAGAGGGCTCATATCAGCAGGATCAACGTGGGCCGTATAGAACATCAACTCCTCCGCTTTGCAGGCCGACTCGGCATAAGCCGCATCGCCTTCCTCACACTCCTGAGCTATTTTCCTGCTACCATTCACAGTTATAGTACCGTTTGGACCTGGCATCTTGAGCTTGAGATAAACATAACAGGGCCCGGGCCATGAAACGAGCATAAGCCGGCCGCCCGAAAAGGGCATGATAAGGGCTCTTAATCTTAACCACCTCAAAGGTTAAGGGCTCGCATCGGTAGTTCAATGACATGGCTTGAGACTATGTCAGTATTTCCCCAAAGAGGAAGGGATGATGCAGCACAGCGACGGTAAGTATTTCCCTTTGATATGAAACCAAGGTTATCGAACCAGTAGGAGGATCACCACCACCCAATAAGCAACACCTGCACACAAATAACAAATACTTGCAACCCAACACGAAAGAGAGGTTGTCAACCTCTCTACGGTAAAAAGATAGATTAGGTAGTGATAGATAGGAGAGATAGATCTCTCAAGAACACAAAATAAAAAGAGCAAATAAAAAGTGCAGCAATATATTTTTGGGTTTTTGGTTTTGTAGATCTGAAAACAAAGAGGCAAAAAGATAGATCGGAAAGCAATATGTTGGAAAAGTAGACCCGGGGGTCGTAGGTTTCACTAGTGGCTTCTCTCATGAGTATAGCACACGGTGGGTGAACAAATTACTGTTGGGCAATTGATAGAAGATCAAATAATCATGACGATATCCAAGGCGATGATCATTATATAGGCATCACGTCCAAGATAAGTAGACCGATTCTTGCTTGCATCTACCACTATTACTCCACACATCGACCGCTATCCAGCATGCATCTAGTGTATTAAGTTCATGGAAAAATGGAGTAATGCAATAAGAACGATGACATGATGTAGACAAGATCTATTCATGTAGGAATAGACCCCATCTTGTTATCCTTAATGGCAACGATACATGCGTGCCTTGCTGCCCCTTCTGTCATTGGGAAAGGACACCGCAAGATCGAACCCATCACAAAGCACCTCTTCCCATGGCAAGAAAAATTGATCTAGTCGGCTAACAAAACCAAAGATTCGAAGAAGAAATACGAGGCTATAAATAATCATGCATATAAGAGATCAAAGAAGTTACAAATAATATTCATGGATAGAAACTGATCCTGAACTCAAAATTCATCGGATCCCAACAAACACACCGCAAAAGTTTACATCAAATAGATCTCCAAGAGACCATTGTATTTAGAATCATAAGAGAGAGAGAGAGGAAGCCATCTAGCTACTACCTACGGACAGGTAAGTCTATGGTGGACTACTCATGCATAATCGGAGAGGCACCTATGAATAAGATGAACCCCTCCGTGATGGTGTTTAGATTGGATCTCGAGGTTTTGGAACTTGCGGCGGATGGAATTGTGTTTCGTCGACTCTCCTAGGGTTTTTGGAATATTTGGGAATTTATAGGCATCAGAGGCGGTGGAGAGGGGCTCCGTGGAGGGCACAACCTATCAGGGCGCACCGGGGGCCCCCTGGCACGCCGTGGTGGGTTGTTCTCTCCACAGCCCACCTTCCTGGCTCTTCTTTGGCCCTTTGGATGTCTTTTGGTCCAGAACAAATCTCCAAAAAGTTTTGTCGCGATTGGAATCCGTTTGGTACTGATATTCTGCGAAGTAAAAAACAAGCAAAAACAGCAATTGGCACTTTGGCACTATGTCAATAGGTTAGTCCCAAAAAAAGATATAAAGTTGTTATAAAATGATTGTAAAACATCCAAGAATGATAATATAACAGCATGGAATAAGCAAAAATTATAGATACGTTGGAGACGTATCAGCATCCCCAAGCTATATTCCTACTCATCCTCGAGTAGGTAAATGATAAAAACAGAATAATTGATGTGGAATGCTGCCTAACATGTTCATCTCATATTCTTTTCTTTTGTATAGCATGAACATTTGGACTTGTAAATGATTCAAAACAATAGTCTAGTTTTAACATAATGATTTCAATACTCAAGCATGCCAAAAAGCAACCATGTCTTTCAAAATATCAACACTAAAGAAAGTTATCCCTAGCCCATCATGCTCAATCATTGATCCATTCATGAAACACACTCAAATATTAGCTATGCCCAATGCTCAAGTATGATCATAGTGCCCCCTAGTTGGTGCTTTAAGATAAGATGGAGACTCAAGGTAAAAATGAAAATTGCATAAAGTAAATAGACAGGCCCTTCGTAGAGGGAAGTAGGGATTTGTAGAGGTGCCAGAGCTCAAGGTTTAAATTGAGAGAGAGAAAATTTGGGTGGCATGCTTTTCCTGTCAACGAAAACGACAAAGTAGCTCACAATACTTTCCGTGCAAGATATATCATAGGCGGTTCCCAAACAGAAAATAAAGTTTATTCCTTTTTCCACCAAACTTTCACTTTCCATGGCAGGCCGTATCCACGGTTGCCTTCCATACCAACACTTTCCAAGGAATTTATTATTTGACAACATAAAGTAAATATTATTATTTTTTCATTTCAGGAATGGGCATCCCTATTACCGCCGCACTCTCGTGCAATGACAAGTGAATAAACACTCATCTTGAGAATAACACATCTAGCATGGAAAAATATTGGACACTCCCCACCGTTTCATGAGCGGTACAAGCACACAAAAGAGAAAATTTATTTTGAAAATTTAGAGATGGCACATACAAATTTGCTTGGAACGGCATGGAAATACCGCATATAGGTAGGTATGGTGGACTCATAAGGCAAAAATCGGTTTAAGGATTTTGGATGCACAAGTAGTATTTCTACTTAGTACAAATGGAGGCTAGCAAATAGATTGAGAAGCAACCAAACCAAGAAAAGAAAATTCACATAAGCGAGCATTGAGCATAACTAACATCTAATAATGCACCATAAGTAGGATATAATTTCATTGCATAACTATTGACTTTCGTGCATGCATAGGGAATCACAAACCTTAACACCAATATTCCTACTAAGCATAATTACTCACTAGCATGACTCACATATTACTATCATCATGTTTCAAAACTATTACAAGGAATCAAGTTTAATTTGTCCACTGATCTTCATGAAATTTTTTATTATATCCTCCTTGGATATCTATCACTTTCGGACTAGTTTTATATTGCCATTGCTTTTTTGACAAGCTCAAACAAATTTAAGTGAAGCACAGGAGCATAGAGTTTTCATCTCTCAAAATAGTATAAGTGAAGCATGAGAGGATTTCTTCAAAATTTACTATCTCTCAAATTAATCTAAGTGAAGCATGAGAGTATTTCTACAAAAATTTCCAAGCATGCCGTGCTCAAAAAGATATAAGTGAAGCACTAGAGCAATCCTATAGCTCAAAAAGTTTAAGTGAAGCGTATAGAGCAATTCTAACAAATCATAGCATAATTTTGGCTCTCTCAAATAGGTGTGTCCAGCAAGGATACAAGTGACAAACTGACAAGCAAAGCAAGCAAAGACTCAAATGATACAAGACGCTCCAAGCAAAACTCATGATATGTGACGAATAAAAATATAGCTCCAAGTAAAATACCGATGGTCGTTAGAAGAAAGAGGGGATCCACTCAGGGGCATCCCCAAGCTTAGTTGCTTGTTTCTCTTTGGATATATCTTTGGGGTGCTATAGCATCCCCAAGCTTAGGCTCTTTTCACTCCTTATTCCTTGATCCATCGTGATCTCACCCAAAACTTGAAAACTTCAATCACACAAAACTCAACAAAATCTTCGTGAGATCCGTTAGTATAATAAAGCAAATCACTACTTTAGGTGCTGTTGCAAACCAATTCATATTTTATTATTGCATATAACTACTGTATTTTAACTTTACCATGGCTCATACCCTTCAATATAACCCATAGATTCATCAAAACAAGCACACAATGCAACGAAAACAGAATCTGTCATAAACAGAACAGTATGTAGTAATCTGTACTCTAACCATACTTCTGCAACTCTAAAAATTCTGAAAAATTAGGACAATGTAAGGAATTTGTATAGAAACACTGTGTTAAAATTTCAGCTCAAGATCACATTCCAGAAAAAATGAAAATTCATATACTGGACGCAAAGTTTCTGTTTCAGATTCAGCATCGCTTCTACTCATCCTATGAATCATCCTAAAGGCTCTACTTGGCACAAACACTAAATAAACCATAAAAACACAATCATAACAGAGGCATAATTGTGTCAACACTCAAAAACAGAAAGGAAAAAGCAAAAAAATATTTATTCATTGGGTTGCCCCCCAACAAGCGCTATCGTTTTATGCCCCTAGCTAGGCATAACGCATAGTTTCAAGTATTGTCATCCTTAGTTTTGGTTGAGGTGCTTTTGTCAAGAGATTTTGCAAATAGAACTTGAAACACATCATCCATAGCAACCTTAGCACTATCAAGTTGTCCCTCTATGTACCTCCTTTGATTCATGGCCACGATCCAAGAATATTGTTGGTTAACGTCATTGAAAACTTGTTGGATCATATCTAAAATGGGGACTTCCTTTTTGAGATTCTCATCAAAAATTTGATTATTTCCAAGCAAATATCTCATCATGTTATCACTATTGTAAAGGATTTCTCCTATTACCGGTTTTTCACGGCTCATACCATAAAAGTCAAAGATCTCCCTAGCTTCCCGTACTATGTGATCAAATTCATTCATAAGAACAATGGTAGCCAACTTCTTAGCTTTGGGATTCTTTTTGACGGGTAGCTCATAAAACAACCTTTGCAAGGTAGGATGGGTACGAATAAATCTATTTTCAAGTTTTAAAACTAGCGCTGAAATAGCTTCCGCATAAGATTTAGTTCTTTTCAATATAGGACTATCATCGAGAGTCAAATTCCCAACGCAATTGAAAAACTCTTGGATAGTTTCTTTTCCTATAACGTTCCCTTGCCCCCAAAACAAAAGTTTTAGAATCTAGATTACCAGAACGTCCAATTTTAGGAGTCCTGCCATCATCCGTTTCTGCCATACCAAAATCACTCATGGTGACAAGCAAACAAAAGATTGGACAAGAGAAAGGCAAACGAAAAAGAGGGCGAATAAAACGGCAAATTGATGAAGTGGGGGGAGAGGAAAACGAGAGGCAAATGGCAAATAATGTAATTGCAAGGAGATGAGATATGTGATTAAGAACCTGGTAGATGATGATGGAGTCTCCTCGGCGCCCGAGATAGGCACGTAGAAGAGACCGCTTCGATCCCCGGCAACGGCGCCAGAAATTCTTTGGCTTGAGACTGCGTCCGTATTTCCCCAAAGAGGAAGGGATGATGCAGCACAGCGACGGTAAGTATTTCCCTCTGTTATGAAACCAAGGTTATCGAACCAGTAGGAGGATCACCACCACCCAATAAGGAGCACCTGCACACAAATAACAAATACTTGCAACCCGACGCGAAAGAGAGGTTGTCAATATCTCTATGGTAAAAAGATAGATTAGGTAGTGATAGATAGGAGAGATAGATCTCTCAAGAACACAAAATAAAAAGGGTCTTTTACATCTGTGCCCCTAACTCGAACCCACTACTCAGATTTGCCCCTAATTTCGAAGCATGCTCAAATTTTCCCCTCTTCCGTTAAGTTCACTTATAGAAATGCCCTTCCGTACATTTTCCGTCCAGTCAATGGCCTTTGACCGTTAAGTGTGCTTATAGAAAAATCCAACGGTCAAAGGCCTTTGACTCGACGGAAAATGTACGGAAGGGCATTTCTATAAGCGCGCTTAATGGAAGAGGGGCAAATTTGAGCATGCTTCGAAATTAGGGGCAAATCTGAGTAGGTGGTTCGACTTAGGGACACAAATGCAAATGGCCCAAATAAAAGGTGCAGCAATATATTTTTGGGTTTTTGGTTTTGTAGATCTGAAAACAAAGAGGCAAAAAGATAGATCGGAAAGCAATATGTTGGAAAAGTAGACCCGGGGGCCGTAGGTTTCACTAGTGGCTTATCTCATGAGTATAGCACACGATGGGTGAACAAATTACTATTGGGCAATTGATAGAAGATCAAATAATCATGACGATATCCAAGGCGATGATCATTATATAGGCATCACGTCCAAGATAAGTAGACCGACTCCTGCCTACATCTACCACTATTACTCCACACATCGACCGCTATCCAGCATGGATCTAGTGTATTATGTTCATGGAAACACGGAGTAATGCAATAAGAACGATGACATGATGTAGACAAGATCTATTCATGTAGGAATAGACCCCATCTTGTTATTCTTAATGGTAACGATACATGCGTGCCTTGCTGCCCCTTCTGTCACTGGGAAAGGACACCGCAAGATCGAACCCATCACAAAGCACATCTTCCCATGGCAAGAAAATCGATCTAGTCGGCCTAACTAAACCAAAGATTCGAAGAAGAAATATGAGGCTATAAGTAATCATGCATATAAGAGATCAAAGAAGTCTCAAATAATATTCATGGATAGAAACTGATCCTGAATTCAAAATTCATCGGATCCCAACAAAAACACCGCAAAAGTTTACGTCAAATAGATCTCCAAGAGACCATTGTATTGAGAATCATAAGAGAGAGAGAGAGGAAGCCATCTAGCTACTGCCTATGGACCTGTAGGTCTATGGTGGTCTACTCACACATCATCGGAGAGGCACCTATGAAGAAGATGAACCCCTCCGTGATGGTGTTTAGATTGGATCTCGAGGTTCTGGAACTTGCAGCGGCTGGAATTGTGTTTCGTCGACTCTCCTAGGGTTTTTGGAATATTTGGGAATTTATAGGCATCAGAGGCGGTGGAGAGGGACCCCATGGAGGGCACAACCCATCAGGGCGCGCCGGGGGCCCCCTGGCACGCCCTGGTGGGTTGTGCTCTCCACATCCCACCTTCCTGGCTCTTCTTTGGCCCACTAGGTGTCTTCTGGTCCAGAAAAAATCTCCAAAAAGTTTCATCGTGATTGGACTCCGTTTGGTACTGATATTCTGCGAAGTAAAAAACAAGCAAAAACATCAACTGGCACTTTGGCACTATGTCAATAGGTTAGTCCCAAAAAAAGATATAAAGTTGTTATAAGATGATTGTAAAACATCCAAGAATGATAATATAATAGCATGGAACAAGCAAAAATTATAGATACGTTGGAGACGTATCATTGAACTCATCACCGAAAGCAATGTCCAGCTTAATCCGCCCGATTGGGTATGCCGACTTCCCAGGCACGATACCATGAACAACCGTAGTTGAAGTTTGCAATCTGTTTTCGGGAAGGTTCATCCGCAGAAACGTGTCGTAATACAGAATGTTGATGCTACTTCTACCATGCATGAGGACTTTCGTCAAGGTATACCTGCCAACTTGTGGTGCCACGACCAAGGCTAGACCACCTGGGTTATCAACCTGCGGAGGGTGATCTTCTCGGCTCCGAATGATTGGTTGCTCATACCAATTTAAGAATCTTGGAACCACCGGCTCAACCATGTTAACGGCACTCTGCTTCCGCTTGCGATCCTTCTTGCAAGTGCCACTACTAGGAAAAGGGCTATAGATGAAATGGATACTAATGGCGCACCTAACATGTGGTGCGCCACTACTATATACCAGTGGCGCACCATGTGCAGGTGCGCCATTAGTGTGGAAGACACTAATGGCGCACCAGGCACATGGTGCGCCACTAGTAACAATTTTTTTTTCCAAACATACTAATGACGCATCCATGCACAGTGCGCCATTACTAGTTCTAACTAGTAATGGCGCACCAGACACACAGTGCGCCACTACTATAGTTTTTTTTTCTTTTTTTTGCAAAACTACTAATGGCGCACCGTGGCATAGTGCGCCATTACTAGTTTAAACTAGTAATGGCGCACTATGCCACGGTGCGCCATTAGTATATATGTATATATTTTTTTTTTTGCAGAACTACTAATGGCGCACCACCAGCAGGTGCGCCATTAGTAACCTGGGACCAACAAGATATTTTGGACAGCCACCTACCCACTCACTTTCCCCACTTCATTCTCTCCACCTCCTCCTCCAAACTTGTCTCGGCTGCCTCCTCCTTGTCACCTCATTTCCACCATAGATTCATCCAAATTAAGTGGTTAAATTACCTTTTTTTGATAGGTAACTAAGGGGGGAAGCTATGTTTATGTTGTTCTCCCTCCAACAACGTGCACATGCACTTTTTATGGCCTAGCTAGATCTATGTATGTTCGTGGTGTTGCATATATTTGTGGTGTTGCATATATGTTTGTGTTTGCAGGTACCGGTATTTGAAATGCGATAGTTGCCAATATTTTGCCGGAATGTTGATTCATTTCCGTTTCGGCGATAATTTTGGCACTATGCATTCTTTTTGGTCCTATTTTTAGGGAAAGTCATGCCAAATTTTTTCTTGGTTCTAAAATATCGTTTTGCTCTACCCCGCAGGCGACCATGGTCCGCACGATGACCGAAGGCATCGTGAATAGGTTTTTGAGCTCCGCGAAGGCCGAGATGCTTCAAAAGAACGAGACGGAGATAAGATGTCCGTGTCGAAGATGCAAGCTAAAGAGCCTTATTGCGGACCCGGATTCCGGGCAGGTGCGGGACCACCTGCTCTTGCGTGGTTTCATGGATGGCTATCGGTGGCAAGGTGATGAAGATGACTACGAAGTCGTCCATGGGGGCCGGGAAAGAAATGAGGAAGGGCAGCAAGACAACCACCGCGGCTCGGGCGGGCGAGAAGACGAAGAATCTCCAGGACATGATCACGACGGTGATGCTGTACACAGTCATCATGTAGAAGATGCAGGACATGATGATGAGGAAGATGCCGGAGCAGACGAAGGGCATGATCATGAAGATGAAGATGCCGGCGGAGCAGACGACGATGTACCATCGATGGGCTGGGTGCAGGACCCTCATATTCAAGAGCTGCTTCTCAAGCAGACGGATAACGCAAGAGCTGCCGCCCGAGAGAAAGCCAAGCTGGATCAACTGGAGATAGACGCGGTTACTCCATTGTATGAAGGATGCAGGCCCGAGGATACCCGCCTGAAAGTAACGCTCATGGCTCTGGAGATGAAGGTAAAACACAAAATGACCGACGCATGCTTCGACGAGAACATGTCATTCTGGCACGAACGTCTTCCCAAGGGGAACAAGTGCCCGACCAGTTTCGAGGAGGCGAAGAAAATCGTGTGTCCTCTGGATTTACCGCACGTGAAATACCATGTGTGCATGAACAATTGCATCATTTATCGGGACGAGCACGCGGAGTCTACCATATGTCCGGTGTGCGGCGTCACTCGATATAAGAAGAGGAAGAAAGCTCCTCGAAAAGTGGTGTGGTACTTTCCGATCACTCCTCGTCTGCAGCGGTATTTCGCGGACCCTAAGGTAGCAAAGCTCCTGCGTTGGCACGCGGATAGGGAGGAGAAGAAGCGAGGAGAAGATGACACAAATGATCCGGAGATAAATAAAAAAGACAAGATGCTGAGTCACCCTAAGGATGCGAGCCAGTGGCAAGCGTTGAACTTCGAAGACCCAGAATTTGGGAACGATCCAAGGAACATCGTGCTGGGCGCGAGCACCGATGGAGTCAATCCGTTTGGCAGCCAGAGAAGCACACATAGCACCTGGCCTGTGTTTGTGTGGATGTACAACCTTCCCCCCTGGTTGTGCATGAAGAGGAAGTACATTCACATGAGTATGCTAATTGAAGGGCCGAAACAACCAGGGAACGACATCAATCTGTATCTGGGGCTGCTGAAAGAGGAGCTAGACACGCTGTGGAAAACGCCAGCCAATACGTGGGACGCCGCAGAGAAAGAATATTTCCCTATGAGAGCCGCACTGCTCACGACGGTGCACGACTATCTCGGTTACGGATATCTCGCGGGGCAGGTGGTCCACGGATTTTCTGGATGCGTCAGGTGCATGGATGATACAACGTATCGCCAGCTAGATAGAGATCCCGGTTCTTCGAAAACCGTGTTCATGGGACATCGAAGGTGGCTTCGCGACGATGACCCGTGGAGAAAACGCAAGGATCTGTTCGATGGTGAAACCGAACCCCGAAGACGCCCGCGTACGAGGAGCGGCGAGGAAATAGACGAGTTGTTGAAAAATTGGAAAGATTGCCCACTGCCGGGAAAGAAGCAAAAGGCGCCAGAGCCGGGAAAGAAGCGAAAGGCGCCAGAGCCGCTGCTGAAGGTATGGAAAACGAGGTCTGTTTTCTGGGACTTGCCGTACTGGAAGATCCACCGTGTGCCTCACAGCCTTGATGTCATGCATATCACGAAGAACGTGTGCGAGAGTCTGCTTGGTACCCTGCTCAACATGCCAGAGAGGACCAAAGATGGGCCGAAAGCAAGGGCAGACTTGAAATCAATGGGCATCAGGGAGGAGCTTCACGCTAGTGATGATGATGATGAGGCAAAGCAGGACACAGAAAGTCGTCACAAAGGCAAAAAGGCCAAGAAGACCGGAAATGACTACCCTCCCGCGTGCTTCACTCTAAGTCAGGAGGAGATCGAGCAGTTTTTCACCTGCCTCGTAGGAGTAAAACTTCCTTACGGTTACGCGGGGAAGATAAGCAGATACCTAGACCCAGCGAAGCAGAAGTTCAGCGGGATGAAGTCTCACGACTGTCACGTGCTGATGACGCAGATACTTCCAGTTGCAATCCGTGGGATCATGGACGCGCACGTCCGTGAAACGCTATTTGGCATATGCAACTTTTTCGACGTCATCTCTCGGAAGTCGGTTGGCGTGAGGCAACTCAGAAGGCTACAGGAAGAGATCGTGGTGATACTATGCGAGCTTGAGATGTACTTCCCGCCCGCATTCTTCGACGTTATGGTGCATCTGCTGGTCCATATCGTGGAGGATATCATCCAACTCGGGCCCACGTTCCTGCACAGCATGATGCCGTTCGAAAGGATGAATGGTGTCGTCAAAGGATATGTTCGCAACATGTCACGTCCAGAGGGAAGCATAGCCAGGGGCTTTCTGACCGAAGAGTGCATCTCCTACTACACGAATTATCTAGGCATCGAGAACCCCGTTGGTCTGCCCATCAACAGGCACCTCGGCAGGCTCGCTGGATGGGGTCACCGTGAGGGTCGCCGCGAAATGCATGTCGACTTCGAGGGTCGACTCGCCGACTTTGAAAGAGCAAACCTAGTCGCGCTACAACACATAGACGTGGTCGATCCTTGGGTGGTAGAGCACAAAACCTTTATTGAGAAGACGTACAATGACCGAGGCCAACAGAGGACGGACGGAGATATAATCAAAGAGCACAACTCATGTTTCACGCGTTGGTTCAAGCAGAAGCTTCTGTCGTACCCTTTACATGAGGATTCTTCCGCGGAAGAACAACTCATATTCGCCTTGTCACAGGGCGCCGAGCACAACCTGATGACCTATGAGGCGTATGATATCAACGGCTACACATTCTACACCGAGGACAAGGACATGAAGAGCGATGGTTATCAGAACTCCGGGGTAACGATGGAATCCTACACCGGTAACGACAAGGACAGATACTACGGAAGGATCGAGGAGATCTGGGAGCTGAGCTACGCTGGAGAGAAGGTCCCGATGTTCCGTGTCAGATGGGCCAAGAGCGTCCTAAAAGAAGACCGGTATTTCACCACCATGGTTATACCCGAAGCCAAATCCAAGACCGCGGGCGCAAACGTCACCGCGAAATATGAGCCATGGGTACTGGCTTCCCAAGTGGACCAATGCTTCTTCATTACCGACCCGTCAAAGCCCAGTCGTGTTGTTGTGAGGAGAGGCAAAAGGAAGATCATCGGAATGGATGGAGTCGCCAATGAGCAAGACTTCGACAAGTACGGCGACCCGAAGATGGAACATGACGACGACGATGAAGTAGCAGCATACACCACAAGAAGAAGCAGGACCACCCAACCTAAAGGACGTCCGTTCCACAGAAGAACTCCATTTGCGAAAAAGAAGGGCAAGAACATTGTGAAAAAGATAGCTAGCTAGCTAAGATCGATTGTATTTAAATTGTAGCCTTCATTTCTCGATTGTATTTCATGGGCACTTTTTGAACTCATGAATATTTTTTAAATTTCATGGGCACTTTTTGAATTCATGAATAGTTTTTGAACTCAATAATATTTTTAAAAATTTATAAATTATTACTGTTTTTATAAAAATTTATTACTGTTTTTATAAAAATTTATGAAAATCATTTATAAAAATTTATTACTATTTTTGAACTCAATAATATTTTAAAAAAACTATTAGTAGGTCTAGCTAGGTGGAAAATCAGCAGGGGAGGGAGGGGGGTAGATATTAGATGGTTTGCTTTACTTTCACTGGTTTCTCATCTTCTCATCTCTTGTTAATAGCTGCGGACATTAGATATTACTGTTTTTATAAAAAAAATATTACTGTTTTTATAAAAAAATATTACTGTTATGATTTAAACAAGTTTGAACATATTTAAACACAAATAAATATCAAACAGCATTTTAAATGCATAAAAACAAAATTTGGGGAGCCTGGGAATCGAACCCAGGACCTCCTGGTGTGTGTGCTGCGTGCTGACCAGTCAGGCTAGTGGGCGTGTTCTGATGGAGATAGGGTTAGGTGGAATATAACCTGACCAGTCGGGCTAGTAATTAAAACAAAATTCTAATGGCGCACCAGAGAGAGGTGCACCATTAGAATCGTCGTACTTATGGCGCACTAGGGGGAGGTGCGCCATTAGAACCCTCCCCCCACTCCACCTATTCCCCTCGCACTGTGGCCTCCCTCCCTCCCTCGCCAGATCCCCCACTCGACCCCAACCGTACGCCGCCGCCCCCTTGCTCCGCCCCCTCCGTCCGCCGCGCCTGCACGCCGTCGACGACGCCGCCGCCGCTGTGGTCTTGCGCTGCCCCCGACGCCGCCGCCCCGACCCCCGCGGGACTCCACCCCCGCCGCCCCCGCGCCCCCCGAACGGGATCGGCCGAGCGCGCGCCGCCCGCTCCTCTCCTCTCCTCCTCCCTCCGACGAGCGAGGGCCTCCTCCGGCCCCTGCAACAGCCGGCGAGCGCGGCCCCGACGCACCCACCCCGCCTGCCCCTGCCGTCCTCCGCCACCGGCCCCTGCTCTCCTTCGACCGCGGTGAGCGAGGACCCGGACGAGCTCGGACCCCGACCCCGACCCCTTCGCCGACCCTGACCCCGACCCCTCCGGCGACCAGGTACCTCTCCTCCTTCCTCCTTCCTCCCTCTCTCCACCATTCCCCAGGAGCTCGCGGCGCACTAACAGTAGCATCATCCATTGGTTGGCGGGATCATTTGAGATTGCAATTTCTCAAGAGCAGAGCATTTCTCCAGAACTTTTTGCAATGCATCATCAGTCAACTTAATGCACCTTCTGTAGTCCTTTTTGCAATGCATAAATGTGGTACTGGCCAAAATGTAAGAAAATGGCCATAATGTAAGAAAATGTTCTGTTAGGTACAGTTAGCATCATGTCAAAAAATTCAGTTAGGTACAGTTAGCTACTGTCAAAAAATTCAGTTAGGTTCAGTTAGCTACTGTCAAAAAATTCAGTTAGGTACAGTTGTACATTGATGAGCAAATTCAGTTGTTCTGCATTTTGTGATGTAAAAGAAGGAGGAGGACAACGAGTTGATATACTTAGATTCTAATAACTTGACATGAGTGCATTCGAATATATTCCATACTTAGATTCTGAAATGACCCATTGGCGACTTCATTACGCGGGGATAATGATTTTGCAGGTACCCCGAGAGGCCCTTGAGTTTGCCGGAATGTCGATTAACTTCCGTTCCGGCAAATTCGGGTACTCCATATGTCCTATTTTCAGCAAAGGTCATGCTGAAATTTTCCGTGAATTTTAGCATGACTTTGCTAAAAATCGGACATATGGGGTACTTGCTACTAATGCATGGGCCGGGGTATCTTAGTACTTAATTAAGTAGGATCAACTGCCCCGCCATTCTTGCTGCATTAAACCATAGGTGGCAATAGAGCCAAGTGATTAGGCCCAACTTAGAATTCTCCTTCCCAGCTTAGGTTTTAGGGTGCCTCGGTGTCGATAAGAACCTAAATGATGAAAGCTTAGGCTTTTAGGGTGCCTCGGCGTCGACAAACCCTAAATGATAAAAGCTTAGCTTTTAGGATGCCTCGGTGTCGACAAACCCTAAATGATGAGACCATGATCTTGTTCCTTGACAATAACCAACTTTTTGACCAAACTTTTTTCCTATTTAGAGCGAAACATGGCCCACAACGATGAGGCCGGCGGTTCGGGCGGCAAGCAATTCTGGGAGCTGTCCCAGGAGATGGAGGAACAACCTCACCGCTATGAGGACGCCGCGGAAGACACCGATCCTGACTACACAACCCCTAGTGGCGTCGGGGATGACACCACTGATGGTGCCGCCGAGGATGCCAGCACTGATGATGGCAGCGCACGCACAGATGGCAGCCAACCGAAGAGGCAACGGAAGGACCGGCGCCCGAACGTGCTCCGTACCGTCAAGGAGGAATTTACTCAAGTGGACTCCGACGGGCAGGGGCTTTGTTGATAGCACCATCGGGCGTATGATCATCCTGCGGTTTGATGACATCTTCGCTATGTTTAACCTTTATCCGCTGCACTACACCTTCATTCGGCTCTTTTCGCTAAGTATGGAGATGCGGATCATTAGAGACCAGACCCCGGACATCGTGATAGTCGACCCCTTCTACATGCGTGCCAAGAACTTGTGCAACGCTGGGGACCGGCAAATCGCGAGTTCATACCTCGAAGGCGTCATTCTAGCGAACCCAGATAAGGATAACTTCCTCATGACTTATTTTTCCGAGTAAGTCATCAACTCACCGCCCCGTAACATATGATGGGTCTTTTTTTTTCTAACATTCCGTGTTTTGTGCAGTGACACACATTGCACACTCATCCTCTTCAGCCCGAAACATTCCATGGCCACGTATTTTGACTCGGAGCGTGAGTCGAAGAAAGACTACACAAATATAAAGAAAGTCCTCGATGATGCTCTCCCCGGCTACGCCAAATCTGGAGGCACCTTCAAGAGGGCAATGCGTAGGTACGGCAAGCACGTGTTCACCCACGTAACGACGTTCCCCTGCGTCAAGCAGCCGACTGGCATCAGAAGGATGCCTACTACGCCCTCCATCACATGCGGGCGATCGTACGGAACCATAATCACCTAATGCTACCAAACAATCTCAAAGAATGGGCCGCACGCTTGTCGGAAATCCAGGACGAGGACATCAGACTAGAATTCTTTCGCATCCAGTCGGAGTTGGCCGAAATCATCTCTGAAGATGTCCTTCGTACCTCGGGGCAGTTCTACCTCAAAGAACAACCGTCCAACAGTGTTATAGAAACAATCCTAAAAATGCAGGCTGACGACTACCGCACATTCATGACCATGTCGGTAGACGGCGGCTTCATCCACGCTCCGGTCGCTGAGTCGAGTCGTCCAAAGTATTGATGGTATGTAGTTCAAATATCGATATCGATTAGTTTGGACAGTCGTTCAACTTATATTTAATCGATGCTATTTATTAGTAGGACCATGAATCGCGCTATTAATGTGTTGCTTTTCTCTTTCGATCCTTTTGTTGCATATTTATATATTGCTTATGTATTGTCTGTTGTTTGGCTTGTGCATAGAGATGCCGTCGTATGTCGTGTACAAGGGTAAGGTTCCCGGAGTCTACGACGACTGGGAGGAGTGTCGGAGACAGGTTCACTGTTTCAGCGGTAACAGTTACAAAGGGTACACCACTAGGGCGGAGGCGGAATCTAGATACGCCCGCTATCTAGCGGGAGAGAGGAGGGAGCGTTGGAGGAACCGGATGAAGACCAGTTTTCATCGCGATGATGCTCATCGTGATGACCGCATATGTGATGATAGTTTAGATGATCGATATCGACTTGTAATGTGAAGACAAACTTGCTACTCGCGGTCTCGAGACTTATTGTAATGTTTTATCTTTGTTCGGTCTTTTGAATTCGGAGACTAATATGATGAATTGTATTCAGAGACTAATCTTCTATTGTATTCGATGAATCTGCTGTTGCTGTGTGGTGCTGTCTATATTCTGTCCAATAATACATTTTGTAACCTGTGCAAAAATCAAAAAAGTAAAAAAAAATAAAAAACCTAATATTCATACTAATGGCGCACCACGCCACAGTGCGCCATTAGAATGCCAAAGGATACTAATGGCGCACCACCCCACGGTGCGCCATTAGAATGCCAAATATACTAATGGCGCACCACCCCACGGTGCGCCATTAGTATGCCAAAGCACCTGGGTAAATATCGCCCCTGGGAGGCATACTAATGGCACATCGTGGGATATACTAATGGCGCACCACAGGTGCGCCATTAGTAAAAAATACTAGTGGCATGGTACTAGTGGCGCACCAGTAGTGCGCCATTAGTAGGCAAAACTGGTGCGCCACTAGTAGGCCTTTTCCTAGTAGTGTGCTAGTGGTGAAGGCATGATATTGCCCACTGTTCAATTGCTTGGGATTGCTCTGAAAACCAGTTTGATTATTATGCTGTTGATTGCCTTGGCCGGAGTTCTGCCCATTGCCGTTGTTTCCTGGATGCTGAAAACCTGCTCCTGAGCCGCCTTGAGCAGGGAAACCTGAAAGCACATTTGCTCCCTTGGTGGTTTTGGTAATTAATAACAACATATATGTCATTGAACTAATGTTTCCACTAAGCATATTTCAGGAAAAGTTCAATGATAGGATTGGCAAAAGGATTGTGGAGATACCCCAAGATGCAAGGAAATGGATTGGCAAAGCTTCAAGCAAGAGGACTCTACATTTTACTTTGTCAGAAATCACTTTGAGTCCATAGGAAAGCCAATACTATTAAAAGGGGGTAAGGTACTAATGGTGAACAAAATGCTCATACGTGCACAAGTGATAGTCACCAAGAACACCCACAAGCTCTTCCACAAAAGTCTGTCCAAAGTCAAATATCCAAAATCGGTGCAACCAACACTTTCCACTCGGTGCCACCGATATCCAAACACAGACAGACCCATGCCAAACCCTATCTTGTCGGTGCAACCGATTCTGCATCGGTGCCACCGAGTTCAGTTGCCAACTTTCTGTTTAGCCATCTTCAGTCTTCGGTACCACCAAGATTTGCCTATCGGTCTCACTGAGTTTCGGGACCAACTCTCTGGATAGCCATTCACCTGATCGGTACCACCGAGAAATGTGGATCGGCGCCACCGAGTTTCTGGACCAACTCTCTGGTAAGCCTTGGACAAGAATCGGCACCACCGAGATGTGAAGATCGGCATACCGAGTTTGCGCAATCTGACCGTTGGTCACCTGATCGGTACCACCGAGAGTTATATATCGGTCTCACCGAGATTCAAAAGTTGTCACCTTTTGGTCACTTCGGTACCACCGAGATTCACACATCGGTGTCACCGAGTTGGTCACTTTAGGTGTAACGGTTGGATTTTTGGGGATGCCTATATATACCCCTTCACCACCACCCACTCGAAAGAGAAGCACTCAGAACTATTTCATACTTGCCCCATCTCATTTTCTGAGAGAGAGCCACCTACTCATGTGTTGAGATCATGCCATTCCATTCCAACCATATGAATCTTGATCTCTAGCCTCCCCAAGTTGCTTTCCACCAAGCCAAATCTGTGAGAGAGTGATTGTGTGTTTTGGAGTCTATCATCTTGAAGCACAAGAGCAAGGAGTTCATCGACATTGCCGAGCCTATTACCTTTTGGAGGGTGGTGCCTCCTAGATTGGTTAGGTGTTGCTTGGGAGCCTCCTACTTCGTGTTGTGGAGTTGAACCAAGAAGTTTGTAAGGGCAAGGAGATCGCCTACTTCGTGAAGATCTACCCATAGTGAGGCTAGTCCTTCGTGGACGGAAGCCGTTATGGAATAGTCAAGGTTGCTACTTCGTGGACCCTTCGTGGGTGGAGCCCTCCGTGGACTCTCGCGACCGTTACCCTCCGTGGGTTGAAGACTCCATAAACGTGGACGTACGATAGCACCATCTATCGAAACCACGGAAAAAATCATCGTGTCTACAAATTGCATTTGATCCTCCTACCCTTCCTTTACTACTCATGCTTGTTGTTACTTTTCGCTGCTATACTCTTAGATATGCATGTGTAGGGTGTACTTGACTTGCTATAAATGCTAAAATCTGCCAACACTAAAAATTGGGAAAAGGCTAGATTTTTATTTAGTCAAGTATTCTAATCACCCCCCCCCCCTCTAGACATACTTTCGGTTCTACAAGTGGCATCAGAGCTTTGGTCTCCATTGCATTGGTTTCACAACCTAGGAGAGTATGGCGTCTAGTGAGAGAAATTATCACCGCAGAGGTCCGTACTTTGATGGCATTAATTTTGTTAGTTGGAAGCACAAAATGAAAATGCATATTCTTGGTCATAACCCCGCCGTATGGGCTGTTGTTCGTGTTGGCTTGCAAGGTGAATTCTTTGGTGATGGAAAGGAACCAGATCATGAAGCGACCGCGGATGAGTTGAAAATGTTGTAATACAATGCTCAAGCATGCGACATCCTCGTCAACTGCCTATGCCCTGAAGAATTCAACAAAATCAGCCGTCTTGAGAATGCAAAAGAGATTTGGGATACTTTGGTTGATATGCACGAAGGAACCGAGTCCGTGAGAGAATCCTAGTTGGATGTTCTTCAAAGTCAGCTTGACAAGTTCAAGATGAAGGATGGTGAAGGAGTTGCGGAGATGTACTCTAGGCTAGCTCTCATCACCAATGAGATTGCCGGCTTAGGAAGCGAAGAAATGACCGACAAATTCATCCTCAAGAAGATACTTAGAGCTTTGGATGAGAGATACGACACCGTGTGCACATTGATCCAAATGATGCCCAACTACAAAGATCTCAAGCCTACGGAAGTCATTGGAAGGATTGTTGCTCATGAGATGACACTCAAAGACAAAGAAGAGCTTCACAACAAGTCTAGCGGTGCTTACAAAGCCACAAGTGATGCTCCCGCAACTTCAAGTGACAACCTTGTCACCAATGAAGAGATAAGCCTCATGGTCAAGAAATTCAACAAGTTCTACAAGAATAGAGGCAAAGAACGAAGCTCCAACTCAAGATATGAAGAGAAGCGTTCGTCAAGTCATGACCGCAATTGCTACAATTGTGGGAAGCCCGGACACTACTCCAATGAGTGCACGGCTCCCTACAAACGAAGATAAGAGTCACCTAGAAGATGAAGCTCAAGGAATGAATCACCTCAAAGAGAGAGAAGGGGTAGAGATGACCATTATGAACGAAGACCCTCAAGGAGAAGTAGAGACTCGGAGAAGAAGGACAAGTACACCAAGAGCTACACAAGAAGAAGACATCAAGCTCATGTTGGTGAATGGGTTTCCGGCTCCGAATCCGACAACAACTCCGAGAGAAGCTATCACTCCAACTCCGACTATAGTCAAGATGAAGGTGTTGCCGGACTTGCACTAGTGACTACCGACTCCTATGATCTATTTGATTCACCAAATGAAGGGAGTGGAAGTTGCTTCATGGCTAAAGGCCCCAAGGTATTACACCCCGAGTATCCTGATTTCAATAGTGATGAAGATGATTTAATTTGTGATGATGACTTGCTCTTTGATGAAACTAGTGATGTTAGTCAAAATGAACTTGATAATTCTCATGCTAGTCAAGATAAGTCATTTGATGATGATAAGATGAAAATAGAACAACTAACTAAAGAACTAAACACTCTTAAGTTAGCTCATGAATCTACTCTCGAAGATCATAGAGAGCTTGTAAGAACTCATGAGAAGCTATGCTTCGAGAAGCTCAACTTGGAGCAAGAGCATGAGTTTCTTAAAGCTATCAATGACGATCTCCGAAAGAAGACTTCATCTTATCTAGCCAAACGACTACTCTTGTCTACATTCATGCCACAAGTTAAATCTAAACAAACTAGTAACAAAGGCAAGAAAGTTTCTTCATCTAGTAGCAACAATAAAAATGCCAAACCTAATGATGTTGCTTCTAGTAGTTCTATTGATTCCACTAATGATGATTCTCTTAGCCAAGTTACACTTGAGCAAGAAAATGCTTTATTGAAAGGAATTATAGAGAAAGGTATCTACAAAAGTCTTGCCGGGTGTAAGCAATTTGAGGAAATTGTACGCAAGCACGGAGGATACCGGAAGAACCATATCATTGGCTACTTCAACGCTAATGGAGTTGAATGGGAAGAAGGTCAATACCCCAAGCCCAAGTTTGTTCCTCAAAAGGAGAAGTATGAAAATACTCTTCCCAAGGGAAAAAACACTCAAGATGACCTTCCACCACAAGACCACAAGCTCAAGGGTAAGAACAAGCTTCAAGAGGACATTGACTCATATGAAGATGAATCCCTAGCTTTGGTGGAGTGGGTTCCCAAGGCTACTTCAAGCTCAACGTCTACAAAGGCTACTTCAACACCAAGGATCCCCATCAAGTTGATGTGGGTCCCCAAGAAGAAGAACTAGAGAGTTCTTGAGGGGTGACTCCGCCAATGAAATTCACTCACATTCATTATTGGCAAGGACTATTTGCAATCAACATCAACTCTATGCAATAGTTCAAGGAGTCACACATTCCCTCAAAGGTAAGCAAGGAACAAGGTAATCAACAAATCAATGGACATCATCACACATGCTTTGCACTCCATGTCCATAGATATCCTTGTATTTGTATCTTGTATGTTGGGACTAACCCATGTAGGTGAGAAGAGTAAGGAAACAACAAGGATGCTCCCAACTCTTGGTGATCTTCATCAACCTTGAGAATCCACCACTACCTCACCAACATGAAGTCTTCATCGACAAAACCCAAGGTTAGTTTATCCCTCAAATGGGGGGATGTCACATCAAGGGGGAGCTTTACTCTAAGACTTGAGCTGAAGCATCTCTTAGTATGTGACAACATTAAATGCTTTATGTAAAAGTGGTAACCCCACTTGTGCTTAAACGATGAGTATGACCTATGATCAAGTATTCTTACTTGGCTCCTAAGTCAATATACTCATATATAGATGACTCCGTCATCGCCAAAGTGCTTGATAGATGCTAGTATGAATTTGCATGTTTGCCATGATTTCATTTGACATCTTATTGTGTGAGCATGTTGGTCTGCATTTATTTACACATTCGAGGACATCCAATTGTTGCTATTTGGCTTTTGTTTTCTCTTTTGCCAATTGGATGGACAAGAATGCCTAGGAGTACTCTCTAGCTATCTATGCTTTCTCACCTCATATTCTATTCATGCTGCATCACAAAATTTGAACAAGTACTTTTCGATCCCTCTGTGTGAGGAGCACTCGGAGTTCCATATCGACAAAGGACTGACCATTAAAACCTCCCAAGTGCATCTCGGTGGAACTAACCCAAAATTCTCGGTCTCACCGAATGCCTAGGGTTGATCTGGATTTCAATCTCGGTACTACCGATTCCATATTCTCGGTTACACCGAGTTTCCCTGTCAGCTGACAGTTGAGGAACTCGGTGACACCGAAAATTTAGAATCGGTGTCACCGACAGCAAGGGGTATATATGCTGTGGACCCGACGCTTTGAAAATCAATCCTCAAACCATCGCGCCCCAAAACCCTACGCTGCCGATTCGTGACCCCCTGGTCGTCGCCTTGCCTCCCCGTGCGTCTCCGCCGCTGGGATCTTCGCTGTCGATGGGCATATTCACCACTGTCTTCACCGTAGCGGATCCACCACCGAGTTAGGGTATGGATCCGACCCTTCATTGCGCTCCCCGTCCGAATCTTGCACGCTGAAGCTTATTCCATCGATAATCCACCATGTGCAATCCTCTCAATCCACTGAAAGTAAATTAGATTAGCGAACCAAAAGATTTTAGGTTTAGTTGCCCGCAAAATCGCATCTCGGTGATACCGAGTCAGAAAAATTGGTTCCACCGATTTATTTTTGTGCTACTGAGGACAGTACTCGGTGACACCGAGTGGTAGTTTTCGGTCCCACTGAAACTGCTGCCAAGTTTCTGTTAAGAGTATTGTGAGTCTCGGCAGTACCGAAAATGTTGACTCGGTGACACCGAAATCCTTTTTGCTGTGAACTACATCTAAGATTTTTCTGTTCAATCTTTCAAAAATAGCTGCATTTTGTGATGACTTATCTTCTTCTGCTCCTCTATACTCTATTCACAGGGTCAGTATGTCAGATGCTGAGGACAGTGAGAACAACTTCAGAGAGCAGAGTGTTGAGTTGGATTCAGGCACTAGTCCTGAGTCTAGTTCCTCTTCAGATCCAGGCACCCCCAGTTCTCATGGGTTGCCCAAGGCCGCTACTAGGGCCAGGAAGAAGCTGAATTCAGATGAGGAGGACTCAGATTTTGTACCAGAGGAAGTACTTGCCAAGAAGCAAGACAAAGCTGCTAAGAAGTCTGCTAATGAAGCCACATCTTCCAGAAGAACTGTCAGCAAGGTTTATGCTAGCTCTGAAGCTATGAGAGCACCTGAGATTGCTACCATGACCATTGAGCCCCCAAGGAAATCTATGCCTAAGAAGGCGGGAGAGAAGAAGGCCAGGAAAAGGATTGTCTATGTCACTGGCAGGCAAACATCTATGTTTGAGGACCCAGAGGAGACTGCTGGTGCTGCTGCTAAAGAGGAGGAGGAAGAGCATGTTGTCAAGGCACCTCCCAAGAAGAAGCAAAAGAAGCTTTTGGCAGATGCTATGCCAAAGCAAGGTACTTCCAAGAGCACCAAGTCTGCCCCCAAGAAGGCTGCTGCTGAAAAGTCCAAGAGGTCATCCAGACATATTCCAGCTTCTGAGAAGAACAAGGGAACTACCTCCAGAGATGAGGATGAGGATGCCATGTCTGCATTGATGAAGCTTAGACTACACCTTCCTGAACACAATGCCAGCCATCCACTTGCTGAAGACATGAAGAAGAGGAAGGATTCTGGTTTGAGGGCATGGAGAGCTATTGATCCATATGCCCAAAGGAGAAAGACAGTTGTGGACTACTGATTCTACACCAAGGAGCAACAGGATTTCTATGAGACTGTGCTGCTTGACAAGAGTCCAGCTGTGAGTGATATGAGATATGTGGACTGGAAATACATCAAGGCAAATGAAGATTACTTTCCAAATGTTCAAGACAATTTTCACTGCATTGGCCTAGATGAGTTTGTTGGCAAAGAATTCACTGCATGGAACGACGATATTATCATGCAATTCTACTCCACTGCTCACTTCTATGGAGATGGTAGAATTGTATGGATGACAGAAGGAGCAAGATATGAGTCTACTGTTGATGAATGGGCTGCTATCTTAGAAGTCCCAGAGGTGTAGGATGGTGACTTGGATGTCTACTCTGAATCCAAGGAGAGCCATGATGCTATGAAGGACATGTACAATGCTATCCCTGCTGCTAACTTGAAATCTCACAAGTTAGGATCTATCTACTTCCTCCAGGCTGGCCTCCGCTCCATGAACACCATTTTGAGGCACACTTTGATGCCCAAGTCAGGAGATGAGAAGATGATTCGAGGCCATTTAATCAACATGCTGATCCACCTTGATAGACACACCAGGATACGTGTGATGGACTTGATAGTAGAGACAGTGAAGAGGGTTGCTGCTGATCAGAAGCGCTCATACTGCTATGCACCCTACATTCAGATGCTCATCAACTCCAAGCTGGAGATGCACATCTTTGCTCTGGACAGACCCAATTTGCCCCTACAGCCAGATTTAGAGGACAACATTGTGGTGATGGACCCAGAACATCCCACATCAGCTGCAGCTCAAGCACAGGCAGAGGCAGAGGCAGCTAGAGCCACTAGTCCTCAAGTCCCCAGATCCAGGAACGAGCAAATGGATCTCTTGATCTCATCCGTTCAAGGCATGCAGAAGGACATCAAGGACATACTGGATAATCAAAACAGTCTTGTCAGGATCTTTGAGAACAGGATCATGACACTTAATGACAAGGTAGATGGGCTAACCAAGACAGTCAATGAGCTTAAGAAGGAAGTTGACTCTGTGCCTCTTCCTCAGTCTACAGATGATGATGAGGCGGAGGAGGATGACTCTCCTCTCAGGCCAGGCACACACTTCACTACCCAGGCCAGATCAGCCACAGTGCCAGCTCCAGATTTGAGGCCCTCTTCATCAGCACCTGCTACTGTCACCTCAGCTCCATCAGCTCCAGTGCCTCCAGTTGCCACACCAACTCCATCCACGACGTCAGCAGAGATCTTCGCCAACGCAGTTCTCTCGACTCCTTCATCAACAACCGGAGGAGATCAGCCCAAGAACGTTTAGCTATATCTCTTTGAACTTTTTGGTAACTTGTTGCCAAAGGGGGAGAAGTGTATATAGATCTTTAGGCTATGAGTGAGAGAGCGTTTGGTTTTTATCGCTTTTTCAAAAACAGTTGATCTTTTGATTTGTTTGTGTTGAACTATGTGGTGTTTGATCATACGCTTAATGTGTGTTGCTGCTATTTCCTATCATTATGCTGCTTATGAGATGATCATTCACCTTTGCTTGATTGTGTTGTGCTATGTTGTTCATTCTTATTATTCTCGCACACCACCAAGATGTATGTGACATGGAAGAAGTGCCCCATGTACCTAATCGATTGTGCATTTGCATTCAAACGCAAATCTAAAATAATGCACAAATTTAGGGGGAGCTCTTGCTTATCACATACTTCTCAAAGCGACGATTATATCCATTGATTATATCATATGTCGAAGCTTTGATCTATATGTTGTCATCAATTACCAAAAAGGGGGAGATTGAAAGCACATTTGCTCCCTTGGTGGTTTTGGTAATTAATAACAACATATATGTCATTGAACTAATGTTTCCACTAAGCATATTTCAGGAAAAGTTCAATGATAGGATTGGCAAAAGGATTGTGGAGATTGTGGAGATACCCCAAGATGCAAGGAAATGGATTGGCAAAGCTTCAAGCAAGAGGACTCTACATTTTACTTTGTGAGAAATCACTTTGAGTCCATAGGAAAGCCAATACTATTAAAAGGGGGTAAGGTACTATTGGTGAACAAAATGCGCATACGTGCACAAGTGATAGTCACCTAGAACACCCACAAGCTCTTCCACAAAAGTCTGTCCAAAGTCAAATATCCAAAATCGGTGCAACCAACACTTTCCACTCGGTGCCACCGATATCCAAACTCAGACAGACCCATGCCAAACCCTAGCTTGTCGGTGCAACCGATTCTGCATCAGTGCCACCGAGTTCAGTTGCCAACTTTCTGTTTAGCCATCTTCAGTCTTCGGTACCACCGAGATTTGCCTATTGGTCTCACCGAGTTTCTGGACCAACTCTCTGGATAGCCATTCACCTGATCAGTACCACCGAGAAATGTGGATCGGCGCCACCGAGTTTCTGGACCAACTCTCTGGTAAGCCTTGGTCAAGAATCGGCACCACCGAGATGTGAAGATCGGCGTCACCGAGTTTGCGCAATCTGATCGTTGGTCACCTGATCGGTACCACCGAGAGTTATATATCGGTCTCAACGAGATTCAAAAGTTGTCACCTTTTGGTCACTTCGGTACCACCGAGATTCACACATCGGTGTCACCGAGTTGGTCACTTTAGGTGTAACGGTTGGATTTTTGGGGATGCCTATATATACCCCTTCACCACCACCCACTCGAAAGAGAAGCACTCAGAACTATTCCATACTTGCCCCATCTCATTTTCTGAGAGAGAGCCACCTACTCATGTGTTGAGATCATGCCATTCCATTCCAACCATATGAATCTTGATCTCTAGCCTCCCCAAGTTGCTTTCCACCAATCCCATCTCTTCCACCAAGCCAAATCTGTGAGAGAGTGATTGTGTGTTGAGGAGTCTATCATCTTGAAGCACAAGAGCAAGGAGTTCATCGACATTGCCAAGCCTATTACCTTTTGGAGGGTGGTGCCTCCTAGATTGGTTAGGTGTTGCTTGGGAGCCTCCTACTTCGTGTTGTGGAGTTGAACCAAGAAGTTTGTAAGGGCAAGGAGATCGCCTACTTCGTGAAGATCTACCCATAGTGAGGCTAGTCCTTCGTGAATGGAAGCCGTTATGGAATAGTCAAGGTTGCTACTTCGTGGACCCTTCGTGGGTGGAGCCCTCCGTGGACTCTCGCGATCGTTACCCTCCGTGGGTTGAAGACTCCATAAACGTGGACATACGATAGCACCACCTATCGGAACCACAGAAAAAATCATCGTGTCTACAAATTGCGTTTGATCCTCCTACCCTTCCTTTACTACTCATGCTTGTTGTTACTTTCCGCTGCTATACTCTTAGACATGCATGTGTAGGGTGTACTTGACTTGCTATGAATGCTAAAATCTGCCAACACTAAAAATTGGGAAAAGGCTAGATTTTTATTTAGTCAAGTAGTCTAATCACCCCCCCCCTCTAGACATACTGTCGGTCCTACAAAACCTGATCCCGTAAATCTGCCAAACGAACCGCTGTGTGAGCCGCCCTGACCGAGTTGACCCGGATGTCCCCCACCATTGCCTCCTTGGTGATTCTGGAAAGCCTGGTTGCAGAATTCCTGCATGATGTAGCAGTTTTCCCATGAAAGCGTAGACGGCTTATCCGGGGTACTATGTTTGGGACAAGGTGCCTTGAGAGCCTCCTCATAATTGTGCGGCTTGTTCCCGTTGTAAGCTCCTCCCGGGCTGTTGTTGCGACGCTGGTTCTTGAAACCTCTGTTGGTATTAGCGACGAATTCTGACCAGCCATTGGGATATTTTCGCTTACTGTTATTGCCTTGTCCCCCTGGGTTCCCATTGTGCCCATGGTTTGGCTTACCCTTGCCACCGTCACCCTTCCTGTTCTTGCCAGTTTTGTCCTCGTCTGAGCCGGGATCCATCGTGTTGTCCGACTCGGCGTATCTGGTTAGAACATCCATCATGTCGCCCATATCCTGCACCTTCCGCTAGAGACGGCCAAGTTTCTGGACCAGCGGTTGAAAGTGGCAGTTCTTTTCCAAGATTAGGACGGCTTGAGCCACCATGATGCTGTCCGATGAGTGGATGATTTCAGCAACCCGGCGAGTCCAATGATGAGCCGACTCGTCCCCGCAATAGACACAATGCTGAAGATCCATAATCGTCATCGGTAGCTTGCACGTTCCCTGGAAATTCTTAATAAACCGCTCCTTCAGCTCTGCCCAAGTGTTGATGGAATTGGGTGGCAAGTTCTTCAGCCACATGCGAGCCAGCCCTTCCAGCATCATGGTCAGGTACTTTGTGCATACGGCGTCATTGACGTTGAGCATATCCATGGCTAACTCATAACTCTCGATCGAGGCTACCGGCTCACGGTCTGCCGTGTAGTTTGGCACCTTGCGAGGCCCCTTCAAATCCTTGGGCGTACGCTCGCCACGGAGATCCAGGGATAAGCAAGGGATCCCAATCGTCCTACTATTCACCCCAGCCCCCGTAGTCGCCGGTCGAGGACGAAGCTGCTGAGTCGCCCGCACCACTGCTTCTTTCGCCTCCGCCTGTCGTGCTGCCCTTGTCGCATTGACAACTGCCTGGGTGTCTGACAGCACAGGCCGGGTCGGGAAGACCTAAGGCGGTTGCCTGCGTCTACTGCTAGAAACAGCTGGAGATTCCACCTAGCAACTCTTGTTGTGCCTGGCATACGGCGTTGAGTGCATCCGGTCTCGGCTGTGAGAGTACTGCGCTTGTTGCACCATGGCCATTTTCAGCATCTCTATGGCATTCCTTGCCTCAATCTCCACCGGGGTGTTTCCATGAATAGGAAGTGCTTCCAAAATACGTGTTGCTGCCAGCATATTGTCGGCAGGGTTGGAGAAGTGACCATGTGGCGTCTGAAAGCGTTGAACCGGCGGAGGCTGAGTCGGCTCGATGTGTTGCCCTGCGTGACGAGGCGGATCCTCCCCTAGCATTCATGGGTTGTCGAACAACTCAGTCGGCTCGAGGTTTAATGGTAGCCGGCTCTGGTGTCTCCTCTAGTACACCACGTCAGAGGTGTCCCGACGGAGCCCTAACCGCCAAGCTTCGGCATTCAAGAGCTCTGACTCTGTATGGATACGAGCCTGTAATTCTGCCATCTGGGTGTTTTCGTCGTCGATGTCTTGTTGAAGCTTTGTCATCTCCGCGTGAAGTTTCACCAATTCCGCGTTACGTGCTTCCTGCTTCTCCGCGGTGATAGGATTTTCCAAGATTTTGGGCATCTCAACCATTAAGCCACTCATGGCTTGAGCCGGCATCTTGCCTGACCTGCCAGCACCGTTTGTGCCTCCTGTCGCCGATGGATCCTGAGCCGCCTCGGTTCCCGCCAAGTAGGCTGTGACCTGACAGGGCGGCTCGTGTGACTCCCTAGGAGCTTCCGCCTCCACAGAGCCCCCAAGTCTGTCATCGTAAAGACGACAAATTGATTCGGTGTCTCCCATGGAAGATTCGCAATCAGAGTTGACGAGGGTGTCCCTGCTGCCTGCCGGCTCAACCGAGAGGCTAACTCCCTGGGTGAAGCTAACGAAGACGTGACGCCGGCCGGCTTGCTGCTGTACGGGTTGAGCGCGCCGAGCTGGCTCAACGATGCTGGTGCAGATGTCTGACTCGGGCACCGACGCATCGATTTTGCCGATGAAGATGTGGATCTTGCCTAAGGGGACCCGGTACCCATACTCAATCGAGTCGGCCTCGGGGCCCCAGCCTGAATCGTCGATGTAGAGCTTGCCGTGGCGGCTTTTGGTCATCTGACCAACCATAAATCTCCCGAACCCTGGAAGGGCTCCCTGTGAGAACTCAGCTCTACCGGGCGAGAGCCCCTCAGTGGGCGCCAACTGTCGTGGTTTTATCACGGCATATGTTCTCTTAGGAGAACTTAAGTGAGAGGCCATCGCCGCTAGGTGGCGACTCAAAGGGATTGATCGGGAACGAGAGATGAGTTTACCCAGGTTCGGCCCCTCCGATGGAGATAATAGCCTACGTCCTGCTTTGTGTCTATATTGATGATGATCTTGATTACAAGGGTGTGAAATTGCTAACCTAACTTTCGAGGGTGTGTAACTTAAGTCTTTTGGCCCTAGGGGCTCGCCTTTATATACAGGTCGAGACCCTGGGATTTACAAGAGTCCTAGTCATGCTAACGATCCGTGACCTACTATGTCTCTAACTCGCCTTGCCTCTCTAGCAAGGAAACTCCTGGCGTCTTCTGCCTCTTGGGCCTTGAGTCGCCATTTCATGTGCTGGGACGCCATCCGGCTTACTTGGTAAGCCGCCTTGCCTGCCTTGTCTTCAATGGCACGGCCCATCTTGAGTATGATTTACAAGCCGCCAATATGTTGACCCGGCCCAGTAGGGTGGGTTATACCATGGGGTTATATCCCCAACACGTGGCGACACCCGTCGCGACCAAATCCCAGCTGCCATACCAAGCCACCGATGGTGGTGACCGTCATGCTCACCCCGTCGGTGAGCGCACCAACAACAGTGCGCGGAGTATCCGCGAACCACGACCCGGACCCCGCCGCCGTGGTAGCGCGAAATGCGTCAGCGGTGACCGGGGGTGATGCTGTTGCGGTAGCCGGGGCAACAGCCGCGGCTGTGGCGGCCGCGGGGGCTGCGACCGGACCTCTGCCACACCCCTTGCAAGACAACCATGACCCACGCCCGCGAGATGGCAAACCGGAGCCTCGCGCAGATGGGGCCCTCGTGCACCGCTCCCCAGGGCGCAGGGTGCTACCTCTTGAGCATGCGTTGGTTTTCCCTTGAAGAGGAAAGGGTGATGCAGCAAAGTAGATAAGTATTTCCCTCAGTTGTTGAGAACCAAGGTATCAATCCAGTAGGAGATACAAGCAAGTCCCCAATAGATGTACCTACACAAATAATCAAACACTTGCACCCAACGCTATAAAGGGGTTGTCAATCCCTTCACAGTTATTTGCAAGGATGAGATCTGATAGAGATAGATATAAAAGATTGCTAGATCGTAAAGTAAAACAAAAGTAAAAATAATGCAGCGAAGTATTTTTGGTATTTTTGGTTTATAGATCTGAAAATATAATATGTAAAATAGACCCGGGGGCCATAGGTTTCACTAGAGGCTTCTCTCATGAAGGAAAATAATACGGTGGGTGAACAAATTACTGTCGAGCAATTGATAGAAAAGCGAATAATTATGAAGATATCCAAGGCAATGATTATGCATATAGGCATCACGTCCGTGTCAAGTAGACCGAAACGATTCTGCATCTACTACTATTACTCCACACATCGACCGACTCCTGCCTGCATCTAGAGTATTAAGTTCATGAAGAACAGAGTAACACATTAGGTAAGATGACATGATGTAGAGGGATAAACTCAAACAATATGATGAAAACCCCATCTTTTTATCCTCGATGGCAACAATACAAATACGTGCCTCGCTACAAAATCATATGGTCTAGTTATGCTCCATCTTCCCCACACAAAGTATCTAAATCATGTACAACCCCGATGACAAGTCAAGCAATTGTTTCACACCTTTTATGTTCTCAAACCTTTTCAACTCTCACGCAATACATGAGTGTGAGCCATGGATATAGCACTATAGGTGGAATAGAATATGGTGGAGGTTGCGAGGAAAAAGGAGAAGATAGTCTCATATCAACTAGGCGTATCAACGGGCTATGGAGATGCCCATCAATAGATATCAATGTGAGTGAGTAGGGATTGCCATGCAACGAATGCACTAGAGCTATAAGTGTATGAAAGCTCAAAAAAGAAAACTAAGTGGTTGTGCATATGATGAAAAATTCCACTAGTTATATGAAAGTGACAAAATAGGAGACTCTCTATCATGAAGATCATGGTGCTACTTTGAAGCACAAGTGTGAAGAAAGATAGTAGCATTGTCCCTTCTCTCTTTCTCTCATTTTTTTATTTTTTTATTTTGGTGGGCATCTTTGGCCTCTTTTTTTTATTTGGGCTTTGTTGGCCTCTTTTATTATTTGTAAAGTCCGGAGACTCATCCCAACTTGTGAGGGAGTCATAGCTTCCATCATCCTTTTCTCTCACGGGACAATGCTCTAATAATGAAGATCATCACACTTTTATTTACTTACAACTCAAAAATTACAACTCGATACCTAGAATAAAATTTGACTCTATATGCAATATGAAAGTGATGGTGCATGTCATGAAAAACGGAACGGTGGAAGTTGCATGGCAATATATCTCGGAATGGCTATGGAAATGTCATAATAGGTAGGTATGGTGGCTGTTTTGAGGAAAGTATATGGTGGCTGTTTTGAGGAAGGTGGGTTTAATGCACCGGCGAAAGTTGCGCGGTACTAGAGACGCTAGCAAAGGTGGAAGGGTGAGAGTGCGTATAATTCATGGGCTCAACATTAGTCATAAAGAACTCACATACTTATTGCAAAAGTCTATTAGTTATCGAAGCAAAGCATTAGATGCATGCTCCTAGGGGAGAGGTTGGTAGGAGTTAACCATCGCGCGCTCCCGACCCTCACACAAAGGTTGACAATCATTAAACAAACCATGCTCCGACTTCGTTACATAACGGTTCACCATACGTGCATGCTACGGGAATCACAAACTTTAACACAAGTATTTCTTCCAATTCACAATTACTCACTAGCATGAGTCTCATATTACCATCTTCATATCTCAAAACTATATGCAAGGAATCAAACTTCTCATAGTATTCAATGCACTTAATATGAAAGTTTTTATTATATCCCTCTTGGATGCCCATTTTATTAGGAATAAATTCATAACCTAAACCAATTACCATGCTGTTTAAAGACTCTCAAAATAATATAAGTGAGGTACGAGAGTTCAATTATTTCTATAAAATAAAACACCACCGTGCTCTAAAAAGATATAAGTGAAGCACTAGAGCAACATTGCCTAGCTCAAAAGATATAAGTGAAGCACATAGAGTATTCTAATAAATTCACGATTAATGCGTGTCCCCCTCAAAAGATGTGTGCAGCAAGGATGATTGTGGCAAACTAAAAATAAAAGAATCATATCATACAAGACGCTCCAAGCAAAACACATATCATGTTTTGAATAAAAATATAGCCTCAAGTAAATTTACCGATGGATTGAAGACGAAAGAGGGGATGCCTTCCGGGGCATCCCCAAGCTTAGGCTTTTTGGTATCCTTGAATATGGCTTGGGGTGCCTTGGGCATCCCCAAGCTTAGGCTCTTGACACTCCTTATTCCATAGTCCATCAAATCTTTACCCAAAACTTGAAAACTTCACAACACAAAACTCAACAGAAAACTCATGAGATCCGTTAGTATAAGAAAAATAAATCACCACTTTAGGTACTGTTGTGAACTCATTCTTTATTTATATTGGTGTAGTATCTACTGTATTCCAACTTCTCCATGGTTCATACCCCCCGATACAACCCATAGATACATCAAAATAAGCAAACAACACAAAGAAAACAGAATCTGTCTAAAACAGAACAGTCTGTAGCAATCTATAGACTTCGAATACTTCTGTAACTCCAAAAATTATGAAACAATAGGACAATCAGGGCAATTTGTATATAAATCTTGTGTAAAAATTTCAGATCAAAAGCACGTTCCAGTGAATTTACAAAATTCCTGGACTGAGAGCAAAAGTTTCTGTTTTTCAGCAAAATCAAATCACAAACACCGTAGACCATCCCAAAGGTCTTACTTGGCTCAAACACTAATTTAAACAAGAAAACACAATTACTACAGAGGTAATAATGTGTGCACCACTCAAAAACAGAAGCAAAAAACAAAAGCATAAAAATAAAATTGGGTTGCCTCCCAACAAGCGCTATTGTTTAACGCCCCTAGCTAGGCATCACGCAATAGATCTAGGTATTGTCATCTTTGGTATGCAATCCATTAGTAGCTCTCATAATAGATTCATAAGGTAATTTTATTTTCTTTCTAGGAAAGTGTTCCATGCCTTTCCTTAATGGAAATTGAAATCTAATATTTCCTTCCTTCATATCAATAATTGCACCAATCGTTCTAAGGAAAGGTCTACCAAGAATAATAGGACATGTAGGATTGCAATCTATATCAAGAACAATGAAATCTACGGGCACATAATTCCTATTTGCAACAATAAGAACATCATTAATCCTTCCCATAGGTTTCTTAATGGTGGAATCCGCTAGATGCAAATTTAAAGAGCAATCATCAAATTCACGGAAACCTAGCCCATCACATAAAGTTTTTGGAATCGTGGAAACGCTAGCACCCAAATCACACAAAGCATGGCACTCATAATCTTTAATTTTAATCTTAATAGTAGGTTCCCACTCATCATAAAGCTTTCTAGGTATAGAAACTTCCAACTCAAGTTTTTCTTCAAAAGATTTCATCATAGCATCCATGATATGTTTAGTAAAAGCTTTATACTGATTATAAGCATGCGGAGAATTAAACATGGATTGCAACAAGGAAACACAGTCAATCAAAGAACAACTATCATACTTAAAGTCCTTGAAATCCAAAAGAGTGGGTTCATTGCTATTTAAAGTTTTGACCTCTTCAATCCCACTTTTATCAATCTTAGCATTAAGATCTATAAACTCAGAATCATTGGGACGCCTTTTAACTAAAGTTGACTTGTCTCCAGTCCCATCTTTATCAAGATTTATATTAGAAAACAAAGATTCAATAGGAGTCACATCAATCACTTTAAGATCTTCATCATTATTATCACGAGAACACACTTTTTCAAGCCATTCACGCTCAGCACGTATTCTAGCGGTTCTTTCCTTACACTCATCAATAGAAATTCTCATAGCCTTTAAAGACTCATTAATATCATTCTTGGGTGGAATAGATCTAATTTTCAAATAATCAATCTCAAGAGAAATTCTATCAATGTTCCTAGCCAAATCATCAATCCTGAGCAATTTTTCTTCAATCATAGCATTGAAACCTTTTTGCAAGCTAATAAATTCTTTAATATTATTCTCAAGATCAGAGGGAATCTTATTATAATTTCCATAAGAATTGTTGTAGGAATTACCATAATTATTAGAGGAATTACTAGGAAACGGCCTAGGATTGAAATTACATCTATATATACGCGTTATTACCAAAATTGTTCCTACCAACAAAATTCACATCCATAGATTCATTATTATTTCCAATCAAAGAAGAAAAAGGCATATCATTAGGATCAATAGGAGCACTCTTACTAGCAAACAATTTCATCAATTCATCCATCTTTTCACTCAGGGTATTTATTTCTTCAATAGCATGCATTTTTTTACTAGTAGGAAATCTTTCGGTATGCCATTGAGAGTAATTTGCCATAATATTATCTAGGATTTTAGTAGCTTCTCCTAATGTGATTTCTATAAAAGTACCACCCGCGGCGGAATCTAAAAGATTTCTAGAAGCAAAATTCAATCCCGCATAGAAAATTTGTATAATCATCCATAAACTCAAACCATGCGCGGGGCAATTTCTAATCATTAGTTTCATCCTCTCCCATGATTGTGCAACATGCTCATGATCAAGTTGCTTAAAATTCATTATATCATTCCTAAGGGAGATGATCTTAGCGGGCGGAAAGTACTTGGAAATAAAAGCATCTTTACACTTATTCCATGAATCAATACTATTTTTAGGCAAAGATGAAAACCAAGTTTTAGCACGATCTCGTAGTGAGAACGGAAATATCTTCAATTTAACAATATCATTATCCACATCTTTCTTCTTTTGCATATCACACAACTCAACGAAAGTATTTAGATGGGATGCGGCATCTTCACTAGGAAGGCCGGAAAATTGTTCTTTCATAACAAGATTAAGCAAAGCAGCATTAATTTCATAAGATTCCGCACTAGTGGCGGGAGCAATCAGAGTACTAATAAAATCATTATTATTAGTATTGGAGAAGTCACACAACCTGGTATTATCTTGAGTCATCGTGACAAAGCAAGCAATCTAGCACACAAGCAAACGAAAAGCAAACGAAAAGACGAACGGAAGAAGGGCGAATAAAAAGGCAAATCTTTTTGGTTTTTTCTGAAAATCGTTTTAGAAGTGGGGGAGAGGAAAACGAGAGGCAAATGGCAAATAATGTAAATGCAAGAGATGAGTTTGTGATGGGTACTTGGTAGGCTTGATGTAGATCTCCCCGGCAACGGCGCCAGAAATCCTTCTTGCTACCTCTTGAGCATGCGTTGGTTTTCCCTTGAAGAGGAAAGGGTGATGCAGCAAAGTAGATAAGTATTTCCCTTAGTTGTTGACAACCAAGGTATCAATCCAGTAGGAGATACAAGCAAGTCCCCAATAGATGTACCTACACAAATAATCAAACACTTGCACCCAACGCTATAATGGGGTTGTCAATCCCTTCACGGTTATTTGCAAGGATGAGATCTGATAGAGATAGATATAAAAGATTGCTAGATTGTAAAGTAAAACAAAAGTAAAAATAATGCAGCGAAGTATTTTTGGTATTTTTGGTTTATAGATCTGAAAATATAATATGGAAAATAGACCCGGGGGCCATAGGTTTCACTAGAGGCTTCTCTCATGAAGGAAAATAATACGGTGGGTGAACAAATTACTGTCGAGCAATTGATAGAAAAGCGAATAATTATGAAGATATCCAAGGCAATGATTATGCATATAGGCATCACGTCCGTGTCAAGTAGACCGAAACGATTCTGCATCTACTACTATTACTCCACACATCGACCGACTCCTGCCTGCATCTAGAGTATTAAGTTCATGAAGAACAGAGTAACGCATTAGGTCAGATGACATGATGTAGAGGGATAAACTCAAGCAATATGATGAAAATCCCATCTTTTTATCCTCGATGGCAACAATACAAATACGTGCCTCGCTACCCCTACTTTGTCACTGGGCGAGGACACCGCAAGATTGAACCCAAAACTAAGCACTTCTCCCATTGCAAGAATTACCAATCTAGTTGGCCAAACCAAACCAATAACTCAAAGAGACTTGCAAAGATATGAAATCATGCATATAAGAATTCAGAGAAGATTCAAATAATATTCATAGATAAGCTGATCATAAACCCACAATTCATCGGATCTCGACAAACACACCGCAAAAGAGTATTACATCGGATAGATCTCCATGAAGATCATGAAGAACATGGTATTGAATAACAAAGAGAGAGAAGAAGCCATCTAGCTACTAGCTATGGACCCGAAGGTCTATGGTAAACTACTCACGCATCATCGGAGGGGCAATGGAGTTGATGTAGATGCCCTCCGTGATCGAATCCCCCTCCGGCAGATTACCGGAAAAGGCTCCAAGATTGGATCTCACGGGAACAGAGGCTTCTGGCGGCGGAAAAGTATTTTCGTGGCTCTTTTGGTATCCAGGGAATATTTGGGAATTTATAGGCCAAAGAATAGGGTTAGGAGGGCTGCCGTGGGCCACAAGCCAGGGGGCGCCCCCCCCCTAGGGCGCGCCCTGGTGGCTTGTGACTCCACGGCAGGTCTCCTGCCTTCGTCTCCAAGTCTGTTGGGTTTCTTCTGGTCCAAGAAAAATCATTTCGAAGATTTTATTCCGTTTGGACTCCGTTTAATATTCCTTATCTGCAATACTCAAAAACAAGGAAAAAACAGAAACTGGCACTAGGCTCTAGATTAATAGGTTAGTCCCAAAAATAATATAAAATAGCATAATAATGCATATAAAACATCCAAAACAGATAATATAATAGCATGGAACAATCAAAAATTATAGATACGTTGGAGACGTATCACAAGGCCGAGCTCCACGACCCCCTCTAGGTGAGGGAAAACGATGGGCGATGGCACGGGAAAGCGTTCCTTCTGGCATTGCCAGGAGTAAGAGCGCTACCCACACCTCGCCCCGTCCGGTCCCGAAAACCGTAGGAGAAGCTCTAGCGCAGGCCCAGCTTTTGCCAAACTTTCCTCCCGCACCAGAGGCAATGGAGGAGTGGAGGGCGACCATACAAAGCCTGCTAAGCTTCACCAACAATGACAAACCAGATGCGGCGGGTTCCTCGCGGCGTGGCGCGTGGCTCCCATGGAACCCACCACCAGACGCGACGCCGGTGGGACGCATATGGTGCAGTCGCCCCCACGACAGCAGCGGACCTCCCGCTACACCGACGTGCAAGACGAAGTGTCTCAAGCATCAATGGACCCGCGGCTGAAGCAAGACCAACGCCAAGTCCTAAGGGACAGGCGCAAGGAAGACGCGCGCACCACCATCGAGAGACAACGGGAAGCGTGTCGTCAATCTGATGGTCGCGCGGATCAGGTCGTCGACGAGCCCACGCCCGGGGTGCCGGGCATCTTACCTTACGAGGTCGGATGCCCAGCGTTCACCCGTGAACTGCGGCAAGTCTGCTGGCCCTCCAGCAGGGCCTTCAAGCCGGAGCTGCCGGACAAATACGACGGTGCGATTAGCCCGTCGGAGTTCCTAGGCATCTACACCATCGTGGTGCAGGCTGCCGGGGAACGAGATAAGAAGCTGCTAGCCAACTACTTCCCGCTAGCGCTCAAGCCCAACGTGAGGAGTTGGCTAATGAACTTGCCGGATGGATCCATCTCTTCCTAGGCGGACCTGTGCAATCAGTTCATCGGGGCTTGCCACGGGGGCCACAGGCTCTCAGGGTAACCCAGCGATCTGCATGTGCTCCCCCAACGGGACGGCGAACCCCTCCGCAAGTACATCCAGAGGTTTAGCCGCGTGCAGCACAACATCCCGGACATCCACCCCGTCGCGGTGATGGCTGCGTTCCACACGAACGTACACAATCGCCGCATGCGTGAGGAGATGAGCATCAACAAGGTGCGGGATGTCGCCGAGCTCTACGCTCTGGCCAACAAGTCCGCGCAGGCCGAAGAAGGAAGGAGGCTCCCGGGGGAGGACGCTGGGACGAAGGTCGATTCCGACGACGACGAGAACGCACCTGCCTCCTCGAGGAAGGGGCGCAAGCGCAACAAGAAATGCAAGGGCAAGGCAGTAATGGTTGTCTAGAGCTCCGGAAGCCTAACACCGGCAAGAAGACCAAGTCAGAGGAGCCCGGCAAGGACGTTGCCGCGTGCTCCGGAGAAGATGAGGCCGTGGCAGGTGAGAAGACCGGCAAGCCCTACTGCAAGATCCACCTCACCAAAGGCCACGACATCAACGAATGCCTCCAAGTAGAATAGCTTGCTGAGAAGCAGAAGCAAGAGTACGAAAGGCGTGACAAGGAAAATGGCCGAGATGGTGCCGGTGGACCCGACAAGAAGAACCGCAATGGTTGAAGTGACCATCGCGGCAAGGCCAAACAGCAGAAGGAAAAACCTGCTAGAGGCTGAGGCGACAAATTCGACGAGGATGATGACAATGACAAAGATGATGAGGGATCTAACAAACAAGAGTTCCAGAAGGCCATGGATGCCATGTGTGTTGACGGAGGCGCATCTTTGCACTCCTCCCACAGGCAGCTCAAGCAGTTGGTCTGTGAAGTCAACGCAGCAGAGCCAGCGGCAGAGGCGAAGAAGCCCCTCAAATGGTCCAACACTCCCATCATCTTCGACACTGAGGACCACCCTGACCGCGTCACCGCGGTCGGGTGCGTGCCATTGTTGGTCTCACCAACGATCCGCAACCTCAGAGTCACGAAGATGTTGGTCGATAGTGGGGCCGGCCTGAACCTGATATTGCCCGATGTGATCAAGCGGCTGCAGATCCCCGACTCAGACCTCAAACTGATGGGCTCCTTCCAAGGAATGCACAGGGGAAGATCTCAGCCGAAGGGGAAGATAACCCTCGTGGTCACATTCGGCAGCGAGCTCAAATTCAGGACAGAAAGGGTCGTTTTCGATGTTGCCAAGATGCCACTGCCGTATAATGGGATCCTGGGCCGCCCGGCACTGGCGAAGTTCATTGCGGCGTCCAACCACGCCTACAACATGCTCAAGATGCGAGGGCCGATGAGCATCATCTGCGTCGACAAGATGTACCGGAAGGCAGTGGCAGTGTCTGTTGGCGAGGCACTCGCTCCTGCCGACAAAGATCCTAGGGGAAAGAAGAAGGACAAGACCTCCGGCAAGGCTCATGAGAACTCAGGGAAGCGCACGGCAGAGAGTAGCATGCCCATCGAGGACTTACCTGAGACCTCCACCGGCAGGAGCAAGAAGGGCAGAGCCGCCAAGCCTCTATCGGGCGGTGCAAGTCGCTAGGCCCGACACGAGCCTCCCAGCAACCGGGGACGGCACTCGGGTGCTAAACTCGTATAGTGACGAGCGCAGCCTCCCATGGCGACCCCCCCCTTTGTACAGAGTCTCCCTCCAAGGCGTGTAATCCTTAGTACAAAGGTGGGCGATGGGCGCACGCTCTGTCTGTAAAGATAAGTATTTGGCAACCTTTCATCAAAATTGCATGCTTGATCTTACACATGTGGCATGAGACCTTGTGGTCGTCTTTCTGCTTACGCCAGGCAATCGTAGAAATGTTGGAGTACCTATCACCCTCCGTATCTCTCTTCTCCTTTTTTTCTCTCAAAGGTAGACAGGGGCCCCCGCGTGCAAGTCTTCCCGGGGGAGGAGTGGTGGTACGGACACCCGTGAGATTGATCGCCTTGCAAAGCTAAGTTGTGGAAACTATTCAAAAAAATACAAAACCCTTCCCAGAGACAAGGTCAATGTTTGTATGAAAAAACCAGCACGCTAGGGACCCTTGTCAAAACTACCTGCGCGCTTGGACGTTTTGAGTCCTCTCAATGTCCCAAGCAGCCGCGGCAGGGACGACAAGATGGGCTTGCCAGCGGCGGCATCCCCGGAAGGCTGCTAAGGGAACCGTTCCGAAAAAGCACCACGGACAGGATGTGCGCACTGGCGGGCATCCCTGATGAAGCATAGGGATTAAAGGCATACAAATACGAGATCGTGTTAAACAAGAAGGAAGCGCTCACGTGGACAAATAAAGTACGTTACAAGTAAAAGCAAGTTCATAATCCCAAGAAAACATGGCACGAATGTCACAGGAACAGAAGCTCAACGGTTCAGGCTCACGGAGTCGGCCTTGTCGTAGATAGGAGCAACAAGCACATCAAGCTCGCTGGTGTCGAGGCCCTTCGGCAGCTTGGATAGAGCTTTGGTCAGGTCAAGGCCGGGGTTGTGGTAGGCGACCTTCACCAAGACCTTGTGGAGAACTCCGCGGCACAGCTCCCGGCAACCTTGAAGGAAATCGTTTGCCCGCCCCGCCTCATACATCGCCAAGGCACCGACGAGCCCCCCGAAGAAGCTGGACAGCCTCAAGCTCGCCGCTTCCAGGCTGTCGTTGGAGAAGGCACACTCCTCCAAGCACATCTTCGACAGCTGGGCAGAGAGCTTCCTGGCAAGATCGGCAAAGTTGCGCCGTCCACAGCTAGATGGTCTCCTGGAACTCGTTGGAAGACCGCGCGGCAGAAGCGAGCAGGATCCTCTCTTCTTCGAGCTCCACAAGTAGACTGCGCTCTTTGGCATGAGCGGTCCTGAGGCTGTCCTCGTGGGCGCTTACCCTCACGCGTAGGTCAGAGTTGGCAGACACAGCAGCCTCCAGGTCCCTGGCCTTGCCATCGAGCGCAACCTGCAATTCCGCCAAGGCATGGGTGTCCTTCTGGGCGCCCTCCGTCAACCCCAAGATCTCCTGCCGGGAAGCAGCAAGGTCTAGCTTCAGCTACTGAACCTTGCTCTCCAGCTCGGCCCTAGCAAGCTGGGCAGCCTCGGCGGAGGTCACAGCCTCCTAGATCTTGCCAGCGTACTCGGTAGCCTGACGCTCGAGTGCAACCTTGTGCTCCTCCTCCAGGACCTGGACGTGCTTACCCAGCTCAGCCCCAAGCTTATCAGCGAGGTTCTTCTCGCGGGCCGCGAGCTCTTCGTTGTGGCAGTCGAGGGAGATCTTGCACGCTTTCAGCTTCGCGTCCTGCTTGGCGATGTCTTTTTTTTGACTGAACACTGTAAGGGGAACCCCCCCCCCCCCCCCAGCCTTTTTAAACTTTATTGAAGCAGGAGTACAAAATATTTGCATAGTTACCTTGGTAACCCAAAGAAAAGGAAACAAGGAAATCTAATGCACCTAATCTAAGGGGAAAAGGGAATACATTCAAGGGGGCAGGAAAGATACCCACTTAACCAGGTCCTCCTTAAACTGAGGCTTAATCATGTGTGCCAACAGAGACATATCTGTCACAAAACCTGATTTCCAGACAGCAAACCTGGGCCTGACATTCTGGAATACTTTGGCATTTCTCGCTAACCAAATATGCCAACAAGCAGTGAACACCACCTCAGAGAAGAAAGGCTTCCGAAATGTTCTTTTTGCATGAGAGGCAGCAGCTGGCATGTCATTGCTATCCCCCCAGTCAATTTGCAAATAATTCCAGACTCTACGACTGAAGAGACAAGAGAAGAATAAATGATCCCTGTCTTCCCTGACCTGTGCATGACATATCTTGCAATTTACACCATCTTCCATATGCCAATTTCTCCTTTCCACCATATCCTTGGTGTTTAGCCTATCCATGATAAGCATCCAAGCAAATACCTTAATCTTTAGGGTGCAGCAGCTAGCCCAAATCCAGGTTAGTAAAGGATTAAATGTTTGCTCTCTATGGGCATATGAATAGAATGATTTTGGAGTATAAGGTTTATTGGTCCCTGCCAAGACCAAACATCACACTGATTGGGACTCAGATCAAGCTCCCCCAGAAAGGTTTGAAGTGTTGATAATTCTACAAAGGCTTGTTCAGAAAGAGGCAAGTTGAACCAAGTAGATAGGTCATTACAATGCAATCCATCTTTCACCATTGTCCATGGATCCTTAACATAGGAGAAGAGCCTGGGAAATCTTTCTCTGAGTGGAATTATTGAATTTCCAATGTTCCATCTATCCTGCCAAAACAAAATAGTGTCTCCTTGGTGGACTTGCACCCAAGTAACTTCTCTGAAATTATCCAACAGCTTCAAGATATTCCTCCACCAATATGATCCACAAGGCTCAGTACCCTGTGGTACCCTCTCATGGTAATAGGTATTCCATATTAATTTAACCCATGGCAGATCATTCTTGTTTAGGAACTTATTGGCATGCTTCATTAACAATGCTGCATTTTGCAGGCCAAGATTGAGAATTCCCAGTCCACCTTTATTCTTGTGCCTACAAATCAACTCCCATGCAGCTAGGATGGGGCATGCTCCTGCCTATTCCTTCTCCAGAAACACTGTCTTTGAATCCTTTCCAGCTGTTTGAGGATACCCGGAGGGATAGACATACTGCAGAGGAAAAAGATAGGCAAGGAAGATACAACAGAGTTTAGGTATTGTAATGTGCCACCTTGAGCTAAAAAGGAAGAACTAGAGGACATTCTCCTTTCCATACAAGTGACCAGTGGCATAAGATGCTCCATCTTAGGCTTAGAAGTACCAACTGGTAAACCAAGATATGTGAGGCATAGTTCCAACCCTACAACCAAAGACCTGGGCAAGCCTCTCAGTTTCCTCTGGGGGCATTGATTGGGACCGTTGAAGATTTGTGATAGTTGATATTCGGCCCAGTTGATTGTGAAAAAACCCTCAACATCTCTTTTTAGGGCTACTAGTTGATCCTTTGCTGCTGGGAAGATGATCAATGTATCATCAGCATATTGAATTATAGGGAAATCCTTGTCATGACATGGTATTGGCAGTTGAATTTGTCCCTTCTGCAACATATCATTGACCACTGACTGCAGGAGATCAGCAGCTAAAACAAATAACAGAGGTGAGAATGAATCTCCTTGCCTCACACCAGCTTTGCATGAGAACTGTTTCCCTGGGACCCCATTGAGAAGAATAGATGATGTCCCAGATGAGAGGAACTGATGAATCCATCCTCTCCATTTGGAATTGAAGCCTATATACTTTAAGATTTCTAAAATGATTTCATGTTCAATGGAGTCAAATGCCTTTTCAAAATCCAAGTTGAGTATGAGAATGGTTCTCTTAGATTGATTGCATTGATGTAGATATTCCAAGGTCCAACCAATACAGTCCTGGATGGTTCTGGTTTTAATAAACCCATACTGGTTTTTATGTACACAGTCTAGGATAACCTCTTGGAACCTATTTGCACTCATTTTGGTGAGGAACTTAATACCCAACCCTGCCAATGAGATTGGCCTATAGTCCCCAACCTTTTCAGGAGATGATTTTTTAGGGACTAAAGTAATGAATGAGCCATTAATAATCTCCAGATTTGCCTTCCCCTCAAACAAAGGATTGGCAAGGTTATAGAATTCATGACATACAATGTGCCAGCATTTCTTGAGAAAAAGCCCATTGAAACCATCCGGTCCTGGGGCTTTATCGATAGGCATGCATTTAACAACCTGATCCATTTCCTCCTGAGTGAATGGTTTGGTCAATCCATGAAGCCCCTGAACTGGTTTAATCAGATTGGGTAGATCAAAACCCATAACAATTCCTTTCGCAGTGCCCATTCTCCCCTTAAAAGAAGACCATAAAATTCCTTCCATCTGGCTATGTTTAGAAATCACTGTATCATCATCCAACCTCAAATTAGCAATAGAATTCCTTCTATATCTCTTAGAGGCCATTGCATGAAAGAACTTAGTGTTCTCTTCCCCCACTTTAATGGATCTAATTGTACATCTCTTTTTCCAATATAAGTACGGCAGGTGCAACAAATGTTCCAAATGGGATTTCCCAATCTTTCTAAAGTTGAATTCCTGCCTGAACAATGTGTTGAGTTCTTCCATCCTATCAATCCATTCAACCACCTTATTGCATTTCTCAATAGCAATTTTCATCTTGGAAATGCCTAATTTCCATCTCTTGAGATCATGCCTCAGTGTTTTAAATTTATGAGCCAACACTGCTACAGGATGGGACTTGTGTGAGGGCTTATTCCAGGAATTGGTTACACATTCCATAAAACCATCAACCTTAGTATAGAAATTTTCAAACCTAAAAATGTTAACTTTAGGAATAGAGGTTGTAATCACTACCACACAAGGAACATGATCAGAAGTAGTCCTAGCCAGGGGCAAAACTTCTGAAATAGGGTAGCAAGTGACCCAGTTGGTTGAGGTAAAGAACCAGTCAAGTTGTTCCAGCAGTGGATTGTCTTGCATATTGGACCAGGTATAGGTCCTGCCTTTGATTGGCAGTTCAACTAAGCCAACGTGTCCAATAATCTCATTAAAGATGAACATATCATTGACATCTCCTCTTGGGAGATTTCTATTATCTAAGGACCTGATAAAGTTAAAATCCCCCAACAGAAGCCAATTTTCATCATAGGGAATCTGTAGATTGTAAAGCCAATCAACAAATCTATCTCTCAGTTCCCCCTGGCATGGGCCATAAACATTTACCAAAGTCCAAGCATCTGCACTCATTTTGGATATAAATTTAACTACAATTCCAAATGATTGTACCTCAATTAATTCACCATGCAGTACACATGAATTCCAAACAACCAAAAGTCCCCCAGAGGATCCCATCGAAGGAGCAAAAGCAAAATTATCATATTGCTTTGGGCAAAAAGATCTGATCTCCTTTAGAGAATATGTTTCGCACTTAGTTTCTTGGAAGCATGCAACACAGCATTGGCTTTCCTCCAACTTTTGTTTGACTGCTCTCTGCCTAGCCACCGAGTTCAGACCACGTACATTCCAACAAAGAACATTCCATTTTCTATGAGAATTTCTATTCATTTAAACCAAGCCAGGTAGCATCAGAGAGCGAGCTACGTAGTAACAAGCCAAGCTAATAAGCATCACATGATATAAGCTTGGCGATGTCTTTGATGTCTGCTACGCAACTTTATTCTTGTAGACTTTGTTGGGCCTCCAACTTCAGAGTTTTGTAGGACAGTAGAAATTTTCCCTCAAGTGGATGACCTAAGGTTTATCAATACATGGGAGGTGTAGGATGAAGATGGTCTCTCTCAAGCAACCCTGCAATCAAATACAAGAAATCTCTTGTGTCCCCAACACACCCAATACAATGGCAAATTGTATAGGTGCACTAGTTCGGAGAAGAGATGGTGATACAAGTGCAATATGGATGGTAGATATAGGTTTTTGTAATCTGAAAATATAAAAACAGCAAGGTAACAAATAGTAAACAGCGATCAAAACGTTGTATAAATGCTTGGAAACAAGGCCTAGGGTCCGTACTTTCGCTAGTGCAATCTCTCAACAATGGTAATATAACTGGATCACATAACCATCCCTCAACGTGCAACGAAGAATCACTCCAAAGTTCTTATCTAGCGGAGAACATAAGAAGAAATTGTTTGTAGGGTACGAAAACACCTTAAAGTTATTCTTTCCGATCAATCTATTCAAGAGTTCGTACTAAGATAACATCAAGTTATCCTTTCCGTTCGATCTATCTAAGAGTTCGTACTAGAATAACAACATATGATACGCATCAACCAACTCTAATGTCACCTAGATACTCCAATGTCACCACAAGTATCCATGAGTTAATTATACGATACGCATCAAACAATTTCAGATTCATAATACTCAATCCACACAAAGAACCTCAAAGAGTGCCCCAAGATTTCTAACGGAGAAAGTAGGACAAGAACGTGTATCAACCCCTATGCATAGATTACCCCAATGTCACTGCGGGAATGCGCAAGTTGAGTACCAAAACATACATCAAGTGAATCAATTGAACACCCCATTGTCACCACGGGTATCCATATGCAAGACATATACCAAGTGTTCTGAAATCCAATATTCAATCCAACATAATGATATATCAAAGGGAAAACTCAATTCATCACAACAAGATAGAGAGGGAATAACATCATGTGATCCGACTATATTAACAAAGCCCGTGATACATCAAGATCGTGGCATCTCAAGAACACGAGAGAGAGAGAGATTGAACACATAGCTACTGGTACATACCGTCAGCCCCGAGGGTGGACTACTCCCTCCTCGTCATGGCCTCCGCCGGGATGATGAAGATGGCCACCGGAGATGGATTCCCCTCTCCGGCAGGGTACTGGAACGTCTCTAGATTGGTTTTTTGTCAATACAGAGAGTTGCGGCGGCGGAACGAAGAGTCTAGGGTTATATTTTTGGGTTTCCGGATATTTGGGAATTTATAGGCATCGGAGGCGGTGGAGGGGGTGCCCGAGGTGCCCATCACCCACCAGGCCGCGCCAGGGGGCCTCTGGCGCGCCCTGGTGGGGGATGGCCACCCTGGGCCCCCTCTTCTGGTGATATTTGGCCCATCTTCTTTCTTCTGGTCCGTAAAAAATCCACAAAAATCCCCGCAGCGTTTTGTCTCCGTTTGGTACTGATTTTCTACGTAGTAAAAAAAAGCAAAAACAGCAACTAGCACTTTGGCACTATGTCAATAGGTTAGTCCCAAAAAATGATATAAAGTTGTAATAAAATGATTGTAAAACATCCAAGAATGATAATATAACAGCATGGAACAAGCAAAAATTATAGATACGTTGGAGACATATCAGCATCCCCAAGCTTAATTCATACTCGTCCTCGAGTAGGTAATGATAAAAACAGAATTTTTTATGTGGAATGCTGCCTAACATGTTCATCGTATTTTTTTTCTTTGTATAGCATGGACATTTGGACTTATAATCATTCAAAGCAATAGTCTAGTTTTAACATAATGACTTCAATACTCAAGCATGTCAACAAGCAACCATGTCTTTCAAAATATCAACACTAAAGAAAGTTATCCCTAGCCCATCAATCTCAATCATTGTTCCATTCATGAAACACACTCAAATATTAGCTATGCCCAATGCTCAAGTACGATCATAGTGCCCCCTATTTGGTGCTTATAAGAGAAGATGGAGACTCAAAGCAAAAATAAAAATTGCATAAAGTAAATAGATAGGCCCTTCGTAGAGGGAAGTAGGGATTTGTAGAGGTGCCAGAGCTCAAAGTTTTAAATTGAGAGAGAAAAAATATTTTGGGTGGCATGCTTTTCCTGTCAACGAAAATGACAAAGTAGTTCACAATACTTTCCATGCTAGATATATCATAGGCGGTTCCCAAACAGAAAATAAAGTGTATTCCTTTTTCCACCAAACTTTCACTTTCCATGGCGGGTCGTATCCACGGTTGCCTTCCATACCAACACTTTCCAAGGAATTTATTATTTGACAACATAAAGTAAATATATTTTTTCTTTTTCATTTCGGGAATGGGCATCCCTATTACCGCCACACTCTCGTGCAATGACAAGTGACTAAACACTCATCTTGAGAATAACACATCTAGCATGGAAAAATATTGGACACTCCCCACCGTTTCATGAGCGGTACAGGCACACCAGAGAGAAAATTTATTTTGAAAATTTAGAGATGGCACATACAAATTTGCTTGGAACGGCATGGAAATATCGCATATAGGTAGGTATGGTGGACTCATAAGGCAAAACTTGGTTTAAGGATTTTGGATGCACAAGTAGTATTTCTACTTAGTACAAGTGGAGGCTAGCAAATAGATTGGGAAGCAACCAAACCAAAAAACGAAAAATCACATAAGTGAGCATTGAACATAACTAACACTGAATAATGCACCACAAGTAAGATGTAACTTCATTGCATAACTATTGACTTTCGTGCATGCATAGGGAATCACAAACCTTAACGCCAATATTCCTACTAAGCATAATTACTCATTAACATGACTCACATATTACTATCATCATGTTTCAAAACTATTACAAGGAATCAAGTTTAATTTGTCCAATGATCTTCATGAAATTTTTTATTATATCCTCCTTGGATATCTATCACTTTGGGACTAGTTTCATGTATTGCCATTGCTTTTTGACAAGCTCAACCAAATTTAAGTGAAGCACATGAGCATAAAGATTTCATCCCTCAAAAAGGTATAAGTGAAGCATGAGAGGATTTCTTCAAAATTTACTAACTCTCAAATTAATCTAAGTGAAGCACTAGAGTAAATGACAAGCTACTCTCAAAAGATATAAGTGAAGATCAATGAGTAGTCAAACAATTAAGTAGCTATGTGAGGACTCTATCTCTCTCAATAAATATTTTCAGAACTAAGTATTTTATTCAAACAGCAAACTAAACAAAAATAGAACTCCAAGAATAGCACGCATCATGTGAACGAATAAAAATTTAGGTTCAACATAGGCTAACCGGTAGTTGACGAAGAGAGGTGGGATGCGTAGCATCCCCAAGCTTAGATGCTTGAGACTTCTTGAAATATTTACTTGGTGTGCCTTGGGCATCCCCAAGCTTGAGCTTTTGTATCTCGTTCAATCCTCTCATATCATGGTTTCACCTATTCTCAAAATCTTCATCCACACAAAACTCAAAAAGAACTCGTGAGATAGGTTAGTACACATAAAAACAAATCAACACTTCATGTACTGCCTAGATAAGTTGCAAAATAATTTTCAAGCATCATCTACTGTTTACTATCGTTTCCACAATTTATATCTACCAATATAGGCTATGGAAACTATAGGATAAGTAGATAACAAAACTATGACAGCAATCTGTCCAAACAGAACAGTCTGTAGCAATTTATGAAAACAGTGTACTTCTGTAACTCAAAAAATTATGAAACTTTAGGAAAAGCTAAAGAATTTATATGAAAATACTGTGTAAAAATTTCAGAAACTTTCCACATTCCAGTAAAATATGAAAATTCAAACACTACAGAGAAAGTTTCTGTTTTTACACAGCACACATCAAAAATGCAATGCAAGCATCCCTAGGCAATTCTTGGAACTTTTTATTGAAAAACAAGATTATAAATAACACCTAACATAGAATAACAAAATATAATGACAATCCAAGCAAATCACATATCATGTGACGAATAAAAATATAGCTCTAAGTAAGATATACCGATAATGTTGAAGACGAAAGAGGGGATGCCTTCCAGGGCATCCCCAAGCTTAGACGCTTGAGTTTTCCTTGAATATTACCTTGGGGGTGCCTTGCGAATCCCCAATCTTAGGTTCTTGTCACACCTTATTCTCCTCATATCGGTGTCTCACCCAAAACTTGAAAACTTCAATCACACAAAACTTAACGGAACTTCGTGAGATGGGTTAGTATAATAAATAAAGATCATTCACTTAGGTACTGTCAAGACAAGATTCATAATTGTTATCACATAATACCTACTGTATTCTACCATTCCCATAATTTATATCACTGAATATAAGCTATGGGAACACTAAAACAAGCAAACTATGCATGCAAAACAGAATCTGTCAAAAACAGAACAGTCTGTGAAGATCTGTAGTATAGCCATACTTCCATGTCTCTAAAAATTCTGAAAACTTGGGACAACCTGAAGAATTTGTATATGAAGACTGTGCAAAAATTTCAGATCATTATCACGTTCCATTAAAAAATTAAAATTCCTGTACTGGAGTCAAAAGTTTCTGTTTTGGTTCAGCATCAATTCTACTCATCTTGTGAGTCATCCCAAAGGCTTTACTTGGCACATTATTGAAATAAAAGGCACAAAACATTATTACTACAGTAGCTTAATCATGTGAACACTTAAAAACAGAAAGTAAAAGTTTTGGGTTGTCTCCCAACAAGCGCTTTTCTTTAATGCCTTTTAGCTAGGCATGATGATTTCAATGATGCTCACACAAGAATAATATTTGAAACATGCAAGGGAGCATCATGAAACACATGACAAGCACATTTAAGTCTAACCCACTTCCTATGCATAGGGATTTTAGTGAGCAAACAATTTATGGGAGCAAGAATCAACTAGCATAGGAAGGCAAAACAAGCACAACTTTAAAACTTTGAACACATAGAGAGGAAATTTGATATTATTGCAATTCCTACAAGCATATGTTCCTCCCTCATAATAATTTCAGTAGCATCATGAAGGAATTTCACAATATAAATATCACATAAAGCATCCTTTTCATGATCTACTAGCATAAAAAAAGTATTCCTCTCCACATAAGCAATTTTCTTCTCATTCATTGTAGTGGGAGCAAACTCAACAATATAACTATCATAAGGCACTTGATTGACATAACCACATTCAATATTAAAATCATGATGACAGGTTTCATGGTTACTATCACTCTTTATAGCATACATGTCATCATCATAGATAGGAGGCATGCCATCATCATAATAAATTTGCTCATCAAAACTTGGGGGACAAAAAATATCATCTTCATCAAACATAGCATCCCCAAGCTTGTGGCTTTGCATATCATTAGCATCATGGATATTTAGAGAATTCTTACTAGCAACATTGCAATCATGCTCATCATTCAAGGAATTCTCATCAACTATTTTTATAATTTCATCCTCTACTAATTGAGCACAATTTTCTGAATCCTTATTTTCACGAAAGACATTATAAAGACGAAACAAATGATGCAACCTAAACTCCATTTTTTTGTAGTTTTCTTTTATAAAACCAAACTAGTGAAAAACAAGAAATGAAAAGATTTAATTGCAATATCTAAAGATATACCTTCAAGCACTCACCTCCCCGGCAACGGCGCCAGAAAAGAGCTTGATGTCTACTTCGCAACATTATTCTTGTAGACTTTGTTGGGCCTCCAAGCGCAGAGTTTTGTAGGACAGTAGAAATTTTCCCTCAAGTGGATGACCTAAGGTTTATCAATCCGTGGGAGGTGTAGGATGAAGATGGTCTCTCTCAAGCAACCCTGCAATCAAATACAAGAAATCTCTTGTGTCCCCAACACACCCAATACAATGGCAAATTGCATAGGTGCACTAGTTCGGCGAAGAGATGGTGATACAACTGCAATATGGATGGTAGATATAGGTTTTTGTAATCTGAAAATATAAAAACAGCAAGGTAACAAATAGTAAACAGCGAGCAAAACGTTGTATAAATGCTTGGAAACGAGGCCTAGGGTCCGTACTTTCGCTAGTGCAATCTCTCAACAATGCTAATATAATTGGATCACATAACCATCCCTCAATGTGCAACGAAGAATCACTCCAAAGTTCTTATCTAGCGGAGAACATAAGAAGAAATTGTTTGTAGGGTACAAAACCACCTTAAAGTTATTCTTTCCGATCAATCTATTCAAGAGTTCATACTATGATAACATCAAGTTATCCTTTCCGTTCGATCTATCTAAGAGTTCGTACTAGAATAACACCATATGATACGCATCAACCAACTCTAATGTCACCTAGATACAACAATGTCACCACAAGTATCCATGATTTAATTATATGATACGCATCAAACAATTTCAGATTCATAATACTCAATCCACACAAAGAACCGCAAAGAGTGCCCCAAGATTTCTATCGGAGAAAGTAGGACAAGAACATGTATCAACCCCTCTGCATAGATTACCCCAATGTCACCATGGGAATCCGCAAGTTGAGTACCAAAACATACATCAAGTGAATCAATTGAACACCCCATTGTCACCACGGGTATCCATATGCAAGACATATATCAAGTGTTCTCAAATCCAATATTCAATCCAACATAACGATATATCAAAGGGAAAACTCAATTCATCACAACAAGATAGAGAGGGAATAACATCATGTGATCCGACTATATTAACAATGCCCGTGATACATCAAGATCGTGACATCTCAAGAACACGAGAGAGAGAGATTGAACACATAGCTACTGGTACATACCCTCAGCCTCGAGGGTGGACTACTCCCTCCTCGTCATGGCCTCCGCCGGGATAATGAAGATGGCCACCGGAGATGGATTCCCCTCTCCAGCAGGGTACTGGAACGTCTCCAGATTGGTTTTTCATCGATACAGAGAGTTGCGGCGGCGGAACGAAGAGTCTAGGGTTATATTTTTGGGTTTCCGAATATTTAGAAATTTATAGGCATCGGAGGCGGTGGAGGGTGTGCCCGAGGTGCCCATCACCCACCAGGCCGCGCCAAGGGGCCTCTGGCGCACCCTGGTGGGGGATGGCCACCCTGGGCCCCCTCTTCTGGTGATCTTCGGCCCATCTTCTTTCTTCTGGTCCGTAAAAAATCCACAAAAATCCCCGCAGCGTTTTGTCTCCGTTTGGTACTGATTTTCTGCGAAGTAAAAAAACAAGCAAAAACAGCAACTGGCACTTTGGCACTATGTCAATAGGTTGGTCCCAAGAAATGATATAAAGTTGTAATAAAATGATTGTAAAACATCCAAGAATGATAATATAACAGCATGGAACAAGCAAAAATTATAAATATGTTGGAGACGTATTAGTCTTCGTCAGCCTCCATCCATATCTTCTCAGCCTCGGCCCGCCAGTTGATGAAATTGGCCTCGGTCTGGTTGAGCTCGACCAGTTGGTTGCCGAGATCCTTGCGGGTCGTGGTAAACCACGCTTGCTTGTCGGCATGGAGCGCCCGAAACCTCTCCTCAGCGGTCGCGAGAAGGACCTCCCGGCGGTCCAGCCTCTCCGAACGGCTGGTGTAGTGCGCTTGCAGCCGTCGGAAGCTTTTGCTCAAGGACGCCAGGATGGCCTGCTCTTTGGCCTCGTCATTTTCGCCGAACGGGTCGACTGCCACCTCTCCTCCAGGGGTGGTGACCGCGTCGTCCACGACCACCTCCTCGGAGAAGGTCCGAAGGATGGCATCGCCGGGGAAACTAACGAACTGCAGGTCACTCACCCGCAAGTACCGGATCAGAGGAAGCTCCGCCGACGAAGATGGGCTGGCGGCGCTCCCGCTGGCGGCGCTCAGCGCAAGAGACGTGCCCGCCCCTAACATCGGTAGGGGTGGCACCGGCCACCATCTCTAGGTCGGGCCCCTCAAGGACTCGCTTGCCATTGTCCCTGGGGCCACGACGAGCGTTGTCCTCCTCGACCGCGACACGGCTGGCCTCATCGGCCGCTTCCTTGGTGATCCCCTCGACGTTGACATCGACACCGGATCCTCCAACGGCGGCAGGTCTTCAAACAAAAGAAAAGAAGAAAGGACGAAGCTCAGAGGAAGTCCAAGAAGGCAAAAAGGATAAAGAAGACAGGTGCCCCTGGTACGAAGGAAGCTTACCCACGGGTTCCTGTTGAGGGGGCGCCTCGCCCTCTCTGGCCGCGTCCCCCGGTGTCGCCTGGCTGCCGGCGCCCTCACCTGTTTGCGCATCCGCGGCGCGGGCGGACTTGGCCGTGGGGTCCTTCGCCGGTGGGTTCCCCTCAGGGGTCGAGCCCTCTGGCATCGCCTCCGGACGATCCACCCTCATGGACAGGGGGACGGAAATGACGGCTTCGGCGGCATCGCCCGCGCCCGCCAATGGATACTGGGGCGGAGCCTCTCGCCGCGAGCTGGGAAGGAGGTCGAGATCAATGACCTCCCGCTCCGGCGAGGCGTCCCGTCGAGACGGCACGCTCGCCGCGCCTCCATCGTCAGCTGCAGGCCCAGTCCTCTTGGCCACGCGCTGCACCAAGGTCTCCCCGTCCCTACAAAACCGACAAACAACGAAATTTAGGAGGGGAACAAAAAATGAAGGAAGGAGCGAGAAAAACGAGAATCAAGGTGAATCTGGAGGGGCAGCACTTAATCCTCGTCCTCATCCCCCGAGCTGAAGGTGGACAGGTCACACCTCCCTTACCGACGGGCGGCGGGGTCCTGCACGGGCCCAGCCACCTCAACGGGAGCATTTCCCGCGCGCGCCACCGCAACCCGACTCCTCCCTCGCGGCCTGGAGACATTGGCGGCAGGGTCTTCCTCCTCCTCCTCTCCATCGTCCTCAGCGACCGGAGAGCCCCTATCACGGCAGACCGGTTCTCCGCTGACGACCCTACGGAGCACTCGCGCCCTCCTCGGGGCGTCGCCAACTGGGGGCTCCTGGGGCTCCGGTTCCCCGGCAACCTCGGCGTCAACGTGCTCCTCCGGCAAGACCTGCGCTGGCGGTTCCTCGCCGCGCTCCTCCTCGTGACCGGCCTCCTCCTCCTCGTCAGGCGCAGCCACACCCAAACCGCTCCCGCCCGCGACAAGGCCCACCTCTGCTGTGCGGCGCCCAATGAACGCCACCTCTGCCTTGGTGGTGGCGCGGACATCGGCCCCTCGTCCCGGATGCGCGCCTCCGACAAGGTGTCGAACCATGCCTGCACCACCTCCTTCGCCGGCGCCACCAACGTGGGGTCCACCCCGTGCACGTTGCATGCCGGCATCATCGCCACGATTGCATCCCTGCGAGAGTTGTTACAGAGTGGGACGATAGACGCCGATGGTATAAACTTGCCCTCCGGGCAAAAGAGCTGGTGGCGGAAGTGGACGAGCTGCAGATACATCAGGTCGCCATCGAGACCCGGGCAAATCCGAATGATGTCAGCGGGATCGGTGTATAACCAGGCAAAGCGTTGCCGTTCTTGGAGAGGGGCGATCCGCCTGGCCAAGAAGTCTGAGCCCACCATCTCTATGGTGAGCCCGGCAGCCTTGAGCCGAAGCAGGCAGGCGATTACTACCTCTAGCTTCCCGTCATCTAGGGCTACGGCGCTCCATTCGTCATTGCGGACGGGCTTGGATGTCCGGACCTTGCAGAAGGGTGGCACCTCCTTGGCAGAGATATAACATCAATCCCCCCGCCACTCCTCCCACTTCTTATGCAAAAGACCATGGGGATACACTTCCTTGTGGGAGGCATGAGGAATCCACGCAATGCTGCCAGAAATGGCATCCTCGCCCTCTATGCGGGGGTAGAAGAAGTGGCGGAAGAGGGAGACACTGGGGGCAACTCCTATGAAGTTTTCGCACAAATGTACAAAGACAGACAGGGTGGTCACCGCGTACGGTATGAAATCAAGAAGGTGGAAGCCATAGGTCAACATCATATCTATGAAGAAAGTATAAAGGGGGAACCAACCCGCAGTAGAAGTACGCCGCGAAGAACGGGTACTTCTCAGGGCTAGGATGGGCATCCCCTGGGAGCACTACTAGAGCAGGGTGTGCCTTCATCTCCCTCCCCCACATCAGGGCATACCTCGCGACGATCTCATGCGCCGGCAGAGAACAGTGGGAGAAAACGGCGTATTTCCTTCTCATCGCCGCCAGGGCATCCTTCCCCTCTGCGTCGGCCGCCCTCTTGGTCTTCTTCGTCGTGCCAGCCGTGGCGGAGGTGGTTGTTCGCTTCGGTGCCATGGCGGACCCAAGGCGTGTGGGAACAAGGAAGGGAGGACTCGAAGCTCTGCACTGCGAGGGCTTGGAGAAAGGGAGTGGTGCCCTCGCAGGAACCGCTGTTTATACACAGGGAAAAAACGCAAGGGTCGCCTCCCCCCGCTTCATGCGGCGCGGCTTCCGAAATGCGACCCCTCAAAGCAACCGACCCACTCCGCCACTCCCACGACCCGCGGTAAATGCGCATCATGGGAAAGGTCAGTAAAAGGTCATCATAACTGCAGGGACGCATGGTTATGCATGCCCGTGCACTATTTTGGGCCTAGCCCAACAACGGCGCGCGCGTGTATGGCCCAAGTCCGGGGGCTATTGTCGGTGTACTAAGAACTGGGGGTCCCTAGTACCCAGACTTGTGCACTGGCAGTTGCCTCAGACCAGCAACTTCTTGCTGGCTCATGCCAGCCTCCGAGGCAAACCAGAGGCAAGACCAGGGCAAGGCATCCAGGCCCTCCACCAAGTGGAATAGCCCGTCCGCGAGCGTCCCTGGCAAGGATTCCAGCCCGCCAGGCCGCCGCACCACCTCACCAGAGATGATAGTCTACATCGCCTGAGGTGTCGAGCGGGCATGCGGAGCTGGCCGAGGCACGTGGCTACAGCAGCGGGCCTGTTGCAGCTTTAACGCAAACCGTCCCGTGGCGTGGCAGAAGAATAAGAGGTTGCTGGGCGAACGACACAGAAGGAGAGGCAATCCTTGCCGGAAACTGTCGCCAGCGCGCCACCTCACGGTGCATTGAATGCACCTATCCTAGTCCGTTACAGTTAGGTGCTTCCCACTACCACTCTGACGGCGGCCCCTGTAGCTGTAAGAACGCAATGTACAACTAGTAAAAGACCATTGTAGCCCTTGTGGAAACCCCTTGAGCTATAAAAGGAGGCCCATTGCTACCTTGACAAAGATTGACACTCTATCCATTTGCACGTGTAGCAGCGCCTCTCGAGCATCCTTGCCAGTTGCTGCTCCCTTGTATTTGGACCCAGATATACAACACACAGACAGGACATAGGGTTTTACGCTCCCGAGCGGCCTGAACCTGTATAAACCCTGCGCGTAGTCATGGCCGACTGATGCTCTTTGTGCACTCGACGCCCCTACCAAAACGTAAAGGGACCCTGTCGGTCCCATAGATCGTCGTGAACCACACCCCCGACACCTGAGTAGTACCCCAAGACCTCATGGGTTGCTACAAAAGGACCTCATGTAGATCCATCCACTTTATCTGGTTTTACTTGTGAATCTTCATATTCCCCTTATGAGTCATTTGACTCCAACTATAAACTGTTCAAAAATCAGAATGGTGAAGTATTTGCCAGATATGTTGGTACTAACTGCAGGAACGGTCCTCCGATGAAGAAAATCTGGGTACCCAAAAGGTACCTTGAAAATCTTCAGGTGAATGTCGACATGACACCATCCATGAAGAACAGGAACCCCAGATCAAATTCTTCATTTGAACCAAAGTCTTCACATGGACCAAAGTCCTCACATGGACCAAATTCCTCATATGGTCAAAAGTCATATCATTCTCGTGCTAATGCTTCTGTTTCGCAGGGAAAATCTAATGGTCATGAATATGTGCATCATACTTCAAATCATTATGTTCATAAGTCCTCGAAGAATTTCTTTGCTTATTCATATGAGTACTCTAACCCCCTTCCTGTGAAACGAAGTACACTTTCTTCATTTCCACCATTCTCATATGGAGCTCGCAGAATGATGAATTCTTTACCAGCCCTCCATATGTGGGTGGTGAAGAAATTGAACTAATCTCTTATGCAGGGTCAGGTCTCCAAACGAACTTAAACGTCTAATGAATTTGTTGGAGACCTGAGGAAATGCTTGAAAGGATGCAAGCTAATCACGAAGAAATGAATCATTCATTTCTCACATCCTTATATTACTTTTCTTACTATACTGTGTGATGAAATTCAGTCTGATGAAATTGATGTCATATTCTTCACTCTGAAGTATATGTGTTCATAAGTTGTACTAATTCATCTGCAGGATGAATCACCCAAAGCAACTGAGTGGGTCCTCGACAATGGATGCACCAACCACATGATGGGTGACAAGAATCTATTGATGGACATTCCACATGCTCCATCTCATCTGAAGCATATCACCAATGCTGACAAAGGAAAAAAGCAAGGTATTGGGTCTAGGTAAGGTTGAAATTACAAAGGATTGACACATGGATAAGGTGATGCTTGTCCAATACCTCGGATTCAACCTCATGTCTGTCTCAATGCTTTGTGATCTTGATATGGTTGTCATCTTCGGCAAATATCCTTGTGTTGTCGTCATGAAATCTGACAAATCCAAAGTCTTCGAAGGCTTTAGGAGAGGAGATGTCACGCCCAAGATGCGACCCTATCCTTATTTTGGCACGAGGGCCTCGACAGGGATAGAAGCGCATCTCGTCATTTTGCAAGAATGGATATCATTACAAGTACATGTAAAGAAGAGATGAGTATATGGAATTGGCTTACACTCGCCACAGCTACATCAATATCACATCAATACAACAACATATCCAAACATCATACAGAAGAGCAGGGTCCGACTACGGACGGAAACAAATGATAAAATGACATCCATCCTTGCTATCCCAGGTTGCCGCCTGGAACCCATCCTAGATTGATGATGAAGAAGAAGAAGAACTCCAAATCAAACAAGCATCATGCTCACGTCAAATCATCGCATTACCTGTACCTACAACTGTTGTTGTAGTAATCTGTGAGCCACAGCGACTCAGCAATCTCAATTCCAAGGGTATCAAGATTATTAAAGCTTAATGGGTGAGGTATGGTTAAGTGGTGAGGTTGCAGCAATCACTAAGCATTATTTGAGTGGCTAACTTACGAGTACAAGAATAAAGGGGGATGATTGTCGCATAACGGACGTGAACTAGTAATGATCTCTAAGAGATCCTGAACACCTACTTACGAACAAACATAACCCCACCATGTTCTCTCTCGGTTCAGAAATCACGAGAAGAGACAGTCACGGTTACGCACACGGTTGGTGTATTTTATTTGAGTTTACTTCAAGTTTGCTATGACCGGGTGTTAAACAAAGTTTTCAAGTTGCCACGTAACCGCGGGCACGGCTTTCTGAAAGATTTAACCCTGCAGGGGTGCTCCTACTCATCCATCACAAACTAACCACACGCCGCGGGAACAACCTCGACCACGAATCCCGTGATTTCCTAGGAAATTCCATTGGAAAACCTCAACCTCGAGATAGCCCAAAGTATCGGAATTCCTCACACAAGACATTCGAGAAAGGTAAAACAAGTCCAGCAAGACCGCCCGACGTGTCGACGAACCCGATAGGAGCCGCGTATCTCGTTCTCAGGACACGACAGGATAAGCTAGTGTACAGGGCCTGATAGACATCTCCCGAGTTGCCCCGGGTTGGCCCCGCACAGTGCTCTAGTTCGGACCAACGCTCATGAGGAGCACTGGCCCGGGGGCTTGATTAAAGATCCTCGGGTTAGTTACTCCCTATGCAGGTTTATTAGTTATTTGGCAAATGTAGTACCAAAGTTGGGTCTTGCCAGACAAGTTTTAATCTAAAACGAATGGTCAAGGGGGTCCCCATAACAACCCCGAGCATGTTAGGAGCGCAAAATATGGAACATAACACCGGTACACAAGTAACTAGGGTGGCAAGAGTGGAACAAAACACCGAGCAAAAGGCCAAGCCTTCCACCCTTTACCAAGTATATATGTGCATTAAATTAAATCGCAATAATATTGTGATATATCAAAATATCCATGTTGCACATGGAAAGAGCTTGCAGCTGCAACTAGCAACGCTATAAGAAGGGCTGACCAAGCGGTGACATAGCCAATCAATGGTTTGCTGGGTTATGGAGGGGTTAGAGGTTTATCATGGCATTTTAGGAGGCTTGACAAACAAGTGGTAGGTAGCGAGACAAGCGATACAAACGAGACATCTAGCATGGCAATGATAGTAATGGTATCCAGGGAAATGATCATCTTGCCTGAGATCCCACTTGGAAGAAGAACGAATCCATGAAGAAGACGAGCCAACGTAGTCGAACGAATCCTCACACTCCGAACGCTTTCGGAACTCTATCGAGAAGAAGCAATCCAAAAACAACAATCAACACCACAACATATGCATGACATGATGCGCAAACAAACATGATGCATGTCCGGTTTAATTATGCAAGGCATGGCAATCACAACAAACAAATACTACACATTAAGTGAAGCTCAATATGCAACGAGTTGCATATTGACGAAACTCCACTTTCAAATTATTTAGTTCACTCCCGTTAGGTACATGACAATATTAAATATTGTTAAACATGGCAAGAGGTGAAGCATAATGAAACTACACTATCTAGGCATCTTAAATGAGGTTGGAAACAACTTATAGTATTCCCGAAGCGACCTCATATGCAAATTTAGAAATTGGTCCAGATCTGAAATAACCATGTTTTATGTTTGTTAAACAGCAAAATAAAGTGTATCACACAATTCTAAACGTCATTCTAGTCGTTTTACATATATAGATCATACGAAACGGAGCTACGGTCTAGAAGTTATGCCACACACAAGATGAACATGTCATGAATGCAAAATGCATGCAAACAACCACCACAAACATGTCAAATCATGGATGTAATAAGATATTATGAAACTACATGAAATTCTAGTCAAGTTTCATGTATGGCATGTTCAAAACGGAGCAACGGTTCAACCACAACAACCAACACAAGTTTTAGTTCAAATATGTCCAAAAACAGCAACATAGCATATTGCACACACGAAAACAACAAGCTACAAGATTCTAAAATGCACAAACTAAGCATGGGTCAGTAGCATATAACACACACTTCATTTCATCTTCACATTTCATACTCAAAAGAATCATGGAACACATGGTAGGAAGCTCACAACATGGCAATAAAAATATAGCAGATTAACAGATCTTAGCATAGCAGATTTTCACGAAGGCATATTGGCAGCAGTAAAACTATATGCTACAGGTCATATATTGGCATGAAGCTTAACAGCATGGTAGAGGACATGATGCACTACAATTCATACCATGGTGGCAAGGTCTAATTATGCATAGAAACGTGGCTAGCATCATCACAACATGGCATTATGAAGAAAACAGATTCTCAGACTTGGTGAAAATAAGTGTAGACATGTGCAGCAGTTTTTAACAGATTGACATATTGAACAACAGAATTAATTATGATGCTAAACATATTCATGCAAACTATTGGCATAACATGATAGGCAACAACATGCTTAACAAAAGACACATTGGTGGCAATCACAAAAGACTCCTAGATCAATAGCAAATCACATGGCAACATGGCAACAAAATAACAGTTTCAGACTTGGTGAAATTTAGCTCTCTCCCAAAACTGTAGTTTGATTAGGCTTGTAGACATGGCAATAGCAGTAGCATAACAATCACTTATGAGCATGGCAAGGACACTACCAGCAACTAGACATGACACACTTCAAATCATACCATTGGCAAAATTACATAGGATGCATGGTTTGCTTAATATGATGCTCGCAAAACGGAACTCATCGTTAACAGATTTCAGTTTTAACGTGATAGCCACTTGAGAGCAAGAAATTGACATGTTAATGAATTCCTACCTAGCAACCAGAGGCATGGCATGAAAGGAGACATCACATATGGCAATTCTCATGAAGACACCACATACAAAAGACCTACGGTTGAGATGCAATCATCCACACAACATTGAATAAAATAACAGATTCGTAAACTACGACGAAATGCACTTTTGTAACAGGGATATGGGCACGCAAATGAATCCTAATGCGCAAACAAAGGGCACCATCACGAACAGCACATCGAGTAGGTCAATTTTCATATATAATACTTCAAAATCCGATGCACGGTTTATGAGATACAAGCCACACAAAATGCAAACATGAAAAAAAAAACGGGCATAGGTTAGGGACTTAGTGAAAATTCCACCAAGTCTCGATTGTGATGAAGAGGTACCGGGACGAGCAGATCCAGGCGGGGCCCCGGCGTTTGGATGGAGGGACCTGGGGTGGGTCTGGGACGGGGAGGTCCTGATCTGCGGGGGCGGCGCCGGTGGTCGCCGGAGGCAAGGATGACGGCGGTGCCGGCGGCGGGCGATGCGAGGGAGGCCGGCGGAGCTGCTGGCCGACAGATCCGGGAGTCACCAACCCGGATCTGGCAGGGGGAAGGCGGCGACGACGAGATCTGCGGCGGCGGCCGGCGGTCCTCGGGGCGGCGGTTGGCAGCGAGCCCAGGCCGAGGCTGGCATGGGGTGGCTCCGGGCGGCGCGGGACAAGGCCAGCGGCGGTGGTTGGAGGTGGAGATGCGACGGAGGGGCGGAAAGGCGACGGCATGGAGGTGCGGCGGCGGCGCAGAGTAGCGGGCGGCGGCGGGCGGCTCCCAGGCGGAGGGGCGCGGCGGGCCGGTCCAGGCCCGGTCGGGCCCCGGGAGGGCTGGCTTCGGGCCGCGGCGGGCCCTGGCGGCTGGGAGGCGCTAGGGGGGCGAGGAGGCGCGCCACATGGCGGCTGCTGGCTGGCCACAGCGGCGGCCGGCCGCAGCTCAGGGGGCGGGCGGCCCTTCGGGGCGGCGCCAAGTGGCGAGGTGGTGGCGTTTGGGCGCGGATTTCGAGGCAGAGGTGGGAGAAGGCCATTTTTGGACGTGGGGAACGTCCATTTATAGGCAGGGAGGCTAGGGTTGGGTTCTAGGGGTTTTTTTCGACCCTCCGATCGCGATCGGACGGTCCAATCACAGAGGTGGGTTAGGGTAGGTTTAGGTGGGCTGGTGGGCTGCGATGGGCTGTGCAAGGGGGCTTGGTGGGGATGAGAGGGAATGGATGGCAGCCCGTGACAAGTTTTTTTTAAAACACCGAAACCGTCCGATAATTAAACCGATGACGGTGCCGCTACAGTTAATCGTTCGGGTATCAAATGACCTCCGATTGCGACGAAATTTGGTAGGCGGTCTACTTACAATACAACGAGACCACTCGCCAAGTTTCGACCCAATCCGAGAATATTTTAAACCCACTTTTAAAACAATATAATTGCAGTGCCGCGGGCGCGTGCATGCGTGGTTGGTCTCGAAATGGTCAACGACAAGAACGGAGAGAACTGGCGACTACGAACGGATGCAAGTTTTCAAAATCGAGTGATGATGCTATGCAGATGATGCGAATGATGCGATGATGAATGCAACAATCAATCGAATCACACGACGAGAATGGAAATAAAAGGGGAATCTTCTGGAGCGTCGATCTCGGGCTATTACAGGAGACTTGTATATTGTTTATTTCTCTATAGGTCCACAGCCGGCTACATGTCTACTTGCAAAAGCTTCAGAAGGCTGGCTATGGCATCGACGACTTGGACACGCTGGCATGAGGAACTTGCACACGCTCGCGAAGAAAAAGCACGTCATTGGCATTGAGGGTGTCAAATTCCTCAAGGATCACTTGTGTGGGAATTGTGAGTATGGAAAGATGACCAGATCCAAGCATCCCTCCCAGACTATCATGACTACCACTCGTCCTTTTGAATTGCTTCATATGGATCTCTTTGGTTCCACTCACTATGCCACACTAACAAATGCTGCATGCTTATATGGCTTTGTCATTGTTGATGACTTCTCTCGTTATACTTGGGTGCATATTATCTGGTACAAATCTGATGTGCAGGAAGTCTTCCAACGATTTTCCTCAAGGGCCTCGATGAATTTCGGTGTCAAGATCAAGCATATCAGGAGTGATAATGGGACCGAGTTCAAGAACACTGGTCTTGATGAATATCTTGATGAACTTGGTATTACTAGCACATATGCCCGTGCGTTGCAACGGGAGAAACGTAATTGTGTATTCGAATTTTTAACTTGATAAGAATAATATGTGCGAGCATAACACTCTGTGTTTCATCAAAAAAACGCTAGCCAAAACGCTCCCAAGTGATGCATAGTATCATCCAAACCCTACGACGTTAGGATCTATTCAAAAGTACCGAGGGCCATTCTTAAAAAATCTCAGATAGAAAGTGTCTCTTCTATCTGTACCTAATATTAATATACACTTGCCCCAAAAAATATTAATATATACTTACAATAGTTAAAAGGAGTAAGTTTTCGAGAATGGACGTTTGGCTCTCAGCCTCCATAGAGGCCTTTTAAAAAAAATCAAACTTTTTGGTTTCAAAAAAATCAAAAACAGATTATGCGAGTAACTAATGATGTTATGTGTGCGCGTGTAAAATTTCAGGATGAAAAACGTTGTAAACACAAATTCATGCCCTGGGAGGCTGAATAGTATTATGTGTTAAAAAGCGTCAGATTTGTCTTTTTTACACAGCCCTCATTTCAACGTATTTTGCCCTGAAAATTTACACACATGTGTGTTATACCTTCATGTATATCTGTGTTTGTTTTTTGGATTTTTTTAAACATAGAAAAGATGAAATTTGACGAAATTTGAATTTTTCAAAACCGAGCTCCATGGAGCTCGGCCTCCAAAGACAATATTCGTAAGTTTTCTTCCTTCGTTTTTCATAGCACACACCGATTCATTTAACTTGTTTACTGCAAATATAAGCACGAACAATGGGTTGCGAACATTATAAAGTACTCCTAACTTCATTACCTAATTTCTCTCCATAGTCAAGGCAAGCAAGTGCAACACCACCATGGTTGGTCACCCATTTTGTCTGCTAAATCCGATTGTACCAGCTACAATTTATGTTGAAAAATCCAACTTAGTCTATCCTTCAAATGAAAGAACAACTTTAATATGGTGGTTCCAGTAGACACATCAAAGATGATTATTATATAGCACAATGCATGTGCTTCCCTACAGAGCATTAAACTATAAATTCGAACTTAAATTTAAACGGGGTATAGAATGAAAAAATACATTATCAATAAACCTGGAGTAGCAACAGCTGCAAGCAGACCAACCTGGTGCAAGCGCGGTTCATGTCCGACGAGAGCCACGACAGCAGCTCGCGTTTCTCTTCCTTGGCCATGCCGCATGTTATTCTCTCCGTAGGCCACGCCTGCGTCTTCTGTTGCTAAATTCTGCAGCTAATAATTTTCCAATAAGATGGAAAATTGAAATCAACCTGTTAAGGCCAACAAACAGGTTGAGATGTTTTCAGCTCAGGTGTAAACCATTGAACTGAATCAACAAAAAGAAGAAGAAGATAATTCCCCTTGCCATGAACACAAGAACAGAGTGTAAGAAGTTAATCAGCCGGGGTTTGATCCACGCGGATATGCCAATGCCGGCCTACCTATACGTACACCAGAGGATTGTATATTACAATCCTTGATAATCACCTCACGACGCTCTCACATCTCCTTCTTCTTCAGGGCGGTGGTGGCGGCGGCAGCCGTGGCGACGCCGTCGTCGTCACAGCCCAGGTGGAGAACCAGAGGCCCGCCACGCTCCATCTCCTCTTCATCGAGCAGCCTCCTGCCCCGAGCGGGGATCTCGCACTGCTCCCCACCGAAGGCCGGCCTCGACCCAGTGTGCCCCAACCGATCCACGTAGCAGGCAGGCACGAGGAGCCCGAGCTCCTCCCATGGACCCCAGCCGCAGCTCGCCGGAGCCAACAGATGAGCGCCGCCCCTTCTCTCTGCTCTTTTCTTCCCTTGCTCTCCCCCTGCTATCCCCTCCTTCCTCTGTTTTTCCTCCTCCCCTCTCTGCTCATCTCCCTCCCTCGTTTCTTCTCTACAGGAGCCACAACGCCATGGACGCCCGAGCTATGAACCACCTCGTCGACCACTGCCGCTGCAGCTTTCTTCTACAGGGAGTCGCCAAGCTCCGTCGGGAGCCTCCTCGCTGGCGAGACCATCCAACGCTTGACCCGTGTGGCTGCGGCGCTGGCAGCGGCAATGTGGCGGCCGCGGAGACGGGCGTCGAACTGGTGGCGGAGGGATTCATACCAGAGGAACTTGTATGAGCTGGCGAGGCTCTAGAAGTCGGCCATGGGGTTGGGGTCACCCCGGGGCGCTTGTCGGGGAGCCGGAGCCGTGACTGTATCCGGTAGGCCTTCTCGATTGGCTCGACGCTCAGCCTTCCTCACCGGAGAGGAGGCGGAGCACCTCGTAGTAGTCGATGTCATCCATTTCTCGCCCGTCCAGCGAAGGTGAAACCCCCAATTCGAGGGAACCGTGCCCCTCAGATCAGAAAATCGAAACGTTTTTTACAACTTAAACATAGCCTTCGGGTTTATTACATAAAATAGCAGAAAATAACATGACGGTGAACCCGACGGAAGCAATAGCCACTTTATTATTATTAGGGAAAGACTTGTGAGTTATCTGCCCCGTATACTCCTCAGCAGAATGGCGTCGTGGAGCGCAAGAATAAGACTCTTGTTGAGATGGCTCGCACCATGCATGAAGAATACAAGACCCCTCGTCGTTTCTGGCCTGAGGCAATCAATACTGCCTGCCACATCATCAACGGGGTATATCTTCACAAATTCCTCAAAAAGACTTCATATGAACTCCTCACTGACAAGAAACCCAATGTGAGTTATTTCAAAGTCTTCGGTGCTAAATGCTGGATTAGAGATCCTCACCACAGTTCTAAATTTGCACCGAAAGCACATGAAGGTTTTATGCTTGGTTACGGAAAGGACTCGCACACCTACAGAGTCTTCAACACCTATCACAACAAGGTTGTTGAAACTGTAGATGTGCGGTTCGATGAAACTAACGGCTCGCAAAGAGAGCACCTGCCTCCTATGCTAGATGAAATGCCTCCTGAGGAATCCATTAGGTTCAAGGCCACTGAAGATGTGATACCCACTGAAGAACCTGTAGCTACTGAAGTAGCTTTCCCGAACAATGAAGACATCCATGCTGGCGAACCTAAGGAAAATGGCGCTGAAGAAAATGACCAGCTCCAATAAATTCATCAAGCTGCTCATCCAAGAATAGCGAATGAAGTGTAGATTGAGAAAATCCTCAACGAGATCAATGCACCAGTTCCTCTCACTCGCTCAAGAGCTTCACATTTGTCTAAATTTTGTGAGAAATTTGCTTTTGTTTCTATCACAAAGCCCACCAAAGTTGATGAAGCATTTTTGGAGCCTGAGTGGATTCAAGCTATGCAAGAGGAATTGCATCAATTCAAGCTCAACAACGTGTGGGAACTTGTCAAGCGTCCAGATCCTCGCAAGCACAATGTCATAGGTACCAAGTGGATCTTCCGCAACAAACAAGACGAACTTGGTCAGGTAGTGAGGAATAAGGCCCGTCTTGTAGCACAGGGCTACACACGGGTTGAGGGAATTGACTTTGATGAAACTTTTGCACCTGTTGCTAGATTTGAAGCTATTCGTATATTGCTTGCTTATGCTAACCATCACAATATCATCTTATATCAAATGGATGTGAAAAGTGCATTACTCAATGGTAAGCTTGAGGATGAAGTATGTGTTGCTCAACCCCCAGGTTTTGAAGATCATAAGCATCCTGACAAAGTGTTCAGACTCAACAAGGCCCTCTATGGCCTCAAGCAAGCCCCTCGGGCGTGGTATGACACTGAAGGAAATCCTCATGAAGAAAGGCTTCAAACCTGGTTCACTTGACCCAACTCTTTTCACAAAATCTTATGATGATGAATTATTTGTGTGCCAAATATATGTGGACGATATTATCTTTGGATGTACTGATAAACGTTACAGTGACGAATTTTCCTATATGATGAGTGAAGAATATCAAATGTCTATGATGGGAGAGCTAAAATTCTTCTTAGGCCTCCAAATTCATCAACAACGCAATGGCATCTTCATCTCTTAAGAGAAATACCTCAAGGATGTCCTGAAGAAATTCGACATGCAGGATTGCAAAGGTGTCAAGATTCCTATGCCCACAAATGGTCAACTCTGCACTAACGAAAATGGTAAAGATTTCGATCAGATGGTATATCACTCCATGATTGGCTCGTTATTGAATCTATGTGCATCTAGGCCAGATATTATGCTTAGTGTTTGCATGTGTGCCCGTTTTCAAGCAACACCAAAGGAATCACACCATAAGGCTCTGAAGCATATTCTTCAATATCTAGCTCACACACCAACACTAGGATTATGGTACCCCCAAGGGCTCAGATCTTGACCTCATTGGATATTCGGATTCTGATTATGCTGGTGATCGTGTGGGCCGCAAGTCAACCTCAGGCACATGTCATTTCCTTGGACGATTCTTAGTCTAATGGTCCCTCAAAGAAGCAGAATTGCGTGTAACTATCTACTGCTGAAGCTGAGTACATTGCTGCTTGTTCCTGTTGTGCTCAATTGCTGTGGATGAAGCAAACCCTCAAGGACTACGGCATAAACGTGAAGAATGTCCCTCTCTACTACGACAATGAGAGTGCCATCAAGATTGCTCACAACCCAGTTTAGCACTCGAAGACTAAGCACATCCAGATTCATCATCATTTTCTTCATGACCATGTGTTGAAGGGCGACATCTTCATCGACCACGTGAAGACTGAAGAACAATTGGCTGATATCTTCATAAATCCCTTGGATGAAAATATATTTTGCAAGTTGTGGTGTGAGCGAAATATCTTAGAATATTAGAATGTTCTTTGAAAGGGCACACATACTAATATTTATGCAAAATTGATGACTTATATGTGCAACACACGAAGTAACATTTTCCTTCAAACAATGAAGACAAACTCTCTAAGTGTGAAGAAATTAATGAAGAATTTGATTCTCAGAACCCTATGTCAATTGTGCGCAGTGTCTGAAATCATCATTCCTACACGGTGGGTCAAGCCACCAACCATAGTTGAAATTCTTCAAAATTGAGTTTTTCATCATTTTGCAAATTCTTCAAATTTTCAAATTCCTCAAGTTTGCAAATTCCTCAAAAATTCAAATTCTTCAAACTTTGCAACTGGTGTTCTTCATTTGAGTTTCTCTTCATTGACTATAAATATATATTTGAGTTTTCAATGTCCTCAACAGCATTCACTTATTGCTAATTCTTCAAGTTGATTTTCTTCTAAGTGAATGTGATCGGACCCGTTCCCCCTCTATGCTAAACTCAACCCAGTCTGTTCACAAATTCTTCATATGCATTCTATGTGAAACCCATTCAAAGTCTTCACTGTATCCTTGTCAGCTGAAGAATTTGCGAACGAAACATTAAAATTTTCAGTTTCAATTTTTGGCGGTAGCCGCTCTAACTTATCCCGCTTCCCACGACTGGATAACCCACGATCCCCCACTATCTCCACTTCTTGGTACGTGGGTGACACATGTCTCTAGGATAGCAAGGGTCAGGGGTATGAATGTCCAAAATCTCCGGGCGTTCAGTTTTCCACCTCCGCTATAAATACCCCTCCCCTTTTCACTGCTCAGAGTTACTCCTCTCGCTCTCACTCCCGTCGCTCTCGAGCTCAACCCTAGCGCCACCGCTAAACATCATCGTCGCCAGAGAGGAAGATCCCATGATCCAATATCACCCAATAGCCTGTACCACATTAATGCCTTTCCCTCCAAATATAAAGGGAAAACTTTCTTCTTAACTTTGTCTCCAGACAACCCTGCAAGCTGAAATAATCCACAAACTTCATCGACAAATATCAAGTGATAATCAGGATGAGTCGTTCCATCATATGGGTGTGATAAGAGTTTTTCAAGCATACCCGAAGGAATCTCATAATAAATATTTTCAGTAGGTTTAGTAGGTTGAGGAACAATTTCCTCATCTTCAGTTCGGGGCGAAGATGCCCCGAACAATCCACTCAAAGGGTGACCGTTCATAGCGACAAGCAACAGTAACTTTCAGCACGTATAGAAATTTTTCCTACCAATTTCACTTACCAAAGGCGCTTCAATCCCCGGCAACGGCGCCAGAAAAGAGTCTTGATGACCCACGAGTATAGGGGATCAATAGTAGTCCTTTCGATAAGTAAGAGTGTCGAACCCAACGAGGAGCGGAAGGAAATGATAAGCGGTTTTCAGCAAGGTATTCTCTGCAAGTGTTGTAAGTAACGATAATAGATAGTTCTGTAGCAAGATAGATCGTAACAAGTGACAAGTAACAATAGTAGCAAAGGTGCAGCAAGGTAGCCCATTCCTTTTTATAGCAAAGGACAGGCCTGAAAGTACCCTTATATTAAGCAAGCGCTCCCGAGGACACATGAGAATTATGTCTAGTCATGTTCATCATGTTGAGTTGATTCACGTTCGCTACTTTGATAATTTGATATGTGGGTGGACCGGTGCTAAGGTGTTGTTCTTACTTGAACTAACAACCTACTTATGATTACCCCCTCTCGCAAGCATCCGCAACTACGAAAGAAGAATTAAGATAAATCTAACCATAGCATGAAACATGTGGATCCAAATCAGTCCCTTATGAAGCAACGCATAAACTGGGGTTTAAGCATTTGTCACTCTAGCAACCCATCATCTACTTGTTACTCCACAATGACTTCCCTTAGGCCCATAGCATGGTGAAGTGTCATGTAGTCGACGTTCACATGACACCACTAAGAGAAGTAAAAACATACATATCATCAAAATATCGAAACGAATACCAACTTCACATGATTACTTATAACAAGACTTCTCCCATGTCCTCGGGAACAATAGTAACTACTCACACCTCATCAACATGTTCAAGATCAGAGGTACAATAATAATAATTAAGGATCTGAACATAATTTCTTCCACCAAGTAATCCAACAAGCATCAACTACAAGATCTAATCAACACAACTAGTAACCCACAGGTACCAATCTGAGGTTTTGAGACTAAGATTAAATACAAGAGATGAACTAGGGTTGGAGATGAGATGGTTCTGGTGAAGATGTTGATGCAGATTGGTCCTCCCACGAAGGAGGAAGCGTTGGTGATGACGATGGCTTCGATCTCCCCCTCTCGGAGAGGAATTTCCCCGGCAGAATCTGACTGCTAGAGTGCAAAAGGGCCTTTGCCCAGGTTTCCGCCTCGAGACGGCGGCGCTTCGTCCCGAAAGGTTGCTTATGATTTTTTCTAGGGTAAAACACACCATATAGGAGAAGAGGGGCCTCGGGAGGCCATCCAGTGCCCCACAAGCCATCAGGGCGCGGCTTGGGGGGCCGCGCCCTATTGGCTTGTGCCTGGTTGGTGGGCCCCCTATGGTATATTTTTGGCACATAAATTCACATATATTCAATAAGAATTCCTCATGAAGTTTTAGGTCATTTGGAGTCTGGTGATTTTTCTGCCTTTTTCTCGGTTTTTCGGTCCAGAATTCCAGTTTCCAGATAATTTCCTCTTTATGATGTACCTTGCATATTCAGAGAGAAAGGGCTTAAGAATTGTATGATAATAGGGAATAATGGACAAGAATAACGTAAATATGAATAAGAAATCATGATGCAAAATGGACGTATCAAGCCCCCCTCCTTCTTCTTCCTTGGCCTTCTCCCTAGGTGGGAGGACGATTTCCCCTCTGGTCCATGGCCGCCCCGGAGGGCAGGAGCCCCTTCGAGATTGGATCTATCTCTTTGTCTCTCTCCTGTTTTCGCGACTGTTTTCTGACCCCTTCACCGTTTCTTAAATATCTTGAGATCCGTAACTCCAATCGGGCTGAAATTTTGAGGGGATTTTTATTGTGAAAGTATATTTATTGCGGCGAAAGTAGGGCCCCAAACGACTTAAGGGGCAGGCACAAGCCATCATGGCGCGGCCACCCCCCTGACCGTGCCGTGTTGGCTTGTACCTCCCTCAGGCACCGTGTTGCATTGATTCCGACTCTCAAAAATCACATATATTCCAAAATAAATCTCCGTAAATTTTTATCGCGTTTGGACTTTGTTTGATATGGAATTTCTGCGAAACAAAAAACACACAAAAAAATAGGAACTGGCACTGGGCACTGGATAAGTAAGTTAGTCCATAAAAATAATATAAAATGTTGCCAAAAGTATATGAAAGTTGTAGAATAATGGAATGAAACAATCAAAAATTATAGATACGATGGAGACGTATCATGGGTCGAGTGAATCCACGCGCGTTCACCCGGATGAGCTCGATCCGATAACGGTGGAGGCAAAGATCAAATCCATCACTTCCGCGCGCGACAACCCAAGGGGCAGTCGGCTGGTTCCTCCTTTCGACTTACAGCATCCGCCGATTGACGTAAGTTTGAGCTTCTTTAATCAAGATGTGTTTAGAGTTTATGTCCGACTAAATTTGATGCATCCTCTCTTTTCACTCGGCAAGTCTTCCAGGCGTTGATGGGCCAAGTGCCGGTCGTGAAATGGAAGCCCAAGGACGTGGCCAGCGACACCGAGCGCCAGGAGGCCTCGGACGATGATGATGACGATGGGGAGGAGGAATCGGCCGAGGAGGATGACTCCGAAGAGGGGGACGAGGCTGAGTCATCTCCGTCGGAGAACATCCCGATCGAGTGCCGCTCGAATACCAAGCAGGACCCGAGTGCTCGCGCCAGGGGATCGAGCATCGCCCGCTCAACTGCTCCAGTTCCTCCTACATGCACCTCCAAGCGCACACGAGGTGAGGCCGCAGAGCCGCCCGAGAGGGTGACAAAACAGCCCAAGGTCACAATGGTCAAGCCCCGGAAGGACGCCCTGCCGCGAATGAAGGTGCAAGAGCCCGTGGCCTCGAAGTAAGTTCTCAGGATGTTTGTTTTATTCACATTTCGTAGTCTATCCTTCCGAGTGATCGTTGACTGATTGGCCTGCTTGGTTGTAGTGCTGACACCTCGACCACTTCACTCGACCCCAAGGCTATGGAGAAGGGCCAAGCGGAGGTAGACGCAGCGTCCTTGAAAGGTAATTTCTGAACTAGTTTGTCGTTCGCCCATTTGTCGTGTCTTTCTGTGCTTTTAACACCCGAGTGATCGTGATGAATTGCAGGGGCCCACGAGGTGATCGAGCTCGACAAAGACGACAAAGTAGACCCGCCGAACCCTTCGGCCGGCGCGGACGTCGTGATGCTAAAAGCACATTTGCTCCCTTTGTGGTTTTGGTAATTAATAACAACATATATGTCATTGAACTAATGTTTCCACTAAGCATATTTCAGGAAAAGTTCAATGATAGGGATGGCAAAAGGATTGTGGAAAACCCCAAGATGCAAGGAAATGGATTGGCAAAGCTTCAAGCAAGAGGACTCTACATTTTACTTTGTGAGAAATCACTTTGAGTCCATAGGAAAGCCAATACTATTAAAAGGGGGTAAGGTACTGTTGGTGAACAAGATGCTCCACGTGCACAAGAGATAGTCACCAAAAACACCCACAAACTCTTCCACAAAAGTCTGTCCAAAGCCAAATATCCAAAATCGATGCAACCAACAATTCCCACTCGGTGCCACCGATTCCAAAACTCAGACAGACCCATGCCAAACCCTAGCACATCGGTGAAACCGATTCCACTTCGGTGCCACCGAGTTCAGTTGCCAACTTTCTGTTTAGCCATTTTCAGTCTTCGGTACCACTGAGTTTTGCCAGTCGGTCTCACCGAGTTTTTGGACCAACTCTCTGGATAGCCATTCACAAGAATCGGTACCATCGAGAATTGTGAATCGGTGCCACCGAGTTTCTGGACCAACTCTCTGGTAAGCCATGGTCAAGAATCGGTACCACCAAGATGTGAGAATCGGCGTCACCGAGTTGTGCAATCTGACCGTTGGTCACCTAATCGGTACCACCGAGATTTATATATCGGTCTCACCGAGATTCAAAAGTTACTGCCTTTTGGTCACTTCGGTACCACCGAGATTCACACATCGGTGTCACCGAGTTGGTCACTTTAGGTGTAACGGTTGGATTTTTGGGGATGCCTATATATACCCCTACACCACCACCCACTCGAATCAGAAGCAGTCCGAACTATTCCATACTTGCCCCACCATATTTTCTGAGAGAGAGCCACCTACTCATGTGTTGAGATCAAGCTATTCCATTCCTACCATATGAATCTTGATCTCTAGCCTCCCCAAGTTGCTTTCCACCAAATCAATCTCTTCCACCATAGCCAAATCTGTGAGAGAGTGATTGTGTGTTGAGGAGTCTATCATCTTGAAGCACAAGAGCAAGGAGTTCATCGACATTGCCGAGCCTATTACCTTTTGGAGGGTGGTGCCTCCTAGATTGGTTAGGTGTCGCTTGGGAGCCTCCTACTTCGTGTTGTGGAGTTGAACCAAGAAGTTTGTACGGGCAAGGAGATCGCCTACTTCGTGAAGATCTACCCATAGTGAGGCTAGTCCTTCGTGAACGGAAGCCGTTATGGAATAGTCAAGGTTGCTACTTCGTGGACCCTTATGGGTGGAGGCCTCCGTGGACTCTCGCGGCCGTTACCCTCCGTGGGTTGAAGACTCCATAAACATGGACGTACGATAGCACCACCTATCAGAACCACGGGAAATATCTTCGTGTCTACAAATTGCGTTTGATCTTCCTTCCTACCCTCTAATATACGTGCTTGTTGTTACTTTCCGCTGCTATACTCTTAGACATGCATGTGTAGGGTGTACTTGACTTGCTATCATTGCTAAAATCTGCCAACACTTAAAATTGGGAAAAGGTAGAATTTTTATTTGGTCAAGTAGTCTAATCATCCCCCCCCCCTCTAGACATACTTTCGATCCTACAGATGCAAGATGCCTCGCCACCCCGAGTGGACCGGGCGTCTCCAACCAAGACCCTAACTCCTGTGCAGGGTGCTACTCTGAGGGCCGGAGCCACACTCGGGGACGGCCCGTCAGCCACTCGGTCGATCTCTCCGGTGGCCAACATCTTCATGCTGCATCACGTCCCGGAAGATTAGGTGGGCGCGGGCAAGGAGGCCCTTATCCAGGGGGCACTGATGAACAACCAACTGAAGGAGGCGTACGACGTCAGTGAAGCTTTGAAGAAGAACGTCCGAGTAAGTACTATAGTAAGTACCAACTTTAGTTGGGAATTTTAATCCTCGTCAATTTTTCTTGTAGTTTAGGGTCCCGAGTTGGTTTGCACGGGGCACACCCACTAGGTGTTCTCCCGTTCCAGTGGGGACGCGCTGAGCGCACCCACTGGGTGTAGCCCCCAGGACTGTCGTTGACTGTGGCAGTCGGCGTGATGATCCACAAGTATGGGGGTCAATCGTAGTCCTTTCCATAAGTAAGAGTGTTGAACCCAACAAGGAGCAGAAGGAAATGACAAGCGGTTTTCAGCAAAGTAATTTCTCCAAGCACTGAAATTGTAGGTAATAGATAGTTTGATAGCAAGATAATTGGTAACAAGCAAGTAACGGTAATGGTAAATAAAGTGCAGCAAGGTAGCCCAATCCTTTTGTGGCAAAGGACATGCCAGAACAGTATCTTATAATAGGCAAAGTGTTCTTGAGGGTACACAGGAATTTCATCTAGTCACTTTTATCATGTTGGTTTGATTCGCGTTCGCTACTTTGATAATTTGATATGTGGGTGGACCGGTGCTTGGGTGTTGTTCTTACTTGAACAAACCTCCCACTTATGATTAACCCCCTCGCAAGCATCCGCAACTACGAAAAAAGTATTAAGATAAAATCTAACCATAGCATTAAACGTTTGGATCCAAATCAGCCCCTTACGAAGTAGCGCATAAAGTAGGGTTTAAGCTTCTATCACTCTAGCAACCCATCATCTAATAACTACTCCACAATGCATTCCCTTAGGCCCAAGGATGCTGAAGTGTCATGTAGTCGACGTTCACATGACACCACTAAGGGAATCACAACATACATATCATCAAAATATCGAACACGTATCAAATTCACATGATTACTTGCAACATGACTTCTCCCGTGACCTCAAGAACAAAGGTAACTACTCACAAATAATATCCATGCTTAAGATCAGAGGGGTATTAAATAGCATAATGGATCTGAACATATAATCTTCCACCAAATAAACCATAAAGTAATCAACTACAAGATGTAATCAACACTACTAGTCACCCACATGTACCAATCTGAGGTTCCGGTACTAAGATTGAACACAAGAGATGAACTAGGGTTTGAGAGGAGATGGTGTTGTTGAAGATGTTGATGAAGATTGGCCTCCCAAAGATGAGAGGGGTGTTGGTGATGACGATGGCTTTGATTTCCCCCTCCGGGAGGGAAGTTACCCCGGCGGAATCGCTCCGCCGGAGGGCAAAAGTGCTCCTGCCCAAGTTCCGCCTCGAGACGGTGGCACTCCATCCCGAAAGTCCTCTCCTTATTTTTTCTAGGTCAAAAGACCTTAAATACCAGAAGATGGGCACCGGAGGTGGGCCGTGCTGGGTGGAGCCCTCCGTGGACTCTCGTGACCAGAACTATTCCATACTTGCCCCGCCATATTTTCTGAGAGAGAGCCACCTACTCATGTGTTGAGATCAAGCTATTCCATTCCTACCATATGAATCTTGATCTCTAGCCTCCCCAAGTTGCTTTCCACCAAATCAATCTCTTCCACCATAGTCAAATCTGTGAGAGAGTGATTGTGTGTTGAGGAGTCTATCATCTTGAAGCACAAGAGCAAGGAGTTCATCGACATTGCCGAGCCTATTACCTTTTGGAGGGTGGTGCCTCCTAGATTGGTTAGGTGTCGCTTGGGAGCCTCCTACTTCATGGTGTGGAGTTGAACCAAGAAGTTTGTACGGGCAAGGAGATCGCCTACTTCGTGAAGATCTACCCATAGTGAGGCTAGTCCTTCGTGGACGGAAGCCGTTATGGAATAGTCAGGGTTGCTACTTTGTGGACCCTTATGGTTGGAGCCCTCCGTGGACTCTCGCGACCGTTACCCTCCGTGGGTTGAAGACTCCATAAACATGGACATACGATAGCACCACCTATCGGAACCACGGGAAAAATCTTCGTGTCTACAAATTGCGTCTGATCTTCCTTCCTACCCTCTACTATACATGCTTGTTGTTACTTTCCGCTGCTATACTCTTAGACATGCATGTGTAGGGTGTACTTGACTTGCTATCATTGCTAAAATCTGCCAACACTTAAAATTGGGAAAAGATAGAATTTTTATTTGGTCAAGTAGTCTAATCACCCCCCCCCCTCTAGACATTCTTTTGATCCTACAAGTGGTATCAGAGCTTTGGTCTCCATTGCATTGGTCTCACAACCTAGGAGAGTATGGCGTCTAGTGAGGGAAATTATCACCGTAGAGGTCCGTACTTTGATGGCACAAATTTTGCTAGTTGGAAGCACAAAATGAAAATGCATATTCTTGGTCATAACCCCGTCGTTTGGGATGTTGTTCGTGTTGGCTTGCAAGGTGAATTCTTTGGTGATGGAAAGGAACCGGATCATGAAGCGACCCCAGATGAATTGAAGATGTTGCAATACAACGCTCAAGCATGTGACATTCTCTTCAACTGCCTATGCCCCGAAGAATTCAACAAAATCAGGCGTCTTGAGAATGCAAAAGAGATTTGGGATACTTTGGTTGATATGCACGAAGGTACCGAGTCCGTGAGAGAATCCAAGTTGGATGTTCTTCAAAGTCAGCTTGACAAGTTCAAGATGAAGGATGGTGAAGGAGTCGCAGAGATGTACTCTAGGCTAGCTCTCATCACCAATGAGATTGCCGGCTTAGGAAGCGAAGAAATGACCGACAAATTCATCATCAAGAAGATACTTCGAGCTTTGGATGAGAGATACGACACCGTGTGCACATTGATCCAAATGATGCCCAACTACAAAGATCTCAAGCCTACGGAAGTCATTGGAAGAATTGTTGCTCATGAGATGACACTCAAAGACAAAAAATAGCTTCACAACAAGTCTAGCGGTGCTTACAAAGCCACAAGTGATGCTCCCGCAACTTCAAGCGACAACCTTGTCACCAATGAAGAGATAAGCCTCATGGTCAAGAAATTCAACAAGTTCTACAAGAATAGAGGCAAAGAACGAAGCTCCAACTCAAGATATGAAGAAAAGCGTTCGTCAAGTCGTGACCGAAACTGCTACAATTGTGGGAAGCCCAGACACTACTCCAATGAGTGCACGGCTCCCTACAAACGAAGAGAAGAGTTACCTAGAAGACGAAGCTCAAGGAATGAATCACCTCAAAGAGAGAGAAGGAGTAGAGATGACCGTTATGAACGAAGACCCTCAAGGAGAAGTAGGGACTCGGAGAAGAAGGATAAGTACACCAAGAGCTACACAAGAAGAAGACATCAAGCTCATGTTGGTGAATGGGTTTTCGGCTCCGACTCCGACAACAACTCCGAGAGAAGCTATCACTCCAACTCCGACTATAGTCAAGATGAAGGTGTTGCCGGACTTGCACTAGTGACTACCAACTCCTATGATCTATTTGATTCACCAAATGAAGGGAGTGGAAGTTGCTTCATGGCTAAAGGCCCCAAGGTATCACACCCCGAGTATCTTGATTTCGATAGTGATGAAGATGACTTATTTTGTGATGATGACTTGCTCTTTGATAAAACTAGTGATGTTAGTCAAAATGAACTTGATAATTCTCATGCTAGCCAAGATAAGACGTTTGATGATGATAAGTTGAAAATAGAACAACTAACTAAAGAATTAAACACTCTTAAGTTAGCCCATGAATCTACTCTCGAAGATCATAGAGAGCTTGTAAGGACTCATGAGAAGCTACGCTTCGAGAAGCTCACCTTGGAGCAAGAGCATGAGTTTCTTAAAGCTATGAATGATGATCTCTGAAAGAAGACTTCATCTTATCTAGCCAAACGATTACTCTTGTCTACATTCATGCCACAAGTTAAAACTAGACAAACTAGTAACAAAGGCAAGAAAGGTTCTTCATCTAGTAGCAACAATAAAAATGCTAAACCTAATGATGTTGCTTCTAGTAGTTCTATTGATTCCACTAATGATGATTCTCTTAGCCAAGTTACACTTGAGCAAGAAAACGCTTTATTGAAAGGAATTATAGAGAAAGGTATCTACAAGAGTCTTGCCGAGTGTAAGCAATTTGAGGAGATTGTATGCAAGCACGGAGGATACCAGAAGAACCATGGCATTAGCTACTTCAACGCCAATGGAGTTGAATGGGAAGAAGGTCAATACCCCAAGCCCAAGTTTGTTCCTCAAAAGGAGAAGTATGAACATACTCTCCCCAAGGGAACAAGCTTTCAAGATGACCTTCCACCACAAGACCACAAGCTCAAGGGCAAGAACAAGCTTCAAGAGGACATTGACTCATATGAAGATGAATCCCAAGCTTTGGTGGAGTGGGTTCCCAAGGCTACTTCAAGCTCAACTTCTACAAGGGCCACTTCGACACCAAGGATCATGATACGTCTCCAACGTATCTATAATTTTTGATTGTTCCATGCTATTATATTGTCTGTTCTGGATGTTTTATATGCCTTAATATGCTATTTTATATTATTTTTGGGACTAACCTATTAATCTAGAGCCTAGTGCCAGTTTCTGTTTTTTCCTTGTTTTCGAGTATTGCAGATAAGGAATATTAAACGCAGTCCAAATGGAATAAAATCTTCGGAATGATTTTTCATGGACCAGAAGCAACCCAGAAGACTTGGAGATGAAGGCAGGAGAGCCGCCGTGTGGCGACAAGCCACAGGGGCGCGCCCCCTGGCTTGTGGCCCCACGGCAGCCCTCCTAACCCTATTCTTCGGCCTATAAATTCCCAAATATTCCCTAGATACCAAAAAGAGCCACGAAAATACTTTTCCGCCGCCGGAAGCCTCTGTTCCTGTGAGATCCAATCTTGGAGCCTTTTCCGGTAATCTGCCGGAGGGGGATTCGATCACGGAGGGCATCTACATCAACTCCATTGCCCCTCCGATGATGCGTGAGTAGTTTACCACATACCTTCGGGTCCATAGCTAGTAGCTAGATGGCTTCTTCTCTCTCTTTGCTCTTCAATACCATGTTCTTCATGATCTTCATGGAGATCTATCCGATGTAAAACTCTTTTGCGGTGTGTTTGTCGAGATCCGATGAATTGTGGGCTTATGATCAGCTTATCTATGAATATTATTTGAAACTTCTCTGAATTCTTATATGCATGATTTCATATCTTTGCAAGTCTCTTCGAGTTATTGGTTTGGTTTGGCCAACTAGATTGGTAATTCTTGCAATGGGAGAAGTGCTTAGTTTTGGGTTCAATCTTGCGGTGTCCTCACCCAGTGACAAAGTAGGGGTAGCGAGGCACGTATTTGTATTGTTGCCATCGAGGATAAAAAGATGGGCTTTTCATCATATTGCTTGAGTTTATCCCTCTACATCATGTCATCTTACCTAATGCGTTACTCTGTTCTTCATGAACTTAATACTCTAGATGCAGGCAGGAGTCGGTCGATGTGTGGAGTAATAGTAGTAGATGCAGAATCGTTTCAGTCTACTTGACACAGACGTGATGCCTATATGCATAATCATTGCCTTGGATATTGTCATAATTATTCGCTTTTCTATCAATTGCTCGACAGTAATTTGTTCACCCACCGTATTATTTTCCTTCGTGAGAGAAGCCTCTAGTGAAACCTATGGCCCCCGGGTCTATTTTCCATCTTATACTTTCAGATCTGAAACCAAAAACATCTCGCTGCATTATTTTTACTTTTGTTTTACTTTCCGTTCTAGCAATCTATCATATCTATCTCTATCAGATCTCATCCTTGCAAATAACCATGAAGGGATTGTCAACCCCTTTATAGCGTTGGGTGCAAGTGTTTGATTATTTGTGTAGGTACACCTATTGGGGACTTGCTTGTATCTCCTACTGGATTGATACCTTGGTTCTCAACAACTGAGGGAAATACTTATCTACTTTGCTGCATCACCCTTTCCTCTTCAAGGGAAAACCAACGCATGCTCAAGAAGTAGCAAGAAGGATTTCTGGCGCCATTGCCGGGGAGATCTACATCAAGCCTACCAAGTACCCATCACAAACTCATCTCTTGCATTTACTTTATTTGCCATTTGCCTCTCGTTTCCCTCTCCCCCACTTCTAAAACGATTTTCAGAAAATACCAAAAAGATTTGCCTTTTTTTGCCCTCTTTTTCGTTCGCCTCTTTCCTTCCGGATCTCTTACTTGTTTCTATGACTAGCGCTACTACTTCCCCTTTGTCACCAGATTTTGAAGTTCTATACTTCAAACAAAAACAAGGGGAAAATTTGAAAGATGTCTGGTATAGGCTAATGGAATCTTATCGTATCTCCAACCTAAAAGGAGATGCAAAGGTTTTGCTTAGAAATTTTTACATTGGATTGGCTTTGCATCATAGAGAGCTCTTAGATTTCGCCTCAAAAGGGAATTTTATTGAACTAGATACGAACGCTGCTTATGAAGTTTTGGAGGGGATTTTGGGGGTTCCTCCACTAAAAAAGGGGTTTGTTTTCTCAGAAGAGGGAGTTCAAATTCTCGACAAATTGAGTGACTTACATAAGCACTTGGTCGAGTTACAACAATATCACGAACCCCTTAAACATATTAGTGGAAACCTAAATCGCTTGAATACTTTGATTACCCTTTGCAATAAGCGTTTGGATATTTTGGATATTAAGATGGTTTCTTCTCCTACAAACCCGGGGAAGAGGAAAGAGCCCCCCGGATTTGAGAAGGCCCTCACAAAATTTGCCAATACCAAAGATGACAATACCTAGATCTATTGCGTTATGCCTAGCTAGGGGCGTTAAACAATAGCGCTTGTTGGGAGGCAACCCAATTTTATTTTTATGCTTTTGTTTTTGCTTCTGTTTTTGAGTGTTTTGCACATTATTACCTCTGTAGTAATTGTGTTTTCTTGTTTAAATTAGTGTTTGATCCAAATAAGACCTTTGGGATGGTCTACGGTGTTTGTGATTTGATTTTGCTGAAAAACAGAAACTTTTGCTCTCAGTCCTGGAATTTTGTAAATTCACTGGAACGTGCTTTTGATCTGAAATTTTACACAAGATTGATATACAAATTTCCCTGATTGTCCTAATTTTTCAGAATTTTTGGAGTTACAGAAGTATTCGAAGTCTATAGATTGCTACAGACTGCTCTGTTTTAGACAGATTCTGTTTTCTTTGTGTTGTTTGCTTATTTTGATGTATCTATGGGTTGTATCGAGGGGTATGAACCATGGAGAAGTTGGAATACAGTAGATATTACACCAATATAAATAAAGAATGAGTTCACAACAGTACCTAAAGTGGTGATTTATTTTTCTTATACTAACGGATCTCATCAGTTTTCTGTTGAGTTTTGTGTTGTGAAGTTTTCAAGTTTTGGGTAAAGATTTGATGGACTATGGAATAAGGAGTGGCAAGAGCCTAAGCTTGGGGATGCCCAAGGAACACCAAGCCATATTCAAGGATACCAAAAAGCCTAAGCTTGGGGATGCCCCGGAAGGCATCCCCTCTTTCGTCTTCAATCCATCGGTAAATTTACTTGAGGCTATATTTTTATTCACCACATGATATGTGTTTTGCTTGGAGCGTCTTGTATGATATGAGTCTTTGCTTTTTAGTTTGCCACAATAATCCTTGCTGTACACATCTTTTTGAGAGAGACACGCTGAATCGTGAATTTATTAGAATACTCTATGTGCTTCACTTATATCTTTTGAGCTAGGCAATGTTGGTCTAGTACTTCACTTATATCTTTTTAGAGCACGGTGGTGTGTTATTTTGTAGAAATTATTGAACTCTCGTACCTCACTTACATTATTTGAGAGTCTTTAAAACAGCATGGTAATTGGTTTAGGTTATGAATTTGGTCCTAATATAATGGGCATCCAAGAGGGATATAATAAAAACTTTCATATTAAGTGCATTGAATACTATGAGAAGTTTGATTCTTTGCATATAGTTTTGAGATATGAAGATGGTAATATGAGAGTCATGCTAGTGAGTAATTGTGAATTGGAAGAAATACTTGTGTTGAAGTTTGTGATTCCCGTAGCATGCACGTATGGTGAACCGTTATGTAACGAAGTCGGAGCATGATTTGTTTAATGATTGTGAACCTTTGTGTGAGGGTCGGGAGCGCGCGATGGTTAACTCCTACCAACCTCTCCCCTAGGAGCATGCGTCTAATGCTTTGTTTCGATAACTAATAGACTTTTGCAATAAGTATGTGAGTTCTTTATGACTAATGTTGAGTCCATGGATTATACGCACTCTCACCCTTCCACCTTTGCTAGCCTCTCTAGTACCGCGCAACTTTCGCCGGTGCATCAAACCCACCTTCCTCAAAACAGCCACCATATACTTTCCTCAAAACAGCCACCATACCTACCTATTATGGCATTTCCATAGCCATTCCGAGATATGTTGCCATGCAACTTCCACCGTCCCGTTTTTCATGACATGCACCGTCACTTTCATATTGCATATAGAGTCATATTTTGTTCTAGGTATCGAGTTGTAATTTAATTTTTTTTGAGTTGTAAGTAAATAAAAGTGTGATGATTTTCATTATTAGAGCATTTGTCCCGTGAGAGAAAAGGATGATGGAAGCTATGAATCCCTCACAAGTTGGGATGAGTCTCCGGACTTTACAAATAATAAAAGAGGCCAGCGAAGCCCAAATAAAAAAAAGAGGCCAAAGATGCCCACCAAAATAAAAAAAAGAGAAAAAAATGAGAGAAAGAGAGAAGGGACAATGCTACTATCTTTTTCCACACTTGTGCTTCAAAGTAGCACCATGATCTTCATGATAGAGAGTCTCCTATTTTGTCACTTTCATATAACTAGTGGAATTTTTCATCATATGCACAACCACTTTGTTTTCTTTTTGAGATTTCATACACTTATAGCTCTAGTGCATTCGTTGCATGGCAATCCCTACTCACTCACATTGATATCTATTGATGGGCATCTCCATAGCCCGTTGGTACGCCTAGTTGATGTGAGACTATCTTCTCCTTTTTCCTCGCAACCTCCACCATATTCTATTCCACCTATAGTGCTATATCCATGGCTCACGCTCATGTATTGCGTGAGAGTTGAAAAGGTTTGAGAACATAAAAAGTGTGAAACAATTGCTTGGCTTGTCATCGGGGTTGTACATGATTTAGATACTTTGTGTGGGGAAGATGGAGCATAGCCAGACCATATGATTTTGTAGGGATAACTTTCTAAGGCCATGTTATTTCAAAAGGACACGATTGCCTTGTTGGTATGCTCGAAGTATTACCGTTTTTATGTCAATATTAGACTTTAGTTTTGAATCTTATGGATCTGAATATTCATGCCACAATAAAGAATATTACATGGATAAATATGTTAGGTAGCATTCCACATCAAAAAATCTGTTTTTATCATTTACCTACTCGAGGACGAGCAGGAATTAAGCTTGGGGATGCTTGATACGTCTCCAACGTATCTATAATTTTTTATTGTTCCATGCTATCATATTATCTGTTTTGGATGTTTTATATGCATTAATATGCTATTTTATATTATTTTTGGGACTAACCTATTAATCTAGAGCCTTGTGCCAGTTTCTGTTATTTCCTTGTTTTTAAGTATTGCAGATAAGGAATATTAAATGGAGTCCAAACGGAATAAAATCTTCGGAATGATTTTTCTTGGACCAGAAGCAACCCAGAAGACTTGGAGATGAAGGTAGGAGAGCCGCCGTGTGGCGACAAGCCACAGGGGCGCGCCCCCCTGGCTTGTGGCCCCACGGCAGCCCTCCTAACCCTATTCTTCGGCCTATAAATTCCCAAATATTCCCTGGATACCAAAAAGAGCCACGAAAATACTTTTCCGCCGCCGGAAGCCTCTGTTCCCGTGAGATCCAATCTTGGAGCCTTTTCCGGTAATCTGCCGGAGGGGGATTCGATCACGGAGGGCATCTACATCAACTCCATTGTCCCTCCGATGATGCGTGAGTAGTTTACCACAGACCTTCGGGTCCATAGCTAGTAGCTAGATGGCTTCTTCTCTCTCTTTGCTCTTCAATACCATGTTCTTCATGATCTTCATGGAGATCTATCTGATGTAATACTCTTTTGCGGTGTGTTTGTCGAGATCCGATGAATTGTGGGTTTATGATCAGCTTATCTATGAATATTATTTGAATCTTCTCTGAATTCTTATATGCATGATTTCATATCTTTGCAAGTCTCTTCGAGTTATTGGTTTGGTTTGGCCAACTAGATTGGTAATTCTTGCAATGGGAGAAGTGCTTAGTTTTGGGTTCAATCTTGCGGTGTCCTCACCCAGTGACAAAGTAGGGGTAGCGAGGCACGTATTTGTATTGTTGCCATCAAGGATAAAAAGATGGGGTTTTCATCATATTGCTTGAGTTTATCCCTCTACATCATCTCATCTTACCTAATGTGTTACACTGTTCTTCATGAACTTAATACTCTAGATGCAGGCAGGAGTCGGTCGATGTGTGGAGTAATAGTAGTAGATGCAGAATCGTTTCGGTCTACTTGACACGGACGTGATGCCTATATGCATAATCATTGCCTTGGATATCGTCATAATTATTCGCTTTTCTATCAATTGCTCGACAGTAATTTGTTCACCCACCGTATTATTTTCCTTCGTGAGAGAAGCCTCTAGTGAAACCTATGGCCCCCGGGTCTATTTTCCATCTTATACTTTCAGATCTAAAACCAAAAATACCAAAAATATCTCACTGCATTATTTTTACTTTTGTTTTACTTTCCGTTCTAGCAATCTATCATATCTATCTCTATCAGATCTCATCCTTGCAAATAACCGTGAAGGGATTGACAAGCCCTTTATAGCGTTGGGTGCAAGTGTTTGATTATTTGTGTAGGTACACCTATTGGGGACTTGCTTGTATCTCCTACTGGATTGATACCTTGGTTCTCAACAACTGAGGGAAATACTTATCTACTTTGCTGCATCACCCTTTCCTCTTCAAGGGAAAACCAACGCATGCTCAAGAAGTAGCAGATCCCCATCAAGTTGATGTGGGTCCCCAAGAAGAAGAACTGGAGAAGTTCTTGAGGGGTGACTCCGCCAGTGAAATTCACTCACATTCATTATTGGCAAGAACTAGTTGCAATCAACATCAACATTATGCATTAGTTCAAGGAGTCACACATTCCCTCAAAGGTAAGCAAGGGACAAGGTGATCAACAAATCAATGGACATCATCACATATGCTTTGCACTCCATGTCCATAGATATCCTTGTATTTGTCTCTTGTGTGTTGGGACTAACCCATGTAGGTGAGAAGAGTAAGGAAACAACAAGGATGCTCCCAACTCTTGGTGATCTTCATCAACCTTGAGCATCCACCACTACCTCACCAACATGAAGTCTTCATCGACAAAACCCAAGGTTAGTTTATCCCTCCTATGGGGGATGTCACATCAAGGGGGAGCTTTACTCTAAGACATGAGTTAAAGCATCTCATAGTATGTGACAACATTAAATGCTTTATGTAAAAGTGGTAACCCCACTTGTGCTTAAACGATGAGTATGACCTATGATCAAGTATTCTTACTTGGCTCCTAAGTCAACATACTCATATATAGATGACTCCGTCATCGCCAAAATGCTTGATAGATGCTAGTATGTATGTGCATGTTTGCCATGATTTCATTTGACATCTTATTGTGTGAGCATGTTGGTCTGCATTTACTTATCCATTCGAGGACATCCAATTGTTGCTATTTGGCTCTTGATTTTTCTTTTGCCAATTGGATGGACAAGAATGCCTAGGACCACTCTCTAGCTATCTATGCTTTCTTACCTCATATTCTATATTTGCTGCATCACAAAATTTGAACAAGGACTTTTCGATCTCTCTGTGTGAGGAGCACTCGGAGTTCCGTATCGACAAAGGACTGACCATTAAAACCTCCCAAGTGCATCTCGGTGGAACCAACCCAAAATCTCGGTCTCACCAAATGCCTAGGGTTGATCTGGTTTTCTATCTCGGTACCACCGATTCCATCTTCTCGATTACATCGAGTTTCCCTGTCAGCAGACAGTTGAGGAACTCGGTGACACCGAAAAGTTAGAATCGGTGTCACCGACAGCCATGGGTTTATATAGAGGCGGACCCGACTTTTGTAATCTATTCTTCAACCGTCGCCCCCTCCAAAACCCTTGCTGCCGAACCGAGGCCCTGGTCATCGCCTTCGTCTTCCCGAGCGCCTCCGCCGTTGGAAGTCTCTGCCGTCGACGGAATCCTCTCCCCTGTCGCCGCCGTAGCGTAGTCGTCACCAAGCTAGGGTACGATTTCACCCCCTCATGCGTTCCAACCTCCGATTCTTGCGCATTAGGGCTTCTCCATCAATAATCCACAGTTTGAGATTGATTCATCCACGAGAAACTCCAGTAGAATAGCGAACGAACGATTTTTTAGGTTTTGCCGTCCGCCACATGAATCTCGGTAGAACCGACGCAAAAGAATCGGTAGCACCGATTCGCTTTTCTGGTCGACTGAGAACAGTCTCGGTGAAACCGAGTGCCCATTTTCGGTCTCACCGAAAGTGGTGCCAAGTTTCTGTTATGAAGACTGTCTGTCTCGGTAGGTCCGAAATATTTGCTTCGGTTGTACCGACATACATTTGGCAGAATGCAAAACTTAAGAAATCTTAGTTCAATCTTTTGAAAATGTCTGCATTTTGTGAGGACTCATCCCCTTCCACTCTGCTACACTCTATTCACAGGGTCAGAGATGTCTGCTTCAGATGATAGTCAGAATGATCTCAGAGAGCAGAGTGTTGACATGAGCTCAGGCACTAGTCCTGAGGGGAGCTATGATGATGTTCCTAGTTCTCCTGATTTGCCCAAGGCTGCTACAAGGACAAGAAGGAAGCTCAACTCAGATGAGGAGGATGAGGACTTTATTCCTGAGGAGCTGCCCAAGAAATATGATGCTGCCACTACTTCCAAGAAGAAGAAAGCCATCAGAAAGGAATATGTTAGTTCTGAGTCAGCTAGAGCACCAGAGAGCTCCAGGGCAACTATAACAGTTGAGACTCCCAAGAAGTCTATGCCTAAGAAGGCAGGGGAGAAGAAGAAGAGAGAGAGGACAAAATTTGTTAAAGCTAAAGTTCTTCCATCTACTCCAGAGTATCTAGATGCCGAAGAAGAGGAGGAAGAGCCAGTTGTCAAGGCTCCTCCAAAGAAGAAGACGAAGCTTATGGCAGATGCTATGCCTAAGGCTACCACATCCAAGAGCACCAAGACTGCACCCAAGAAGGTTGTTGCTGCTGAAAAACCCAAGAGGTTCTCCAGAGAGATACCAGCTTCCAGCAAGAACAAGACCTCCACTTTTAGGGAAGCTGAGGATGATGATGATATTACTGCTTTGATGAAGCTAAGACCACACCTTCCAGAGCACAATGCCAGCCACCTGCTTGCTAAAGACATGAAGAAGAGGAAGGACTCTGGTTTGAGGGAATGGAGAGCTATTGATCCATATGCCCAGAGGAGGAAAACAGCTGTGGACTACAGATTTTATACCAAGGAGCAACAAGATTTCTACGAGACAATCTTGCTTGATAAGAGCCCAGCTGTGAGTGACATGAGATATGTTGATTGGAAGTATATCAAGGAGAATCAAGATTACTTCCCAAGTGTTCAGGACAACTTTCACTGCATTGGCTTAGATGAATTTGTTGGCAAGGAATTCACTGCATGGAACGATGAGATGATCATGCAATTCTACTCCACTGCTCACTTCTATGGAGATGGTAGAATTGTATGGATGACTGAAGGAGAAAGGTATGAATCTACTGTTGAGGAATGGGCGGCCGTCTTAGGAGTCCCAAAGGTGGAAGAAGGAGATCTGGATGTCTATTTTGAATCCAAGGAGAGCCACAATGCTATGGCTAACATGTACAATGAGATCCATGCTGCTCATGTGAAGTCTCACAGGCTAGGATCCATCTACTTCCTCCAGGCAGGTCTGCGCACCATCAACACCATCTTGAGGCACACCTTGATGCCTAAGTCTGGAGATGACAAGATGATTAGAGGCTATTCCATCAACATGGTGATCCATCTTGATAGACACACCAGGATAAGGGTGATGGACTTGATAGTAGAGACTGTGAAGAGGGTTGCTGCCGATCAGAAGCGCTCATGCTGCTATGCACCCTACATTCAGATGCTCATCAACTCCAAGCTGGAGAAGCACATCTTTGCTCTTGATAGGCCACATTTGCCCTTACAACCAGATCTTGAGGACAAAGTTGTGGTGATGAACCCAGATCATCCCACCTCAGCTGCAGCACAGGCAGAGGCAGAGGCAGCTAGAGCCACCACTGCTCAAGTCCCTAGATCCAGGAATGAGCAAATGGATCTCTTGATCAGTACCGTTCAGGGCATGCAGAAGGATATCAAGGACATCTTGGAGAATCAGCATAGTCTTGTGAGGATCATGGAGAATAGGATCAAGACACTCAATGACAAGGTGGATGGGCTAACCAAGACCGTGAACGAGCTCAAGAAGGAAGTTGATAGCGTGCCCAGTCCCGACACTATAGATGATGAGGATGACTCTCCTCTCAGGCCAGGCACTCAGTTCACTACTCAGGCCAGATCAGCCACAGTGCCAGCTCCAGAGTTGAGGCCTTCTTTATCAGCACCTGCTACAGCCTCTTCAGCTCCATCAGCTCCTCCAGTACCTCCCGTTGCTACACTAACTCCATCCATGACGTCTGCCGACATCTTCGCCGACGCAGTTCCCTCGACTCCTTCATCGACCACCGGAGGAGATCAGCCCCAGAAGAACGATTAGCTATATACCTTTGAACTTTTTGGTAACTTGTTGCCAAAGGGGGAGAAGATGTATATAGATCTTTAGGCTTCGAGAGAGAGAGCGTTGCTCTTTATCGCTTTTCAAAAACATTTGATCTTTTGGTTTGATTGTGTTGAACTTTGTTGGTGTTTGATCATACACTTGATGTGTATTGCTACTACTTTCTATCATTATGATGCTTATGAGATGATCATTCACCTTTCCTTGATTGTGTTGTCCTATGATATTCATTCTTATTATTCTCGCACACCACCAAGTTGTATGTGACATGAAAGAGTGCCCTATGTACCTAATCAATTGTGCATTTGCATTCAAACGCAAATTTAAAATAATGCACAAATTTAGGGGGAGCTCTTGCTTATCACATACTTCTCAAAGCGACGATTATATTCATTGATTATATCATATGTCGAAGCTTTGATCTATATATTGTCATCAATTACCAAAAAGGGGGAGATTGAAAGCACATTTGCTCCCTTGGTGGTTTTGGTAATTAATAACAACATATATGTCATTGAACTAATGTTTTCACTAAGCATATTTCAGGAAAAGTTCAATGATAGGGATGGCAAAAGGATTGTTGAAAACCCCAAGATGCAAGGAAATGGATTGGCAAAGCTTCAAGCAAGAGGACTCTACATTTTACTTTGTGAGAAATCACTTTGAGTCCATAGGAAAGCCAATACTATTAAAAGGGGGTAAGGTACTGTTGGTGAACAAGATGCTCCACGTGCACAAGAGATAGTCACCAAAAACACCCACAAACTCTTCCACAAAAGTCTGTCTGATGAGGATGCCTACCCTAGGTAGGGTCATGGACCTGACATCTGGGGCCCACCAATGGTCCCATGACAGCATCAAAACTCAGAAGAAGAAATGCACTCGGGAAGATCTGAAGGTTCACTCGGATCATCAAGAAGGCGCACTCGGTTGAACTCATCTGCACTCGGACAACGAGAGCTCAACGGTCAGAAGACATAGCGTTGAGTTAGATGAAACGACGTCCTCCGGGATTGATTAATCGGGCGTTACCTGTAACGTATTAGTTAAAGCGGCAGTGTAACTAGCTCTAACTACCATTCAATGCAGCGTTCAGTTGGTGGTGGCGCACTCTATATAAGCCACCACCAGACGCTGTAGCAGGGTTCCGACACCTGTATTCCCATATACACCCATAAGCTAAGCAACACCAGCCTCAGGGCTCGACACGTAGGGCTTTTATCACTTCTGAGTGAGGCCTGAACTCGTATACTTCCGAGTGTCACACCTGAGTCGTAGCTAGACAACGCTCCTCCATTCGTACCACTAGTTCTATTGTCAGGGACATTCCCACGACATTTGGCGCCCACCGTGGGGCAGCACATCTAGCGAATTTCGGCGCAGGTGGAATTTCCATCTTCTTGTTCATCATGAACACTTTTGGCGGCGAGATCTTCTTCGGGTCACTCAGTTTCGCCGTCGACGATTCGGCGTGGCTGCAAGAAGCACCGCTGGACGCAGTTGCATTGCCTGCTCGCGGCGCCGTGCACTTTAGCGCGGCGACGTTCGGAGTTCTTCTCCGGCAGCCATCCACGCCTTATCGACCGGTCTCTCCTACACGCTTTGCGGCATTCCGCCGGCGCTCTGGGCGCTCCAGGCTGCAGCGTTGGATCAAGCACGCTGTGGCAGCGCAGGCCGCGGGGCAGCAAATGGCTGCACTCGAAGCCGACGAGGCCGTGCACTGCTTGTTTTCTTCTTCGGGCGACGACTCCTCCGACGCCGCCGAGTGCGAGAGCAGCGGAGATGTGGCAGAGGTCTTCATGGCCGGACCGTCCCGAGACGCTGTGCCTCCAAAGCATTCGGCCGAAGGCGCTCGTGATCGGGACGGCGATCATCGTGACGCCAGTACCGACGGGTACGTCCCCCGACCGCTCACTCGGGAGTAGCGGGAAGAACTCAGGCGCAGAAACGATGAGGTTCTTCAGACACCTATTGCGGGGAACACCCCCGAGCAAATGGCCCTTGAGGCCGTTTGCCAAGCCACTCTGGCCGAGCGTGAGCGTCTCGAGCGGCTACAACAGTCACTCGACGAGCGCGCGGCAAGGGATCTACCCAGTTCCAGCCGCAGCCGCCGCCAGCTAACGTTCACAAAGGAGCACCCGTACACCATCCCAACGATGCGTACCCCTTTGTTGAACCTGGCAGCGGCCACTCAGATCGCTGATTCGATCCAGCCGTCCAATTCGGCGGCAGGAGAAGGCATTCGGCAGATCCAGGCACTGCTGAAGACCGCCCTTCAGCAAAATTCAGAGGTATCGCAATCTCACCAACGCATTCACAACGAATCCACTCGGGCGGATACTGTGCAGTCAGCTCACAGTCCTCTTGCACCGAGGAGAGACCCGCGGACTCCTCCTCATCCAAGAGGCCAGTACGGAGGACGCAGGCACGATGACCGCGATTTCAGTCGGACTCCCCCTCCGAGGGGCGGTCCGCATGGTCAACGTCCGTATGACGGAGGCTATCCACTCGGAAGAAACCGTGAGCAGAGCCCTGTCAGACACAGAGGCTATGATGCCCATTGGGACATCACTCAGCGAGTGGTTGATCGGAACAGATATGACAGGGACCGAGCGAGTGGTTGGGGAGTTACCGGTCTCGAATGTTTCAGCAGATACATTCGGGAGGCGGAGATACCCCCCAATTACCGATTGGCAACCGGGATTGGAAAGTTCAACGGTGAGTCCAAGCCAGAGACTTGGCTCGAAGATTATCGAGTCGCTGTCCAGATCGGCGGTGACAATGATTACGTCGCCATGAAGCACCTTCCGCTCATGTTGGAAGGGTCTGCACGGGCGTGGCTAAATCAGCAGCCCGCCAATTGCATTTACTGCTGGGACGACTTGGCCCGAGTGTTTGTCAAAACATTCGAGGGCACTTACAAGCGTCCGGGGGGTCTGACGGAACTCCAGCACTGTGTTCAGAAGAACAACGAGACTCTCCGAGAGTACATACAGCGTTGGACCACACTGCATAACACTGTGGAGAACATCACCGAGCACCAAGCCGTGTGCGCCTTCAAGGCAGGCACTCGGTATCGGGAGTTGGTCCTGAAGTTCGGTCGGTCTGGGGATATGTCCCTCAGTCGGGCCATGGAGATTGCCAACAAGTACGCCAATGGCGAAGAAGAAGACCACCTCCGAAGCGGCAAAGCCAGAGCCGGCAACGCCCCTCAATCGGGACAACGCCGGAAAGAATCAGAAACGGAAAGCTGACACCTCGGCAAAGCTGAAGTCGCAGCTGTCCAAGGGCAAGGGCAAAGCAAGCCGAAGCCCAAAAAGAAGAAGAAAGAGTGGACTCCCAAGAAGAAGTCCGAGTATAAATCCGACATCCTTGATCAGCCGTGCCAGATTCATACCAAGACGGATGAAGAAGGCAACGTTGTGCTTCCGAAGCACACCACTCGGGAATGTCGCCTACTAAAGCAGGAGATGGGCGCTGAGCCCTCGGGTGAGAAGATTGATGTCGAGGAAGAGGAGGATACTTCCGAGTATCCGAAAATTGACAAGGTCATCAATGTGATTTTCGCTGATGTAGAAAGCAGAAGACAGCTCAAAGTAATCAATCGGGAAGTCAATATGGCGGTTCCGGCTGTCACCAAGTACCTCAACTGGACGAAGATGCCCGTCACCTTCGACCAGTCGGATCACCCGCCCTACATCGCCACCCCCGGGAGGCAAGCGCTGGTCGTTGACCTAGCGGTGGGTGGAGTCCGACTGCGCAAAGTCCTAATGGACGGAGGCAGCGGACTTAACATCATATATGCCGACACGCTCAACGCTATGGGCATTCCGATGTCCCGATTGAGCAAGAGTAACATGCATTTCCATGGGATAGTCCCTGGGAAGAAGGTCGAATCACTCGGTCAGATCACGCTGGACGTGGTATTCGGCGGTGAAAAGAATTTCCGAAAGGAAAAGCTGACTTTTGAAGTGGTCGACTTTCGCAGTGCGTACCACGCTATCTTGGGTAGGCCCGCCGACGCACGTTTCATGGCCAGACCATGTTACGTGTATCTCAAGCTCAAGATGCCAGGGCCTAAAGGCGTGATCATAGTCACTGGCGATCGGATTCTTGCCGAAGAGTGCCTGCAGCAGGGCACGAAGATATCCAGTGAACAAGTGCTGGCAGCCGAACTGGAAGGATACAAGAAGGAGGTGGACACGGATGATCTGCTCAGGTCGAAGCGACCAGCTTCAGAATCAGCCTTCCAATCGTCTGGTGAGATCAAACAAGTTCATGTCCATCTGAGTGATCCGAGTGTCGCCCCGACGAACATCTCCACTTCACTCGGAGACAAATAGGAAGCCGAGCTCATCCAGTTCCTCCGTGAGAACTGGGACATCTTCGCATGGAAGCCCTCTGACATGCCTGGTGTACCCAGGGAACTGGCTGAGCACCGACTCCGAACCGACCCCAAGGCCAAGCCAGTCAAGGAGTACTTGCATCGATCCTCCGTCGAGAAGCGCAAGGCGATTGGTCAAGAGATAGCTCGGCTTCTCGCTGCCGAGTTCATTCGCGAGATCTACCACTCCGAGTGGCTCGCGAATGTGGTCCTAGTGCCGAAGAAGGATAAGTCACTCCGTATGTGCATTGACTTCAAACATCTCAATCGGGCCTGCCCGAAAGATCATTTTCCTTTGCCTAGGATAGATTAAATAGTGGACTCAACAGCCGGATGTGAACGTCTGTCGTTCCTAGATGCGTACTCTGGGTACCACCAGATCCGAATGTTTGGCCCTGATGAAATAAAAAACAGCCTTCATCACCCCATTCGGGTGTTTTTGCTATATCACGATGCCATTCGGTTTGAAAAATGCTGGAGCCACTTTCATGCGCATGATCCAGAAGTGTTTGCAGAAACAAATCAGTCAGAATGTGGAGGCTTACATGGACGACATCGTGGTCAAGTCTAGGAAAGGTTCCGACCTCCTGACTGACCTCGCGGAAACCTTCGCAAACTTACGCCGTTTCGGGATCAAGTTGAATCCAGCTAAATGCACATTCGGAGTTCTCGCCGGAAAGTTACTCGGTTTTCTCGTTTCCGAACGGGGAATCGATGCTAACCCTAACAAAATCGGTGCTATCGTTCGTATGAAGCAGCCAGAGCGGTTACACGATGTGCAGAAGTTGGCAGGACGCCTCGCGGCCCTGAGCCAATTCATCTCAAGACTCGGAGAGAAGACTCTTCCTCTCTACCGATTGATGAAGAAATCTGATAAATTCGAGTGGACCGATGAAGCGCAAGCCGCATTCGCTGAGCTCAAGGCATTGCTTTCCACCCAGCCGGTGTTAGCTGCTCCGCGCAGCCAGGAACGTCTACTCCTGTACATTGCGGCGACCAGTCAGGTGGTGAGCACAGTCCTTGTAGTGGAGCGAGAAGAGCCAGGAAAAGCATACACAGTTCAAAGACCCATATATTACATCTCATAAGTGCTAACTCCTTCCAAGCAGAGGTACCCGCACTACCAGAAGTTGGTTTACGGTATTTACCTAACTGCAAAGAAGGTAATCCACTACTTCCAAGATCACTCGGTCACGGTCGTCAGCAGTGCTCCCCTGTCGGAAATCTTGCATAACAGGGATGCCGCTGGCCGAGTGGCGAAGTGGGCAATCGAGCTCCTTCCGCTGGAGATAAAATTCGAAGCCAAGAAAGCAATCAAGTCCCAAGCATTGGTTGATTTTATGGCCGAGTGGATTGAGCAGGAGCAACCAATCCCGAGTGTTCCCGAACACTGGACCATGTTCTTCGATGGTTCCAAGATGCTCAATGGCTCGGGGGCTGGCGTGGTTCTTGTCTCTCCCAAGGGAGACCGACTGAATTACGTTCTCCAGATCCATTTTGACTCATCAAACAATGAGGCCGAATACGAAGCTCTCTTGTATGGGCTCCGCATGGCCATCTCACTCGGCATTCGTCGGCTGATGGTTTATGGTGATCCGAACCTTGTTGTCAATCAAGTGATGAAAGAATGGGACATTCGGAGTCTAGCAATGACCGGATACTACAATGCAGTCAGGAAGCTGGAGAAGAATTTTGAAGGCCTGGAGCCGCACCACATCCCTCGTGCGAAGAATCAAGCAGCAGACGATCTGGCGAAGATCGGATCCACTCGCCGGGCAGTCCCGAGTGACGTTTTCCTCGAGCATCTGCGTGCTCCGACAATCGCAGAAGATCCTTTTACAGAGGAGCCCCCGCAAGCAGTCGGTCCTTCCGATCCGACTGAGGTTGAAGTTCCAGCTATAGTGGATCTGGTCTACGAAATGCTGGTGGTCACTCCGGAGTGGACTCAACCTTATTTGGCATATTTGCTCAGGCAAGAACTCCCGGATGACGAAGAAGAAGCCCGTCGGATCGTCCGTCGATCCAAGTCATTCGAAGTCATGGGAGAACAGTTGTACAAGAAAAGTACCACAGGAGTCATCTAGAAGTGCATCTCTCCAGAAGAGGGGCTTCAAATCTTACATGAAGTCCACTTGGGAACTTGCGGCCACCACGCGTCCTCTCGGACTTTAGTCACTAAAGCTTTCCGAGCGGGTTTTTATTGGCCCCGAGCCAATGAAGCCGCAAAAGACCTGGTTGACATGTGTGTTGGATGTCAATTTTACAAGAACAAGTCTCACAAGCCAGCGTCAGCGCTCAAGACAATCCCGATCACGTGGCCATTTGCGGTGTGGGGCCTTGATATGGTCGGTCCCTTACGGACTAGGTCGAGTGGATTCACACATCTGCTCGTCACGGTTGACAAGTTCACCAGATGGGTCGAGGCAAAGCCTATCAAGAGCTTGGATGCTGGCACAGCTGTCAGTTTCATTCGGCAAATCATCTTCAGGTTTGGCGTGCCTCATGATATCATCACAGATAACGGGAAGAACTTTGACGCAGATGAATTCAAGCAATTTTGTTTCTCTCAAGGCATTCGGGTCAACTATGCCTCAATGGCTCACCCGCAGTCGAATGGTCAAGCCGAGTGCGCCAATGGCATGATTCTGCAAGGCCTGAAGCCTCGATTGATGAGAGACTTAAAATACCCTGCTGGAGCTTGGGTTGAAGAGTTGCCTTCCGTCTTATGGGGCATTCGGACAACTCCAAACCGCTCTACAAAGTGCACACCTTTCTTCATGGTGTACGGGTCAGAGGCAGTACTCCCGAGTGATCTTCAGCACAATTCCCCCCGAGTGGAACTATATGATGAAGCTGAAGCGGAAACTGCTCGACAAGATGGCCTCGGCCTTCTGTAGGAAGAAAGAGAGCTAGCCCTCATCAGATTGACGCTTTATCAGCAAGATTTGAGGCGCTATCATGACAGACACATCCAACCCCGAGCCTTTCAAGAAGGGGATCTTGTTCTCCGACTGGATCAGCAGAGACCCCACAAACTCGTGCCTCCATGGCAGGGGCCGTTTGCAATCTCCAAAGTCTTGCATAACGGGGCCTACCGGCTTTACAACATCAAAGATGACGTAGAAGAGCCCCAAACTTGGAACGCAGATCTGCTTCGCAAGTTCTACACCTAGAACACAACTATCTTTAGTTTATTATTTCAGTAATGAACTGAGTGATCTCAATGAATAAAGTTTTATTTCATTATATCTTGTTGAAATTTGGCTGCTACCTCCGGTGGGTATGAAAAACACTTAGCTGCAAACCTGATTTTGCCTAAGTACAAATCACTCCAAGTGAAGGTCCAGCCCACACTCGGGGGCTTAGCCGCGGCTCCATGTCGCCTAAGTTAGAAGTCTCTCTGAGTGTGGAAACCCCTCCACACTCGGTTGTCAAGATGAACAGGACCATCATTGTTCGTCTAAGGACAAACTACTCCGAGTGAGGGTCCAGCCCACACTCGGGGGCTTAGCCGCGGCTCCGTGTCGCCTAAGTTAGAAATCTCTCTGAGTGTGGAAACCCTCCACACTCGGTTGTCAAGATGAACAGGACCATCATTGTTCATCTAAGGACAAACTACTCCGAGTGAGGGTCCAGCCCACACTCGGGGGCTTAGTCGTGGCTCCGTGTCGCCTAAGTTAGGAGTCTCTCTGAGTGTGGAAACCCCTCCACACTCGGTTGTCAAGATGAACAGGACCATCATTGTTCGTCTAAGGACAAACTACTCCGAGTGAGGGTCCAGCCCACACTCGGGGGCTTAGCCGCGGCTCCGTGTCGCCTAAGTTAGAAATCTCTCTGAGTGTGGAAACCCTCCACACTCGGTTATCAAGATGAACGGGACCATCATTGTTCGTCTAAGGACAAACTACTCCGTGTGAGGGTCCAGCCCACTCTCGGGGGATTAGCCGTGACTCCGTGTTGCCTAAGTTAGAAATCTCTCTGAGTGTGTAAACCCTCCACACTCGGCTGTCAAGATGAACAGGACCATCATTGTTCGTCTAAGGACAAACTACTCCGAGTGAGGGTCCAGCCCACACTCAGGGGCTTAGCCGCGGCTCCGTGTCGCCTAAGTTAGAAATCTCTCTGAGTGTGGAAACCCTCCACACTCGGCTGTCAAGATGAACAGGACCATCATTGTTCATCCAAAGCCAAATTACTCCGAGTGAGGGTCCAGCCCACACTCAGGGACTTAGCCGCGACTCTGCATCGCCTAAGTTAGAACCATCCGGAACCAAAGATCGGATAAAAGCCAAAACAAACAAGGGCTGCATCATTCGGATCGAAAAGTACAGATAAAGGTTCAAACAGCGGGAGCCTCAGGCTCACTTAAAGTTTCATGGTTACAGCAACCACTTGGCATTCCGAGGCAAATACTTAAAAAGAGTTTAAGAACCAGACGATCACTCGGGTGGAGGCACTGCTTCCACGAAGGTGTCCAGGTCGATGTTGTCCGCTATCCGAGTGGCAGCTTCCATGAACATCTCCATGAAGTCGTCAATCGTGGCGTTCTTCTTATTGGCCACCTCAAGGGACTTCAATTTCTTCTCGTCCACCCCCTTGCAGTGGATACGGACCAACGAAAGAGCTATGTTAGCACCGGCCTAGGCCGCAGATTTCTTCCAGTCTTTCACTCGGCTCGGCACTGCCTTCACTCGAGCTAACACAGTTTCCAGATCCTTCGAAGGCTCGTCGTCAGAAAACACGTCGCGGTCAATCGCAGAAATGGCGTTGCCCAGTGCCCTGATGTACATAGCCACTTGCTCAACGCGTTCCTCCAATCGGAGCACGCTCATGGCGGCGCTGTCCTTGAGTAAACCTTGGGTGGGATCCAGCTCCTTCTCAATTTTGTCTGTTTCCTCCGCCACATCGTCGCAAAATGCTGATTCGGAAAAATGAGGGAAGAAGTCAGGCACATACAAATTACACTCGGCTTAATCAAACTCAATGAAAGCCACTCGGGAACATTACCTTTGAGTTTTTCATTGGCCTCGCCACTGAATTCCTCGACGTATTCCTCCAGCTCAGCTTTCTTGGCGGCGATGTGGTCGAGTTTGGATTGCCACTCGGTTTGCAGCTTCTTCAAATCAGCAAGCTCTTGGGCCGACTTCTGAACGGCAGCCTCCAATGCTTTTTTCTCCTCCTCCAGCTTTCCGACTGACTTCAGTTTTTCCTCGGCTTCCTTGGCCTTGCGAGTAGCTTCCTTCTGAGCGGCCACCAGTTCAGTGTCTTTCTTCTCAAGAGTGGTCTTCACAGTTTCTAAAGAAATAGAATTCCCCAGCCTCTTGACAAGTTCACGATTTTCTCTAGGAAAAGCTGATGAAGCATACTCAGTCGGATGGGAAGGGGAGCAACTACCATTACATTCGAGTAGGAAGATATTACCTTCAAGGGTCTTCCTCTCTTCCTCCAGTCGGGCATTCTTGGTCTTCTCAGCGTCGAGGCTAATGCGCAGGTCCAGCACCTCCTTTTCCAGGGTCTTGTAGTGGCTTCCGAGCTCACAAACAGACTGTAAAACAGATTCGAAACAAAGCATGATTGGTTAGGACTTTGACCCAGATTCTAAGACTACCGCCGACTGCTTCAGTCGACGGCAGTCTCGGGGACTACACCCAGTGGGTGCGCTCAGCGCGCCCCCACTGGAAAATAAAATAAAAACAAAGTATTCATTTGGATGGAATTTGCATAGAATTCATTCGGATGAACCGAGCAGGATATTCACTCGGACTCTAAGACTCCCACCGACTGCTACAGTCGACGGCAGTCTCGGGGACTACACCCAGTGGGTGCGCTCAGCGCGCCCCCACTGGAACTTAACTACACTCAGCGGGTGTACTCAGTTTCAAATTCTCACAAGACGGAAAATTGAAAAAGGGTACTTACAAGAGTACTTACTCGGACATTCTTCTTCAGGGCTTCACTCGCATCGTACGCCGTCTTCAGTCGGTCACTCATTATCTCCAGTTGCACTAGCGCCTCCTTGCTCGCTCCCACTTGGTCCTCCGGGACATGGTGCAGGGCAAAGATATTGGGCGTAGAGGAAGTCAGCAACTGAGATGTAGACCCGGTTCCGAGTGCCGCTCCGGCTCCCGAGCCGGTCTCTTGTGTGAGCACCAAAGTATCGGCAAGTGATGGCTCCTGCATCATGGCGTCTGCGTCTATCAGAGTGGTCTATGGATCAATCTTGTCGGTTGCATCAAGGTCAATCACCTCTCGGGGAGCTGCAAACAAGCAAGTCACTCAAAGGTACTCGGAAATATACTGGATTACCGAGAAAGTTCAGCACTTAGCCTTCGAGGACGCAACATCAACGTCAGCCAGCTCTTTCTCCAAGGTTTGGGGATCAGGTGATGCAGTCGAAGTGTCAGCCCTGCAAAGGAAACACCCGGATTTTTATCACTCGGATAGATATACACAGCTACTGTCAAGAATAGAATCACTTACGCTGAAGCCACTGGGATAGCCATCTTGATCTTCGGGATCAGAACCGCTTTCCGAGGTTTGGTTGCAGCAATTTTGGGCTGCTTCGTCGTCTTCTCAGGAGGAGAAGCAAGTTCTTCTCGACCGCGTTTCGCAGCACGTGTTGCAAGGGCGGGTCCACTCGGCTTGGCAGTCCTGGATCCTTTGGGCCCTCCCCCACGGATTCCCAAGTCATGATGCGCCTTGGAGTGGGTTTCAGGCACTCGATCTTCCGAGCGTGACGACTCCGCTTCATCACCATCTTCTGAGCCCTCTTCGTCGTCTTCCTCGTCGTCTTCACCTCCACCGGACTCGTCATCCTCTCCAGCTTCAGCTGCATCGTCCGGATGTTCAGTGTCGCTGGCGACATCAACCGGACCTCTAACCACGAGTGGCACCAAACTGCTCATCTGAGTGAAAGCCTGCCGAATGAAAGACAAAGACTGTCGGGTCAGTTTCGACACACATATGAATTTCACTCGAATGCGAACACTCGGGATTTACCTCGTTTGCCGGGTTCAGCACTGAGAGTGGAGCCACTAGCCGACTCCCCCTGGGGTTGTCGCGTGCCGGTGTAATCGCCTTGATCTTGGCTTCCACCTCTTCGTCCTTGAGCTCCTTCGGGTGAGTTCAAGTGGAGTCATCCGGCCCAGAGTATTCCCACATGGGGTGACCTCTGGCTTGCAGCGGTTGTATCCTCCTCTGGAAGAAGACCTCCAGCAGGTCGAGACCATTGACACCTTTTTGCACCAGAGCCACTAGCGCTATCACTAAGATGTCTACTTCAGTCTTCTCTTCTTTGGTCACTGTCAGTCGGGGAACTAGCCGAATGCAGTCTGAAGTATACGGCGGGAGACCCGGCTGACCCTCACCGACTAGAATGTCGTGGCAATAGAACCAATTCTCCTGCCACCCCTTTACCGAATCAGGGAATGTCAACTTCGGGAAACATCCCTTGCCTCGCAACTGGATTCCGAGTCCCCCACACAATTGGGCCACATTGGTCTTATCCTCCGACCGAGTGGGTTTCTTCACTGTCATCATTCGGCAGGTGAAGAGGTGTTTAAACAAACCCCAATGGGGGTGGCAGCCCAAGAAGTTTTCGCACAAAGAGATATACGCAACTAAGTACGCTACGGCATTTGGGGGAAGATTATGAAGTTGAGCACCGAAGAAGTTCAGAAACCTTTGGAAGAAAGGGTGCGGAGGCAGAGAAAAACCTCGCTCGAGGTGGGGTACCAAGAGCACGCGCTCGTCCCCCTTCGGCGATGGTTCCTCTTCATCCGGCCCCGGTAATCGCCAGCTCCCCTCACGCACGAGTCCGTCAGCCTCCAGATCGAGCATCCGAGCCTTGATCACCCGCGACTGGAGCCACTCGCCTTGTGTCCATCCAACCGGCGCTCCGGCGCTGGAGGAGGACGCACGCGCGCTCTTCTTCGCTCGCTCGGCCTTTGCAGTCGCGGACGCCGTGCGCATCTTCGCCGATGAGTTCAAGACAGCTTTCGGTGGTGGAGAGAAAGGAGGAGCGCGAGAGGGCGTCGGAGAAGGCGAGGAATTGGGGAAATGAGATATGTTCTCGCCCAAACAGTGTTTCCCGCTATTTATACTAAAAATTCGGTGCAATCTCGGGCCGTCAATCTGCGAACGAAGGGAGATCTCCAAATCCATTGTTCAGTGTATCTGGGACGCGTGGCGTGATTTTCGGCGTGGTTATCGAGGCGCCGTGCCCATATCCCCAATAACTTCAGGACGTGACCATTCCGCCGCGCGCCCGCGCGTAGTTTCGGCGATTTGGAACGCACGGAAATCCCTCCGTGCTCAAAGGAGATGAGCTCCACGTCGCGAACAATCCTGATGACGCTCTCCTACGAACCGAGTGAAAGGTTCACGTCAGCTCGCCACTCGGATTAAACATCGTTATGGTTTTCATCAAAACATTGATCCTGAATCCATCTTGGTTTGAGGCCGAGTGGGAGACGACATGATCGTTTCTCAATCTTCTCCGAAAGATCATCGATGCCACCGAGTGTCGGTCACTCGACTTATAAAACCTCATGGATTCGGGGGCTACTGATGAGGATGCCTACCCTAGGTAGGGTCATGGACCTGACATCTGGGGCCCACCAATGGTCCCATGACAGCATCAAAACTCAGAAGAAGAAATGCACTCGGGAAGATCTGAAGGTTCACTCGGATCATCAAGAAGGTGCACTCGGTTGAACTCATCTGCACTCGGACAACGTGAGCTCAACGGTCAGAAGACGTAGCATTGAGTTAGATGAAACGACGTCCTCCGGGACTGATTAATCGCGCGTTACCTGTAACGTATTAGTTAAAGCGGCAGTTTCTGTAACTAGCTCTAACTACCATTCAATGCAGCGTTCAGTTGGTGGTGGCGCACTCTATATAAGCCACCATCGGACGCTGTAGCAGGGTTCCGACACCTGTATTCCCATATACACCCATAAGCTAAGCAACACCAGCCTCAGGGCTCGAGACGTAGGGCTTTTATCACTTCCGAGTGAGGCCTGAACTCGTATACTTCCGAGTGTCACACTTGAGTCGTAGCTAGACAACGCCCCTCCATTCGTACCACTAGTTCTATTGTCAGGGACATTCCCACGACACTGTCCAAAGCCAAATATCCAAAATTGGTGCAACCAACAATTCCCACTCGGTGCCACCGATTCCCAAACTCAGACAGACCCATGCCAAACCCTAGCACATCGGTGAAACCAATTCCACTTCGGTGCCACCGAGTTCAGTTGCCAACTTTCTGTTTAGCCATTTTCAGTCTTCGGTACCACCGAGTTTTGCCAGTCGGTCTCACAGTTTTTGGACCAACTCTCTGGATAGCCATTCACAAGAATCGGTACCACCGAGAATTGTGAATCGGTGCCACCGAGTTTTTGGACCAACTCTCTTGTAAGCCATGGTCAAGAATCGGTACCACCAAGATGTGAGAATCGGCATCACCGAGTTGTGCAATCTGGCCGTTGGTCACCTAATCGGTACCACCGAGATTTATATATCGGTCTCACCGAGATTCAAAAGTTACTACCTTTAGGTCACTTCGGTACCACCGAGATTCACACATCGGTGTCACCAAGTTGGTCACTTTAGGTGTAACGGTTGGATTTTTGGGGATGCCTATATATACCCCTTCACCACCACCCACTCGAATCAGAAGCACTCAGAACTATTCCATACTTGCCCCACCATATTTTCTAAGAGAGAGCCACCTACTCATGTGTTGAGATCAAGCTATTCCATTCCTACCATATGAATCTTGATCTCTAGCCTCCCCAAGTTGCTTTCCACCAAATCAATCTCTTCCACCATAGCCAATTCTGTGAGAGAGTGATTGTGTTTTGAGGAGTCTATCATCTTGAAGCACAAGAGCAAAGAGTTCATCGACATTGCCGAGCCTATTACCTTTTGGAGGGTGGTGCCTCCTAGATTGGTTAGGTGTTGCTTGGGAGCCTCCTACTTCGTGTTGTGGATTTGAACCAAGAAGTTTGTACGGGCAAGGAGATCGCCTACTTCGTGAAGATCTACCCATAGTGAGGCTAGTCCTTCGTGGACGGAAGCCGTTATGGAATAGTCAAGGTTGCTACTTCGTGGACCCTTATGGGTGGAGCCCTCCGTGGACTCTCGCGACCGTTACCCTCTGTGGGTTGAAGACTCCATAAACGTGGACGTACGATAGCATCACCTATCGGAACCACGGGAAAAAATCTTCGTGTCTACAAATTGCGTTTGATCTTCCTTCCTACCCTCTACTATACATGATTGTTGTTACTTTCCGCTGCTATACTCTTAGACATGCATGTGTAGGGTGTACTTGACTTGCTATCATTGCTAAAATCTGCCAACACTTAAAATTGGGAAAAGGTAGAATTTTTATTTGGTCAAGTAGTCTAATCACCCCCCCCCTTCTAGACATACTTTCGATCCTACAGATGCAAGATGCCTCGCCACCCCGAGTGGACCGGGCGTCTCCAACCAAGACCCTAACTCCTGTGCGGGGTGCTACTCTGAGGGCCGGAGCCACACTCGGGGCCGGCCCGTCAGCCACTCTGTCGATCTCTCCGGTGGCCAACATCTTCATGCTACATCACGTCCTGGAAGATCAGGTGGGCGCGGGCAAGGAGGCCCTTATCCAGGTGGAACTGATGAACAACCGACTGAAGGAGGCATACGACGTCAGTGAAGCTTTGAAGAAGAACGTCCGAGTAAGTACTATAGTAAGTACCAACTTCAGTCAGGAATTTTAATCCTTGTCAATTTTTCTTGTAGTTTAGCGTCCTGAGTGGGTTTGCACGGGGCACACCCACTAGGTGTTCTCCCGTTCCAGTGGGGGCGCGCTGAGCGCACCCACTGGGTGTAGCCCCCAGGACTGTCGTTGACTGTGGCAGTCGGCGTGATGATCCACAAGTATCGGGGGTCAATTGTAGTCCATTTGATAAGTAAGAGTGTCAAACCCAACGAGGAGCAGAAGGAAATGATAAGCAGTTTTCAGCAAAGTAATTTCTCCAAGCACCAAAATTGTAGGTAATAGATAGTTTGATAGCAAGATAATTGGTAACAAGCAAGTAACGGTAATGGTAAATAAAGTGCAGCAAGGTAGCCCAATCCTTTTGTGGCAAAGGACAGGCCAGAACAGTATCTTATAATAGGCAAAGTGTTCTTGAGGGTACACAGGAATTTCATCTAGTCACTTTTATCATGTTGGTTTGATTTGCGTTCGCTACTTTGATAATTTGATTTGTGGGTGGACCGGTGCTTGGGTGTTGTTCTTACTTGAACAAACCTCCCACTTATGATTAACCCCCTCGCAAGCATCCGCAACTACGAAAAAAGTATTAAGATAAAATCTAACCATAGCATTAAACGTTTGGATCCAAATCAACCCCTTACGAAGTAGCGCATAAAGTAGGGTTTAAGCTTCTGTCACTCTAGCAACCCATCATCTAATAACTACTCCACAATGCATTCCCTTAGGCCCAAGGATGGTGAAGTGTCATGTAGTCGACGTTCACATGACACCACTAAGGGAATCACAACATACATATCATCAAAATATCGAACACATATCAAATTCACATGATTACTTGCAACATGACTTCTCCCGTGACCTCAAGAACAAAGGTAACTACTCAAAAATAATATCCATGCTCAAGATCAGAGGGGTATTAAATAGCATAATGGATCTGAACATATAATCTTCCACCAAATAAACCATATAGTAATCAACTACAAGATGTAATCAACACTACTAGTCACCCACAGGTACCAATCTGAGGTTCCGGTACAAAGATTGAACACAAGAGATGAACTAGGGTTTGAGAGGAGATGGTGTTGTTGAAGATGTTGATGAAGATTGTCCTCCCAAAGATGAGAGGGGTGTTGGTGATGACGATGGCTTCGATTTCCCCCTCCGGGAGGGAAGTTCCCCTGGCGGAATCGCTCCGCCGGAGGGCAAAAGTGCTCCTGCCCAAGTTTCGCCTCGAGACGGTGGCGCTCCATCCCGAAAGTCCTCTCCTTATTTTTTCTAGGTCAAAAGACCTTAAATACCAGAAGATGGGCACCGGAGGTGGGCCGTGCTGGGCACAACCCACCAGGGCGCGCCTGGGGGGGCTGGCGCGCCCTGGTGTCTTGTGCTCACCAGGTGGGGCTCCTCCGGTAGTTATTTGCTCCAGTATTTTTTATATATTCCAAAATAATTCTCTGTGAAGTTTCAGCTTATTTGGAGATGTGCAGAATAGGTATCTCTGATGTGCTTTTTCAGGTCCAGAATTCCAGCTGCCGGTATTCTCCCTCTTTGTATAAACCTTGCATATTATGAGAGAAAAGGCATTAGAATCACTCCCTAAAGCATTATTATACATCAAAAAATTATAAATAACAGTAGGAAATCATGATGCAAAATGGACGTATCAACTCCCCCAAGCTTAGACCTCGCTTGTCCTCAAGCGAAAGCCGATATTGAAAAGCATGTCCACATGGTTTGAGAGAGAGAGAGGTGTCGATAAAAACAAAATACGGACATAGTAGCATCATGCTTATTATTATAAAAGCAACAAACTTTATCATAGAACTTATTCATATAACTTTTATTATATAACTTCATCATATAACTTCTCATGAACAAGTAACAATTCATCACAACATAGAAGTATAAAGCATAAACCTTATTGAAAACCAACAAACTATGTTCTCATTCAACTTTGCAACTACAATTCATCATATTTTCAGGAAGGGTCTCGTGTCGGAGCCTTTTGGCAAGTCCACATACTCAACCATCATTTAGTCTTCTATGTTTGCTAACACTCACAGAATACCCATGAGCAAAAAGTTTCAACCGGACACATAGAAAGATAGGGGCTTATAGTTTCGCCTCCTAACGTATTCACCTCAAGGGTGATGTCAACAATAATAACTCATGCTCACTCATATCCAGCTGGATATATGTGCCTAGATCTTTCCTCACCACATGATGCTTGCAAAAAGAAAAAGTAAAAAGGAATAGGGAAGAATACTTTGACTCTTGCATAAAAGTAAATACATAAAAGTAAAAGATAGGCCCTTTGCAGAGGGAAGCAGAGGTTGTCATGCCCTTTTGGTTCACATGCCCAATCCCTTAATGTAAAAGAACGTCACGCTATATTGCCCCCTATGATAGCAACCTTTATTATGCAGTCCGTCGCTTTTATTACTTTGCCATCATTAGTTCGTACAACGCTCAATTTTCTCTTACACTAATTGGTCATACACATTTAGAAACAATTTTTATTGCCTTAGTGCACCGATGACAACTTACTTGAAGGATCTTACTCGATCCATAGGTAGGTATGGTGGACTCTCAAAACATGAATTTGGGTTTTGAGTTTTTGAATGCACAAGTAGTATCTCTACTTAGTGCGGAATTTTTTTGGCTAGCAAAGATATTGAGCTAGCACCACATGTTGAAGGATCTATGACAATATAACTTCTATGTGAATATGAACAAACATAAATCATTGCGTTGTCTTCCTTGTCCAACGTCAACAATTTTGACATATAATATTTAATGGGGTCTCACAATCATAAAAGATGTCCAAGATATTGTATTTGCATGTGAATCTTCTCTTCCCTTATTAATTCTTTCATGAATTGCATCATTGACCAATGCTATGTTTGTCAATCTCCAATAAATTTTACCACTTATACTTTTCCTTATGTGATGTCATTACTTACCATAGGATTAGCATATGATTCTTTTCCATTTATTTCCCTTTTTATTTTGATTGCAACAAGAAAGTAAAGAAGCAAAAGCTCAAACTAAACTTTATTATATAACTCTCACTCGATTACATAGATAGATAGATCACGAAACTAACACTCAAAAATATATCATACTAAACTTTTATTCAACTAAATCACGAAAAAGCTAAGGATCGAACGAAAATAGGTAAAGGTGAATAAAGTGATGGTGATACGATACCAGGGCACCTCCCCCAAGCTTGGCTCAAGCCAAGGGGAGTGCCCATACCCGTGTGTTCAAGTCTCCTTTGGTGGTGAAGATGATGAAGGTGGTGGTGATGAAGTGTCACACTTCAGACTCAATAGGTACTCCAATTTGCGGATGACTCTCCGAAGGGTGATGATGTGCTCCTCTAGCAAAATATTTTCACGAGTAAGAAATTTATTCTGAACATGAACCGCTTCGAAAGCCCTAAAAGCTTCAATTTCAGTGGGGGTGAGATGATTATAATAAGGTTGAAGGATATCTTCTTCTTCCTCCTCTTCTGTTAGCATAGATTGCCCTCCTTCTGGAGCTTGATCCTTCATAGCTTCCTTGCCCTTGTCTTCATTATTGGCTTCTTTTGGCTCCTCTCTCTTCAGCTCCATCTTCATCAGCCAGGCATCTTCTTCTATGTTATTGGAGGAGGGAGAAGACATGATGCCTGGCTTGATAGATCTGATAGGAAAACAGCATGAAACAAGAACAGGGGATTTTTCTGCGATGCGGTTGTCAAAACGATTGGGGGTATATATATAAAGAATTTTTATCTTGGGAAGCAAGAATATGGAAGAAAAACAGAGTCGGGAAGGTGTCCGAGGTGGGCACAACCCACCAGGGCGCGCCTGGTAGGGCTGGCGCGCCCTGGTGTATCGTGCTCACCTCGGTTGCTTTCTCGTTTATTTCCTATTTTCCTAATTTTTGTAATATTCCAAAAATGACAGAAAATATTTTTGCGGATTTTTCGGAGTCCGTTTACTTACCATATCACGTAATTCTGGAGTGTTCCGGAAGGTTTCTTTTATGTGTTCCTCCGGTGTCATGGTTTGGATAACATTGCTTTCAACATTAATAGGCGTACCTGAGATGTAGTGTTTAATTTTTTGTCCATTGACCAACTTCGGGTTAGTACCTTCGGCATTATTGATCTTGATAGCTCCAGAACGATAAACCTCTTCGATAATATATGGTCCTTCCCATTTGGAGAGAATCTTACCTGCAAAAAATCTTAAACGAGAGTTGTACAAAAGAACATAGTCTCCTACTTTGAATTCTCGCTTTTGGATTCTTTTGTCATTCCATCTTTTTACTTTTTCTTTGAATAGTTTGGCATTTTCATAAGCTTGGGTTCTCCATTCATGTAATGAGTTAATATCAAATAACCTCTTCTCACCGGCAAGTTTGAAATCATAATTGAGTTCTTTAATTGCCCAAAATGCTTTATGTTCTAACTCTAGAGGCAAATGACAAGCTTTTCCATATACCATTTTGTATGGAGACATACCCATAGGACTCTTATAAGCTGTTTTGTAGGCCCAAAGTGCATCATCTAGTTTCTTAGGCCAATTCTTTCGAGACCTATTGACAGTTTTTTGTAATATTAATTTTATTTCTCCGTTGATAAGTTCAACTTGACCACTAGATTGAGGATGATAGGGTGGTACAACTCTATGGTTAACATCATATTTAGCAAGCATCTTACGGAAAGCACCATGAATAAAGTGTGAACCACCATCAGTCATTAAATATCTAGGGACTCCAAACCTCGGGAAGGTAACTTCTTTAAGCATTTTAATGGATGTGTTGTCATCAGCACTACTAGTTGGAATAGCTTCTACCCACTTGGTGACATAATCAACAGCAACCAAAATATGAGTGTACCCATTAGAGGAAGGAAAAGGTCCCATATAATCAAAACCCCAAACATCAAATGGTTCAATAACAAGTGAATAATTCATAGGCATTTCCTGACGCTTACCGATATTACCAATTCTTTGACATTCATCATAAGACAAGACAAACTTACGAGCATCCTTGAAGAGAGTAGGCCAATAAAAACCAGATTGCAATACCTTGTGAGCAGTTCTATCTCCCGCATGATGTCCTCCATAAGATTCAAAATGACATTTCCGTAGGATTTGTTCCTGTTCATGCTCAGGTACACAACGTCTAATAATACCATCTACCCCTTCTTTATAAAGATGTGGGTCATCCCAAAAGTAATATCTTAAATCATAGAAGAATTTTTTCTTTTGTTGGTATGTGAAACTAGGTGGTATATATTTAGCAACAATGTAGTTAGCATAATCAACATACCAAGGAGTGTTTTGACAAACATTTATTGCCGCTAACTGTTCATCAGGAAAGCTATCATCAATAGGTAGTGGGTCATCAAGAATATTTTCCAACCTAGACAAGTTATCAGCTACGGGGTTCTCAGCTCCCTTCCTATCAATTATATGTAGATCAAATTCTTGAAGCAATAGAACCCACTTAATGAGTCTAGGTTTAGCATCTTTCTTTTCCATAAGATATTTTATAGCAGCATGATCGGTGTGAACAATGACTTTGGAATCAACAATGTAGGATCTAAATTTATCACAACCAAACACAACTGCTAAAAATTCTTTTTCGGTAGTAGCATAATTTCATTGGGCACTGTTTAGAGTTTTGCTAGCATAATGGATAACATTTAATTTCTTATCAACTTTTTGTCCTAGAACAGCACCAACAGCATAATCACTAGCATCACACATAATTTCAAAAGGCAAGCTCCAATCAGGTGGTTGAACGATAGGGGCAGAAGTTAAGGCTTTCTTGAGTGTTTCAAAGACTTCTACACAATCATCATCAAAAACAAATGGAATGGCCTTTTGTAAAAGATTAGTAAGAGGCCTAAATTTTTTAGAGAAGTCTTTAATGAACCTCCTATAGAAACCAACATGACCAAGGAAACTCCGAATACCTTTAATATCTTTAGGACATGGCATTTTCTCAATTGCATCAATTTTAGCTTTATCCACATCAATACCTCCACTACTAGGAGAAAGGCTAGTAGTAGCGCTGGAAATAGGGCCAGTAGTAGGGCGGGAGCCAGCGCTACTAGTACGGCGCTACAACTAACTCTTAGCAGTAGCGCCGTTTGCCCAGCGCTATAGCTAAATATTAGCAGTAGCGCCTCTTAACCAGCGCTACTGCTAACTGATAATGACATCACTAACGTAACTAGTAGTATCGCTAGTGGGTCCCATGTAGCAGTAGTGTCATTACACTACTAGGAAAATGCTTATAGATAGGATTTTAGCAGTAGCGTCTGTTAAACGGACGGCGCTACTGCCAATTAGTAGTAGCGCGGTCAGAGAAAGGAGCTACAGGTATTCCTTTAGCAGTAGCGCTGGACTTTGAACCGGCGCTACTGCTAATCGGTCCCATCCCGACCGACGGGGGGCGACCGGTAGTAGTAGCGGCTGTCAGAGAGCAACGCTACTGCTAAAGGCGTAGCAGTAGTGCTCTTCCCATCCCCGCGCTACTCCTAAGTATCGGTCCCCTGGACTTATCATCTTCCCCCGCGCGCCCCTCACTCCTCACTCTCAGATCTAGCCCTTGCGCCGCCGCTCCCACATTCCCGCACCAGCGCTCCGATGCGCTGACCCACCCCATGCGGCGGCGTCCCCGTCCCGGCCGTCCCCACGCGGCGGCTCCCCGTCCCGGTCATCCCCACACGGCGGCTCCCCGTCTCGGCCCTCCCCACGCGGCGGCTCCCCGTCCCGGCCATCCACGCAGTGGTATCTCTCCCTCTCCCTCCTCTCTCCCATGGATGGATGAAATTTAGATGGTTAGATGAATGGATGAATGAAATTTAGATGGTTAGATGGATGGATGATGTGAATGGATGCATTTAGATGGTTGTGAATGGATGCATTTAGATGCTTGTGAATGGATGCATTTAGATGGTTAGATGGATGGATGGATGCATTTAGATGAATGGATGCATTTAGATGAATGGATGCATGCATTTAGATGGATGGATGGATGCATTTAGATGAATGGATGGATGGATGCATTTAGATGAATGGATGCATATAGATGAATGGATGCATTTAGATGAATGGATGCGTGCATTTAGATGGATGGATGGATGCATTTAAATTGTGTTACAAAGGTGCTTCATGTCGTAACCGTAAAAAAATGTTTAAACATGCACACTTTCGTGGATTGCATCTAAACCATTGCTCCTATGGATCTGATTTCTTTATGAGATTTGTTCTATGTGATGTCTACTTAATATGTCCATTGTTAAGCAAATGTCATGCCAATTTTACAGGGATTCCCATGTCTCCTAGACGTTCTCGTGAACAGGAGTTGGAGTTGCGGAGGCAGTTGCTGGCACGGGGAAAAAGGATTGATGATGCAGTGTTCGGATGGAGAGATTGTATGCGGGAGCTGAAAGAGGCAGAGAATAAGTTCCGGGAGACTCGGTCTGGTTTCTGGGAGCATGACGTCAATGCGTGCAAGTCTTATGCCGAAACACAACTAAAAGTTGCGGCAGAAGTCATCTTCGCGAAGGCCAACGCTGCAGAGCATGCTCGGATGCCGCCTCAGAGTAGTCCCCACTTGGTTATGGAATGGGCGCTACAACAAGTGACATCTTCGTGCCCGGCTCAGAGAGCCCGATGGGGAAGTGTGGTCGGGATACTTCCGCCGAGAATGCCCCCACCACCACCAGATTCTGCTCATTAATAGTATTGTAGTAAGATTAATAGTATTGTAGTAAGATTAATAGTATTGTAGTAAGTTTATTGGTCTCGATCTAACAGTTCGGTCTAGACTTGTAAGGTTTTTGAAGTCTAGTTATCTGTTTGAACTCAAGTTGTCATCAATTAATATATATATATATATATATAAACCCGTCCACTTCTGCTTACTAATGACACTGCTGCTACATGGGACCCACCAGCGATACTGCTAGTTACGTTAGTGATGTCATTATCGGTTAGCAGTAGCGCTGGGTAAGAGGCGCTACTGCTAATATTTAGCTGTAGCGCTGGGCAAACGGCGCTACTGCTAAGATTTAGCTGTAGCACCGTACTAGTAGCGTGAGAGCCAGCGCTACTACTAGCCCTATTTCCAGCGCTACTACTAGCCTTTCTCCTAGTAGTGTTAGTAAGCAGAAGTGGATGGGTTTATATATATATATATATATATATATATATATATATATATATATATATATATATTAATTGATGACAACTTGAGTTCAAACAGATAACTAGACTTCAAAAACCTTACAAGTCCAGACCAAACTGTTAGATCGAGACCAATAATCTTACAACAATACTATTAATCTTACTACAATACTATTAATCTTACTACAATACTATTAAACCTTAAACTAGAGCTTAATCTTACTACAATACTATTAATGAGCAGAATCTGGTGGTGGGGTGGGGGCATTCTCGGTGGAAGTATCCCGACCACACTTCCTCACCGGGCTCTCTGAGCCGGGCACGAAGATGTCACTTGTTGTAGCGCCCATTCCATAACCAAGTGGGGACTAATCTAAGGTGGCATCCGAGCATGCTCTGCAGCGTTGGCCTCCGCGAAGATGACGTCTGTCGCAACTTTTAGTTGTGTTTCGGCATAAGACTTGCACGTATTTACTTCGTGCTCCCAGAAACCACACCGAGTCTCCCGGAACTTATTCTCTGCCGCTTTCAGCTCCCGCATACAATCTCTCCATCCGAACACTGCATCGTCAATCCTTTTTCCCCGCGCCACCAACTGCCTCCGCCACTCCAACTCCTGTTCACGAGAACGTTTAGGAGACATGTGAATCCCTGTAAATTTGGCATGACATTTGCTTAACAATGGACATATTAAGTAGACATCACATAGAACAAATCTCATGAAGAAATCAGATCCATAGGAGCAATGGTTTAGATGCAATCCACGAAAGTGTGCATGTTTAAACATTTTTTTACGGTTACGACGTGAAGCACCTTTGTAACACAATTTAAATGCATCCATCCATCCATATAAATGCATGCATCCATTCATCTAAATGCATCCATTCATCTATATGCATCCATTCATCTAAATGCATCCATTCATCTATAAGCATCCATTCATCTAAATGCATTCATCCATTCATCTAAATGCCTCCATTCATCTATATGCATCCATTCATCTAAATGCATCCATCCATCCATCTAAATGCATGCATCTATTCATCTAAATGCATCCATCCATCCATCTAACCATCTAAATGCATCCATTCACAAGCATCTAAATGCATCCATTCACAAACATCTAAATGCATCCATTCACAAGCATCTAAATGCATCCATTCACAAACATCTAAATGCATCCATTCACATCATCCATCCATCTAACCATCTAAATTTCATCCATCCATTCATCTAACCATCTAAATTTCATCCATCCATGGGAGAGAGGAGGGAGGGGAGAGATACCGCTGCATGGATGGCCGGGACGGGGAGCCGCCGCGTGGGGAGGGCCGAGACGGGGAGCCGCCGCGTGGGGATGACCAGGACAGGGAGCCGCCGCATGGGGACGGCCGGGACGGGGAGGGCCGCCGCGTAGGAGCCATCGCGTGGGGAGGGTCGGCACGTCCGAGCGTCAGCGTGGGGATGTGGGAGCGGCGGCGTGAGGGATAGATCTGAGAGTGAGGAGTGAGGGGCGCGCGGGGGAAGATGATAAGTCAAGGGGACCGATACTTAGCAGTAGCGTGGGGACGGGAAGAGCGCTAGTGCTACGCCTTTAGTAGTAGCGTTGCTCTCTGACAGCCGCTACTACTACCGGTCGCCCCCGTCGGTCGGGATGGGACCGATAAGCAGTAGCGCCGGTTCAAAGTCCAGCGCTACTGCTAAAGGAATACCTGTAGCGCCTTTCTTTGACCGCGCTACTACTAATTAGCAGTAGCACCGTCCGTTTAATAGACGCTACTGCTAAAATCCTTTCTATAAGCATTCTCCTAGTACTGCTCGTTCAGATATTTTATGCCCCAAGACAATGCCTTCATTAACCATAAAGTGGCACTTCTCCCAATTCAAGACAAGATTAGTTTGTTCACATCTCTGCAAAACTTAATCAAGGTTGCTTAAGCAATCATCAAAAGAAGTTCCGTAAACGGAAAAATCATCCATGAAAACCTCCACAATCTTTTCACAAAAATCAGAGAATATAGCAGTCATCAATCTTTGAAAGGTAGCAGGTGCATTGCATAAACCAAAAGGCATACGCCTATAAGCATATGTTCCAAAAAGGACAAGTAAAGGTGGTTTTCTCCTGATCAGATTGTGATACGGGTATTTGAGAGAAACCAGACTATCCATCCAGAAAACAAAAGTGTGTGTGCTTAGATAGTCTTTCTAGCATTTGATCAGTGAAGGGCAGAGGGTAATGATCATTTCTAGTAGCTTTATTTAATTTTCTAAAATCAATTACCATTCTATAGCAAGTGACAATTCTTTGTGGAATAAGTTCATTTTTATCATTAGCAACAACAGTAATACCTCCTTTCTTAGGGACACAATGAATGGGACTTACCCACCTACTATCAGCTATGGGATAGATTATATGTGCTTCTAGAAGCTTTAATATTTCAGTTCTTACCACTTCTTTCGTCTTAGGATTCAATCGCCGTTGATGATCAACAACGGGTTTAGCATCAGGTTCCATATTAATCTTATGCTGACATAGAGTGGGACTAATGCCCTTAGATCATCAAGAGTATATCCAATAGCAGCCCGGTGCTTCCTAAGAATTTTTAATAATCTTTCTTCTTCATGTTCTCAAAGGTTAGCACTAATAATAACAGGATATATCTTTTTCTCATCAAGATAAGCATACTTCAAAGTATCAGGCAATTGTTTTAATTCAAACACAGGATCGCCTTTAGGTGGAGGAGGACCTCCAAGGGTTTCAATAGGCAAATTGTGTTTTAGGAGAGGCTGTTGTTCAAAGAAAATTTTATCTATTTCATTTCTTTCACGCAAGTGCATATCATTTTCATGGTCTAGCAGATATTGTTCTAATGGATCGGTAGGAGGTACGACAATAGAAGCAAGACCAATTATTTCATCCTTACTAGATACTTCTTTATCACGAGGTCGTCTACTAAACTTGAAAAAATTAAACTCATGAGACACATCACCAAAACTAACACCGACAGTTTGTTTTTCACAATCTATCTTAGCATTGACGGTATTCAAGAAAGGTCTACCAAAGATAATGGGACAAAAGTCATCTTGTGGGGAACCAAGAACTAGAAAATCAGTAGGATATTTCACTTTCCCACACAAGACTTCAACATCTCTAACAATCCCAAGTGGTGTGATGGTGTCTCTATTAGCAAGTTTAATAGTAACATCAATGTCTTCTATTTCAGCAGGTGCTATATCATTCATAATTTCTTGGTATAAGGTAAAAGGAATAACATTCACACTAGCACCCAAATCACATAAACCATGATAGCAATGATCTCCTATTTTGACCGAGATAACAGGCATGCTCACTACGGGTCTATGTTTATCTTTTTCATCGGGTTTAGCAATTCTAGCAGCTGCATCACAGAAGTAAATAACATGCCCATCCATATTTTCTACCAAGAGATATTTAACCATAGCAACACTGGGTTCTACTTTAATTTGCTCAGAGGTCTTAGGTGCTTTAATATTACTTTTGCGAACCGCAGTTGATACCTTAGCATGTTCCTTTATCCTAACAGGGAAAGGTGTTTTTTCAATATAAGCAGTAGGCACAACTGGATCAACATTGTAAATGATGGTTTCATCTTTGGCTTTTACCGGTTCTTTAATTTCTTCTTTAATAGGGGGATGATATTTAAACCACTTCTCCTTAGGGAGATCAACATGAGTAGCAAATGATTCACAGAAAGAGGCTACTATCTTAGAGTCAAATCCATATTTAGTGCTAAACTTGTGAAAAGCATCGGTATTCATAAAAGATTTAACACAATCAAACTTAAGCTTTATACCTAACTCATTACCTTCATCGAGTTCCCAATCTTCAGAGTTGCGTTTAATCCTTTCTAAGAGATCCCACTTGAATTCAATAGTCTTCTTCATAAAAGAACCACTACAAGAGGTATCGAGCATGGATTGATCATTATGAGAAAGCCGAGCATAAAAATTCTGAATAATAATTTCTCTCGGGATATCATGATTGCGGCATGAATATAACATTGACTTAAGCCTCCCCCAAGCTAGAGCGATGCTTTCTCCTTCACGAGGCCAAAAATTATATATATAATTCCGATCACGATGAACTAGATGCATGGGATAAAACTTTTGATGGAATTCTAATTGCAATCGATTCCAGTTCCATGATCCAATATCATCACATAGCCTATACCATGTCAATGCTTTTCCCTTCAAATATAAAGGGAAAACCTTCTTCTTAACTTCATCTCCGAGTAAACCTGCAAGCTTAAATAATCCACAAACTTCATTCACATGTATTAGGTGCATATCAAGATGTTCAGTTCCATCTCCTGCATAAGGATTAGCTAGCAGTTGTTCTACCATACCCGAAGGAATTTCATAACCAATATTTTCAGTAGGTGTAGTAGGTTGAGGGGCAAATAATTGTGGTTCCGGTCGAGGTGAAGATACCCCAAACAAACCCCTCAAAGGATTGTTTTCCATAGTAGCAAGTGACAATAAATTTCAGCACGTAGTATAAGTTTTTCCTTACCGATTTCCACTTACCAAGAGCGCTTCACTCCCCGGCAACGGTGCCAGAAAAGAGTCTTGATGACCCACAAGTATAGGGGGTCAATCGTAGTCCTTTCGATAAGTAAGAGTGTCGAACCCAACAAGGAGCAGAAGGAAATGACAAGCGGTTTTCAGCAAAGTAATTTCTGCAAGCACTGAAATTGTAGGTAATAGATAGTTTGATAGCAAGATAATTGGTAACAAGCAAGTAACGGTAACGGTAAATAAAGTGCAGCAAGGTAGCCTAATCCTTTTGTGGCAAAGGACAGGCCAGAACAGTATCTTATAATAGGCAAAGTGTTCTTGAGGGTACACGAGAATTTTATCTAGTCACTTTTATCATGTTGGTTTGATTCGCGTTCGCTACTTTGATAATTTGATACGTGGGTGGACCGGTGCTTGGGTGTTGTTCTTACTTGAACAAACCTCCCACTTATGGTTAACCCCCGTAGCAAGCATCCGCAACTACGAGAAAAGTATTAAGATAAAATCTAACCATAGCATTAAACGTTTGGATCCAAATCAGCCCCTTACGAAGTAGCACATAAACTAGGGTTTAAGCTTCTGTTAGTCTAGCAACCCATCATCTAATAACTACTCCACAATGCATTCCCTTAGGCCCAAGGATGGTGAAGTGTCATGTAGTCGACGTTCACATGACACCACTAAGGGAATCACAACATACATATCATCAATATATCGAACACATATCAAATTCACATGATTACTTGCAACATGACTTCTCCCGTGACCTCAAGAACAAAGGTAACTACTCACAAATAATATTCATGCTCAAGATCAGAGGGGTATTAAATAGCATAATGGATTTGAACATATATTCTTTCACCAAATAAACCATATTGTAATCAACTACAAGATGTAATCAACACTACTAGTCACCCACACGTACCAATCTCAGGTTCTGGTACAAAGATTGAACACAAGAGATGAACTAGGGTTTGAGAGGAGATGGTGCTGTTGAAGATGTTGATGAAGATTGGCCTCCCAAAGATGATAGGGGTGTTGGTGATGACGATGGCTTCGATTTCCCCCTCTGGGAAGGAAGTTCCCCCAGCGGAATCGCTCCGCCGGAGGGCAAAAGTGCTCCTGCCCAAGTTCTGCCTCGAGACGGCGACACTCCGTCCCAAAAGTCATCTCCTTATTTTTTCGAGGTCAAAAGACCTTAAATACCAGAAGATGGGCACCGGAGGTGGGCCGTGCTAGGCACAACCCACCAGGGCGTGCTTGGGGGGCCTGGCGCGCCCTGGTGTCTTGTGCTCACCAGGTGGGCCCCCTCCAGTAGTTATTTGCTCTAGTATTTTTTATATATTCCAAAATAATTCTCCGTGAAGTTTCAACTTATTTTGAGATGTGTAGAATAGGTATCTCTGATGTGCTTTTTTAGGTCGAGAATTCCAGTTGCCGGTATTCTCCCTCTTTGTGTAAACCTTGCATATTATGAGAGAAAAAGGCATTAGAATCACTCCCTAAAGCATTATTATACATCAAAACATTATAAATAACAGTAAGAAATCATGATGCAAAATGGACGTATCACCGCGGGAGTCTTATAGTATTTGTTGTGTAGAACCTGTTGCTAGGCTTATCGAAGTAGCTAGAGTAATACTTGTGGAAGAGGATGTGGTGATGATCCATGGATCAGAGTCTATCGACGTTTATTGTTGGGCTATAAAACCTATATCTTAGCTTGTGGAAGTATCTCATGCCAGCTGTGTAGAACCTGTTGCTTAGCTTGTGGAAGTACCTCACATCAGCTGTTTAGAACCTGTTGCTTAGCTTGTGGAAGTACCTCACACCAGTTGTCTAGAACCTGTTGCTTAGCTTGTGGAAGTACCTCACACCGACATTGCCGGAGTAACCGGAGTGGTATTTGCATACATGCCATTCACCCTTCCAGTGGGGGCGTGATACGTCTCCAACGTATCTATAATTTTTGATTGTTCCATAATATTAAATTATCATTCTAGGATACTTTTTAAGTATTTATTTACCAATTTATTTTATTTTTTGAGCACTAACCTATTGACCCAGTGCCAGTTGCTGTTTTCTGCATGTTTTTGGCTTTTCAGGTTTACAGCACCAAACGAAGTCCAATTGCCCCGAAACTTTTATATGATTTTTTCTGGACCAAAAGAAGACCTGGAAGCTTCGGGAGGAGACCGGAGGCCGCACGAGGGAGGCACAAGCCAACAGGGCACGCCCAGGGGGGTCGGCGCGCCCTGATGGCTTGTCCCTCCCTGGTGAGTCTCCCGACCCCGTTCTCTGGCCTATAAATTCCCATATATTCCAAAAAAACCTAGGCAACATCCTGAAACACTTTTTCCGCCGCCGCAAGTCTCTGTTCTGCAGCGATCCCATCTGGAGACCTGTTCCGGTGCCCCGCCGAAGGGGGGATCGGTCATGGAGGGCCTCTACATCACCCTTGCTGCTCCCATGGTGATGTGTGAGTAGTTCACCATAGACCTACGGGTCCTTAGTTAGTACCTAGATGGCTATCTCTCTCTCTCTCTCTCTCTCTCTCTCTCTTTTGATCTTCAATACAATGATCATCGCATGTTCGCTTTGATCTATCCAATGTAATTCTTTTGTGCGTGCGTTTGTTGGGATCCGATGAATTGTGGGTTTATGTTCAGATTATTCGTGAAAAGTATCTGAGTCGCCTCTGAATATTACGATTCTTATTTGCATTATCATCATAGTTTCGTAAATCTCTCCGATCCATTGAAATAGTTTGGCCAACTAGATTGATATTTCTTCAGTGAGAGGGCTGCATTGTAGTGGGTTCAATCTGGCGGTGCTCTATATCCCAGTGATAGAAAGGGATAAGACACGTCTTTGTATTGTTGCCACTAAGGATAAAACGATGGGGTTTAGTTCATATTAATTGAATTCTCTTTGTCTACATCATGTCATCGTTCTCCAAGCATTACCCTATTTTACTTAATACTATAGATGCATGCTGGATAGCGGTCGATGGGTGGAGTAACAGTAATAGGTGCAGGCAGGAGTCGGCCTATTTGCTTATGGACGTGATGCCTACATATACATGATCATTGCCGTGAATATCACATAACTATGCGCTTTTCTATCAATTGCCCAACAGTAATTTGTTTACCCACTGTATGCTTCCTACATGAGAGATGCCGCTAGGGAAAACTATGGCCCCCGGGTCTATTCACTTATATATGTACAAACGCTTTCAATACCTTTCCTCCATTTATTTGCTTTTATTTTATTTTGCAATTTACAATTATCTACTATCATCTACACACTTCATTCGCTTGCAAATAACGAGACCAAGGGGATTGACAACCCTCTGGCCGCGTTGGGTGCAAGTGTTTGCTCTTTTGTGTGCAGTCGCTGAAGACGGTTGTTGATTGGTATTCCTATTGGTTCGATAAATCTTGGTTCTTAACTCAGGGAAATATTTTTCTGTATTGTGTTGCATCACCCGTTCCTCTTCATGGAAAAACCAACGCAGATCACAAGTATCAGGGCGCACTGGGCGCACCCACTCGGTGTAGTCCCCGAGACTGCCCTCGACTGTAGCAGTCGGCGGGAGTCTCGGAGCTATTTTTTTTGCTGAGTTAACTGACTAGTTTTCATATCCGACTGATGTCATTTGTGTTTCCTTGCTTCTCATTGGCAAAGTGTTTGCGAGCTCGGAGCTCGTTACAATGCCATGGAGAAGGAGGTGCAGGACCTCAGGATCAGCTTGGAGGCTGAGAAGGCAGAGTGCGCGTATGGAACAAGAGAAGCGCTCACTCAGAGGTAAGCATATCTCGTCCGACTGTCTCTGGAACTTTATCCCCCCCCCCCAATCCGACCGAGTTTATCCCGCCAGATGTTCATAGCGAAAATATTCAACTTGCTTAGAGGCTCAGGACTTCTATTTCTTTATACACCATGAAAGAAGCACTCGAGAAGAAGGACGCGGAGTTGGCGTCCGCGTGGAAGGAAGCCAAGGCCAAGACCAAGGCGGCTGAGGACAAGCTCAAGTCAGTCAGAGTGCTTGAAGAGGAGAACAATAACCTGAAGATCGCGGCGAAGAAGTCCGCGGAGGAACTTGTCGAGCTCAAGAAGCACTACGCCGAGTGGGAATCCAGGCTCCAGCAGCTCTCCACCAAGAAACTCGAGCTGGAGCAATATATAGAGGAGTTTGGCAACGGGATGAGCGAGAAGCTGAAAGGTAATCGTTGACCCGAATGATCTTCGTATTGTCTTTGATGCCTCGCTGGTTACTTATTTCCTTCACCCTCTTGTGCCCAGAGTTCTACATCGACGTCGACTTCGAGACAGAGAAGATAGAGAAAGAGCTGGATCCATCTCGGCAAATCCCCAGGGACAGCTCAGCCTTGGCCATTCTCTGATTGGAAGAACACATCGAGAAGGTGACGGGCTACCTCAATCGGCTTTGCTCGACTGTCCTGAAGATTAACCAAGAGGTCGCCCTCGGCGAGGAATTTTCGAATGACTTGGAGTCCATCTTGGACCGAGTGAGGGATGTGCCGGGCCGAGTACAGTCATGGAAGAAGTCATTGGCCAAATGCGAAGCCGACATCGCCCTCTTGCTCGTCCGTGTTCATTGCATGGGCGTGGACGAAGAGAAACTGAAGTCGCTCAAGGTGGCCAACAAGAAGCATGCCAAGTTCGAATACTACATGGAGACTTTCCTTGAGGCCGCCACTCGAATCGCCAACGGCATTGATCTCGACACCTTCGTCGAAGCTGCCGCTCCTTCGCCAGCCGAGTGATTCTCGGAAAAAACTTTAAACTTGATTTGCCTCGGAATGCCGGGTGGTTTGTGTAACCGAAAACTTTCAGTGAGCCTGGGGCTCCCGTTGTTTGCTTCTAGACAATATGCTATCCATTTGCTTTGCTTTCATTCAGTTTCTTGAATGTTTTTCATTCGTGTTTCGAGCGGTCGAGGCCCGAATCTCCGAGCGTAAGCTTGGTACATTTTTAACTTAGGCAATTACAGGATCACGGCTAAGTCTCCGAGCGTGGATGATGTCCTTACTCGGAGCATTTTTGACTTAGGCGATTTCTAGATCGCGGCTAAGCCCGCGAGTGTGGATGATGTCCTCACTCGTAGTATTTTTAACTTAGGCGATTTCTGGATCGCAGCTAAGCCCCCCAGTGTGGATGATGTCCTCACTCGGAGTATTTTTAACTTAGGTGATTTCTGGATCGCGGCTAAGGTTCTCGAGTGAAGAAATCTTCTTACACTCGAAACATTTAAAGCTCACGCAAAATAAGGTTCGCAGCGGAGCCCCCGAGTGAGGAACTCTTCCCCACTCGGAACGTTAAAACTTAGACGACAATGAGGTCACGGCTAAGCACCCGTGTGTGGAAATCTTCCACACTTAGGATTTTTCAACTTAGACGAAGTCAGGTTCACAGCTAAGGTTCTTGAGTGAAGAGATCTTCTTACACTCGAAGCGTTTAAAGCTCATGCGAAATCAGGTTCGCAGGGGAGCCCCTGAGTGAGGAACTCTTCCCCACTCGAAACGTTAAAACATAGACGACAGCGAGGTCGCGGCCAAGCACCCGAGTGTGGAAATCTTCCACACTTCGGATTTTTCAACTTAGACGAAGTCAGGTTCGCAACTAAGGTTCTTGAGTGAAGAAATCTTCTTACACTCAAAACGTTTAAAGCTCAGGCGAAATCAGGTTTGCAGCGGAGCCCCCGAGTGAGGAACTCTTCCCCACTCGGAACGTTAAAACTTAGACGACAACGAGGTCGCGGCTAAGCACCCGAGTGTGGAAATCTTTCACACTTCGGATTTTCAACTTAGATGAAGTCAGGTTCGCAGCTAAGTCGTTTCACCCACTGGGGCAAAGGAAAGGAAGTTATGACAATCACCGGAGTGAAAATGAAAATTTGGCAAATTTTGACGAAGTATGGAAAAAAGTAATACTTTTGTTCATCAAAATTACTCTGAAGTTCATTGTAAAAATGGAGGAGTTTTTTGTTCTAAGCAAAGAACTTGCGGAGTAGGTCCTCATTCCAAGCTCGGGGCTCTTCACTATTCTTCTCAATGTTATACAACCGGTAAGCTCCGTTGTTTAGGACTTTGGAGGTCACGAAGTTCCCTTGCCACGGAGGCGCTAGCTTGTGGGGTTTCTTCTGATCCAGTCGGAGGACAAGGTCGCCTTCCTGAAAGGCTTGTCCTTTGACTTGTCTATCGTGATAGCGCCTCAAATCTTGCTGATAAAGAATTAACCGAATGAGGGCTAACTCCCTTTCTTCTTCTAGGAGATCCATAGTCCTAACGTGCTTCTTCAGCTTCAACTTCAGAATAGAGTTCCACTCGGGGGAAATTGTGAAGCAAGTCACTCGGCAATACAACTTCGGATCCATATACCATGAAGAAGGGGGTTCGATTAGTGGAACGATTCGGAGTCGTCCGTAGGCCCCATAATACTGACGGCAGTTCTTCGACCCAGGCTCCAGCGGCATATTTCAGATCTCTCATGAGGCACGGCTTCAATCCTTGCAAGATCATCCCGTTAGCTTGTTCTGCCTACCCGTTCGACTGCGGGTGAGCCACGGAGGCGTAATTGACCCGGGTGCCTTGGGTGTAGCAGAACTCGCGAAACTCGTCCGAGTCAAAGTTAGACCCGTTATCAGTGATGATGTCATGGGGAACCCCGAACCTGAAGATGATCTGTCTGACGAAGATGATGGTAGTCGCCGAGTCTAGGCTCTTTACTGGCTTCGCTTTGATCCACTTGGTAAACTTGTCCACAACCACAAGCAGGTGGGTGAATCCACTCGTCCCGGTCTGAAAGGGTATGTGAAGTAGAAAGTCCCTCGAAGTTCTTCTCCAATTTCCTTATGGGAACCATGGCTAAATGATGATTAGCCAGCGGGAACCATGCCATCCACTGGGCATTAGCTAGCGCCCTGTCAAGCCTGCACCTAGTGTATGTACCAACCACAACTTTCTTTTCAAAGGTCCAAAACCTTCCTTTGTACCCAATGTCCATCAACATGCAAACGTCGGTTGCTTCACGGAAAGCCTGTATTTGGGCATTGCTATGTTGGTCAATTCCCACGTGTTCATTTGGACGTACAACTTCATTGAAATCCCGGATACACAACCATGGGAGGGGGCTCAAAGTGCTTATATTATTTAGAACTATCAAAATTTGATGTCTTAGATGAGTTTGGGCCTCACCATAAACACACATCAACCTCCAAATATCCATCCCATTTTCCTCCAGAGATACATCCAAATGATAACAAGAGTAACCTAAAATTTCATCGTTCCAAAAAAGCCCAATCCCACCACTTCTACATTGACTATCAACTGCATAAGATTTTTCATAACCTAACGTACCAGCTAGAGATTTGACCCTCGCTCCTCCTATCTATGTTTCAGCAATGCACATGAGGGAAGTGGCAAACTTCTTCGCGAAATTGCGAAGCTCGTGGACTGTCGCGACATTGCCCACACCATGTCAGTTCCAACATAAACAACTCATTGGGTTGGGTGACGCTCCTGGAAGTTTTTCACAATGTTGTTCGGCCCAACCTTCTCGCCTCCTTTAGTCTTGGTGTGCTTCGGGTCCCTCATAGGTGGGGGACTAACAATGCCTTCATCGACATGAATAATTACAAGTTCATTGTCCTTGGGATGTACCAGTTGCTTGTCACGCGTCGAGCTAGAGTCAGAATCCAACTCGGTCCTCTTAGCCCTTTTCCTGCTCGTGTCGTCCATGTTCTTACCATCATGCCTTGTGCCCGGATCTTCATTATAGCGATCATTCCCATAAACATCTCTCCCAGCATCGCGGTTCCCACTAGCTCGGCCCCCTCTTCTTTCCCCATGACGGCAACGACTCCCTCCAGGTCCCTGCTCGGGTCACAAAGCCCACGAGGCACGGAGGTCTTTGAACACTAAGGCAGATTTTGGGTGGATCCCGTTGCCATGCTCTTTAAACACATGACCCAAATGACCACAAACTACACACCAATCAGGAAGACGTTCATATTACACCCTGTAGATTTGTCTCTTCATGCCCCTGACTAGTGACACTGCATTCTTCAAAGGCTTGTTAACGTTGATCTTGACCCAAACACGTGAAAAAATTCCCGTGAAATCATATGATGTAGTTTCAGAGTACATAACTTCTCCTATTTTTGCAATCAAAGCAGGAACTAGATGTGCATATAACTCATGGATCTGAAACCAAATATCCAAAGCATCAAGCTTTACCATGGATGGCTGGGTGACGCCATCCAAAGCAGGAACTAGATGGCTGGGTGACGCCATCATTACCTCAGAAGTTTCAAGGCCCCTCGTGCATAACTCGCTCCTAATATGGAATTGTAGGGTGTACAGATTTGCTCCATTGACCTGAAGTTCACCTGATGCGCAAGACTACCTGCATCACACATGTTTCTGAAAAACCACCCCTGACTATGGTTTGTCGATGTGAACTCGCGGCACCGCCATCCATCCAGCAGCATCCTGTGGAACCGTGGATTCATTTACCACAACGCCGTCCATCTCATCTTCCTGGAGACCAAGCTCTGCCATCAAACTCTCGACCTCTGTTGCGGACGAAGAACCGCCGGCTGAAACCGAGCCCCCTCCTGTTTTCGCAGCCATCAACTCAAACTCTAACCCGATCTTGAGGAAACACCAGATATTACTAAGAAGGGAAACCTAACCTGATCCGTTCGATGCAGTGAAGATCAAAACTAAGGCGGAATCGATTCCCTAAATTCGAACAGAGGGAAGGAAGAAGCTGCGGAATCAACGACGGGTAGATCGCCGCCGAGAGGAAGAAACCCTAGCTAGAGGGAAAACTTTTCTTTTTTGAGATTTAATGAAGGAACAGCCGGTGAAGTTGCCTCTTGAAGCTAAAATTTGCAAGGCGAAGTATCAGGTGAAAATGGCTTTTCAATGAAAATCTGGAAATTTCTATCCAACGCTGTTGGATCGATGGCAGACGTCCTGGATCGAAGGTGGGACTGCTAAGTATCCCACTTAAACGGTAATTAGCACATAACCCCCTGTCTCTATTAATCATCACGTAAAAAGGGCTCGACCCTTTGCTAATTCCTGGATCAGATCGTCTTCATCGACTTGAGCGCCGCCGCCATGCAGCTTCCACCGGCGAATAGCCCCTAGCCTCAGCCGGCCGCGGCCGTCCCTCTGGCGGCGCGGCGCTTTCCCCACGTGGCCTTGGCTTAGGCTTTTTCACGACGACCGCAGCTCCTCCATGCAACGGTGGCTCGACGGTCGGGTGGCTGCCCCTCACACATCGTCGAAGGTGGCTCGTCGCCTCGACCGACGGCGATTGGAGGCTTAGCCGCTACCACACGAATTAGGTGACTCGGCGGCCGCAACTCATCCGACACACGAAAGTGACTCATCGGCCGCATCTCCGCCCACACACGACAGTGGCTCGGCGGCCGCGCAGCTGCCCCTCGCGCTACGGCTCGGTGGCCGCGAGACTTCCCTACGATGGCTTCACAGCCGTGGTGATGCCCTCACGCGACGGCGACTCGCTGAATTAGGCAGCCAAAGCTCTGTAGTCCCATTTTGCAGCAGAATTCTTGCTTTGTAGTATGAATTCAGAAATTGTATCTGAATGTTGCATTTTTCTGTTGATGAAACTTGTAAGCTTGCTTATGTACTGTAGTCCGAATTCAGAACATGTATCCATTTTAAAACCACACCGTGAGCTCTCTTGCAATGTTTGGTGTATCTCAATGACTTACAAAGTTCTCTCCTGACATTATCTTTGGTGAGCTCTTTTGCAGTCACCCAATGTGAATTATCTTGTACTGTATCATTGAAAGCTATGTTCAGCTGATCTACTAGCAGCTATCACTTTTGTAGTAGATTTGGAACGGGTATATCTTATAAAGACAATATTCAAGGCATGCCCAGGGCACAAAATTGGCACCAATTCCAATTTATTCATGTCAAAACAAATAAGTAGACACCTCTCACAAGAACAGACTGGGTTGTGGCCACGTGGAGGAGAGCGCCAAGGCCACATGGGCAGAGCGCCGGGTCAATCCCTTTTCACATGATGATTAATAGAGAGAGGGGGTTATGTGCTAATTACCGTTTAAGTAGGATACTTAGCAGTCCCACCTTCAATCCAGGACGTCCGTCATAGATCCAACAGTGTGGGATAGAAATTTCCAGATTTTCACTGAAAAGCCATTTTCACCCGATACTTCGCCAATTTGCAAAAGCCCGAGAATATAAATACGCGTGAAACGAACTCATCTCACGCGTGTGGGCCGCTACCATTCTTTTTCGTGTGGGCCGCTACCATAATCCAAAAGCCCAAGAATCAATACCATCTGAATCTTGGCCCCAACCTTAAAAGAAAAAATATTGGCGGCGAACACGGGGCCATATATAAGGCACTCGCTTCTCCCGTCCCGTCCTCAACCTGTCCCGACCTGGTTTTCCCCAACCGGCGAACCAGTCCAAAAGCCCAAGAATCAATACCATCTGAATCTTGGCCCCAACCTTAAAAGAAAAAATATTGGCGGCGAACACGGGGCCATATATAAGGCACTCGCTTCTCCCGTCCCGTCCTCAACCTGTCCCGACCTGGTTTTCCCCAACCGGCGAACCAGCCAAACCCTAGAACGAACTGACCGAGCAGGCCATCGCCACCCCACGGACTCGCAGCAGCCGCTGCCGCTGTCGCGTCGCATGGCCGAGTACGAGGAGCGCTACGAGGGTAACGGCGACCCCGCCGCCGCCGCCGTCACCGGAGGTTCCCCGCCGACCAAGCCCACCGGTTTCTCCGACCAACCCGACGGTCGCTCTCAGGTCCATTCCTCTGATCCACTTGATCCAAGTAGCGGTCTAGCTGAACCGTGGGTCATGTCCCGCTTGTGCGAGGTATATGCAGAGTGGCAGACTAGTGCTTGTTTGGCTGCGCAGATGTGTTGATCTGCGGAGATGTGTGCGCGACTATCTGTGCGCGCGGATTCTCGGTTGTTAGGGTCGGTTTTGTTTTGATTTGTGTCATGTTCGTGGGCATGTGGGAGCGTCTACTTTTTGAAACTGCTGCCGCTCACTACTGATGTGCGATTACACATTTCTGATGGATACGCCTTATTGCATTTTATTCAGTTCCTTCAAATTGTTTTTGGTAAGCTACTACTTGTATGCCATCCCTCGATGCATTGAACTGAGAGGTGCCCGGCAGTTTACTGCTAGTTAATTACATGCTTTGTTAAACTATATTATCTTATTAGCTGTCAAGATCTATCATGTATGTACAAGTTCTTGATTCTGCCTTGAGATAATTTGGTGTATTCCTTTGTTGCTAGTTTGAATAATGTCTTCAAGTGGCTCTAAATAGCAAGTATTCTGCATATGTTCCTTCATATATTATCGATCATATCATCGTTTATGAAAGAATATCATTCTTATATTTTGCAAGAGATATAACTAATATCTTCCTTTTGTCCCCAGCAGGAGGTACATCCACATGAGGGAAGGTCCTCAAAATCTAGAGAGAGGGACAGAGGAGGAGAGAAGCACAAGGACAAGGAGCGTGATAGAGAACATGGAAGAGATAGAGAAAGGGGCAGGGATAAGGACAGGAAGAGAGACCGTGGTGACCGGGACCGGGAACACGACCGCCACCATAGGGAGCACCGTGAAAGAAGTGAAAAAAGGGAGCACCGTGGCCATTCTGATGACCATGATCGTCATCGCAGCCGTGACCGTGATATTGAAAGGTGCCATGTCTAAACTTCCATGGATTGAGTTATGTTAGTTCCACCATGCCTATTTATGAGCTCTAGGCAACTATCGTCTCTGTTACTCACGAGGCTTTTAATCTTCTGAGATTTTCCATGATGTAAAATTTGCTTGCCCTCATGTCGCCTTTTCTGGTGTTCGTTTTAAAGATACTTTTTGAGTCTGGTCTATGGTAAATAGTTTCTTGGTAAAGTATGCAATTTTAATCAATGTTTGAGCTTAACCAAAATACCCTGTCAATGTTGACATAGGCAAATCGAAACTTCTGCAAGTCTGACAGAGTTTGTGTAAGATATTGGATTAGATATACACTAATTTATTTGACAATACTTGTTAATTATCAAGGCAGCGCAGTTTGGTTGCAGCCGGCAGGCTGGAAACCAAGTAAATGTCAGACATATTGCAGTAGTAGATGGTTACATATTAGGTAAGGACTTGCATCATCAAGGAAACTGGAAGGGAGAATATTTTATTAGGAATTCTAGCATTATAGGTGTCCATGCCTCTGGGTATGCTTTGTTTGAGCCCAAGTTCATCCTACCAAGTATTTGGTCAAGGTTTTGCTAGTTTATGCTTTGTCCAATGTTGGCAAGAAAAATGGATAACAGTTGGCATGGGCACACCAAAAGTTTGGCAACAAGACCACAATTTTGGCTATGAACGAAAATCGGTAAGGTTGGTATTTGGACACCAACCAAACACTAACGATACTCCGTACGTTGCCGCAAAATTAGAGATTTGATTTCTGAATATTGTATAGAATATAAATCCGTTCCTCTAGATTTAAACTATGTGCGGAATTTCTGCAGAATCAGAAAAATAAAAATCTTAACATGAGAAGTTGAACATCTCAAAATTAATACACTGAGATTCAAAACTCACTTAAGGGTGCACGAATTAATGCATGTTGTGTTAGAGATGCTCTCGTGTCCAGATCAGACGTGGACCAAGCTAGCAAATCCAACAGCTACAACAATTTTGCTGATGTGGAAGAACACATGCACAGGAAAATGGCTGTTGAATGACTTATATTGGTTTTTTATCTATATAAGACTATGTTGATAGGGCTAATACTTTAGAGTTCTTATTTTGTTATGTAAGGTCCTGGAGTATTATATAAACCTTTGTTTGAGAGAAGTAAACCTCTTGCAGCCATGCTGTCTGGCTATCTTCAGTGCAGTAGGTATCCTATTGTGATTAAAGGTTCACAACACATGTGCAAATTTGTCTAAAAAGAACTTACTAATAACATATAATCTTGCTGGGTTCTATAAAATTTCACGATAAAAATGGGTGGCGTCTTGCTGAAGGTTTATTGTAACCTTTGTGAGGATGGTGTTAAATTTTGCAAAACCTTTGCTAAAATGGAGGCTCTGTTAATCAATTGTTTTTTGGGGGAACAGAAATAGCCAAGTCATGTTTTCTGGTGAAATGTTTTGTTAATCACAGTAGAATGCTAATCTAGTATCCTCCATATATTTCTCCTATTTTGATAGCATCATCTTCTATACAAAAAACCTGTGCTACTGATTCTATGAAATCTGATGTATGCCGGGGTAATGCAGAAGAGACCGTGACAGAGATGGCCATCGCAGGCATCGCTCTCGCTCCCGTTCTAAGGGTCGTGAATGCAGATCCAGATCTCGTTCACGTTCTCGTTCAAAGAGGTATGTGTTGAGTCTTTTCCAAAGGTTTATTATCTACGTTTAACATGTCAGCATTCTGAGGGAGACAAATCACCATTCCTTTCAGATCCGTTGCAGTGCAGATGCTATTCTTGTATTTCTTTGTTTTGCACTTAAAAAGCCATGCATTGGTTTCTTGCTTTCTTTGTTTGCACTTAAAAAACCATACATTGTTTATCTGATGCAAATCTTTTCTGCATGATATGTTTATATACCTTATGCTGGTTCTGCTGTGTTTCTCTAGTCTGCTCTTTCCTGCTTGTTGAAGTACTTATAACCTAAAAAGCACGGATACGGCGACACGGACACGGCGACACGCATACGGGGACACGGGATACGGCATTTTCCAAAAACAGCCCATCGAGGACACGGCAAGTATATATAAAAATAAATATAAATATGCCATGTAAACGTAGAGTTAAAGACAGAAAAATGAGAACGAAATAAATATAAATATGCCATGGCTGCCCGGAAGTTAGAATTCCTTGCAAGATTGAATGGATGCCTGCAACATGGAACAACAAATAAAGTCAGCAAAATTACCATGCTTGAGCGGTCAATCAGCATAGGGAAGCAATAACAGCAAGGACATGGCATGGCGAGCAGGAACAAATACAACAATGGCATGGCGAGCAGCAAAAGGAACAGCAAGCAGCAGATCCATAGTAGGTCCATTCAAATAGATGAAAGAAAGAGATCGAGGACTCGAGGTTACCTGCTCCGGCTTGGTTTCCGTTAGGAGGAGAGGCGGCTGCACTTGGGGAACAGCGACGGTTGAGTGCAGGCGGCGGCGGCGGCGACGACGACGAGTCCAAGAGCTGGAGGCGGCGGCGGCAGGTCAAGGAGCTCGCGGCGGCGGCGAGTCAGGAGCTGGGAAACCCTATTCGTGGCGTGGACTACTCGAGGAGGTTTCCCGGCTCACGATTTTGTGGCGCCCGTGGATGCGACCTGCAAAAGATCGGGGTGGGCCGCATGTAGTTGGGCCTCCCGAGTCCCACACCGTGTCCCCAACGTGTCCCAGCCGTGTCCTCCTTTCTTTTTCGTTTTTTTAATTCGTATTGCAGGAAATACGGCGGGATACGCGTGTCCAGCCGTGTCCTAGCGTGTCCCCGTGTCCCGCCGTATCAGCACGGCGATTCGGCAAGTTTGGCCGTGTCCATGCTTCCGAGCTTATAACTGTCTGCTGCACTGAAACAGCAAGCGGGTGAGCGGATTTGACCAGGGACCATCGCAAGCCATTCCTACGGTTACTCCTGGCGCGATCCCAGGTATGTGGCAAACAACACTGATGTTTCTAGTTTTGCATTTTTGCGTATATATGTTCCTATGGTTAGGACTTCAAAAGATTATCTGTTAAGGAACTGCTAATCAGCTGTTATGCACAACTATATTATATGACTCTGTACATCTGTTCATTTTCACTGCAATATCTATACACATGCTTTACCACGATCTTGTACTAAACAGCCAAAATTCAAATTATTGTTCCGATAGATGCGGATCATCATTTATTTCAAAAATGGTAGCAGGTTCCAGTTCATAAATATTGTTAGTTGGTTCACAGTCGAACAAATTAATGAAAATTTATCTATGAAAAGTCTGGCAACTTGCCTCTTTCTGGCTCATCACCAGAAATTGACTGAGCTATGGTAACTGGCCCATTCTGAGAACCGGAGCCCTACAGCTTAGTAGCAGTGGATGCTTTCGAAGGCTTGGTAATGATTGTTGTGGGAATGATATTTTCTTACAGAGAAGACTTGTAAATTTGCATTTTATTCCACCTTGTATATGGAACTGAGTGACTATTCTTTTGCTGTTCTTGGTTTTTGTTTGTTTGTTTGTTGTGTTTTCATATTGGGTAGGAAAGCAATCTTGGACCACTTTGTCCATCATAAGCCAATGGAAAGAGCAGACTACTGTAGCTTATTGTACAAGGAGAAAATAACTGGTTTGATATCTTGTTCACCTTCAACTACTCCCTCCGTTCCCAAATATAAGTCTTTTTAGACATTCTAATAGGGGACTACATACGGAGCAAAATGAGTGAATCTATACTCTAAAACATGTCTATATACATCCGTATGTAGTTCAATAGTGGAATCTCTAAAAAGACTTAAATTTAGGAACGGAGGGAGTAGTAATCAGTATTACCTTATGGCTGTTCCGTAATTATTACTTTTAGTCTTTTCTCTCCTCGATCATGTGCAATCCATTCTCCATGTCTTTTTATCTGAAATGGATCTATGCTAGATTGACATTACTGTGGATTTCCATCATAACCACTTGTATATCTATAAGGAATTGTTCTCTTTCGATGAATTGCAGGTCAGCTGCCTGCAGTTGCCCCTCTTATTACTGGGATGCTTCCAAACATGTTTAATTTCACTGCTCCTACACAGGTGACTACTATTTTCTTTTTAAGATTGGGTTCTGTCACCACCAGGCAATCTATTCACCCTGTTTTGTAACTTTTCTGGTGGTTACAGAATGAACCGAACTCTAGTACTCCCCTCCGTCTGGAAATACTCGTCGGAGAAATGGATAAAACATGATGCATCTAAAACTAAAATACATCTAGATACATCCATTTCCCTGACAAGTATTTTCAGACTGAGGGAGTATTTGATATGTTTCTACTTTATAATATTTTTTCTTCTATTTGTATCAGTTCAATCCTCTAGTTATGCAACCACAGGCCATGACACAACAGGTATATGACTTTTCTTATTGCTTGTACTCCCATCATATTTTAGTTTTGTTTTGTATATAACGTCATGGTTAACCGCCCTTATCCCAGGCTACCCGGCATGCTAGGCGTGTTTATGTTGGTGGACTTCCACCAACTGCCAATGAGCAGGTAATTACTTGATTAACTAGTTTGTTTTCTGGACGGCCTCTCCATTTACAGTCTACGCCTTTTATTAATTTTCTATTCTTTCTACAGACAGTTGCTATATACTTCAATCAAGTTATGGCTGCTATTGGAGGAAACACAGCTGGTCCTGGTGATGCTGTTCTTAATGTCTACATAAACCATGACAAGAAATTTGCTTTTGTGGAGATGAGGTCTGTGGAGGAAGCTAGCAATGCAATGGCCTTAGATGGTATAATGTTTGAAGGAGCACCGGTGAAAGTTAGAAGGCCAACAGACTATAATCCTTCCCTGGCTGCTGCACTGGGTCCAAGCCAGCCAAACCCTAATCTCAATCTTGGTGCTGTTGGCTTGACACCTGGCTCAGCTGGAGGTTTAGAAGGCCCTGATCGCATCTTTGTGGGTGGCCTCCCGTACTACTTCACCGAGGCTCAAGTGCGGGAGTTGCTTGAATCCTTTGGACCGTTGCGAGGATTTGATCTTGTGAAGGATAGGGAGACGGGCAACTCGAAAGGATATGCCTTCTGTGTATACCAGGATCTTAATGTCACTGACATTGCCTGTGCTGCCCTGAATGGTATCAAGATGGGAGACAAGACCCTTACTGTTAGGCGAGCAAATCAAGGCACTTCTCAACCAAGGCCAGAGCAAGAAACCATCCTGTTGCACGCACAACAACAAGTGCAGATGCAGGTACACTCAGCTCTTGAAAATATATACTCCATCCGTTCCTTTATATAAGGTGTATTTGATTTTTGATAAAATTCCACAATGTAAGGTGCATTTCTTCTAATTCCTCGTAATTCCGTCGTTAGCCCTTCAAAGAAAGGAAAGTATATCTCCCCTGATTGCATGCATCTCTCTTGTAAATAGAAAAAGGGAAGTATCTCTCTCCTGATTGCATGTACCTCTTAATTTCCTAGCCTAAATGATTTAGTTGCCACTAATCAATGATTTAGCCAAGGTTAATTTTGTCCTAACATGTGTATGATTATGTGCCTTGATCACCGTGCCAAAAGTAATACACCTTACATAAAAGAACGGAGGGAGTATTTTACAAAATGACGGTGAGTTTGTATTTCCTTTCCAAATTTTGACCGTTGCTTTCTGAGCAGAAACTCGTGCTACAAGTTGGAGGGGCTCTACCGACAAAGGTGGTATGCCTGACCCAGGTGGTTTCTGCAGATGAACTGAAAGATGATGAGGAATACGAGGATATTTTGGAAGACATGAGGGAAGAAGGGCGCAAATATGGTAAACAAGATGAAATCCATGGACTTGCCTTCATCTTGTTTTGAATCCTTGCATTCTGTTGTTATCATTGTGTTCGGTTACTGAACTTGTTTTGTTTTGTGTGTTGTCTTTTGTGTGTCTTTTTTGTAGTCCACATAAATGCCATTGCAGAGTCTTCTTTTATAGTCCAACCCCATGCAATATTGGCAATCGGGCCTAACCTACAGAAGACACACTATTCTTTTCCAATTGGATATGATTGATCATATATCATGTATTTCTTGTTTATGTATGTACTCACTAACACTTGGACAGGTAACTTGGTTAAAGCTGTCATCCCAAGACCTGACCCCAGCGGCGCCGCCGCTGTTCCTGGAGTTGGAAAGGTGAGTTCTGATTTGATCATATTCAGTATTGATGCGGTCAGCAGGAACAAAATTATTTTGATTCATGGACTTTGTTGTCCGTGTTGCAGGTGTTTCTGGAATATGCAGATATCGACGGCTCGACTAAGGCCAAGGTTGGGATGCATGGCAGGAAGTTTGGGGGGAACAAGGTGGTGGCTGTGTTCTACCCTGAAAACAAGTTTGCTGATGGAGATTACGATGATTAGATGAAATCCTCTGCTCAGTTGACACCCGTGTCACAGCGTTTGCTTAGTTTTCAAATTGAATCCCTTTTTAATCTGTTTGTGGAACCGTCTGCTGGATATATATGGTATAATTTTATTTGACAAGTACGTGTACCGCTGCTGCCCTTGGCTACAAGTACTGTATGTGCAAACTTGATCAGTGACAGGTATCCCCTTGCTGGATGTGGGAAAGGATATATAATGACCGATATTATTCTGCTCCTAAATGCTAGAAAAGCTTTCTCGTCATCGCGAACGCGTACGAGCTACCGACAAATTAGCATACACATCAGGGCATGGTCAATGCATAGCCTTATGGTGATGCTCAACATGCAAGTAGGATCAGATATAGGTTTGGATGATGTGTGAGATCTTCAGTAGGAGGCGGGTTCTTGGAAAAAAAAGTATGTTCGGATGCAAAAAAACTAAAAGTTAAAGTGAGTAGAGATGCATGTGTATCGGAATCTTTTTTTTTTTGATGAGATCCACGACCTATTTCTGTCATGGGGCATCTGTATCCATAAACCACTATTGTACATGCCTTTATCCACTTTAATATGAAAACATTTAACATAGGTATGACGCATGTGACTACTAACATAACAGATAGTGATAGTGTAGGAACTGTATGCATGTGGATATGCATCATATGTGCACATGCATGGGCTGATGTCATTTAATTATTTTGTTTATTTTAACTATAACTTTTGAACCGAGTGTCGGAACACATAACCGATTTCATAGTGGGTTTTTGGATGAGCTCCTTAAAACTAGATCCCATATAAATATGTTTTGACGATTAAAAAAAAACAACTTTAATGTTAGATGATACAACTTTAGTGCTAAAGAGGAGCAACTTTGATGCGAGATGAATTCTGCCGTGTGTATTAGTGAATTCTCATAGTAGCTCATAATTAGTTGTGTGTAGTGGTGCAATAGTTGGTTACCATGGTTGTTATGTTGCACACATTGAAAACTAAGTTGTAGATAATTTAGTTGCCTACCATACTATCAAAGTTGCTTATAATAGAGTGGAAAGTTCTCTAACATGGTTTTTAATTTGTCTACCTCAGAAATCAAGTTGCACATAGCCACGAAGTTGCCTACGAGTGATCCACAATTGCCTACAATACTATGGAAATTGTCCATCAAGGGACATAAAGTTTTTTGTGGAATCTAAGTTGTTTATCGTGATTCCAAATTTTAAAACTATGTGGCAATGGATGGTATGAGATCTCGTGCTTCACTTTTCTAGGGGAGTCGGTCCGCCAACGCTACCAAGCATGCGGGTGTTGGCTAGCCAGATTGTGATGAGCTCTTCAAAACTAGACCCCACATGGATATGTTTGGATGTTTTTTCAAAAGCAACTTTCATGTTAGATGAGGTAACTTTAATGCTGAACAAAAGAAATTTCACTTCATTAAAAATAACTAATTAGCAATAATAAGTAACTAACTAGTAATAGTGAGCAACTTCTATGCAGAGATAACATCACGTCACCTTCGTAAGCAACTTTTGCTTTACTAGAGACAACTTCAATGCTAAAAACAGGCAACTTCGCTATCCTAGTTAATTTTTTCTAATATTCTTCTAAGTTCTCACCGGTACTTCTAAATTTCCTATTGTTCATGCTTGTATTTCGTTGTTTCTAAATTGCCTATAATACTATGAAGTCATGTACCATCGAGGCTCTGTTGTCTGCTATTGCTAGTTACGGTAGGCAAAATTGGTGATGAATCAGGGCAACTTCAGAGTGATTGTAGGCAACTTAGAAAAACGTTGATAAGCAACTTTGCAATGTTGTAGGCAACTATGCAAAGTTACGCAACTGAGCAGCAATGATAGACAACTAGTTCCAATAGTAGGCAACTATGCATCAAAGGTAGGCAATTTATAATATTTATAGGCAACTGAGCATCAACCGTAGGCAACTCACCATAAACAATAGGAAACTGAGCAGCCATGATAAGCAAGTTGGGATAATGTTAGCAAAATTCACAGGTACACATAGTGCAATGAAGTTGGTTGTATGTAGCACTAAGGGTGTCTCATGTTTTCTGTGATTTTTCTTGTTTTTACGTAAACCAACCTAATAGGTGGTCCTAGTAGGCCGCAAAGACGAAGTTCTTTCCCTATACCACTAAAGTTGTGTAACGCCCAAGATGCGATCCTATCCTTATTTTGGCTTGAGGGTCTCGACAGGGATAGAAGCGCATCTCGTCGTTTCGCAAGAATGGATATCATTACAAGTACATGTAAATAAGAGATGAGTATACGGAATTGGCTTACACTCGCTGTCGGTGTCAAAACCGGCGGATCTCGGGTAGGGGGTCCCGAGCTGTGAGTCTAGGATCGATGGTAACAAGGGGACGAAGGAGACGATGTTTACCCAGGTCCGGGCCCTCCTATGGAGGTAAAACCCTACGTCCTGCTCGATTATATTGATGGTATGAAGGTTACAGAGTTGATCTACCTCGAGATCAGATAGCTAAAACCCTAGATGAGTTTCTCTGTCCTACAATCTAAAACCCTCTGGCTTATATAGACGCCAGGGGTCATTAGGGTTACACATAGTCGGTTGCTCACCGGAGGGAAAAAACATGCCTAATCTACTATCTCAAACTTGACAGACACGCCACGGCTCCTGAGGTCTCCTCTATAGCGACGAGGCCTTCGATCAATCCCATCCTCAGCGAGCGGCCCATGAGTCTGGCCCATGAGAAATAGGCCGGCAGTCCGAGGACCCCTTAATCCCGGACTCCCTCAGTAGCCCCCGGACTAGCCTCCAATGCCGAGGTATATTATCCGGACAATCTTGCGCGTCGAAGTCTTCGGCTTGCGAGGCGAGTCCCTCTATCTCTTTTGCTCGGCAACCATCCCGTCATCGGTGAATTCTCAAACGTTGAGAACTTGCGGGACCCATTGTAGTAACTTTCAGCGCTCCTCGATCCTTGTGCGCCGAGGGGAGACGAGCGGCCCGACAGCTTTTTACAAGACTGCCCTTCCCACAAAGGAGGCACCACCCATTTAAACAAGTTGAATCGTGGTCTGGGCCACATCTTCCTCTTCTTCCTAATCAGAAAAAACTTCAAGCGAGAGATCACCACAAAAACATGGCGAGCGCCCCCAGCTCTTCCTCGCGTCCTTACGGCTCTCGTCCCGGGGATTGGGCAAGTTTCTCTGTATCCCTCCTTCGGCTGCGTGACCTCGAGACCCAAGGTTATCTTCCTCGGATCTGGCGGCTACCCGCGCCGGTTTGACTTCTTTTGACAACGAAGCCTTCGCGGAGAACTTCCCTAATCCCCACAAGGGAGAGCGGGTATGCTTTGTGCCTTTCCTCTTGCGGGGCCTAGGGTTCCCCATTCATCCTTTCCTGAGGGGATTACTGGAGTTCTATGGGATCCAGCTCCATCATCTTACCCCCGGATCTATTCTGCATATCTCGGGCTTTGTTGCCCTTTGCGAAATGTTCCTGGGCTGCGAGGCACACTTTGGATTATGGAGGAAGTACTTCTGCCTCGTCCCCCACACTCGGGGTGAGAAAATTCGGGAAGTCGGAGGAGCCGAAGTATGTCGTATAGCCGGGACAGGGTATCCAGTGGGGACACCGAAGAAGGAGTCCGAAGAATGGTCTTCGAAATGGTTCTATATTGAGGACGTTCCCCTATTCGATCCAGCTCAAAGGGGTTTGCCCGAATACTCCGACGCCCCTTTGAAGAAAAGGTACAACTGGCGACCGAAGAGTTCATCCCAAGAGGACGGTGCTGAAGTTCAACGATTGGCCGCCCACGTAAGGCTGCTGGCTCATCACAAGCTGACTATGACTGATGTGATGGCTGCCGCCATCACCCGATGCGTTCAACCTCTTCAGCAAAGGATACACCCTCTGTGGCGTTACAACGGAACAAGTGACACCACTCGCTCCCGACGGCTAGGCCTTGCCAATAAAGCGGCATTGGCCGCCGCACTTGCCAACCTGTTCAAAGGGGAAAAAGAAGACTTTGTTCGGCTACCGGTTAAGGAGGGCTACTCGAGTTACAACCCCATCGAATGGGTAAGCCTTTCGACTTTGCGACCTGAGTTCGGGTTTTTTATTTGCCGCTTTTGACCGAAGATTTTAATCTGTGCAAACAGGAATGGAGGAGCTTCGTCGAGACAGTCAACTGTTCGGTCCCCCAACCAGAGAATTACTCTCGTGATGACGATCCAGGATTCCATGACGATCCAGAGCTGTCAATCGAGTACGAAGACGGGGTCTTTTACCAAGAGAGCCTTGATCGATCCAAGGTGGCTATCATAGCCGATCACCCCGGATCACTCCCTTCCCCCACTACAGGCAAGAAGAAAAATTCTTCCCGTAAAAGGCAAACGTCCTCCGTCGACCCAAATGTGCCGGTTTCTGCTCCCAAGCGTCGCCGGTCCTCGCGACGAACATCGGCTACAGCAGCAATGCCCGGACTGGGCATCAACAGGAATCCTTCATGTGAGCCGGCCGTGGAGACGACGCCAACCACTCGTTCAACCAAAAGGTACTTCGTTCGGCCGCTTAATCTATTGTTATTATGATCGATAGGATCTCACAGAAGATCTCATGTCGAAATACTCAGGAAATGAGTACAACCATCTTCTGCCGAGGACGTTGCCGGGATGCCTGGCAACACTCATGAATCAAGATCTTCGGCTCATGCTGAACCTGCTGCGGAGGCCCCTATGGTCAATCCGGCCCCTGAAGATTCCAGGGACGCGGTATCAGTCACGAAATCCGAGGTAGAGAGTGCGATGAACCACCGGCGGCGACGAGAAACCCTGCGCCACCCGACGTTTTCCGAATAGGAGTTCAATGCCCTATGCTCGGCAGACGCGCACATCGGAGCTGCCCGAGCTGGGCTTGGGGAAGCTGTGAAACTGATATCATCCAGCCTGAAGGTGAGTGATTGGTTTTAAGAATCCGGACACACATGTAAACCCAGTAGCCCCTGAGCCTTGAATTGGTCGGGACGACCAAGTTAAGGATCCGCATATTGTTTTATTGATGATGCAGGCCTCAAGGCAGCAGAACGAGCAATTGGCCAATGAATTGGAGGCAAGCCGAACACAGGTGGAAGCCGTGAAGGCCGAACTTGAACAAGTGAATTTTTTTACCCGGGAGGCGCATGGTGAGTATATCTATTCTGCTGATCTTAGTATATAATCCCATGCTGACGCGAGGGTACTTTGTAGCAGCTGAATCTATAGGGCAGTTGCAAAAAGATTTAGATGCAGCCCGAGAATCTCAGAGGTACGCCGAGTCCTAGTATGAGGCCGGCTGCCTTTCGTTGCAACGAAACCTGGAGGAGAAGAAACGCCTCCAGGCGGAAAACAAGCAGCAGGCCGACGAAATTGAGAGTTTAAAGACTCAATTGGCCCAGACCCAAGAAGAGAACCAGAAATTACAGAGGGGCATGTTCGGTAAGTGTGATTATAACGTCGAAGGGTATCTCTCCTACATGAAGTGTAATGGACATGCCTTGTCTCATGTATAGGTCTCCTAACCGGGCGGCCTGAAGAAGAGATCGGATCCTACCGGGGGAGCCTTATGAAGGAACTGTCCGCCGTACATGAGCAGGCTCGGAAGGCTATGAGGAGCATGACAAAAGCGCTATGGCCTGCCGAGAAGCTTCCGGAGGGGATGACCGAACTAGCTGATCGGTTCAAGGGAGCTCGGAGTCGGTTCGAGCTATGGAAGACATCGGCCTGCCGGGAGGGAGCACGAGAGGCGTGGGCGATGATCAAGACCTGTTATACCGGCCTTAACCCCGAGCATATGGCTCGGGTTGGGCCAACAGGGCCTGATGGGCAAGAAGTGCCACTTCACTTGGTGTACGACCAAGTGATGCCTGCCGCTCGTCTCTCGCAGGAAGATTGCGCCCTGGATGCTTTAATAGACAATCTTGACCGGCAGCCAGATGTGTGATTTTATGTAACTATGTACTTTAAATCAAAAAATTGCTCCGTTTGTGTCGCAGACTTTGTCTTAACCGGCCATCGGCTTCGACCTCCCGCGCTAAGAGCTTGGAAGTGTTCCTTATAAAATATCCCTCGATAAGAGGGAATTCTTGCGAGGAACCAGGCAATCCGGCCATTTGGTACGAACAGACAAAAAATGCACAGGGAGGTATGTTATATTACTGCTTAGCGTAAGAAACATCTTCTAAAGAAAATAGTACCTCCATCGGTACCTTCCTTTAGGCTGCTATGTAAATCGTAGATGGTAAGGCCGTATACTGCTAGTATGCGACTAATGGCTTTTGTGAGAAAAAGAAGCCCGAGTAATGGTGAGAACAACCATAATTTTATTTGTTGCTTCCGTCGTAGCCGACCAATTTTCTGCTGAAGATAGCTAGCTTTTGGCTTCACCCGTTTGAGGTACGCATCCGGATGACCAGGTCGTAACAATCGCAGAGGTGCTCCCTTTACCCTCTAGCCGAACAATCGGGAACGTAGTGGGTAAACACAGGAGCGAGGCAACCCAGCTTGGCAAAAATCTTAGTTCAAATTGATGCATATAATGGCTTAAAAATCGACAAGGGAAACATGCATACACAATAAATTTGAATAGATGCTTAAAATATATAATCATCGGCTTCGGGAAGAAGCCCCCAGGTGTTTTATTCGGATTTAACATTTGAAGATGTATGCCGAAAATCTTAACACGAGCTCGGTTTAGCCGAACATAGACTTGGGAAGAGAAAATCCAAACCTGCCAAAAATCAAGGTGGGAGGGAAGGGAAATGAAAAGAAAGAAAAGAAAAAGGAGGGTAAAAAGTAAGATGACACCGGTCTAGCCGTAGAAGCGCCGAAGACGAGCTGCGTTCCATGGGTTTGGTTCGAGGCGGTTATCCGGCGGGTTTCGAAGACGGTAAGCCCCTCCTGCGAGTACTTCGTCAATTATGAAGGGGCCCTCCCATTTGGGATTGAGTTTATGCTTCTGCTTCTCCGGGAGCCGTAAGACGAGTTCACCCACATTATATGATTTTGCCCTGACCTCCCTGCTCTGGAAACGCCGGGCCTGCTGTTGGTAAAAAGTAGAGCGAGCCCGAGCTATGTCGCGCTCTCCTTCTAAGGCGTCCAAGTCGTCCTGCCGATCTAACTCGGCCTCCTTTTCTTCGTACATGCGCACCCTTGGTGCGTCGTGAATAATATCACAGGGAAGGACTGCTTCTGCCCCGTAGACCATGAAGAACGGTGTGTATCCCGTTGATCGATTCGGGGTGGTACGCAGGCCCCACAGAACGGAGTCAAGCTCCTCTACCCAATGGCAGTCGGACTCATGAAGAGATCGGACCAGGCGTGGTTTAATACCACTCATGATGAGCCCGTTGGCCCGTTCGACTTGTCCATTGGTCTGCGGGTGATACACCGATGCGTAATCGAGCTTGATGCCCATTTTAGCGCACCAGTCCTTTACGTCCTGGGCGGTGAAGTTGGATCCATTGTCCGTTATTATACTGTGCGGGACGCCGTAACAGTGTACTACGCCGGATATAAAGTCGATTACTGGTCCGGACTTGGCTGATTTGACAGGTTTTGCTTCGATCCATTTGGTGAACTTGTCAACCATGACCAGTAGATATTTATTCTTCTTGGTCCCCCCTTTAAGTGGTCCGACCATATCCAGCCCCCAGACCGCAAAATGCCAGGTAATCGGAATAGTCCGAAAAGCTGTTGGGGGCATGTGACTTTGATTTGCAAAGAGTTGACATCCCACGCAATGCTGGACAAGTGACTGGGCGTCCGCTCGAGCGGTGGGCCAGAAGAAACCAGCCCGAAAGGCCTTGCTTACTAAGGCCCTTGCCGCGGCGTGATGGCCGCCCATTCCTGCGTGGATTTCGGCCAAGAGCTGCCTTCCTTCTTCCTCAGATATGCACCGCTGGAGTACTCCGGTGGTGCTTTTCTTGTATAACTCACCCTCGTGGACTTTATAAGCCTTGGATCGCCGAATTATGCGTCTCGCTTCTGTCTGATCGTCGGGGAGTTCTTGGCGAAGAAGGTAAGCGAGGAAGGGCTCGGTCCATGGTCCGATTATTGCCATGACCTCATGAGCCGAAGGCATTTCGTCCATTACGGAGCCGCCGATAATTTGGTCGTCTGGTTCGTTTATAGGGGGAACGACCTCTTCCGCGCTGATGGATCCGACGCCCTTATTATCGTCCTGCCAAACCACCGATGGCTTGAAGAGCCGTTCAAGGAAAGTGTTTTTCGGGACGGGGTCGCATTTGGCCCCCATGCGGGCCAGTATGTCAGTGGCCTGGTTGTTGTCTCTAGCGACGTGATGGAATTCCAGCCCCTCGAACCGTGCAGATATTTTAAGGACGACGTTTCTATATGCCGCCATCTTCAGGTTTTTGGCATCGAATTCGCCGTTGATTTGAGAGATGGCCAAGTTGGAGTCTCCCCGTACCTCCAGCCGTTGTATGCCCATTGAAGCTGCCATCCGAAGATCGTGCAAAAGTGCTTCATATTCGGCTGCATTGTTGGAATCGGCATACATAATTTGCAACATGTATCGGACGTTGTCGCCTGTGGGGGATGTGAGAATAACTCCAGCCCCCAGTCCGGCCAATGTTTTGGATCCGTCGAAGTACATCGTCCAATGGGAGTATGTACTATATTCCCTGGGGAGCTCGGCCTCTATCCATTCGGCTAGGAAATCTGCCAACACCTGAGATTTAATAGCTCGTCGTGGCTTATAGGCGATTTCGAAAGGAAGGAGTTCAATGGCCCATTTGGCTATGTGGCCGGTGGCATCCCTATTATTGATTATATCGTTCAGGGGTACTTCGGATGCCACCGTGACCGAACACTCTTGAAAGTAGTGTCTTAGTTTCTGTGATGCCATAAATACTGTATAGGCTATCTTCTGGTAATGCGGGTATCTGGACTTGCATTGCGTTAGCACTTCTGACACATAGTAGACCGGCTTCTGTATCCGGAATTTGTGACCCTCCTCCTCTCGTTCGACGACGAGCACTGTGCTAACCACTTGGTTGGTGGCCGATATGTACAATAACATTGGTTCACCGGCGCCTGGTGCTGTGAGTATGGGGTTGCTTGCCAGCAGTGTTTTAATTTCCTCTAACGCAACAACTGCTTCATCGGTCCATTCGAAATTGTTGGTCCGTTTCAGCAACCTGTAGAGCGGTAAAGCCTTTTCACCGAGACGGGAAATAAAGTGGCTTAGCGCCGCCACGCAACCCGCCAACTTTTGGACATGCTTTAGCTCTGTGGGAATTGCAAGTTCCGATAGGGCGCGGATCTTAGCCGGATTCACTTCTATTCCTCTATGGGAAACAATGAATCCGAGCAGTTTACCAGCGGGAACTCCGAAGACACATTTCTTCGGATTGAGTCGTATATCGTACTCACGTAAGCTGGCAAAGGTTTGCCTTAGGTCGTCGATCAACTAGCTGACGTGTTTGGTTTTAATGACCACGTCGTCCATGTATGCCTCGACTGTTTTACCAACCTGTTTTTCGAGACAAGTCTGGATCATGTGCTGGTACGTAGCCCCAACGTTTTTTAGCCCGAAAGGCATTGTGTTGAAGCAGAATGGCCCGTAGGGGGTGATGAATGCGGTTGCAGCTTGACCGGATTCCTTCATTTTGATCTGATGGTATCCGGAGTAAGCGTCGAGGAAGCACAATGAGTCGTGTCTGGCTGTGGCGTCAATAATCTGGTCTATTCATGGTAAGGGGAAAGGGTCCTTAGGGCAGGCCTTGTTAAGGTCTTTGAAGTCGACGCACAACCGCCAGGATTTTTCTTTCTTCGGTACCATCACCAGGTTTGCCAACCATTCGGGGTGCTTGATCTCCCGTATGAATCCGGCTTCTAGCAATTTGGCTAGTTCTTCACCCATAGCTTGTCGTTTAGGCTCGGAAAAGCGGCGTAGAGTCTGTTTGATGCGCTTGAAGCCTGGGATTATATTCAGACTATGTTCTGCCAGCCGCCGTGGGATTCCTGGCATATCGGAAGGATGCCAGGCGAAGATGTCCCAGTTTTCTCGTAGGAATGCTCGCAGCGCCTCGTCCACCATGGGGTCCACCTGAGCTCCGATGGACGCTGTCTTATTAGGGTCCGTTGGGTGTACCTGAAATTTAACAATTTCTTCTGCAGGTTTAAAGGACGTGGGTTTGGGCCTTTTGCTAAGGATCACATCGTCCTTGTCCACTGTTGACCGGAGTGCGGTCAATTCCTCTGCAGCAAAGGTCTCAGCTAGTGCCTCGAGGGCGAGCGCTGCTGTTTTGTTCTCAGCTCAAAGGGCTATATTCGGATCACTGGCGATTGTGATTACCCCATTTGGGCCTGGCATCTTGAGCTTCATATACTCGTAATGGGGTATAACATGGAATTTTGTGAAGGCGTCACGCCCCAACAGGGCGTGGTAGCCATTGGGGAAGGGCACGATATGGAAGAGAAGTTCTTCAGATCGGTAGTTTTCGGGCGTGCCGAACACTACGTCCAGGGTGATACGTCCTGAACAACGCGCCTCTTTCCCAGGGATGATCCCCCGGAAGGTTGTGTTGCTGTGCTCGATGCGAGATCGGTCGAACTGCATTTTTTCCAGGGTGTCTTCGTAGATGAGGTTTAAACCACTGCCACCATCCATTAGCACCTTCTGTAGCCTGAAACCATCGACGATGGGGTTTAGGACCAGTGCGGCCGGTGTTTGACCGGGACGGATGGTTGGTTGGTCAGTATCTCCGAAGGTGATGGGTATGTCTGCCCATGAACTTGTTGCCGCCACATGGTAGACCTGTTCGAGTTCTCTAAGAGCTCTTTTCCTCCTGTTCCTAGAGGGGAACGTTTCGTAGATCGTCAGGACTTCAGCATTGTATTCTGGTGGCGTTGTGGAGCGCCTGTTCGGCGGTAGTGCCTCGAGGATGGCCTCTCCACTTTTTGCGACCTGCCTGACGACCCAGCAAGCTCTGAGGCTGTGAGTCGGGCTTGTGTTTAGCAATACAGAATGTATAGGGCATGGCTTGTCCAATAGTCCGTCAAGGACAGTTCTGGCCCCCGTAGGGGGTCTATTTCTCTTTTCGGCGGGTTCATGTTCGGCTAGCCGCTTCGGAGGTATCCACTTTTTCTGATCTCCTCTAGGGTGTTCGGTAAAGTCTGGTTCTGAAAGTAGCCGTTCGGCCTGCCAGGTGCTCTCCATGGCACAGTATTTTGTACCAGGTCCGATAGCTCGGTGAAGTCGCGAATGTGTCGACGGGCTAGGGCGTTGAGGATCCCTTCGTCATGACAATTGCGACTGAAGGTTGCCATTATCTCCTGGTCACTAGAACCTCGTACTCTGTCTCTAACGAGGAGGAGTCTAGCCCAAAAATGATGAACCGACTCCCCTGGTAATTGTTTAACACCCCGTAAGTCCGAAGACTTGGACTCTCTTGCGATGCTTGAGTGCTCGACTTGGGTGGTGGGTGGGAAATTTTTTGGTTTCGCGCCACGATGTGAGTCCGGAATCACGGGGTTCGAGTTGCGCGCTAGATCGGGGACCGATCCTGAACTATTTCCGGAGCGAACTCCAGAATCTAGGTTACAGACGAGGTCCTGATGATCGGAAATTGGGATATAAACCGTCTTTAATTCCGGTTGTTGGGGGGACGAACCTCCAGCCGGACACTCGACAGTGGAGACTAGGTGAGTGATCGAGGGGGTGCGAATCTCCCTATCGTCGGGTTTAAGCCCGATCCGGTCATAGACCGGAGTCTAGTCGTCGGTCATGCCCAGGGTTTGAATCCAATCGAATAGCTTGTTTAAGGACGAGGCGTCGGCGGGGCGCGTGTCGCCGAAGCGCGCGGGGTCAATCCGCAGCGTCGTGGTTCCTGAGTCGCTTGACAGCGAATCCAGGTTATGTTCGGCCACGGCGGGTCCGGGCACAACGACTGGATTGGGCGTTCTAGACAGCCCAGGGGTAAAGACCGCCTTAGAGGTGGGGCCCGACGCTCCCGGCGTCGAGGAGTCGGGATCTGCGGGCTCCTCCATGAGAGCTGAGGGTTCCATCCAAACAAGCTCTCCCCGTGAATCGGCGACGAACTCTAAGGTTCCGAATCTGATTACTTGATCGGGGAAGAAACTTCCGATCTGGCCAAGATGGTCAGTCGGGTCGGCACGCGACAAGATGTTGCCGCCTGCGAAGATCTGACCAGGGGTGGGGACATCCTGGCTACAGATCTCATTGCTTATGACAAGGTGAGCCATCGATTCTTTTGGTGATCACAGCGGAACTCTCAATGAAAGCACCAATGTCGGTGTCAAAACCGGCGGATCTCGGGTAGGGCGTCCCTAGCTGTGAGTCTAGGATCGATGGTAACAAGGGGACGAAGGAGACGATGTTTACCCAGGTTCGGGCCCTCCTATGGAGGTAAAACCCAACGTCCTGCTCGATTATATTGATGGTATGAAGGTTATAGAGTTGATCTACCTTGAGATCAGATAGCTAAAACCCTAGATGAGTTTCTCTGTCCTACAATCTAAAACCCTCTGGCTTATATAGATGCTAGGGGTCATTAGGGTTACACATAGTCGGTTGCCCACCGGAGGGAAAAAACATGCCTAATCTACTATCTCAAACTTGACAGACACGCCACGGCTCCTGAGGTCTCCTCTATAGCGACGAGGCCTTCGATCAATTCCATCCTCAGCGAGCGGCCCATGAGTCCGACCCATGAGAAATAGGCCGGCAGTCCGAGGACCCCTTAATCCCGGACTCCCTCACTCGCCACAAGCTAAATCAAGATCACATCAATACAATCATCATACAGAAGAGCAGGGTCCGAATACGGACGAAAACAAACGATAAAATGACATCCATCCTTGCTATCCCAGGCTGCCGCCTGGAACCCATCCTATGATCGAAGAAGAAGAAGAAGAACTCCAAATCATACAAAGCATCGCTCTCACGTCAACGCATTGCTTTACCTGTACCTGCAACTGTTGTTATAGTAATCTGTGAGCCACAGGGACTCAACAATCTCATTTCCAAGGGTATCAAGACTATTAACGCTTAATGGGTGAGGTAAGGTTAAGTGGTGAGGCTGCAGCAAGCACTAAGCATTTATTTGAGTGGCTAACTTGCGAGTACAAGAATAATGGGGGATCATCGTCGCACAAACGGACGTGAACTAGTAATGATCTCTAAGAGATCCTGAACACCTACTTACGAACAAACATAACCCCACCGTGTTCTCTCTCAGTTCAGAAATCACGAGACGAGGCAGTCACGGTTATGCACACGGTTGGTGTATTTTATTTGAGTTTACTTCAAGTTTGCGATGACCGGGTGTTAAACAAAGTTTCCAAGTTGCCACGTAACCGCGGGCACGGCTTTCCGAAAGATTTAACCCTGCAGGGGTGCTCCTACTCATCCATCACAAACTAACCACACGTCGCGGGAATAATCTCGACCACGAATCCCATGATTTCCTAGGCAATTCCGTTGGAAAACCGCAACCTCAAGATTCCTCGCGCAAGACATTCGAGAAAGGTAAAACAAGTCCAGCAAGGCCGCCCGACGTGTTGACGATCCCGATAGGAGCCGCGTATCTCGTTCTCAGGACACGACAGATTGTCCAAACTTCCGATAGGCCAATCACAGAGTTGCCCCTGGCGGCCACCGGCGGTTGACAGGTTGGACCAACACACATGAGGAGCACTGGCCCGGGTTGTTGATTAAAGATCCTCGGGTTAATTACTCCCTATGCAGGTTTATTAGTTATTAGGCAAATGTAGTACCAATGTTGGCCCTTGCCAGACAAGTTTTATCCTAAAACGAAAATCAAGGGGGTCCCCATAACAACCCCGAGCATGTTAGGAGCGCAAAATATGGAACATAACATCGGTACACAAGTAACTAGGGCGGCAAAAGTGGAACAAAACACCGAGCAAAAGGCCAAGCCTTCCACCTTTTACCAAATATATATGTGCATTAAATTAAATAGCAATAATATTGTGATATAACAAAATATCCATGATGCACATGGAAAGAGCTTGCACCTGCAACTAGCAACGCTATAAGAAGGGCTGAGCAAGCGGTAACATAGCCAAACAATGGTTGCTGGGTTGTGGAGGGATTAGAGGCTTATCATGGCATTTTAGCAGGCTTGACAAACAAGTGGTAGGTAGCGAGACAAGCGATAGAAACGAGACATCTAGCATGGCAATGATAGTAGTGTTATCCAAGGAAATGATCATCTTGCCTGAGATCCTGCTTGGAAGAAGAACGAATCCATGAAGAAGACGAGCCAACGTAGTCGAACGAATCCTCACACTCCGAACGCTTTCGGAACTCTATCGAGAAGAAGCAATCCGAAAACAACAATCAACACATGATCAACACCACAACATATGCATGACATGATGCACAAATAAACATGATGCATGTCCGGTTTAATTATGCAAGGCATGGCAATCACAACAAACAAATACTACACATTAAGTGAAGCTCAATATGCAACGAGTTGCATATTGACAAAACTCCACTTTCGAATTATTTAGTTCACCCTCGTTAGGTGCACGGCAATATTAAATGTTGTTAAACATGGCAAGAGGTGAAGCATAATGAAACTACACTATCTAGGCATCTTAAATGAGGCCGGAAACAACTTATAGTATTTCCGAAGCGACCTCATATGCAATTTTGGAATTGGTCCAGATCTGAACTAACCATGTTTTATGTTTATTAAACAGCAAACTAAAGAGGACCATGTGATTCTACGCGTCATTTTAGTCGATTTACATATATAGAACATTTGAAACGGAGCTACGGTCTAAAAGATACGACCAACACAACATGAATGCATCATGAATGCCAAATGCATGCAAACGACCACCACCAACATGTCAAATCATGGATGCAACAAGATATTATGAAACTACATGGAATTCTAAGAAAGTTTCATATATGACATGTTCAAAACGGAGCTACGGTTCAACAATAGCAAGCAACGCAAGTTAAAGACATAATCTGCCCAAAACAGCGACATGGCATTTTGCACACATGAAAACAATAAGCTACAAGATTCTACAGTGCACAAACAAGACATGGGGCAGTAGCATATAACACACACTTGATTTCATCTTCAAGTATCAAAGAATCATGGAACACATGGTAGGAAGCTCACAACATGGCAATAAAATATAACACATTAGGACTTGGTGAAAATAATAGTTTTTAGCATAGCAATTTTTCATGAAGGAATATTGGCAGCAGTAAAACTATATGCTACAAGTCATATATTGGCATGAAACTTAACATCATGGTAGAGGACATGATGCACTACAATTCATTCCATGGTGGCAAGGTCTAATTATGCATAGAATCATGGCTAGCATCATCACAACATGGCATTATGAAGAAAACAGATTCTCAGACTTGGTGAAAATTAGAGTAGACATGTGCAGCAGTTTTTAAGAGATTGACATGTTGGACAATGAATATAACTATGATGCAAATCCTATACATGGCATCAAAAGACACAACCTGGTAGACAACAACATGCTTAACAAAAGACTCCTTGTGAGCAACCACAACAGACTCCTAGATCAATAGCAAATCACATGACAACATGGCAACAAAATAACAGTTTCAGACTTAGTGAAATTTAACAATCTCCCAAAACTGCAGTTGACTAGGCATGTTGACATGGCAATAACAGTAGCATAGCAATCATTAATAGGCATGGCAAGGACACTAACAACAACTATACATGACACACTTCAATTCACTCCATTGGCACAACTTCATAATAGTCATGGATTGCTTAATATGATGCTCGCAAAATGGAACTCATCGCTAAAAGCAATCAGTTTCGGATTACGACGAAATGCACTTTTGCAACAGGGCTATGAGCATGTGTATGCAACCTATGATGCATGCAAATGATGCCATCACGTAGAGCATGAAACGTAGATCATTTTTCATATATTACACATGTTCATACGATGCGCGGTTTACAACATATCATCATCTCTAAATGCAATCATGATGCTGAAATCTGGGGACTTAGTGGATTTCTCACCCCTTGACAAAATATGGACACAGCGGATCGGGATGGGACGGTGCAGGGTCGGGGCAGACGCGGGCGTTTGGATGCAGGGTCGACGGGGACCGGGGACGAGGCCATCCCGGCGGCGGCTTGAGGGCAGCCATGGCCGGCGGCGGTTCCGGCGAGACGCCGACGGGGTCGGGGAAGGCCGTATCCGGGCCGACGGTGCTCGACGCGGCCACCGGGAGTCGAAGGCGACGACGGGGCATTTGGGTGCGAGCGGCTCGCAAGGAGGCGGACCGGCGGCGACGCTCGCGGTCTCCGGCCGGCGGTGGCTCCCCTGAGATGGCGAGGGCGCAAGGCGAGGGGGGCTCCGGCCGGCGAGGCTTGAGCGCTGGAGCGGTGGGGGTCGAGGTAGGGCCGCGGGAGGAGCTCCGGCGAGGAGAGGTCCGGGCGGCGGCGCGGGGTCGCCGGCGGGACTGAGGCGCGACGGCAACTCGGGAGCCGGGCGCACTAGGGTTTCACAGAGGGAGGCGCTCGGGCACGGCGATGCTACTTCTTGAGCTTGCGTTGGTTTTCCCTTGAAAAGGAAAGGGTGATGCAGCAAAGTAGATAAGTATTTCCCTCAGTTATTGAGAACCAAGGTATCAATCCAGTAGGAGATACAAGCAAGTCCCCAATCTTCGCACCTACACAAACAATCAAACTCTTGCACCCAACGCTAAAAGGGGTTGTTAATCCCTTCACGGTTATTTGCAAGGATGAGATCTGATAGAGATAGATATAAAAGATTGCTAGAACGTAAAGTAAAACAAAAGTAAAAAGAATGCAGCGAGATATTTTTGGTATTTTTGGTTTATAGATCTGAAAATATAAGATGGAAAATAGACCCGGGGGCCATAGGTTTCACTAGAGGCTTCTCTCATGAAGGAAAATAATATGGTGGGTGAACAAATTACTGTCGAGCAATTGATAGAAAAGCGCATAGTTATGACGATATCCAAGGCAATGATTATGCATATAGGCATCACATTCGTGTCAAGTAGGCCGAAACGATTCTGCATCTACTACTATTACTCCACACATCGACCGACTCCTGCCTGCATCTAGAGTATTAAGTTCATGAAGAACAGAGTAACGCATTAGGTAAGATGACATGATGTAGAGGGATAAACTCAAGCAATATGATGAAAACCCCATCTTTTTATCCTCAATGGCAACAATACAAATACTTGCCTCGCTACCCCTACTTTGTCACTGGGTGAGGACACCGCAAGATTGAATCCAAAACTAAGCACTTCTTCCGTTGCAAGAATTACCAATCTAGTTGGCCAAACCAAACCAATAACTCGAAGAGACTTGCAAAGATATGAAATCATGCATATAAGAATTCAGAGAAGATTCAACTAATATTCATAGATAAGCTGATCATAAACCCACAATTCATCGGATCTCGACAAACACACCGCAAAAGAGTATTACATCGGATAGATCTCCATGAAGATCATGAAGAACATGGTATTGAAGAGCAAAGAGAGAGAAGAAGCCATCTAGCTAATAGCTATGGACCCGAAGGTCTATGGTGAACTACTCACGCATCATCGGAGGGGCAATGGAGTTGATGTAGATGCCCTCCGTGATCGAATCCCCCTCCGGCAGATTACCGGAAAAGGCTCCAAGATTGGATCTCACGGGAACAGAGGCTTCCGGCGACGGAAAAGTATTTTCGTGGCTCTTTTTGGTATCTAGGGAATATTTGGGAATTTATAGGCCGAAGAATAAGGTTAGGAGGGCTGCCGTGGGGCCACAAGCCAGGGGGGCGTGCCCCCCCTAGGGCGCGCCCTGGTGGCTTGTGACTCCACGGCAGGTCTCCTGCCTTCGTCTCCAAGTCTGCTGGGTTTCTTCTGGTCCAAGAAAAATCATTCCGAAGATTTTATTCCGTTTGGACTCCGTTTAATATTCCTTATCTGCAATACTCAAAAACAAGGAAAAAACAGAAACTGGCACTAGGCTCTAGATTAATAGGTTAGTCCCAAAAATAATATAAAATAGCATATTAATGCATATAAAACATCCAAAACAGATAATATAATAGCATGGAACAATCAAAAATTATAGATATGTTGGAGACGTATCAAGCATCCCCAAGCTTAATTCCTGCTCGTCCTTGAGTAGGTAAATGATAAAAACAGAATTTTTGATGTGGAATGCTACCTAACATATTTATCCATGTAATATTCTTTATTGTGGCATGAATATTCAGATCCATAAGATTCAAAACAAAAGTCTAATATTGACATAAAAACAGTAATACTTCAAGCATACTAACAAGGCAATTGTGTCCTTTCGAAATAACATGGCCTTAGAAAGTTATCCCTACAAAATCATATGGTCTGGCTATGCTCCATCTTCCCCACACAAAGTATCTAAATCATGCACAACCCCGATGACAAGTCAAGCAATTGTTTCTCACCTTTTATGTTCTCAAACCTTTTCAACTCTCACGCAATACATGAGCGTGAGCCATGGATATAGCACTATAGGTGGAATAGAATATGGTGGAGGTTGTGAGGAAAAAGGAGAAGATAGTCTCACATCAACTAGGCGTATCAACGGGCTATGGAGATGCCCATCAATATATATCAATGTGAGTGAGTAGGGATTGCCATGCAACGAATGCACTAGAGCTATAAGTGTATGAAAGCTCAAAAAGAAACTAAGTGGTTGTGCATATGATGAAAAATTCCACTAGTTATATGAAAGTGACAAAATAGGAGACTCTCTATCATGAAGATCATGGTGCTACTTTGAAGCACAAGTGTAGAAAAAGATAGTAGCATTGTCCCTTCTCTCTTTCTCTCATTTTTTAATTTTTTTAATTTTGGTGGGCATCTTTGGCCTCTTTTTTTTATTTGGGCTTCATTGGCCTCTTTTATTATTTGTAAAGTCCGGAAACTCCTCCCAACTTGTGAGGGAATCATAGCTTCCATCATCCTTTTCTCTCACGGGACAACGCTCTAATAATGAAAATCATCACACTTTTATTTACTTACAACTCAAAAATTACAACTCGATACCTAGAACAAAATATGACTCTATATGCAATATGAAAGTGATGGTGCGTGTCATGAAAAACGGAATGGTGGAAGTTGCATGGCAATATATCTCGGAATGGCTATGGAAATGCCATAATAGGTAGGTATGTTGGCTGTTTTGAGGAAAGTATATGGTGGCTGTTTTGAGGAAGGTGGGTTTAATGCACCGGCGAAAGTTGCGCGGTACTAGAGAGGCTAGCAAAGGTGGAAGGGTGAGAGTGCGTATAATCCATGGACTCAACATTATTCATAAAGAACTCACATACTTATTGCAAAAGTCTATTAGTTATTGAAGCAAAGTATTAGACGCATGCTCCTAGGGGAGAGGTTGGTAGGAGTTAACCATCGCGCGCTCCCGACCCTCACACAAAGGTTGACCATCATTAAACAAATCATGCTCCGACTTCGTTACATAACGGTTCACCATACGTGCATGCTACGGGAATCACAAACTTTAACACAAGTATTTCTTCCAATTCACAACTACTCACTAGCATGACTCTCATATTTCCATCTTTATATCTCAAAACTATATGCAAGGAATCAAACTTCTCATAGTATTCAATGCACCTAATATGAAAGTTTTTATTATATCCCTCTTGTATGCCCATTATATTAGGACTAAATTCATAACCTAAACCAATTACCATGCTGTTTAAAGACTCTCAAAATAATATAAGTGAGGTACGAGAGTTCAATAATTTCTATAAAATAAAACACCACCGTGCTCACCTAAACCAATTACCATGCTGTTTAAAGACTCTCAAAATAATATAAGTGAGGTACGAGAGTTCAATAATTTCTATAAAATAAAACACCACCGTGCTCTAAAAAGATATAAGTGAAGCACTAGAGCAACATTGCCTAGCTCAAAAGATATAAGTGAAGCACATAGAGTATTCTAATAAATTCACGATTAATGCGTGTCCCCCTCAAAAGATGTGTGCAGCAAGGATGATTGTGGCAAACTTAAAAAGCAAAGACTCATATCATACAAGACGCTCCAAGCAAAACACATATCATGTGGTGAATAAAAATATAGCCTCAAGTAAATTTACCGATGGATTGAAGACGAAAGAGGGGATGCCTTCCGGGGCATCCCCAAGCTTAGGCTCTTTGGTATCCTTGAATATGGCTTGGGGTGCCTTGGGCATCCCCAAGCTTAGGCTCTTGCCACTCCTTATTCCATAGTCCATCAAATCTTTACCCAAAACTTGAAAACTTCACAACACAAAACTCAACAGAAAACTCATGAGATCCGTTAGTATAAGAAAAATAAAACACCACTTTAGGTACTGTTGTGAACTCATTCTTTATTTATATCAGTGTAATATCTACTGTATTCCAACTTCTCCATGGTTCATACCCCCCTATACAACCCATAGATACATCAAAATAAGCAAACAACACAAAGAAAACAGAATCTGTCTAAAACAGAACAGTCTGTAGCAATCTATAGACTTCGAATACTTCTGAAACTCAAACTATTCTGAAAAATTAGGAAAATCAGGGTAATTTGTATATCAATCTTGTGTAAAAATTTCAGATCAAAAGCACGTTCCAGTGAATTTAGAAAATTCCTGGACTGAGAGAAAAAGTTTCTGTTTTTCAGCAAAATCAAATCACAAACACCGTAGACCATCCCAAGGGTCTTACTTGGCTCAAACACTAATTTAAACAAGAAAACACAGTTACTACAGAGGTAATAATTTGTAAAATACTCAAAAACAGAAGAAAAAACAAAAGCATAAAAATAAAATTGGGTTGCCTCCCAACAAGCGCTATTGTTTAACGTCCCTAGCTAGGCATAACGCAATAGATCTAGGTATTGTCATCTTTGGTATGCAATCCATAAGTAGATCTTATAATAGATTCATAAGGTAATTTTATTTTCTTTCTAGGAAAGTGCTCCATGCCTTTCCTTAATGGAAATTGGAATCTAATATTTCCTTCCTTCATATCAATAATTGCACCAATCGTTCTAAGGAAAGGTCTACCAAGAATAATAGGACATGTAGGATTGCAATCTATATCAAGAACAATGAAATCTACGGGCACATAATTCCTATTTGCAACAATAAGAACATCATTAATCCTTCCCATAGGTTTCTTTATAGTGGAATCCGCAATATGCAAATTTAAAGAGCAATCATCAAATTCACGGAAACCTAGCACATCACATAAAGTTTTTGGAATCGTGGAAACGCTAGCACCCAAATCACACAAAGCATGGCACTCATAATCTTTAATTTTAATATTAATAGTAGGTTCCCACTCATCATAAAGTTTTCTAGGTATAGAAACTTCCAACTCAAGTTTTTCTTCAAAACATTTCATCATAGCATCCACGATATGTTTAGTAAAAGCTTTATTTTGATTATAAGCATGCGGAGAATTCAACATGGATTGCAACAAGGAAACACAATCAATCAAAGAAAAACTATCATAATTAAAGTCCTTGAAATCCAAAAGATTGGGTTCATTGCTATTTAAAGTTTTGACCTCTTCAATCCCACTTTTATCAATCTTAGCATTAAGATCTATTAACTCCGAATCATTGGGATGCCTTTTAACTAAAGTTGACTTATCTCCAGTCCCATATTTATCAAGATTTACATTAGAAAACAAAGATTCAATAGGAGTCATATCAATCACTTTAAGATCTTCGTCAATATTATCACGAGAACACACTTTTTCAAGCCATTCACGCTTAGCACGCATTCTAGCGGTTCTTTCCTTACACTCATCAATAGAAATTATCATAGCCTTTAAAGACTCATTAATATCATGCTTGGGTGGAATAGATCTAATTTTCAAAGAATCAATCTCAAGAGAAATTCTATCAACGTTCCTAGCCAAATCATCAATCTTGAGCAATTTTTCTTCAATCATAGCATTGAAACCTTTTTGCGAACTAATAAATTCTTTAATATTATTCTCAAGATCAGAGGGCATCTTATTATAATTTCCATAAGAATTGTTGTAGGAATTACCATAATTATTAGAGGAATTACTAGGAAATGGCCTAGGATTGAAATTACCTCTATACGTGTTATTACCAAAATTGTTCCTACCAACCAAATTCACATCCATAGATTCATTATTATTTCCAATCAAAGAAGACAAAGGAATATCATTAGGATCAATAGGATCACTCTTACTAGCAAACAATTTCATCAATTCATCCTTGTTTTCACTCAAAGTATTTATTTCTTCAATAGCATGCACTTTTTTACTAGGAGGAGATCTTTCGGTATGCCATTGAGAGTAATTTGCCATAATATTATCTAGGAGTTTAGTAGCTTCTCCTAAGGTGATTTACATAAAAGTACCACCAGCGGCGGAATCTAAGAGATTCCTAGAAGCAAAATTCAATCCCGCATAAAAAATTTGTATAATCATCCATAAACTCAAACCATGCGCGGAGCAATTTCTAATCATTAGTTTCATCCTCTCCCAAGATTGTGCAACATGCTCATGATCAAGTTGCTTAAAATTCATTATATCGTTCCTAAGGGAGATGATCTTAGCGGGCGGAAAGTACTTGGAAATAAAAGCATCTTTACACTTATTCCATGAATCAATACTATTTTTAGGCAAAGATGAAAACCAAGTTTTAGCACGATCTCGTAGTGAGAACGGAAATAGCTTCAAGTTAACAATATCATTATCCACATCTTTCTTGTTTTGCATATCACACAACTCAACGAAAGTATTTAGATGGGATGCGGCATCTTCACTAGGAAGGCCGGAAAATTGTTTTTTCATAACAAGATTAAGCAAAGCGGCATTAATTTCATAAGATTCCGCACTAGTGGCGGGAGCAATCGGAGTACTAATAAAATCATTATTATTAGTATTGGAGAAGTCACACAACTTGGTCTTCTCTTGATTCATCGTGACAAAGCAAGCAATCTAGCACACAAGCAAACAAAAAGCAAACGAAAAGACGAACGGAAGAAGGGTGAATAAAAAGGCAAATCTTTTTGGTTTTTTTTTCTGAAAATCGTTTTAGAAGTGGGGGAGAGGAAAACGAGAGGCAAATGGCAAATAATGTAAATGCAAGAGATGAGTTTGTGATGGGTACTTGGTAGGCTTGATGTAGATCTCCCCGGCAACGGTGCCAGAAATCCTTCTTGCTACTTCTTGAGCTTGCGTTGGTTTTCCCTTGAAGAGGAAAGGGTGATGCAGCAAAGTAGATAAGTATTTCCCTCAGTTGTTGAGAACCAAGGTATCAATCTAGTAGGAGATACAAGCAAGTCCCCAATCTTCGCACCTACACAAACAATCAAACTCTTGCACCCAACGCTAAAAGGGGTTGTCAATCCCTTCATGGTTATTTGCAAGGATGAGATCTGATAGAGATAGATGTAAAAGATTGCTAGAACGTAAAGTAAAACAAAAGTAAAAAGAATGCAGCGAGATATTTTTGGTATTTTTGGTTTATAGATCTGAAAATATAAGATGGAAAATAGACCCGGGGGCCATAGGTTTCACTATAGGCTTCTCTCTTGAAGGAAAATAATACGGTGGGTGAACAAATTACTGTCGAGCAATTGATAGAAAAGCGCATAGTTATGACGATATCCAAGGCAATGATTATGCATATAGGCATCACATTCGTGTCAAGTAGGCCGAAACGATTCTGCATCTACTACTATTACTCCACACATCGACCGACTCCTGCCTGCATCTAGAGTATTAAGTTCATGAAGAACAGAGTAACGCATTAGGTAAGATGACATGATGTAGAGGGATAAACTCAAGCAATATGATGAAAATCCCATCTTTTTATCTTCGATGGCAACAATACAAATACGTGCCTCGCTACCCCTACTTTGTCACTGGGTGAGGACACCGCAAGATTGAACCCAAAACTAAGCACTTCTCCCATTGCAACAATTACCAATCTAGTTGGCCAAACCAAACCAATAACTCGAAGAGACTTGCAAAGATATGAAATCATGCATATAAGAATTCAGAGAAGATTCAAATAATATTCATAGATAAGCTGATCATAAACCCACAATTCATCGGATCTCGACAAACACACCGCAAAAGAGTATTACATCGGATAGATCTCCATGAAGATCATGAAGAACATGGTATTGAAGAACAAAAAGAGAGAAGAAGCCATCTAGCTACTAGCTATGGACCCGAAGGTCTGTGGTGAACTACTCATGCATCATCGGAGGGGCAATGGAGTTGATGTAGATGCCCTCCGTGATCGAATCCCCCTCCGGCAGATTACCGGAAAAGGCTCCAAGATTGGATCTCACGGGAACAGAGGCTTCTGGCGGCGGAAAAGTATTTTCGTGGCTCTTTTTGGTATCTAGGGAATATTTGGGAATTTATAGGCCGAAGAATAGGGTTAGGAGGGCTGCCGTGGGGCCACAAGCCAGGGGGGCGCGCCCCCCTAGGGCGCGCCCTGGTGGCTTGTGACTCCACGGCAGGTCTTCTGCCTTCGTCTCCAAGTCTGCTGGGTTTCTTCTGGTCCAAGAAAAATCATTCTGAAGATTTTATTCCGTTTGGACTGTGTTTAATATTCCTTATCTGCAATACTAAAAAACAAGGAAAAAACAGAAACTGGCACTAGGTTCTAGATTAATAGGTTAGTCCCAAAAATAATATAAAATAGCATATTTATGCATATAAAACATCCAAAACAGATAATATAATAGCATGGAACAATCAAAAATTATAGATACGTTGGAGACGTATCAGGCGACACGTGGGCCAGCGGGCTCGCGGCGGTGGGGTTCCGGACCCGGGCGGGCCATGGCGACGCGGGGACAGGCAGGGCGACGTGGCCGCCTCTGGTTGGCCGAGGCGCGACTGGCGGCGGGGCTGGCCAACCCGATGGCGCCAAGTGGCGGCGGTGGATCTGCCGGCACGGAACACGAGGGAGGGCGCGGCTGGTGGCAGGGTGAAGGTGGCTAGCAGCGCGGGATCCGAGGTGGGGGCTAGGTTTTTCCCGAAATGGACGTGGGGAGGGTTTAAATAGGGAATGGAAGCTAGGTTTAGGGACTTTTAGCCCGATTCGAGCCGTTCGATCGTGATCGGACGGCTCCGATCGTGGGGGTTAGGTTAGGTGGGTTGTTGGGCTGTGTAGATAGGCTTGGGCTGAGAAGAGAGGGAAGATGTGGCCCGGTACCGAGTTTTGAAAACACTGAAAACGTCCGATAAATAATCCAATGACCGCGCTGCTACCGTTGACCGTTCAGATATCTTTTAAACGACCTCTGATTGCGATGAAACTTGGCAGGCGGTCTACCTACAATAAAACAAGACCGCACGCCAACTTTCGACCCAATCCGAGAATATTTTATATGCACTTTTAAAACAATATTTTATCGATGCCGCGGGCGCGTGCGTGTGTGGTTGCCTGGTTGGACTCGAAACTGTCGTCGACAAAAACGGAGAGAACCGGCAACTACGAACGGATGCAAGTTTTCAAAACGAGTGACGATGCTATGCAGATGATGCGAATGATGCGATGAATGAATGCGACAAACACAAGAATCACACGATGACAACGGAATAAAAGGGGAATCTTCTGGAGCGTCGGTCTCGGGCTGTTACAACTCTCCTCCACTAACACGAGATCTCGTCCCGAGATCTTAGAATGAGAAGAGAAAGAGAAAGAGGAAAGGAAGAGGTAAACTTAGTTGCTTCTTTGACAAACGAGTGAAAACAACGAATCTTGAAGGTTGCAAAGAGATGAAAAATGGCATGAGGAACAAGCAAGAATTCAAAATAAATTTTGGCAGCACTTCGGTAGAAAAGAGAGGCAAAACTTGATAAGATGGAAAGAACTTGAAGAGAGGACACAACACTCCGGTAATGAATAAGCAAAGCAGGACCATGATCTTGACAAAACAAGATGATAGATTGAAGAAAGCAACATCACAATGCCTCCGGACCAAAAGATTAGAATCTAGATCATTGGAGAGAAAAGCACGGAGAAGAAAAAGACAACTTGAACTACAATTTTATTTGGAAACTATCATTACTAGAAGAGATTGAACGCAGTTGTTGGAACATCAACAACGAAAAGGATAGACTTGTTGTGGGCTTATGGAAAACAACTCAAATAATGAGGTGACAACCGACCACTAATGGAAACAAAGATTGCTTGCAAGCATCAAGATATGCAAAACTTGTTTCACCAAGAAGATGCCTTTAGAACTTGGATCATTGATGAGCACCATGATAGCAAAAATCCTAAGGAAATGCTTTAGGTGAAATCCAATCCAAGATAACTCCAAGGAAGAAAAAGATGGGTTTAAATACTTCATTATTGATAACTTCTCTTCGAGACTCCCCATGAATCAAGAATGATATAACACCATCTCATGAAGAACACTTCGAGAATGATTTAAAGAATTGCACTTTGAAAGAATTGCACTTTGAAATGCAAGAGAAAGAATACTTGAGCTCTTCGAACAAGAATCATGAAGAACACTTCGAGAATGATTTAAATCCTTGAAGAGCCACCATGAAGAACCTCCGTATACAAAAGAGTGATCAAAAGAAATGAAGGCTGGAAAGAATAAGATTATGACCTTGCAAAGATTTAGAAGAAGCTTCGCGATGAGATACTTGAGGAAACTTGGAACTCCGGAAAGAAAGATGAACAACTTAAAACCGAGAATTTGATACCATGAACAACTCCGAAAGAAAGATTGAAACCACCTTGATGACACAAGAATAATAATTATGTTATGCCTATCCTTCATGAAGTTAAATAGATGGCAAGCAACAGATTGGCCTACTACTTATTCTTCTTGCAAAAGATTGAAGACAGATGAAACAAGCTTGAAGACGACTTGAACGAAACACCGGTAAGAATTCACAAACGAATGAGGAAACCAAGAATGAATGAAAATACATGAGAACGATGAGACCATGACCCGCCTAATAGAAAACTTCAACAAGGGCACCGGAATAATTGAGATACGAACGAAGAGACAACAATTGAGAAGAATTTGAGAACGAAAGCTGAAAGCTGAGAACGAAGAAATCTTCTGAAATGATGGCCTTCGGAGGATCGAGAAATGAAAACAACTCTGGAATGCTCCAGATAGATATGGAATTACTCATGATTGAAAACAATTAGAGAGGATAGCAACAAGTTGAAACCATGAATCTTCGGAAGAACGAACAAGATTTAAGAGAAACTCTCCTTCGGTCTTCAATGAAGAGAATGATGACGAGAAACACCACCAAGAATTACTGAGACACTCCGGACAATGAATAAGGAAAGGTTGAGGCAATGATGAAAATGATTTAGAAGCGACCTTCAAGAAGGAATAGGACTGACGGGATTCATTCTTACGTCATATATGAAAAGAACTTGAGAACATCTCCGGAAAGATTAGAAGAGCTAGGTAAGATCCTGGGGAACACCTGTGGGTTATGAGCCCACTCAAAGAGAACACCGTTGAAACGATTGCTTAGAAAGGGATATTGCACCGTTATAATGAAAACTTGATGAGGTGAGAACCTCAAAATATTTAAAAGGATTGAATGAAAACACGAGCTTCTAAGATATCTTCAACACTCCGGATAGAATAGAGACATGAATAAGCAAGAGAGGCTTGGATAAGAATTCCAACATGGGAGAGAAATTAGAGAATGAAAAGGATATGATGAGCACCGAACGCTTGAATTGAATCCACCAGGAAAGAAAATGAGAATGAAGAATGATGAACTTAGCACTTGAGCATCTTCACAATGAATCACCGGATACAATACGGAAGAAATGATAGCGGAAGCATCAATGAAGATAAAGGCACTTGGCTGAGAATTTAATTATTGACGAAAAAGGGCGGGAGGGTGGGGAAAAACAAGGACAACTCAGATAGATGAAAAGAATAGATCTTGCTAATATTGGAAGGGATTCAATTCACTTGAAGAGAAGCACTCCGGATGGAAAGGAATTACATGACAACTCCGGTTGAACAAAAGGATTAGCATTCCCATAAAAATATGAGAACAACACTTAGAAAAGATTTGAAATCACCACTTGACATCGAAGCAACTCTAATTACCATACTCTAACAAAACCAAAGGATAAGGCTTTCGAATTAAGCCAGAAACAAGTACATAACCCATTTGCATTTGTTGGAAGGATAATCCTAGGCAACTACTTGAATTCCCACCTAAGAACTTCTGAAATCTTGGTTTTGCAATCGGGTCCACGGATACACGGAGTTTTTATCCATCACTCAACTCCTAGCAGTAACACTACTCTTCAGTGTATCACATCCGTCAACACACAACCAAAGGTCTTGGAAACTCATCTACCTCAGACCCTCGTAATCACAACGATACTAAAGATGGCAGTACATGTGATCCCGCTCCCCAGTACAGGGTGCCACCACACTCTTCGCACCACGAATAGTATTGAAGCAATTTCGAACATCTGCGTCCTGAGATACTAAGGAAACTGAACGATAACGATGTGTCAAGAACCCCTTGGAGCTCAACTCCCCGGGTCCAATCCATACGTACGGGAGGCACCAAGAACAGAGTTCCGGTCACATCGACATCATAGAGGTTCCAAAATACCCGCGTGATCCTAAAAAAATTTGAGTGAGAAGAGGGTAGAATTAAAATTCCTAAGTCGTAATTCCTCACTAGAGCATAGAAGAGGAGTAAAAAGAATCATACTCTCTGATATATAACTAGACTCAAAATAGTTTTTCACTAGACTCGACTCGGCCAAAGTTCGATCAATCAAGGGGGCTCCTAGGTCGGTACAGGCTCTGATACTAACTTGTAACACCCAAGATGCGATCCTATCCTTATTTTGGCTCGAGGGCCTCGACAGGGATAGAAGCGCATCTCCTCGTTTTGCAAGAATGGATATCATTACAAGTACATGTAAAGAAGAGATGAGTATACGGAATTGGCTTGCACTCGCCACAAGCTAAATCAAGATCACATCAAGAACCCCTGTGATAATATCTTGTTGCCTCCCTGTTTTAACATGTTTGTGGTGGTTGTTTGCATGCATTTTGCATTCATGACATATTCATCTTACGTGTGTCATATCTTTTAGACCGTAGCTCCGTTTCAAACGTTCTATTTATGTAAAACGCCTAGAATGACGAGTAGAATATCATTGTGCACTTTATTTCCCTGTTTAATAAATATAAAAATATGATTAGTTCAGATCTGGACCAATCTCGAAATTAACATGTGGGGTCGTTTCGGAAATACTATATGTTGTTTCTGGCCTCATTTTAGATGCATAGATAGTGTAGTTTATTTATGCTTCACCTATTGCCATGTTAAACAACATTTAAACTTGCCATGTAAATAAACGAGAGTGAACTAAGTGATTCGAACGTGGAGTTTTGTCAATATGCAACTCGTTGCATATTGAGCTTCACTTAATATGTAGAAGTTGATTGTTGTGCTTTGCCATGTCATGCATAACATGCATCATATTTGATGTGCATCATGCCATGCATATGGTGTGGTGTTTATCATGTGTTGATTGTTGTTTTCGGATTGCTTCTTCTCGATAGAGTTCCGAAAGCGTTCGGAGTGTGAGGATTCGTTCGACTACGTTGGTTCGTCTTCTTCATGGACACGATCTTCTTCCGAGCGGGACCTCAGGCAAGATGATCATTTCCTTGGATACCATTACTATCATTGCCATACTAGTTGTCTCGTTTCTATCGCTATCTCGCTACCTACCACTCTTTGTCAAGCCTCCCAAAATGCCACGAAAAGCCTCTAACCCCTCCACACCCAGCAAACCATTGTTTGGCTATGTTACCGCTTGCTCAGCCCTTCTTATAGCGTTGCTAGTTGCAGGTGCAATGTTTCCATGTGCCACCATGGATGTTTTTGAGTTATCACAATATTATTGCTATTTAATTTAATGCACATATATACTTGGTAAAAGGTTAAGGCTTGGCCTTTTGCTCGGTGTTTTGTTCCACTTTTGCCACCCTAGTTACTTGTGTACCGGTGTTATGTTCCATATTGAGCGCTCCTAACATGCTCGGGGTTGTTATGGGGACCCCCTTGACTTTCGTTTTGGGATAAAACTCGTCTGGCAAGGCCCAACATTGGTACTACATTTGCCTAATAACTAATAAAATTGCATAGGGACTTTCCGGACCCCGTGGATAATTAATCAACAACCCGGGCCAGTGCTCCTCTTGAGTGTTGGTCCAAACTAGAGTCGTGTGTGGTGCCAACCCGGGGCAACTCGGGAGATGTATATCAGACCACTGTACGCTGTGCTCATCCGGTCGTGTCCTGAGAACGAGATACGCGGCTCCTATCGGGTTCGTCGACACGTCGGGCGGCCTTGCTGGATTTGTTTTACCTTTCTCGAACGTCTTGTGCACGGGATTTCGAGGACACTTCGGGCTATCTCGTGGTTGAGATTTTCCAACGGAATTTCCAAGGAGATCACGGGTTTCGTGGTCGAGGTTATTCCTGCGGCGTGCGGTTAGTTTGTGATGGATGAGTTGGAGCACCCCTGCAGGGTTAAATCTTTCATGAGAGCCATGCCTGCTGTTATGTGGCAACTTGGAAACTTTTTTTAACACCCGGTCATAGCAAACTTAAAGTAAACTCTAATAAAATACACCAACCGTGTGCGTAACCGTGACTGTCTCTTCTCGTGAATTTCTAAACCGAGAGAGAACACGGTGGGGTTATGTTTGACCGTAAGTAGGTGTTCAGGATCACTTAGTGATCATTACTAGTCCACGTCCGTTTATGCGACGATCATCCCCCCCTTATTCTTGAACTCGTAAGTTAGCCACTCAAATAAATGCTTAGTGCTTGCTGCAGCCTCACCACTTAACCATACCTTACCCATTAAGCTTTGCTAGTCTTGATACCCTTGGAAATGAGATTGCTGAGTCCCTGTGGCTCACAGATTACTACAACAATAGTTGCAGGTACACGTAATGCGATGATTTGACGTGAGCGCAATGCTTGTTTGATTTGGAGTTCTTCTTCTTCTTCATCGATCATAGGATGGGTTCCAGGCCGGCAGCCTGGCATAGCAAGGATGGATGTCATTTTATCGTTTGATTTCATCCGTAGTCGGACCCTGATCTTCTGTATGATGATTGTATATGTTGTTGTATTGATGTGATCTTGATTTAGCTTGTGGCGAGTGTAAGCCAATTCCATATACTCATCTCTTCTTTACATGTACTTGTAATGATATCCATTCTTGCGAAACGACGAGATGCGCTTCTATCCCTATCAAGGCCCTCGAGCCAAAATGAGGATAGGATCACATCTTGGGCGTTACAATTTGGTATCAGAGCCTGTACCGACCTAGGAGCCCCCTTGATTGATCGAATTTGGCCGAGTCAAGTCTAGTAAAAAACCATTTTGAGTCTAGTTATATATCGGAGAGTAGGATTCTTTTTACTCCTCTTCTGTGCTCTGGTAAGGAATCCTGACGTAGGAATTTTAATTCTTCCCCTCTTCTCACTCAAATTTGTTTTAGGATCACGCGTGTATTTTGGAACCTCTATGATGTCGATGTGACCGGAATTCTGTTCTTGGTGCCTCCCGTACGTATGGATTGGACCCGGGGAGTTGAGATCCAAGGGGTTCTTGACACATCGCTATCGTTCAGTTTCCTTAGTATCTCAGGACACGGAAGTTCGAAATTTCTTCAATACTATTCGTGGTGCGAAGAGTGTGGCGGCACCCAGTACTAGGGAGTGGGATCGCATGTACTGCCATGTTTAGTATCGTTGTGATTACGAGGGTATGAGGTAGATGAGTTTCTGAGACCTCTGGTTGTGTGTTGACGGATGAGATACACTGGAGAGTAGTTTTATTGCTAGGAGTATCCATGGACCTGATTGCATAACCAAGATTTCGGAAGTTCTCAGTTGGGAATTCAAGTAGTCACCCAGGATTATCCTTCCAACAAATGCAAATGGGTTATGTTTTTGTTTCCGGCTTAATTCGAAAGCCTCATCCTTTGTTTTGTTTTGTAGTATGGTAATTCGAGTTGCTTCGATGTCAAGTGGTGATTTCATATCTTCTCTAAGTGTTGTTGTCACATTTCTATGGGAATGCTGATCCGTTTGATCAACCGAAGTTGTCATGAATTCGTTTAACCGGTGTGCTTCTCTTCAAGATGGTTCAATCCTTCCAATATTTGCAGGATCAATCCTCATATCTCTTTCCCGAAGATCGTTTCATCCGTCCAAAGTTTTTCTTTGTTTTCCCCACCCTCCCACCCTTTTTCTTCAATGATTAAATTATCATCCAAGTGCCTTTCTTCGTTGATGCTTCCGCTATCTTTTCTTGCATGTTGTTTCTGGTGATTCATGTGAAGATGCTCAAGTGCTCAAGTTCATCATTTCTTCGTCTTCATCTTCCTTTCTTTTCCGGTGTGTTCAATTCTAGATAACGGTGTTCATCATATCCTTTCATCCTTTAAATGCTTTTCCGTGTTGGAAATTCTTATCCAAGCCTCTTGCTATTTTATCCGGAGTGCTGAAGATATCTCAGAAGACTCATGTTTCCGTCCAAATCCTTTCAATTAGTTCGAGTTTCTCACCTCATCAAGTTCTTAATTGTACCGGTGCAATCTCCCTTTCTAAGAAATCGATTCAACGGTGTTTATTTTGAGTGGGCTCATAACCCACATGTTTTCCCCATTATTTTACCTGGCTCTTCTAATCTTTTCTGGAGATCTCAAGCTCTTGTCAAATGACGTAAGAATGATTCACATCAGTCATATTCCTTTTCATGACCGCTTCAAGTTATTTCATCGTTGGCTCGACTTTTCTTTATTAATTGTTCCGGAGCATCTCGTTAATTCTTGGTCGTGTTTCTCATCATCATTCTCTGCGTTGAAGACTGAAGGAGAGTTTCTCTTAAATATTGGTCCATTCTCTTGAAGATTTGTGTTTAAAGCTTCATGCTATCCTCTCGAATTGTTTTCGATCATGAGGAATTCTTTTCATATCTTTCCGGAGCATTTCAGAGTTGTTTTCATTCTCGATCCTCCGAAGGCCATCATTTCAAAAGATTTCTTCGTTCTCAGCTTTCAGCTTTTGTTCTCAAATTCTTCTCAATTGTTGCGCTTTCGTTCGTATCTCAATTCTTACCGGTGCCTTGTTGAAGTTTTCTGCTAGACGGATCATGATCTCTTCGTTCTCATGTATCTCCATTCATTGCAAATTCTCACCGGTGGTTCGTTCAAGATTTCTTCAAGTTTGTGCTCTTTTGTGGCCTAAATATTTTCAAGAAGAATAAGTGGTATGCCAAATCCATTGATTGTATTCAATTTAAGTTGATGAAGGATAAGCGTAACATAAATCTTATTCTTGTTCATCAAGGTGATCTCAATCCTTCTTTCGGAGTTGTTCATGATATCAAATTCTCGATTGTTCATCTTTTCTATTCCGGAGTTCCAAGTTTTCTCAAGTATCTCGTCGCGAAGTTTCATCCAAATCTTGCAAGGTCATAATCTTGTTCTTTTCAACCTTAAATTCTTTTGTTCATTCTTTTGTGTACGGAGGTTCTTTAAGGTGGTTCATCAATGATTTATTCTTTCTCGAAGTGTTCTCTCAAGATTCTTGTTGGAGGATCTCAAGTATTCTTTATCTTGCATTTCAAGTGCAATTCTTTCTCCCTTATATTTTGAGATGGTGTTATAGCATTCTTGTTTCAAGAGGAGTCTCGAAGAGTAGTTGACAAGAATGAGATATGTAAACCCATCATCTTCCTCATTGGAGCTATCTTGGATTGGATTTCTCCTAAAGCATTTCCTAAGGAATTTGCTATCGTGGTGATCGTCAATGATCTGTACGACAACTTATGGATAGATATAGGGAGCAAAAGAAGGACCTGCATATGGTGTTCATTGACTTGGAGAAGGCCTATGATAAGATACCTCAGAATGTTATGTGGTGGGCCTTGGAGAAACACAAAGTCCCAGCAAAGTACATTACCCTCATCAAGGACATGTATGATAATGTTGTGACAAGTGTTCGAACAAGTGATGGCGACACTGATGACTTCCCGATTAAGATAGGACTGCATCAAGGGTCAGCTTTGAGCCCTTATCTTTTTTGCCTTGGTGATGGATGAGGTCACAAGGGATATACAAGGAGATATCCCATGGTGTATGCTCTTTGCGGACGATGTGGTGCTAGTCGATGAGAGTCGGACGGGGGTCAACAGGAAGTTGGAGTTATGGAGGCAAACCTTGGAATCGAAAGGTTTTAGACTTAGTAGGACTAAAACCGAGTACATGAGGTGCGCTTTCAGTACTACTAGGCTCGAGGAGGAGGAGGATGTTATCCTTGATGGGCAGGTGGTGCCGCAGAAGGACACCTTTCGATATTTGGGGTCAATGTTGCAGAAGGGTGGGGATATCGATGAAGATGTTAACCATCGAATTAAAGCCGGATGGATGAAGTGGCGCCAAGCTTCTGGCATTCTCCGTGACAAGAGGGTCCCACAAAAGCTAAAAGGCAATTCTATAGGACGGCGGTTCGACCCGCAATGTTGTATGGCGCTAAGTGTTGGCCGACTAAAAGGCGACATGTGCAACAGTTAGGTGTGGCGGAGATGTGCATGTTGAGATGGATGTGTGGCCACACAAGGAAGGACTGAATCCGGAATGATGATATACGAGATAGAGTTGGGGTAGCGCCAATTGAAGAGAAGCTTGTCCAACATCGTCTGAGATGGTTTGGGCATATTCAGCGCAGGCCTCCAGAAGCCCCAGTGCATAGCGGCCGGCTAAAACATGCTGATAATGTCAAAAGAGGCCGGGGTAGACCGAACTTGACATGGGAAGAGTCCGTAAAGAGAGATCTGAAGGATTGGAGCATCACCAAAGAACTAGCCATGGACAGGGGTGCGTGGAAGCTTGCTATCCATGTGCCAGAACCATGAGTTGGTCGCGAGATCTTATGGGTTTCACCTCCAGCCTACCCCAACTTGTTTGGGACTAAAGGCTTTGTTGTTGTTGTTGTTGTGGTGGTGCTCGTCAATGATCCAAGTATTCTCTTATCCTCTCGTGATTTTTTTTTGCATATCTTTTTGCTCCCAAGCAACCAATTGTTTCCGTTAGTGGCCGGTTGTCAACTCATAATTTTGAGATGTTGTCCATAAGCCCACAACTAGCCTGTTCTTTTTGTGGTTGATGTTCCAACAACTCCGTTCAATCCTTCTTTCTAAGGATGATTTTCTAATTCATTTAGGATAGAAGTTGTCATTTTCTTTCTCCGTTCTTCTCCTTCCATCGATCTAGCTTCTATTCTTTTGTTTCGGAGGTTTTATGAGGCTGCTCTCTTCAAACCATCATCTCATGTCGTAAGATCATGTTCTTCCCTTGCCTGTCCATTTAACCGGAGTGTTGTGCCATGTTCTCAAGTTCTTTCATCTTATCAAGTTTTGCCTCTCTTGTTTACCGAAGTGCTGCCCAAATTTCTTTTGAACTCTTGCTTGTGCCATTCTTCATATCTTTGCAACCTTCAAGATTTGTTGGTTTCGCTCATTTGTTAAAGAAGCAACTAAGTTTTACCTCTTCTCTTTCTCTTCCCCTACTCATCCTAAGATCTCGGGTCGAGATCTCTTGTAAGTGGAGGAGAGTTGTAACAGCCCGAGACCGATGCTCCAGAAGATTCCCCTTTTATTCCATTGTCATCATGTGTTTCGTCTGGTTGTCGCATTCATCATCGCATCATTCGCATCATCAGCATTGCATCGCCATTCCATTGTCATCATTTTTTCAAAACAACATCCGTTCATAGTTGCCGGTTCTCTCCGTTCTCGTCGACGATCATTTCGGGACCAACCTCACACGTACGTGCCCGCGACATCGGTAAAATTTTGATTTAAAAGTGGGTTTAAAATATTCTCGGATTGGGTCGAAAATTGGCGTGCGGTCTTGTTTTATTGTAGGTAGACCGCGTGCCAAATTTCGTCGCAATCAGAGGTCGTTTGATACCCGAACTGTCGACCGTAGCGGCACCGTCATCGATTTGTTCGACGGACGTTTTTGGTTTTAAAAAAACCCGTGTCACGGGCCACAAGTCCCCCTCTTCTCCCCACCTAGCCTCTCTAACACAACCCATCAGCGCACCTAACCTACCCCTCCGACCAGACCATCCGATCGCGATTGTAGGGTCGAAAGTAGTGCAAACCCCCACTCCATATGGCCCCTACCTATAAATAGATAGCCCCCCTTCCAAATTTGGGAAAAACCATACATAACCCTTCCCTAACCTCCCAGCCGCCGCAGCCACCGAAAAATCCGCATCCCACCACCCTGCCGCCGCCATTGGGCAGCTCTAGATGGGGCACCGCCGCCAGCCAACCGCCGCGCCGCCGCTATCCACCTCTCCCACGCCGCCACGTCGCCTTCCCGTAGCCCTCGCAGCCAACCACCACGCGCCACGCATCCCCGCGCCTCCTCCCAGCTGTGTCGGGCCCGCCGGAACCCAAAGCCGGCCCGCCTCGGGCCCGATCTGGGCCGCGCAAGCCTGTGACCGCCCACCTCCCGTTGGCCCCGAGCGCCGCCCGGGACCTCCTCCCAACCCCGCCGCCGGCCTCCCACGGCCCGCGCCTCCGGCCGCCGCCGGCAAGCTGCTCCCCGCAGCGCGCCTCACGCCGCCGCCGGAGCTTGCCTCCGCCGCCCCCAGCGCCGCGCCGAGCCGCCGGACGCCGCCACGACCTTGCCTCCTCTCGAGCTCGCCGTAGCAAGAGCTCCTCCGTCGCCGGCCGCCCCGTCGTCCTCCGGCCGGATCCGGCAAGATCCGGCCCGGATCCGTCTTCGCCGCGCCCCTGGTGGCCTTGTGGCCTCCCCGGCGCCGCCCTACGACGACGGCCGCCGCGCCATGGCCGGCCTCCTCCCTTCCTCCGGATCGGGACAGGGAGGTCCCGATCCAGCCCATCCCGGGACGCCCTCGTCCTCCCATCCAAATGGAGCCCAGAACCGCATCGTCCATTTTTGTTCGGGGTATATTTTCTCCAATTCCCTGGTTATTGCATGTTTTCCATCATATAGTCATTTTCTACCATCCATAACTTGGTGTATATCTATCCATTTGTGATGATTTTTATGTGTAAATGCATCTACTCTTCGTGCTCTATGTGATAGTGTCATTCTCATGCTCATAGGGTTTCATTTAGGTGCTGTAATGTGTGTTACAAAAGTGCATCTCATCGTTAGGTATAAATCTGTTATTTTGTTCCAAGTTCCGTGGATGATTGCAATTAAACCGTAGGTCTTTTGCATGTGGTGTCTTCATGGGTATTGCTCTATGATATGTCTACTTTGATGCCATGCCTCTGGTTGCTAGGTAGAACATCGTTATCATGTTCATTTCTTGCTCTCAAGTTGTGATCGTGTTAAAACTGAAATCTGTTAACGACAAGTTCCGTTTTGCGAGCATCATGTTAAGCAAACCATGACTATTTTGAAGTTGTGATAATGGAATGATTTGAAGTGTGTCATGTCTGCTTGTTGTTAGTGTCCTTGCCATGCACATAAGTGATTGTTATGCTACTGTTATTGCCGTGTCAACATGCCTAGTCAAACTGCAGTTTTGGGAGATAGTTAAATTTCACTAAGTCTGAAACTGTTATTTTGTTGCCATGATGCCATGTGATTTGCTAGTGTTCTAGGAGTCTTTTGTGGTTGCTCCAAAGGAGTCTTTTGTTGAGCATGTTATTGTCTACCAGGTTGTGGCAATAGTTTGCATGAATAGGTTTAGCATCATAATTAATTCTGCTGTCCAACATGCCAATGTGTTAAAAACTGCTGCCCATGTCTACTCTAATTTTCACCAAGTCTGAGAATCTGGTTATTTCAGAATGCCATGCTGTGTTGATGTTTGGCATGAATCTGTGCATAATTTGATATTGCCATAATGGAATGAATTGAAGTGCATCATGTCCTCTACCATGCTGTTAAGTTTCATGCCAATATATGACCTGTAGCATATAGTTTTACTGCTGCCAATATGCCTTCATGATAAAACTGCTCTGCTAAAAAACTGTTATTTTCACCAATTCCCTAAATGCTATATTTTATTGCCATGTTGTGAGCTTCCTACCATGTGTTCCATGATTCTTTTGAGTATGAAATGTGAAGATGAAATGAAGTGTGTGTTATATGCTACTGCCCCATGCTTAGTTTGTGCATATTAGGATCTTGGAGCTTGTTGTTTTCATGTGTGCAATATGCCATGTTGCTGTTTTAGACAGATTTGAACTAAAACTTGTGTTGCTTGCTATGGTTGAACCGTAGCTCCGTTTTGAACATGTTCCACATGAAACTTCCTTAGAATTCCATGTAGTTTCATAATATCTTGTTGCCTCCCTGTTTTAACATGTTTGTGGTGGTCGTTTGCATGCATTTTGCATTCATGACATATTCATCTTACGTGCGTCATATCTTTTAGACCGTAGCTCTGTTTCAAATGTTCTATATATGTAAAACGCCTAGAATGACGAGTAGAATATCATTGTGCGCTTTATTTCCCTGTTAAATAAATATAAAAATATGATTAGTTCAGATCTGGACCAATCTTGAAATTAACACGTGGGGTCGTTTTGGAAATACTATATGTTGTTTCCGACCTCATTTAAGATGCATAGATAGTGTAGTTTATTTATGCTTCACCTCTTGCCATGTTAAACAACATTTAAACTTGCCATGTAAATAAACGAGAGTGAACTAAATGATTCGAACGTGGAGTTTTGTCAATATGCAACTCGTTGCATATTGAGCTTCACTTAATATGTAGAAGTTGATTGTTGTGCTTTGCCATGTCATGCATAACATGCATCATATTTGATGTGCATCATGCCATGCATATGGTGTGGTGTTTATCATGTGTTGATTGTTGTTTTCGGATTGCTTCTTCTCGATAGAGTTCCGAAAGCGTTCGGAGTGTGAGGATTCGTTCGACTACGTTGGTTCGTCTTCTTCATGGACACGATCTTCTTCCGAGCGGGACCTCAGGAAAGATGATCATTTCCTTGGATACCATTACTATCATTGCCATACTAGTTGTCTCGTTTCTATCGCTATCTCGCTACCTACCACTCTTTGTCAAGCCTCCCAAAATGCCACGAAAAGCCTCTAACCCCTCCACACCCAGCAAACCATTGTTTGGCTATGTTACCGCTTGCTCAGCCCTTCTTATAGCGTTGCTAGTTGCAGGTGCAATGTTTCCATGTGCCACCATGGATGTTTTTGAGTTATCACAATATTATTGCTATTTAATTTAATGCACATATATACTTGGTAAAAGGTTAAGGCTTGGCCTTTTGCTCGGTGTTTTTTTCCACTTTTGCCACCCTAGTTACTTGTGTACCGGTGTTATGTTCCATATTGAGCGCTCCTAACATGCTCGGGGTTGTTATGGGGACCCCCTTGACTTTCGTTTTGGGATAAAACTCGTCTGGCAAGGCCCAACATTGGTACTACATTTGCCTAATAACTAATAAAATTGCATAGGGACTTTCCGGACCCCGTGGATAATTAATCAACAACCCGGGCCAGTGCTCCTCTTGAGTGTTGGTCCAAACTAGAGTCGTGTGCGGTGCCAACCCGGGGCAACTCGGGAGATGTATATCAGACCACTGTACGCTGTGCTCATCCGGTCGTGTCCTGAGAACGAGATACGCGGCTCCTATCGGGTTCGTCGACACGTCGGGCGGCCTTGCTGGATTTGTTTTACCTTTCTCGAACGTCTTGTGCACGGGATTTCGAGGACACTTCAGGCTATCTCGAGGTTGAGATTTTCCAACGGAATTTCCAAGGAGATCACGGGTTTCGTGGTCGAGGTTATTCCCGCGGCGTGTGGTTAGTTTGTGATGGATGAGTTGGAGCACCCCTGCAGGGTTAAATCTTTCATGAGAGCCATGCCTGCTGTTATGTGGCAACTTGGAAACTTTTTTTAACACCCGGTCATAGCAAACTTAAAGTAAACTCTAATAAAATACACCAACCGTGTGCGTAACCGTGACTGTCTCTTCTCGTGAATTTCTAAACCGAGAGAGAACACGGTGGGGTTATGTTTGACCGTAAGTAGGTGTTCAGGATCACTTAGTGATCATTACTAGTCCACGTCCGTTTATGCGACGATCATCCCCCCTTATTCTTGAACTCGTAAGTTAGCCACTCAAGTAAATGCTTAGTGCTTGCTGCAGCCTCACCACTTAACCATACCTTACCCATTAAGCTTTGCTAGTCTTGATACCCTTGGAAATGAGATTGCTGAGTCCCCGTGGCTCACAGATTACTACAACAACAGTTGCAGGTACAGGTAATGAGATGATTTGATGTGAGCGCAATGCTTGTTTGATTTGGAGTTCTTCTTCTTCTACATCGATCATAGGATGTGTTCCAGGCCGGCAGCCTGGGATAGCAAGGATGGATGTCATTTTATCATTTGATTTTGTCCGTAGTCGGACCCTGAACTTCTGTATGATGATTGTATATATTGTTGTATTGATGTGATCTTGATTTAGCTTGTGGCGAGTGTAAGCCAATTCCATATACTCATCTCTTCTTTACATGTACTTGTAATGATATCCATTCTTGCGAAACGACGAGATGCGCTTCTATCCCTATCGAGGCCCTCGAGCCAAAATGAGGATAGGATTGCATGTTGGGCGTTACATACTACCCTTCCTATCTTGTACTACCACCGGAGGCCTCACGCTACTGTCCCAAGTGGTAGTACCGCTCGTTTGAGCAGTAGTACCGCTTGTGTGTATCTGCGGGCAAATAACGGTTGGATTTGTCCCCCCGCTATATAAGGAGGTCTTCTTACCCAAGAAGATCCACCTCTTTCCCTCCCAAGCTCCATTGTTGCCCCCTAAGCTCATTTTTGCCTGATCTCTCTCCCTAGCCATCAAAACTTGTTGGTTATCTAGAGTTTACTTGAGAGGGCCTCGATCTATACTTCCACCAAGATAAATTTGATTTTCCCCACTAATCCCTTGTAGATCTTGTTACTGTCGGGTGTTTGGGAACCCTAGATGGAATAGGTGACCTTGGAGCCACATTCCATTGTGGGGAAGCTTCGTTGTGGAGTTGGGAGCCTCCAATTAAGTTGTGGAGATTGAGCCAACCTTGTTTGTAAAGGTTTAATTGCCGCCTTCAAGGGAACCACTAGTGAAATCATGACTTCTTGCATTGTGCGAGGGCGTGAGGAGAATACGGTGACCCTAGTGCCTTCTTGGGGAGCATTGTGCCTCCACACCGCTCCAACGAAGACGTACCTCCCCCTAAAGGGAGGGAACTTCAGTAACACATCCTCGTCTCCATCGACTCCATTGGTGGTTACTTCTTACCTTTACTTTGTGCAAGTTATATTGTGTTTGTATCTTGTGCTTGCTATTGTTGTTGTAGTTGAGCTTGTCATATAGGTTGTCAACCTAGTTGCATATCTAGACAACCTATTTTATTATTTTGCCAAATTGTAAAAAGGATCTAAAATTGTTGGTCAGCTATTCACCCCCCTCTAGTTGACCATATCGATCCTTTTAATTGGTATCAGAGCCATGTCTCTTTTAAGGGCTTAACCGCCTAAAGCATATGGTCAACGATAGGATTAGGGAGGGAGAGAACTCCGCGGCCGGATCCGAGACCGTGGTCATCCGTGGTGATTTGAATGAGGCCATGGCCTCTCTCAAATCATCCATGGTGGACAAGGTCAAGGACACGCTAAATAAATTCCTTGAGAGTTTTAAACCTCCTATAGATCGCAAGGAAGTGCTTCACCCCATTTCCTCGGAAGCGGATGCCGACTCACAAAGGAGTTGATTAGTGCCTTAAATGCTAGATCTCCTCAATGAAAGAATGGGCCGGGCACCCATGCCGCGGTTGCCCCTCCCCCGGTCTATGGCGGATCGGTCTCTTCGCCGCATATTAACTCTCATGGGCCTCCAACCAAGCTCGACTTGACTAACTTTCTTAATTGGGTTTTTGTATCAAGTCTCATTTGAATCACAACTCAACACAACTTTGGAGTGTAATTGAGCAAGGATTCTACCCTCATGATCCAAACAACATGATTCCAAGAGAAGAAGTGGACAATCAACTTAATGCATCCACATTGTTCACTCTTCAAGCCGCCATGCCTCCTGAAGAGCATGCACACTTGCGCCCCTTTACTATTGTCAAATATGCTTGGGCGCATATAAATTTGTTGTACAAATGAAGTTGGAGCATTCAACGCTCCAATTTTGAGGTAGTTCTTGACGAAGCCGATGAGTTTGTGACGAATGAAGATGAAGATCCCCGTGAGATTTACCGGAGATTGACAACTCTTTCCGTCTCACTCCGAGACCATGGGGGCAAGGACACATATGACAATTGGGTTAAACGCAAGTTCCTCAAGACCATTATGCCATTCAACAAAGGCATGTCCTCCGTGATCCGTCAAAGACCGGATTTACACACCTTGTCCTCAAGTGAAGTGTTGGATGAGTTCGTTGCAATGAACATATTGAACAAGACCACCGACAACGCTTTAGCTCATGTTCAACGGTCAAAGAAGCCCAACCTTGCTTTGAAGGCCAAGGCAATTCCGAAAGAGGAAGAAGAGTAAGAAGAAGAGTGTTGCCCCGAAGACACCAAATATGCTTATCATGGCTCTTGCGTTAAGGCAATTTTGGGGCAATAAGAGAAACTCCAAGTCCAACTTCTCCAAGAACAACTCAAGTGGCTCCAAGGGCAAGCAACATGTGATGACTTGCTACAATTGTGGCAATGCGAGTCACTTTGTCGTGGATTGTCCATATGAGAAGAGGGAAGACAGTGGTGGCAAGCTAATCCGCAAAGACAAGGCCAAGTCCTTTCCCAACAAAAACAACTTCACGAAGCGGGTGCCACAAAAAGGTTTGGTGGCGCTCGAAGAGTATAACTCCGACGAAGACGACGATGATGATGCAAGTGGTGAAGGGATTGCAACGACCTCCGTCGCCATTGCCATCTCTTCCCCAACCTTGGGGTCGCTCTTCGACTCCCCCAACGAGAACCACATTGCTCCTGCCAAGTGCCTCATGGCCAAGTCCACCAACAAGGTAACCTCCAACATCAAAACTACTGTCACTACACATCCTTCTTTGTCGGATTGTGCGGATGAAACAGAGGAGCTAAAGGTGGATGAAAATGAATTTGACAAATTCTTGGGCAAGCTTGAAGGTGCGACTGATACGTCTCCAAAGTATCTATAATTTTTGATTGTTCCATGCTATAATATTACCATTCTAGGATGATTTTTGGGCATTTATTTTCCAATTCATATTATTTTTGAGCACTAACCTATTAACCTAGTGCCAAGTGTGAGTTGCTGTTTTGTGAATGTTTTTGGCTTTTCAGGTTTACAGTACGAAACGAAGTCCAATTGCCACGAAACTTTTTGATGATTTTTTTGGACCAAAAGAATACCTAGAAGCTTTTGGAGAAGACCGGAGGCCGCACGAGGGTCCCACGAGGCAACAGGGCGCGCCCAGGGGGGTCGGTGCGCCCTGTTAGCTCGTGGGTCCCCGTGGCTCTCCCCGATGTCCCTCTCTGGCCTATAAATTCACATATATCCTGAAAACACTAGGGGAGCTCCCAAATTTTTTTCCGCCGCCACAAGTCTCTATTCCGCTGTGTGCCCATCTGGAGCCCTGTTCCGGTGCCTTGCGAAGGGGGGGTTGATCACAGAAGGCGTCTTCATCAACCTTGCTGCTCCCATGGTGATGTGTGAGTAGTCTACCACAGACCTACGGGTCCATAGCTAGTACCCAGATGGCTCTCTCTCTCTCTCTATGTTCTTGAATAAAAAGTTCATTGCATCTTCACGATGATCTATTCAATGTAATCACTTTGTGCGGTGCTTTTGTTGAGATCCGATGAATTGTGGGTTTATGTTCAGATTATTCATGACAAAGATTTGAGTCTTCTCTGAATTATATGATTATTATTTGTGTGATTATTATAGCTTCATAAATCTCTCTGATCTATTGATTTGGTTTGGCCAACTAGATTGATCTATCTTCAGTGAGAGGGGTGCGTTGTAGTGGGTTCAATCTTGCGGTGCTCTATATCCCAGTGACAGAAAGGGACAAGACACATATTTGTATTGCTGCCACTAAGGATAAAATGATGGGGTTGATTCATATTAATTGGGTTTTCTTTCTCTACATCATGTCATTGTTCTGCAAGCATTACTCTGTTTTACTTAATACTCTAGATGCATGCTGGATAGCGGTCGATGGGTGGAGTAATAGTAGTAGGTGCAGGCAGGAGTCGACCTACTTGCTTATGGACGTGATGCCTATATACACATGATCATTGTCGTGAGTAAATATTGCATAACTATGCGCTTTTCTATCAATTGCCCAACAATAATTTGTTTACCTACCGTATGCCTACTTCGAGAGAGATGCCACTAGAGAACACTACGGACCCCGGGTCTATTCGCATATAAATTTACAAACGCTACTATTTGCTTGATGCCATTATTTCCTTTTTATTTATTTTGCAATTTATATTTATCCAACTATCAACTACACTACTTATCTGCTTGAAAGTAACGAGTTCAAGGGGCTTGACAACTCTCTTGCCCGCGTTGGGTGCAAGTGTTTGCTCTTTTGTGCGTCAGCGCTGAAGACGGGAGTTGCGTGGTCCTCTCATTGGTTCGATAACCTTGGTTCTCACTGAGGGAAATACTTATCTACACTGTGCTGCATCATATGCTCCTCTTCGCGGAAAAACCCAACGCAAATCACAAGTATTAGGAAGGATTCCTGGCGTCGTTGCAGGGGAGCATCACCAACTTACTATCAAGTACCTTTTCACAAATTAGCATTCACTTGTTTTACTCTCTACTTGCCTAGCCATGCTATATTTATCTTTGTCACACAAAAACAGAAAGTAGAACAAGAAAAATAAGATAAATGGATCCTCATCCACTTGCTAATCTTTTCAAAAGAACCGATTATGTTGAACCAATTGCTAGTGAGAGTGCACTAGATTATCTTTATGAGTTCTTTTTTGAAAATCGTGAAAATTGGTAAGGAAACACTTTTGTAACGTGCTGAATTTATTGTCACTTGTTACTATGGAGGATAATCCTTTGAGGGGCTTGTTTGGGGTATCTTCACCTCGTCCGGAAGTGGAATGAGCCGCTCCTCAACCTGCTGAACCTACTGAATTTTTTTACTACGAAATTCCTTTGGTTATGTTAGAGAAATGGCTAGCTAATCCTTATGTAGGAGATGGAACAATACATCCTAATAAGCACTTGATCTATATAGATGAAACTTGTGGACTATTTAAGCTTGCAGGTTTATCCGAGGATGGTGTTAAGAAGAAGATTTTCCCTTTATTTTTGGAGGGAAAGGCATTGATATGGTATAAGCCATTGGATGATGCCGGTACATGGGATTGGAATCGATTGAAGTTGGAATTTCACCAGAAATTTTATCCTATGCATTTGGTTCATCGTGATCGGAATTATATATATAAATTTTGGCCTCGCGAAGGAGAGAGTATCGCTCAAGCCTGGGGGTAGCTTAAATCTATGATGCATACATGACCCAATCATAAGCTCTCAAGAGAAATAATCTTACAAAACTTTTATGCTTGACTTTCTCATGATAATAAATAAATACTTGATACTTCTTCTACCGGTTCCTTTACGAAGAAGACTATTGAATTCAGTTGGGATCTTCTAGACAAAATTAAAAGAACCTCTGAAGATTGGGAAATGAAAAAAGGTAAAGAGTTAGGTATAAATCTTCAGTTTGATTGTGTTAAATCTTTTATGGAAACCAAAGCTTTTCATAAGTTTGGTGCAAAATATGGACTTGACTCTGAGATAGTAGCTAATTTTTGTGAATCATTTGCTACTCATGTTGATCTCCCTAAGGAGGAATGGTTTATATTTCACCCACCTATTGAAGAAACTTGTGAGGAACCTGTTATAGATAAAGAGGAAACAATCATTTATAATGTTGATCCAGTCGTGCCTACTGCTTATATTGAGAAACCAACTTTTCCTGTTAGGATTAGGGAACATGCTAAAGTTGCAATTATGGTTAATAAGAGTAATTTCTAAACACATAGACCCTCCAAACAAATAAAGGTAGAACCTAAAGTTGCAATGATTATAGATCTATTGGTTGATAATGTTGCTGGTCATGTCATATATTTCTGGATGAAGCATCTTAGGTTGCTAAGTAGGATTCTAAAGATAAACATAAACCTGTTGTTAACATGCCTGTAGTTTCTATTAAGATTGGAGATCATTGTTATCATGGTTTTTGTGATATGGATGTTAGTGTTAGTGCTATTCCATTTACTCCTTATCAAGAAATTATGCATGATATTGCACCTGTCGAGTTAGAAGATATTGATGCTACTATTAAGCTTGCAAAAAGAGAGACTGTTTTACCACTTGGGATTGTTAGAGATGTTGAAGTTTTGCGTGATAAGATCAAATATCCTACTGAATCCTAGTTATAGGATCATTACAAGATAATTTTTGTCCCATTATATTTGGTAGACCTTTCCTGAATATTGTTAATGCTTAAACTGATTGCAATAGGGAAACAGTCAGTGTTAACTTTGATGATCTATCTCATGAATTTAATTTCTCCAAGTTTAGTAGACAACTACATGAGAAATAATTATCTAGTAAATTTGGAATAATTGGTCTTTCTTCTATTGTTGTGCCTCCTACTAATCCATTAGAACAATATTTGCTAGACCATGAAAATGATATGCATATCAAAGAAAGGAAAGAAATAGATGATATATTGTTTAATCAAGAACCTATCCTTAAACATAATTTTCCTGTTGAAACCTTTGGAGATCCTCTCCCTCCTAAGAGTGATCCTATATTTGAATTAAAGAAATTACCCGATACACTGAAATATGCTTATCTTGATGAATAGAAGTTATATCCTGTTATTATTAGTGCTAACCTTTCAGAGCATGAGAAAAGAGATTACTTAAAATTCTGAGGTAGCATCATGCTGCAATTGGATATACTCTGGATGATCTTAAGGGCATTAGTCCCACCTTATGCCTGGACAAGATTAATATGGAACCAGATGCTAAACCAGTCGTTGATCATCAACGTCATCTTAATCCTAAAATGAAGGATGTGGTAAGAACTGAAATACTAAATATTTTGGAGGCAGATATAATTTATCCTATAGCTGATAGTAGATGGGTAAGTCCTGGTCATTGTGTCCCTAAGAAAGGAGGCATTACCGTTGTTCCTAATGATAAAAATGAACTTATCCCACAAAGAATTGTAACTGGTTATAGGATGGTAATTGATTTAAGGAAATTAAATAAAGCTACTGGAAAAGATCATCCCCCCTTGCATTTTTTGATCAAATGGTAGAAAGATTGTCTAAGCATACACACTTTTGTTTTCTAGATGGATATTCTGGTTTCTCTAAAATATCTGTAGCGAAAGAAGATGAAGAGAAAACCACCTTTACTTGTCCTTTTGGAACTTATGCTTCTAGACGTATGCCTTTTGGTTTATGCAATGCACTTGCTACCTTTCAAAGATGTATGACTGCAATATTCTCTTATTTTTGTGAAAATATTGTTGAAGTATTCATGGATGAATTTTCCGTTTACAGAACCTCTTTTGATGATTGCTTAAACAACCTTGATCGAGTTTTACAGAGATGTGAGGAAACTAATGTCGTCTTGAATTGGGAGAAGTGCCACTTTATGGTGAATGAAGATATTGTCCTTGGGCATAAGAGATCCGAAAGAGGTATTGAGGTAGATAATGCTAAATTTGATGCAATCGAGAAAATGTCATGCACTAAAGATATCAAAGGTATAAGAAGTTTCCTTGGTCATGCTGGTTTCTATAGAAGGTTCATAAAAATTTCTATAAAATTTCTGGGCCTCTTACCTATCTTTTGCAAAAATATGTTCCATTTGTTTTTGATGATGATTGTGTAGAAGCCTTTGAAATACTTAGGCAAGACTTAATTTCTGCACCTATTGTTCAACCACCTGACTCGAACCTACCCTTTGAAATAATGTGTGATGCTAATGATTATGCTATTGGTGCTGTTCTAGCACAAAGAGTTGATAAGAAATTGAATGTTATTCATTATGCTAGTAAACTCTATAAAGTGCTCAAAAGAATTATGCTACTACTGAAAATTATCTTCTAGCAGTTGTCTTTGCATGTGATAAATTCAGATCCTATATTGTTGATTCTAAAGTAATAATTCACATCGATCATGCTCCTATTAGATATCTTATGGAAAAGAAAGATGCTAAACCTAGACTGATTAGGTGGGTTCTTTTACTACAAGAGTTTGATTTGCATATTGTTGATAGAAAGGGAGCTGAAAACCTTGTAGCAGATAATTTGTCTAGGACGGAAAATGTTCTTGATGACCCACTACCTAATGACGATAGTTTTCCAGATGATCAATTAGCTATTATAAATCCTTCTAGTTCTCGCAATAGTTCTTGGTATGCAGATTATGCTAATTACATTGTTGCTAAATATATACCACCTAATTTCGCATACCAACAAAAGAAAAAGTTTTTCTTTGACTTGAGGCATTACTTTTGGGAAGACCCACATTTATATAAAGGAGTAGATGGTATTATTAGATGTTGTGTTCGTGAGGATGAACATGAACAAATCCTACGGAAGTGTCATTCCGAAGCATATGTGTTGAGGTACGACAATCTATGGGACCGACAAATGCCCCTTTGCGGTACGACTCTAGGGATCTACACGCACAAAGAGCAGCACCAGCCTAAGCACACCAAGGGTTTATACATGTTTAGGCCGCCCGAAGGCTTTAAACCCAACATCCTGTGTTCTGTGGATTATATGTGTGCTCAAGTTACAGGGAGCGCAACAGCCCAACCAGGGTTTTGACCCTTGTGCATGTCGCCATGGGCCTCGTTTTATAGCTCAAAGTGGCTACCATAGATGGCTAGAATGCTAAATACACAGGGGTATACAGTATCTACAACAATAGTCAAACTACTGACATTACTACAGTGGTAAATACCTAACCCCGACGGATTAGGACATGAGCATTAAATCTGCCGTGAGGTGTCATGCTGACGTTGCTCCCTGACAAGGATGGCCTCTCCTTATGTGCTGTTCGCCCATCTACCTCTTATTATCCTGCCACGCCACTAGGTCGGGTGTCATTAAAGCTGCTGTAATTCCCTGGAGCCGACACGTGCCCCGACAAGCCCCACCTAATCGCCTGCCCGCTCGACACCGCATTGGTGGTGACAATCAGCCTGATGAGGTGGAGCGGTGGCTTGGTAGTAGGATCTTGCTAGGCGCGGAGCTGTCGGGTCTTCACTTGCCATCAAGGAGGCTTGCCGGCGCTTTGCTTCTTCTCCGGGAGTTGTCTTGAGCGCAGCGTCTTCCCGGCAAGGCTTGGCGGGCCGGAGGCTGCTGCCGTCTGTGCACAAGTCAGGGTGCTAAATGCCCTGTTCTTTAGTACACCGACAGGAGCCCCCGGGCCTGGGTCACACTTTAGTCTTTGACGCTGTTGGGCTAGGCCCAAAACAGTGCACAGACAGACGTGGCCACCCTTTACTGCGGTTGTAATGATGGTTTTTACTGCCCACCCACGACACGCATTAAATGTGGGACATGGGAGAGGTGGAGCGAAACAACACCTGGGGTGCGCGCCTAAAAAGGCGCGGCCTCGTCAGACGGGGGGAGAGCCAGCATGTGCGTATTCTATCTTATAAAAAGGGATTCGCAGAGGCGCTGCTCATCCACACCATCCTTTCCCACTTGCCGCCGCCATCTTCTTCCTCTCGCAACGCAGAGCCCCCGCGCCGCTTCACCGTCTTTGCGCACTTCCTCCGCAAGACTCCCTCAGGCTTGCCATGGTGCCCAAGAGGTGGTTGGCTACTGACGCCCCGGCACCGGCGAAGAAGGCTAAGAAGGCAGCCGACTCTGATGCGGAAGCGAGGAGAGAAGCGGTCGCCGAAGCACGGCTGTCCAGCGTCGTCTCCTTCCCATCTGTGCTGACGGGCAACGACCTCATCTCGAGGTACTATCTCTTGTGGGGGAATGAAACCACAGCACACCCTGCGCCGGCGGTGATTCCCAGCGACTCCCAGCCTAGTGTGGGGAAGTACTCGTTCTTCATGGTGTACTTGTACTGTAGGCTGGTCCCCCCTTTCTCCGCCTTCTTCACGGAGATGATGCTGACGTACGGCTTTAGATTGCTCGATTTCACTCCCAATGCCATGACCACCCTGTCGGTCTTCGCGCACTTGTACGAGAATTTTGTAGGAGTAATCCCCAACGTAGCACTCTTCCACCATTTTTATTACCCACATATAGAGGGACATGGTCGCTCCGGTAGCATCACGTGGATTCCTCGGGCCACCCACAAGGAGGTATATCCCCCCGGCAACATGCACAAGAAGTGGGAAGAGTGGCGGGCAGAATGGTGCTACATTCTGGATAAGGAGCCCCCGGTGTTCTGCAAGACCCAAAAGTCAAAACAGGTCCACGACAAGCAGTGGAGTGCCCTTGCTCCTGATGACAAGAAGCTGGAGATCGCCATCACCCGTATGCTCCGCCTGAGGTTTGCTGGGCTCACCATAGAGATGGTGGGTGCAGATTTCCTCGCCAGGCGTGTCGCCCCTTTGCAGGAACATTAGCGTTTTGCCTGGGAGTATGGCAGTGCTGCTGACATCATGAGGCTGCATCCAGGGCTCCACGGCAACCTGACGTCAATGCAACTCTCCATGCTAAGCCAATAACTCTTCCGCCCCGACGGGCAGTTCAATCTCCCAGTAAGCATCATCCCACTCTACAACAACTCCGCCAAGGATGCGATGCTGGTGATGATGCCGGCGTGCAACGTGCACGGGGTTGATCCATGGGAGCCACCGGCGAAGGAGGTAGTGCAGGAGTGGTTTGACAACCTGACGGAGTTGCGCGTTTGGGATGAAGGGAAGCTGATCCATGACACCACTGAGGAGGAGATCGAGTGGATCCGCAAGAGGGTCGTGGAGGCTGGATTCCATGTGGGCGGTAGTAGTTCAGGTGCTGCCATGTCTGGCGACGAGGCAGAGGAGGCTGGCGCCAAACAGGAGGAGGAGGAGGAAGAGGAGAAGGTAGTGTCAGCGGCAAGCGAGATGCCAGAAGGTCCTACCGGGGGCGAAGAGCCTGAAGCTTCCCGGAAGGAGGAATTCGTGGAATTCCGAGCCCCCGAGATCCCGAAGAAGAGATCCTGCGTCCTCCGTAAGGCCGTCAGCGGAGAGGCCGTACGCCCTTCTCTGCCGCTTGACGAAGAGGAAGAGGACAAGGACCCCGCCGCCAATGTCTCCCGTCTGCGGCAGACGAGGCAAACTGTCTCCAAGGGCCCAGCAAGGGCCCTTGCTAAGGAAGCAGGGTCTTCTAGTTCCGCCGCACCAGCGGCACATGTCGGGACGCCTACCTTGCCACCTGCTCCTGCCGGTCGTCAAAAGGAGATCTAGGATCTCTCGAACCTCAGCTCAGAGGAGGAGGAGGAGTAAGTACCCACACTAGTCCTTCCATTTGTCTTGGATTTTTGGCTTGAATTTACCCGATCATGTTGTTGATATCTTGTAGGGACGAGGAGACCTTGATGCAGCGCATGGCCAAGAGGGTGAATCCCACGCCCGACACGAAGGGGACGACAAGCTCCCTGTCGGAGAGGGAGGTCATCATAATTAGCCCTCCACCTAGCCCCCAATAGGAGGCACCTCTCCAGTACCCGATGGCGAGTACTGGTGCGGGCACCAATGTCGGTGTACTAATGAACGGGTCCTTTAGCACCCTGACTTGTGCATAGACGACTGCAGCCTCCGTCCCGACAAGCCTTGCTGGATGAATACTGATACGGGGCACGCCCGTGTAGGTCGACCTTTCCACACTTGGAGGGGAAGAAGGGAGAAATCACGAGAGAAAACACGAACTCAATAACGATCTCCGATCACACATCCGCTAAATCCACTCAAGCACACAAGATACAAAGATCCAAAGTCAAACAAGAAGATACAAGTAACCGATATTCGTCTCACTCCGGGGAGACAAGGTCTTGATATCCCATGGGATCTTCCCTAGATGGGGCCTTGGCATCCAGTTCGGATCTTCTCTCAAAGAGGTGGTCAACTCCGTGGGAGAAGGAGGTAGATGGAGCTATGCTCAACAAAGTCAAATGATAAACATAAGCTAACCCTAATTCGGAGGTGGGAGAGGAGTATATATAGTGCTAGGGACGAAGGGTTAAGTGGGGAGATACATGAAAGCACAACATGCCCCCTTGGTGGTTTTGATAATTCATGACAACATACATTGTCTCTTGGACTAATACTTTTACCTAGTGTATTTCAGATAAAGTCCACAGAGAGGGTTGGCAAAAGGATTGTGGAGATTGTGGAATACCCCAAGCAAGGAAATGGATTGGCAAAGCTTCAAGGAAGAGGACTCTACATTTTACATTTGTGAGAAATCACTTTGAGTCCATAGGAAAGCCAATACTATTAAAAGAGGGTAAGGTTTTGTTGGTGAACAAAATGCTCATACATGCACAAGTGATAGTCACCAAAAACACCCACAAGCTCTCCCACCAAAGTCTGTCCAAAGCCAAATACTCAAAATCGGTGCAACCAACATTTCCATCCCAGTGCCACCGATTCTCAACCTCAGACAGACTCAGCCAAACCCTAGCCACTTCGGTGCAACCGATTCAATCCCGGTGCCACCGAGTTTAGGTTGCCAACTCTCTGTTACGCAAATTCACAATATCGGTACCACCGAGATTGTTGGATCGGCGTCACCGAGTTTGGGAATCTGACCATTGGTCACCTTATCAATGCAACCGAGTTTCCTATATCGGTCTCACCGAGATTCAAAAGTTGCCACTTTTGGTCACTTCGGTACCACCGAGATTAACACATCGGTGTCACCGAGTTGGTCATTTTGTGTGTAACGGTTGGATTTTTGGGGATGCCTATATATACCCCTCCACCACCACCTACTCGAAAGAGAAGCACTCAGAACTATTCCATACTTGCCCCATCCAGTTTTCTGAGAGAGAACCACCTATCCTTGTGTTGAGGTCAAGATCTTCCTCTCCAACCATATGGATCTTGATTTCTAGCCTCCCCAAGTTGCTTTCCACCAATCCCATCTCTTCCACCAAGCCAAATCTGTGAGAGAGTGATTGTGTGTTGAGGAGTCTATCATCTTGAAGCACAAGAGCAAGGAGTTCATCGACATTACCGAGCCTATTACCTTTTGGAGGGTGGTGCCTCCTAGATTGGTTAGGTGTCGCTTGGGAGCCTCCTACTTCGTGTTGTGGAGTTGAACCAAGAAGTTTGTAAGGGCAAGGAGATCGCCTACTTCGTGAAGATCTACCCATAGTGAGGCTAGTCCTTCGTGGACGGAAGCCGTTATGGAATAGTCAAGGTTGCTACTTCGTGGACCCTTATGGGTGGAGCCCTCCGTGGACTCTCGCGACCGTTACCCTCCGTGGGTTGAAGACTCCATAAACGTGGATGTACGATAGCACCACCTATCGGAACCACGGGAAAAATCCTTGCGTCTCCAATTGTGTTTGATCTCCATATCTCTACTCTTTACTTCATGTGCAATGTCTTTACTTTCCGCTGCCATATTTGTTGACATGCATGTGTAGGGTATATAGACTTGCTAGATTTGTTAAAACTGTTAAAATCTGCCAACCAATTAACTTGGGAAAAGGTTAGGTTTTAAATTCCTGCTAGTAGTCTATTCACCCCCCTCTAGACACTCTTCTAGTGATCCCTTAATTGGTATCAGAGCATTGGTCTCCATTGCTTCGGTCTAATCACCGAGGAGGAAGATGGATGTGTCTAGTATAGGGAGTTTGAGTTGTAGAGTGCCCATTCTTAATGGAGAGTAGTATAGTCAATGGAAAACCTTGATGCTTGAGCTGTTTAATGAATTTCAATTGAGCAAATATGTCAAGTGCCCCTATGTACCACCCATTGATCCTTTGCATCCCACACACGAAGAGGAAGTTGATATGCTATGCAATCTTAGAACTATCAATCTCATTGTTAGAGCTTTGCCTAGAAATGTGCTCAATCAAATGAAGAATTTTGTATGTGCTTACACTTTGTAGAATGACTTGGAGAAACGATATCCAAGTTATTCATTGAGTAATCTTGATGAAATTCTTCATAAAGCTATTGCCTTCCACAAAATGATGCCTAGTGATCCTAAATTTGATGATTGTCTATTTGAGCTTAGAGACCTCATGCGTGCTAAAGGAGATGTCACTACTATCAACAATATCATTGTAGAAGTCCTTCACATTCATAAACTTGAACATTGTCATGATCACCATCCTAACGAATCTCTTGTTCTTTTTGACGAGGATATCCCACTTGATGATGACAATGTGGAACATGGCTACTATGATGAAGATGAGCTGTTCGACATCGAGTATGAGAAGATCATGAAGAATCTAAGTCTCATGGCAAACTTCAAGGATTACATGTCCGGAGGAAAAGAGTGGATTCTCGATAGCGGATGTACCGATCATATGACCGGAGATAGAGAAATGTTTGAAGAGATCACGCCAAACCATGGACCGCGAAGGTACGTAACGTTTGGAGACAACTCCAAGGGTAAGGTACTTGGTCTTGGTAAGGTGGCCATATCCCATGATAGCTCTATCCAAAATGTTATGCTTGTTGAGTCTCTTGGCTACAATCTTCTTTCCGTATCTAGACTTGCCGACTTTGGTTTTAATGTGCTATTCACGAAAATAGATTGCCAAGTGTTTCGTCAAGATAATCATAAAATGGTCTTTACCGGTTTCCGTAGAGGTGATCTATACATTGTTGACTTCACTAAGAGATCCAAACCTCGCACTTGTTTAATTGCTAAATCCTCTAAAGGTTGGCTTTGGCATAGAAGATTAGGACATGTTGGCATGCGTAATTTAGACAAGCTTATCAAAGGTGATCATATACTTGGTGTTAAAGATGTTATCTTTGCCAAAGATAGACTTTGTAGTGCTTGTCAAGCTGGAAAGCAAGTAGGTGGAAGTCATCCCGTTCAGAACATCATGACTACTAGGAGACCACTCGAGTTACTTCACATGGATCTTTTTGGTCCCAACGCTTACAAGAGTCTCGGTGGAAATTCCTATGGTCTAATTATAGTTTATGATTTTTCTAGATTTACGTGGGTATTCTTTCTTGATGATAAGTTGCAGGTTCAAAAGATCTTCAAGAACTTCGCTCGCAAAGCGCAAAATCAGTTTGAAGTGAAGATCAAGAAGGTTCGGAGCGATAACGGATCGGAGTTCAAGAACACCCATGTGGATACCTTTCTTGACGAAGAAGGTGTCTCACATGAGTTCTCGGCTACGTACACACCTCAACAAAATGGAGTTGTTGAGAGGAAGAACCGGACGCTCATTGAGATGGCAAGAACGATGCTTGACGAATACAAGACGCCAAGACACTTTTGGGCAGAAGCTGTGGAAACAGCATGTCATGCCACAAACCGACTTTACTTGCATAAGCTTCTCGGTAAAACGGCATACGAGCTACTCACCGGTAACAAACCCCAAGTTGGATACTTTCGGGTATGCGGCTCAAAGTGCTACATTCTTGATAAGCATCGTCGTACTAAATTTGCTCCTAAATCTCATGAAGGATTCCTACTTGGTTACGGATCGAACTCTCACACTTACCGTGTCTACAACAACTTCACTCGAAAAGTTGAAGAGACGGTAGATGTGAAGTTTGATGAATCTAATGGTTCGCAAGTCGAACAATTGCCAAATGATGTAGGTGATAAGGACCCTTCGGAAGCTATCCAAGATTTGCCCATCGGCAAGATTCGTCCCATGGAGGTGAAGGAACGTACTTCATCAACACAAGTGGAAGCCCCTACTTCACGTGAAGGTGAACCACAACATGACATGGAGGCATCCACAAGCGGTACACGACAAGATGATGAAGAGGAGGAAGTGTTGGGGAACGTTGCATGGGAAACAAAATTTTTCCTACGCACACACAAGATCTATCCATGGTGATGAGCATCTACGAGAGGGAGAGTGAATCTACATACCCTTGTAGATCGCTAAGCGGAAGCGTTAAGAAACGCGGTTGATGTAGTCGAACGTCTCCGCGATCCAAATCGCAAGTCGTCCCTCGATCCGATCACGAACTAGTGCCGAACGGACGGCACCTCCGCGTTCAACACACGTATGGCTTGATGACGCCTTCACCTCCTCGATCCAGCGAGCGATGATGAAGTAGTAGATGAGTTCCGGCAGCACGACGGCGTGGTGATGTTGGTGAGGAACAATCTCTGCAGGGCTTTGCCAAGCACTACGGAGATTATGACGGGAGAACTAGAGGGTTAGGGTTGCCGACACACGGCTTGGGAAATCTTAATGTGTCCCGTGTGCTAGCCCTGCCCCTCTATTTATATGTTGAGCCTTGGGGTCTAAACTTGGAGTAAAAGCCTCCTCCAGGTCGGTTTTGCCCGCACAAGGTCGGTTTGGCCCGCAGGGAAAGAGTCCAACTCGGATCCCTGCAGTACCGCGCACAAGCGGTAGTACCGCTCACGAGCGGTAGTACCGCTTCACACAAGCGGTAGTACCGCTTGGGCGGTAGTACCGCTTCCAACAAGCGGTAGTACCGCTTACGCGGTAGTACCGCCTTTACCAGCGGTAGTACCGCTTAAGGCAGTAGCAAAACTTCCTTTTGCACTTTCCAATACCTCATGGGCTTTACCCCTTTGGCTCATATAAAGTGTTGCTGCACCCAAACACTTCGGTAAACACCCGGAACCCCTTCCGGTGAATTCCGGAACCTTTCCGGAGATCAAAACACTATTATTACATATATTAATCTTTACCTCCGGACTCTTCCGGAGACCCTCGTCATGTCCTGGATCTTATCCGGGACTCCGAACAACCTTCGGTCACCAACACAATAACTCAACTATACTAATCGTCACCAAACGTTAAGTGTGTAGACCCTACGGGTTCGAGAACTATGTAGACATGACCGAGACACCTCTACGATCAATAACCAATAGCGGGACCTGGATGCCCATATTGGCTCCTACATATTCTACGAAGATCTTTATCGGTCGAACCTCTATGTCAAGGATTCAGTTAATCCCGTATGCTGTTCCCTTTGTTCTTCGGTATGTTACTTGCCCGAGATTCGATCGTCGGTATCTCTATACCTAGTTCAATCTCGTTACCGGCAAGTCTCTTTACTCGTTCCGTAATACAAGATCTCGTGGCTAACACTTTAGTCACATTGCTTGCAAGGCTCATTGTGATGTTGTATTACCGAGTGGGCCCTGAGATACCTCTCCGTCATACGGAGTAACAAATCCCAGTCTTGATCCATGCCAACTCAACAGACACCCTCGGAGATACCTGTAGAGCACCTTTATAGTCACCCAGTTACATTGCGACGTTTGATACACACAAGGTACTCCTCCGATGTCAGGGAGTTGCATGATCTCATGGTCATAGGAACAGATACTTGACATGCAGAAAACAATAGCAATAAACTGACACGATCATATGCTACGTTTATAGTTTGGGTCTTGTCCATCACATCATTCTCCTAATGATGTGATCCCGTTATCAAATGACATCTCATGTCAATGGCTAGGAAACCTTAACCATCTTTGATCATCGAGCTAGTCAACTAGAGGCTTACTAGGGACACAGTGTTGTCTATGTACCCACACATGTATTTGAGTTTCCAATCAATACAATTATAGCATGGATAATAAACGATTATCATGAACAAGGAAATATAATAATAACCAATTTATTATTGCCTCTAGGGCATATTTCCAACAGTCTCCCACTTGCACTAGAGTCAATAATCTAGTTCACATCACTATGTGATTTACATTGTAATGAATCGAACACCCATGCAGTTCTGGTGTTGTTCATGTTTAGCCCTTGGAAGAGGTTTAGTCATCGGATCTGCAACATTCAGATCCGTGTGTACTTTGCAAATATTTATGTCGTCCTCCTTGATGTAATCTCGGATGGAATTGAAACGTCGCTTTATGTGTCTGGTCCTCTTGTGAAATCTTGGTTCCTTGGCTAGAGCAATGGCACCAGTATTATCACAAAACAGAGTCATTGGGTTAAGCGCACTAGGCACTACTCCAAGATCTGTCATGAACTCCTTCATCCAGACACCTTCCTTCGCCGCCTCCGAGGCAGCGATGTACTCCGCTTCGCATGTAGAATCAGCTACCACGCTTTGCTTGGAACTGCACCAGCTAACCGCACCCCCATTAAGAATAAATACGTATCCGGTTTGCGACTTAGAGTCATCCGGATCAGTGTCAAAGCTTGCATCGACGTAACCTTTTACGACGAGCTCTTGATCACCTCCATAAACGAGAAACATGTCCTTAGTCCTTTTCAGGTACTTCAGGATATTCTTGACCGCCGTCCAGTGTTCCATTCCTGGATCACATTGAAACCTTCCGACCATACTTATGGCAAGGCTGACATCGGGTCTTGTGCACAGCATTGCATACATGATAGAGCCTATGGCTGAAGCATAGGAGATGACACTCATCTTTTCTCTATCTTCTGCAGTCACTGGGCATTGAGTCTTAGTCAACTTCACACCTTGCAATACAGGCAAGAACCCCTTCTTGGACTGATCCATTTTGAACTTCTTCAAAACTTTGTCAAGGTATGTGCTTTGTGAAAGTCCTATTAAGCGTCTCGATCTATCTCTATAGATCTTGATGCCTAATATGAAAGCAACTTCTCCTAGGTCCTTCATTGAAAAACTCTTGTTCAAATATTCCTTCACGCCTTCCAACATTTCTATATTGTTTCCAATCAGCAATATGTCATCCACATATAATATTAGAAACGCTATAGAGCTCCCACTCACTTTCTTGTAAATACAAGCTTCTCCGTAAACTTGTATAAACTCGAACGCTTTGATCACCTCATCAAAGCGAAGATTCCAACTCCGAGATGCTTGCACCAGTCCATAAATGGATCACTGGAGTTTGCAAACTTTGTCAGCATTCTCTGGATCGACAAAACCTTCTGGTTGCATCATATACAACTCTTCCTTAAGGAAACCGTTAAGGAACGCTGTTTTGACATCCATCTGCCAAATTTCATAATCGAAAAAGGCAGCTATTGCTAACATGATTCTGACGGACTTAAGCATCGCTACGGGTGAGAAGGTCTCATCGTAGTCAACTCCTTGAACTTGTGAAAAACCCTTTGCCACAAGTCGAGCTTTATAGACGGTGACATTACCGTCCGCGTCCGTCTTCCTCTTAAAGATCCATTTGTTCTGAATGGCCTTACGCCCTTCAGGTAATACTTCCAAAGTCCATACTTTGTTTTCATACATGGATCCCATCTCGGATTTCATGGCCTCTAACCACTTCTCGGAATCCGGGCCCATCATCGCTTCTCCATAGCTCGTAGGTTCATCGTTGTCCAACAACATGACCTCTAAGACAGGGTTGCCGTACCACTCAGGAGCAGTACGCGTCCTTGTCGACCTACGAGATTCGATAGCAACTTGATCCAAAGCTTCATGATCATCATCATTAACTTCCTCTTTAGCTGATGTAGGCTCTACAGAAACATCTTTCTGCGCTGCGCTACTTTCAGGTTGACGTAAAGGTTCAACAACCTCATCAAGTTCTATCTTCCTCCCACTCAATTCTTTCGAGAGAAACACTTTCTCAAGAAATGTTCCGTTTTTAGCGACAAACACTTTGCCTTCGGATCTGAGGTAGAAGGTATACCCAACTGTCTCTTTTGGGTATCCTATGAAGACGCATTTCTCTGCTTTGGGTTCCATCTTTTCAGGCTAAAGCTTTTTGACATAAGCATCACATCCCCAAACTTTAAGAAACGACAGCTTTGGCTTCTTGCCAAACCAAAGTTCATATGGCGTCGTCTCAACGGATTTCGATGGTGCCCTATTTAAAGTGAATGCAGCTGTCTCTAATGCATAACCCCAAAACGATAGTGGCAAATCGGCAAGAGACATCATAGATCGCACCATATCCAATAAGGTTCGATTACGACGTTCGGACACACCATTACGCTGTGGTGTTCCAGGCGGTGTCAATTGTGAAACAATTCCACACTATCTTAAGTGACTGCCAAACTCATAACTCAGATATTCTCCTCCTCGATCAGATCGTAGGAATTTAATCTTCTTGTTATGATGATTCTCAACTTCACTCTGAAATTGTTTGAACTTTTCAAATGTTTCAGACTTGTGTTTCATTAAGTAAATATACCCATATCTACTTAAGTCATCAGTGAAGGTGAGAAAGTAACGATAACCACCGCGCGCCTCAATACTCATCGGACCGCACACATCAGTATGTATGATTTCCAATAAGTCACTTGCCCGTTCCATTGTTCCAGAGAACGGCGTTTTAGTCATCTTGCCCATGAGGCATGGCTCACATGTGTCAAGTGATTCAAAATCAAGTGACTCTAAAAGTCTATTAGCATGGAGCTTCCTCATGCGTTTTACGCCAATATGACCTAAACGGCAGTGCCACAAGAAAGTGGTATTATCATTATCAATTCTACATCTTTTGGCATCAATGTTATGAACATGTGTATCATTACTATCGAGATTCAATAAGAATAAACCCCTCACATCGGGTGCATGACCATAAAAGATATTACTCATATAAATAGAACAACCATTATTCTCTGATTTAAATGAGTAACCGTCTCGCAATAAACAAGATCCAGATATAATGTTCATGCTCAACGCAGGCACTAAATAACAATTATTCAGGTTCATCACTAATCCCGATGGTAATCGAAGAGCGAGCGTGCCGACGGCGAGCACATCAACCTTGGAACCATTTCCCACGCGCATCGTCACTTCGTCCTTTGCCAGCCCCTGTCTATTCCGTAGTTCCTGTTTTGAGTTGCAAATATGAGCAACCGCACCGGTATCAAATACCCAGGCAATACAACGAGAGTTGGTAAGGTACACATCAATAACATGTATATCATATATACCTTGTTTGTTGTTGGCCGCCTTCTTGTCAGCCAAATACTTGGGGCAGTTCCGCTTCCAGTGTCCAGTTCCCTTGCAATGAAAACACACAGTTTCTGGTTTGGGTCCAGCCTTGGGTTTCTTTACGAGAGGAGCAACTGCTTTGCCACTCTTCTTGGAGTTACCCTTCTTACCCTTGCCATTTTTCTTGAAACTAGTGGTTTTATTGACCATCAACACTTGATGCTCCTTCTGAATTTCAGACTCAGCGGCTTTCAGCATCGCAAACAGCTCGGCGACTGACTTGTTCATCCCGTGCATGTTATAGTTCAACACGAAGCTCTTGTAGCTAGGTGGCAATGATTGAAGAACTCTGTCAGTGATAGCCTCTGGTGGAAGGGGCATCCCCAATTCTGCCAGACGGGTGGAGTACCCAGACATTCTGAGTACGTGATCACTGATAGACCCGTTCTCTTCCATCTTGCAAGCATAGAACTTATCGGAGATCTCATATCTCTCGATCCGAGCATTCTTCTGAAAGATAAACTTCAACTCCTGGAACATCTCATATGCTCCATGACGTTCAAAACGTCTTTGAAGTCCCGGTTCTAAGCCATACAATATTGCACATTGAACTATTGAGTAATCTTCAGAACGAGCCTGCCAGGCGTTCACAACGTCTAGAGACTCAACTGGAGCGGGTGGATCACCAAGCGGTGCATCAAGGACATAAGCCTTCTGGGAAGCCGTAAGGATAATCCTTAGATTACGGGCCCAGTCCACAAAGTTACTTCCATCATCTTTCAACTTAGCTTTCTCTAGGAACGCATTAAAATTCAGGGGTGCTACTGCGCGAGCCATGATCTACAACATAAATATAGCAAAGACAACTTAGACTATTGTTCTAGATAATGAGTTTAGTTAATCATATTACTTAAAAACTCCCACTCAAATTGACATCCCTCCGGTCATTCGAGTGTAACATGATCCAAATCTACCAACTCAAGTCCGATCATCACGTGAGTTGAGGTGGTTTCAATGGTGAACATCTTCATGTTGATCATATCTACTATATGACTCATGTTCGACCTTTCGGTCTCTTGTGTTCCGAGGCCATGTCTGTACATGCTAGGCTCGTCAAGTTTAACCCGAGTGTTCCGCACGTGCAACATGGCTTACACCCGTTGTATGTGAACGTAGAGTCTATCACACCCGATCATCACGGCGTGTCTCGAAACGACGAACTTTCGCAACGGTGCACACTCGGGGAGAACACAATTTTATCTTGAAATTTAAGTGAGGGATCACCTTATAATGCTACCGTCGTCCTAAGAAAAATAAGATGCATAAAAGGATTAACATCACATGCAAATCATAAGTGACATGATATGGCCATGAACTTGTGCTTTTGATCTCCATCTTCAAAGCACCGGCATGATCTCCATCGTCACCGGCATGACACCATGATCTCCATCATCTTGATCTCCATCAACGTGTCGCCATGAGGTTGTCGCGCCGACTGTTGCTTCCACGACTATAGCTAACTCATAGTGATAAAGTAAAGCAAAAACGGCGAAAATAATTAAAGACAACTCTATGGCTCCTGCCAGTTGCCGTACTCATCGACATGCAAGTCGTGATATTCTATACAACACATGATCATCTCATACATCACATATATCTCATCATGTAATTGGCCATATCACATCACAACATACCCTGCAAAAACAAGTTAGACGTCCTCTAATTGTTGTTGCATATTTTACGTGGCTGCTACGGGTTTGCAAGAACCGTTCTTACCTACGCAAAACCACAACGTGGTGTAGTGATTGCTTTTTGATCTTCTAAAAGAACCCTCTTCATTGAAATCGATTCAACTAAAGTGAGAGAGACAGACACCCGCTAGCCATCTTTATGCAACGAAGTTACATGTCAGTTGAAGGAACCTGTCTCGCGTAAGCGTACGCGTAATGTCGGTCCGGGCCGCTTCATCTCACAATACCGCCGAATCAAGTATCAACTAGTAACGGCAAGCAATATGTATACACCCACGCCCACAACTCGTTTGTGTTCTACTCGAGATCTCATCTACGCATAGACCTAGCTCAGATGCCACTGTTGGGGAACGTTGCATGGGAAACAAAAATTTTCCTACCCACACACAAGATCTATCCATGGTGATGAGCATCTACGAGAGGGAGAGTGAATCTACATACCCTTGTAGATCGCTAAGCGGAAGCGTTAAGAAATGCGGTTGATGTAGTCGAACGTCTCCGCGATCCAAATCGCAAGTCGTCCCTCGATCCGATCACGAACTAGTGCCGAACGGACGGCACCTCCGCGTTCAACACACGTACGGCTTGATGACGCCTTCACCTCCTTGATCCAGCGAGCGATGATGAAGTAGTAGATGAGTTCCGGCAGCACGACGGCGTGGTGATGTTGGTGAGGAACAATCTCTGCAGGGCTTTGCCAAGCACTACGGAGATTATGACGGGAGAACTAGAGGGTTAGGGTTGCCGACACATGGCTTGGGAAATCTTAATGTGTCCCGTGTGCTAGCCCTGCCCCTCTATTTATATGTTGAGCCTTGGGGTCTAAACTTGGAGTAAAAGTCTCCTCCAGGTCGGTTTTGCCTGCACAAGGTCAGTTTGGCCCGCAGGGAAAGAGTCCAACTCGGATCCCTGCAGTACCGCACACAAGCGGTAGTACCGCTTGAGCGGTAGTACCGCTTCACACAAGCGGTAGTACCGCTTGGGCGGTAGTACCGCTTCCAACAAGCGGTAGTACCGCTTACGCGGTAGTACTGCCTTTACCAGCGGTAGTACCGCTTAAGGCAGTAGCAAAACTTCCTTTTGCACTTTCCAATACCTCATGGGCTTTACCCCTTTGGCTCATATAAAGTGTTGCTGCACCCGAACACTTCGGTAAACACCCGGAACCCCTTCCGGTGAATTCCGGAACCTTTCCGGAGATCAAAACACTATTATTACATATATTAATCTTTACCTCCGGACTCTTCCGGAGACCCTCGTCATGTCCTGGATCTTATCCGGGACTCCGAATAACCTTCGGTCACCAACACAATAACTCAACTATACTAATCGTCACCAAACGTTAAGTGTGTAGACCCTGCGGGTTCGAGAACTATGTGGACATGACCGAGACACCTCTACGATCAATAACCAATAGCGGGACCTGGATGCCCATATTGGCTCCTACATATTCTACGAAGATCTTTATCGGTCGAACCTCTATGTCAAGGATTCAGTTAATCCCGTATGTTGTTCCCTTTGTTCTTCGGTATGTTACTTGCCCGAGATTCGATCGTCGGTATCTCTATACCTAGTTCAATCTCGTTACCGGCAAGTCTCTTTACTCGTTCCGTAATACAAGATCTCGTGGCTAACACTTTAGTCACATTGCTTGCAAGGCTCATTGTGATGTTGTATTACCGAGTGGGCCCTGAGATACCTCTCCGTCATACGGAGTAACAAATCCCAGTCTTGATCCATGCCAACTCAACAGACACCCTCGGAGATACCTGTAGAGCACCTTTATAGTCACCCAATTACGTTGCGACGTTTGATACACACAAGGTACTCCTCCGATGTCAGGGAGTTGCATGATCTCATGGTCATAGGAACAGATACTTGACATGCAGAAAACAATAGCAATAAACTGACACGATCATATGCTACGTTTATAGTTTGGGTCTTGTCCATCACATCATTCTCCTAATGATGTGATCCTGTTATCAAATGACATCTCATGTCAATGGCTAGGAAACCTTAACCATCTTTGATCAACGAGCTAGTCAACTAGAGGCTTACTAGGGACACAGTGTTGTCTATGTACCCACACATGTATTTGAGTTTCCAATCAATACAATTATAGCATGGATAATAAATGATTATCATGAACAAGGAAATATAATAATAACCAATTTATTATTGCCACTAGGGCATATTTCCAACAGGAAGTGCATCATGAAGATCCACCACAACCACCTTCACCACCACCTCAAGGAAGCGACACCATCAACAACAACGAAGATGAAGGAGATGATGATGAAGAAGAAGTAGCTCCACCATCTAACAATCCCAAGCTACCCCGAGTTCGAGCACAAGTGACCAAGAACCATCCCCTAAACCAAATCTTTGGTGACATCCAAACCGGGAGAATCACTCGCTCTAAAACTCGTCTAGCTAACTTTTGTGAGCATTATTCTTTCATCTCTAGCATTGAGCCCTTGAAGGTAGAACAAGCTCTTGAAGACGCGGATTGGGTAAACGCGATGCATGAAGAGCTTCACAACTTCGAGAGGAACGAAGTGTGGACACTCGTGGAGAAGCCCAAGGATGAGCAAAACATCATCGGAACCAATGGGTGTTTCGGAACAAGCAAGACGAAGACGGTCAAGTCGTGCGCAACAAGGCTCGTCTCGTAGCCCAAGGATATATGCAAGTCGAAGGTATGGACTACGGTGAGACCTACGCCCCCGTTGCTAGACTTGAAGCTATTCGCATTCTTCTTGCCTATGCTAATCACCATGATATCACGCTTTATCAAATGGACATTAAAAGTGCCTTTTTGAATGGTGAGATTGAAGAAGAAGTCTATGTTAAGCAACCACCTGGTTTTGTGAATCCTAAGAAACCTAATCATGTTTACAAGCTTCGTAAAGCCCTTTATGGTCTTAATCAAGCCCCTCGTGCTTGGTACAAATGCTTAACGAAGTTCCTCATTGAAAAAGGTTTTGAAATTGGTAAAATTGATGCAACCTTGTTCACTAAGAGAGTTAATGGTGAATTATTTGTATGCCAAATCTATGTGGATGATATTATCTTTGGATCTACTAACCCACAATTTAGTGAAAGATTTGGAAGGTTGATGTCCGAGAAGTATGAGACGTCTATGATGTGTGAGCTGAAATTCTTTCTTGGTTTGCAAATCAAGCAAACGAGAGAAGGAACTTTCATCTCTCAAACTAAATATACCAAGGACTTGATCAAGAAGTTCAACATGCAAGAGTGCAAAGGTATGAAAACTCCAATGCCTACTAGTGGACATGTTGATCTTAACAAAGAGGATGAACCGGTTGATCAAAAGGTTTATCGATCTATGATTGGTTCATTGCTATATCTATGTGCCTCTCGTCCCGATATTATGCTTAGTGTTTGCATGTGTGCTAGATATCAAGCTGCACCTAAAGAGTGTCATCTTTTGGCCGTGAAACGTATTGTGAGATATTTGATACAAACACCAAACTTTGGCATTTGGTATCCCAAAGGATCTTCCTTTAACCTTGTTGGTTATTCCGATTCAGATTATGCCGGTGACAAGGTTGATAGAAAATCCACCTCGGGTACTTGTCAATTTTTGGGTAGATCTCTTGTGTCTTGGTCCTCCAAGAAACAAAACTCGGTATCTTTATCTACTGCCGAAGCTGAGTATATTGCTGCTGGATCTTGTTGTGCACAATTACTATGGATGACACAAACGCTTAAGGATTATGGAATCCATGTTAAAAATGTTCCATTACTTTGTGACAATGAAAGTGCTATTAAAATTGGTTATAATCCTGTGCAACATTCTCGAACTAAACATATTCAAGTTCGACATCATTTCATTCGTGATCATGTTGCCAAAGGAGATATTAATCTTAAGCATGTTCGCACTAACAAGCAATTGGCCGATATCTTTACTAAGCCACTTGATGAGAAAACATTTTGTTATTTGAGGAGTGAGTTGAACATCATTGATGCTTCAAACTTGAGCTAGACTCACTCGGTTGCATGCAAGGGCATGAGCTTTCTTGATATTTCCATGTTGACCCTAACATGTTATCTTGTGCCATGGAATTCTATGCTCCCTTGTATTGCATCTAACCCCTTTTGTAGGTACTTGCAAGAATCTCATTCCACTAGATTGCCATCAACTCAAATCATAAGCAATCTTGTCATGACCAAGTATCCACAATCCCTCTTTGTCATGGAAGGAAGAAAACACCTCAACCATATCCTTGACATACATTTATTATTCTTAATTTGGTATCATGTCAAATGGATATATCTATTGCCCTTCCTTGCATGACTAACCTTTGTAGGTGACAAGTGTACTAAAACGAGAAGGATTGCTCCCAACTCAAGATGATCTTCATCAACCTCGAGCATCCTCAACAAGTTCACCTACGAGCAACGTCATCAACATCACTCTAAGGTATGTACTCATATCCTTGAAAAGGCTTTGCTCCAAATCATGAGCTAAAGCAACTCAAGTGATATGAAGACATTAAAATGCTTAATCGAAAAATGGTAACCCCATTTTGAGCTTAACGTAGAGTATGACCTATGATCAATTATTCTTACTTGGCTCCTAAGTCAATATACTCTAATATAGGTGACCTAGTCACCGCCCATCATCTAGTTAAATATTTTGGATGGTTCACTTTCCATTTTGCGAAGACTTCTTGGAACCACTCAAATCTTCTCTAGTTGATATCTCTTTGTAAGAACTTGTGCATTCCCTTTAAAAATTTCTCTGTTGACGCCTTGAAAACAGAAACTTGGTCCCTTATTTCTGTTGTTGATTTAGCCTCGGAGCCGCCGATACATATTTCTCGGTTCTACCGAAATTCTTCGGTACCACCGATTGATCTGTCTCGGAGTCATCGACTTTTTCTTTTCTTATCTTTGTTTCTTTTGTAATCTTTTAAGCAATACTTCTGTTACTTCGATGATCCCGTTAAAAAAAATATCGGGGGAGAATAACAAAACATAATCTTAGGGAGAGAATTTCTTTATTCAAGGATCCCTGCCTTAACGGAAGAAGGGGGAGAATAACAAAATCTTACAACATCTCAAAGGGAGAGAAACTATTTTCCATGATTCCCTTAGTTTTCATTTCTATGAGCCCTACATTCAGTGAACCTTGTTCTCAAGGATCCCTTCTCAATCAATGATCCCTGTATCCATCCCTGTTTTTGACCTTTTTGGAAATTAATGCCAAAGGGGGAGAAGAACAAAGCTTAATGCTAAAGGGGAGATACATGCTTATGCAAAGGGGGAGATATGATCAAGGGGGAGAGCCAATATCAATATTCATACTCACTTAAACAAGGGGAGAATAACAAAGTAGGAGGGGAAGACAAATTTGGAAGTTTACCCTTCTCACCCTATCCAATCCCAATATCTTCATGCTTAGATTCAGGGGGAGAGGATGTTATACTATTGTCATATCTAAGGGGAGAAAGAAATAGTTTCGGAGACATATCAATCTTAAGAAATGCTATCTTCTATATGTTCTCCATATCTTGGTACTGTTGAGTTCTATTGCCTTTTATTGGTAGAATACTCTTGTGTTTCCTAACATTGTTTTCTCAAGTGTGTTTCTACTACTAGAATGCTCAAGAACTCAAGGTAAGTATATGCATCATACCCTTGATCAAGATGATCTCTTGCTTCTTGCACATATTGTTTGCAAGAGTGAAGTCTTGAACAAGGATACATCTCATTCATATATGTTTGATGCATATGGCCAAGATACACATGACTCATTATATCCCTTCTCTACTTGTGTGTCCATGCATTCCAAAGCAACTATCCTTTAAAGGACTGCACACATTTAGGGGGAGCAAATCTAAGTCATGTGTCTCTCAAAGTCTTCATTATATCCATGCATATGTTTATTTGAAGCTTTGATTGTATGTTGTCATCAATTACCAAAAAGGGGGAGATTGAAAGCACAACATGCTCCCATGGTGGTTTTGATAATTCATGACAACATACATTGTCTCTTGGACTAATACTTTTACCTAGTGTATTTCAGATAAAGTCCACAGAGAGGGTTGGCAAAAGGATTGTGGAGATTGTGGAATACCCCAAGCAAGGAAATGGATTGGCAAAGCTTCAAGGAAGAGAACTCTACATTTTACATTTGTGAGAAATCACTTTGAGTCCATAGGAAAGCCAATACTATTAAAAGGGGGTAAGGTTTTGTTGGTGAACAAAATGCTCATACATGCACAAGTGATAGTCACCAAAAACACCCACAAGCTCTCCCACCAAAGTCTGTCCAAAGCCAAATACTCAAAATTGGTGCAACCAACATTTCCATCCTGGTGCCACCGATTCTCAACCTCAGACAGACTCAGCCAAACCCTAGCCACTTCGGTGCAACCGATTCAATCCCGGTGCCACCGAGTTTAGGTTGCCAACTCTCTGTTACGCAAATTCACAATATCGGTACCACCGAGATTGTTGGATCGGCGTCACCGAGTTTGGGAATCTGACCGTTGGTCACCTTATCGGTGCAACCGAGTTTCCTATATCGGTCTCACCGAGATTCAAAAGTTGCCACTTTTGGTCACTTCGGTACCACCGAGATTAACACATCGGTGTCACCGAGTTGGTCATTTTGTGTGTAACGGTTGGATTTTTGGGGATGCCTATATATACCCCTCCACCACCACCTAGTCGGAAGAGAAGCACTCAGAACTATTCCATACTTGCCCCATCCAGTTTTCTGAGAGAGAACCACCTATCCTTGTGTTGAGGTCAAGATCTTCCACTCCAACCATATGGATCTTGATTTCTAGCCTCCCCAAGTTGCTTTCCACCAATCCCATCTCTTCCACCAAGCCAAATCTGTGAGAGAGTGATTGTGTGTTGAGGAGTCTATCATCTTGAAGCACAAGAGCAAGGAGTTCATCGACATTACCGAGCCTATTACCTTTTGGAGGGTGGTGCCTCCTAGATTGGTTAGGTGTCGCTTGGGAGCCTCCTACTTCGTGTTGTGGAGTTGAACCAAGAAGTTTGTAAGGGCAAGGAGATTGCCTACTTCGTGAAGATCTACCCATAGTGAGGCTAGTCCTTCGTGGACGGAAGCCATTATGGAATAGTCAAGGTTGCTACTTCGTGGACCCTTATGGGTGGAGCCCTCCGTGGACCCTCGCGACCGTTACCCTCCGTGGGTTGAAGACTCCATAAACGTGGATGTACGATAGCACCACCTATCGGAACCACGGGAAAAAACCTTGCATCTCCAATTGTGTTTGATCTCCATATCTCTACTCTTTACTTCATGTGCAATGTCTTTACTTTCCGCTGCCATATTTGTTGACATGCACGTGTAGGGTATATAGACTTGCTAGATTTGTTAAAACTGTTAAAATCTACCAACCAATTAACTTGGGAAAATGTTCGGTTTTAAATTCCTGCTAGTAGTCTATTCACCCCCCCTCTAGACACTCTTCTAGTGATCCCTCAATACAAGGCCCGAGGCCCATCTTTGCGCGCACGCAAGGCCGGATGATCCGGGCCGGGGTCCGGATGATCCGACATCTTTCGGATGATCCGGACGGGGGTCCGGACGATCCGGCTTTGAGGTCCTCTTGTCCGGTTCTGTTTCAGATTATCCGGATGATACGGGCGGCCGTCCGGATGATCCGGATTCCGGAGCTCCTCGTCCGGTTCTATTTGGATTAGATGGATGATCCGGGCCAGGGTCCAGATGATCCAGACATCTTCCAGATGATCCGGGCCGGGTCCGGATGATCCGGCCAAGTGCAGGCTCGCACTTCTTCTTGCTCCTTCTTCCTCTTGGCCTTGGGGATTTTTCCTTGGTCCTTCATGGTAGTCTTCCTCGCACCTAAGGATGCACAGGGTTTCATTGTGAGGTAGCATCCAAGTCCCATTGATATTCAAGTCAAGCTCGAAGAGGAGTGAGTTCACCGTAGCTCCAATGTCGCGTGCGCGTGCTCTTGTCATAGGACCACTTGGGTGTTGGTTTGATGGTGTAGACTCCATGGGGATGATGGTGGGATGCTCCGCATCATCTCCCCCCTTGGGGAAGATCCGTCCTCGGATCAAGATCTTCATCACTATGAAAAGGGGATAGGTCCTTGACGTTGAAGGTGTCGCTCACATTGTACTTGTTGCGAGGAATGTCGATCTTGTAGGCATTGTTGTTGTAGCATTCCAACACCTTGAAGTGTCCGTCGGCTCAAGGAAGTAGCTTCGACCTGCGCTCGTTCGGGAAGCGATCCTTGCGAAGGTGTAGCCACACAAGATCACCGGTCTTGAACACCATGGGGTGCTTGATGAGTTTGCGCTTGTTGGTAATGCGTTCCACTTGACGTTAGATCGTGTGCCTTGTATCTTCATGCATCCTCTTGATGTAGCTTGCCCTTGCACTTGTGTCCATGTTGACGCGCTCTTGGAGTGGTAGAGGAAGGATGTCCAATGGGGACAAAGGGTTGAAGCCATAGACCACTTCAAAAGGAGACTTGCCAGTGGTGGAGTGACGTGCGCGATTGTAGGCGTACTCGGCGATGGGGAGGCATTCTTCCCATTCCTTGATGTTCTTCTTGATCAACACGCGTAGGAGAGTAGATAGCGTCCGGTTCGTCACCTCCGTTTGTCCATCGGTTTGTGGGTGATATGCCGAAGAGAATAGAAGTTTGATTCCGAGCTTGGCACATAGGGTCTTCCAAAAGTAGCTTAGGAACTTGATGTTGCGATCCGAGACAATGGTCTTGGGGATGCCATGTAGTCGCAAGATGTCCCCACAAAAGAGATTTGCAATATGTGAAGCATCGTCGCTCTTGTGACATGGAATGAAATGAGCCATCTTGGAAAAGCGATCCACAACGACAAAAATGGAATCATGGACATTTTTTGTTCGTGGCAAACCAAGCACAAAATCCATACTAATGTCTTCCCAAGGTTGGAAAGGTATAGGAAGAGGCATGTAAAGACCATGGGATTGAGCTTTAGACTTAGCTTTGCGGCATGTAGAGCATCGGTTGGTGAAGCGTGCAACATCACGAAACTTCTTTGGCCAATAGTACTTGTTGGATAGTGTGGCATACGTCTTGTCACGCCCAAAGTGACCCATAAGTCCTCCACCGTGAGCCTCTTGCAAAAGCAACAAACGAAGAGAAGACTCAGGTATACAAAGTTTGTTAGCACGCATAACATAGCCATCTTTCATATAGTAGTTCTCCAACAAGGTTTCACTTGGCACTTAGCATATGGAGTAGCAAAAGAAACATCATGCTCATACAAGTCTTTGATATGCTCGAAACCAATGACATTCAATTCAAGTTGAGTAACTAGCATGCATTTGCGGGAAAGAGCATCCGCCACAACGTTTTCTTTACCCTTAATGTATTTGATGACATAAGGAAAAGACTCAATGAATTCAGTCCATTTAGCATGCCGTTTGTTCAACTTAGTTTGACCCTTAAGGTACTTGAGAGTTTCATGATCAGTATGAATGACAAACTCATGAGGTTGCAAATAATGTTCCCACACATGTAAAACTCTCACCAAAGCATACCATTCTTTGTCATATATGGGATAGTTAAGTTGGGCGCCAGAAAGTTTCTCGCTGAAGTAGGCAATTGGGTGCTTTTCTTGCATTAGCACACAACCTATTCCATTACCACTAGCGTCACAATGCACTTCAAATGTTTTATCAAAGTTGGGCAAAGCAAGCAAAGGTGCATGAGTGAGCAAATTTTTAATTTCATGGAATGTGGTGTCTTGGGAGGGTCCCCAAATAAATGGTGCATTCTTCTTGCTCAAAGCATGGAGAGGAGATGCAATAGTGCTAAAGTCCTTGACAAAACGTTGATAGAAACCGGCTAGTCCTAGGAAGCTACGCACTTGTTGCAAATTTGTGGGTGTAGGTCAAGTTTTAATAGCATCAATTTTAGTTTCATCAACATGGACTCCCTTAGAAAATACCACAAATCCTAGGAAAACGACCTTGTCAACACCAAAAGTGCTTTTCTCCATGTTTGCACAAAGTTTTTCTTTCCTAAGAATTTGCAAGAGTTCTCTAACGTGGGTAGCATGCTCCTCAAGAGACTTGCTAAAGACAAGAATGTCATCAAAATAGACCACAACACAATATCCAATTAGGGGTCGCAAAACATAATGCATAACACGCATAAAAGTACCCGGTGCTTCGGATAAGCCCATAGGCATCACTAGCCATTCATAGAGACCAAACTTAGTTTTGAACGCCATTTTCCACTAGTCACCCTCTTGTATGCGTATTTGATAGTAACCACTTTTTAATTCAATCTTGGAAAATATAGTGGCACCACTAAGATCATCTAGCATATCACCAAGGCGAGGAATGGGATGGCAATATCTAATGGTTATAGCATTGATAGGACGACAATCGGAACACATGCGCATACTACCATCTTGCTTAGGTACTAGTATCACCGGAACCGCACACAGACTCAAACTCTCACGTACATGCCCTTTATCTAGGATTTTTTGGACTTGCATTTGTATTTCCTTTCTTTCTTCAGGGTTGACGTGGTAGGGTCTCTTGTTAGGAAGCGGTGCTCCGGGAATGAGGTCGATGCGGTGTTCGATCCCTCCTTTTGGTGCTAGTCCCGGAGGTTGCTCATCGGGGAAAACATCTTGGAATTCCTGCAACAATTTAGATAACACAAGAGGAAGATGTTGTGAAGGGTTAGTCCGAACGATGTCATCTTTGCACACAAGTACATAGTGAAGAACGGTCGATGCGCTCTCACTCACATCCCTCAAATCTCTTTTGGTGGCTAAAAGAACTATATCACTCATGTCCCTCATCGTGGAGTCACTCAAATTTGGCTTGTGGCGCTCACTCTCTTTTAGGTGTATCACTCTCTCACTTTTGTCTCCACGATGGGATGAAGCGTGTTTGTCGGCGATGACTTGCATTGGAGTCATAGGTCGGAGAACATATTGCTTGCCCTTCATCTTGAAGCTATAGTGACTTGTCCGACCGTTGTGGATGTCGCCATGGTCGAATTGCCATGGCCGACCAAGGAGAAGGTGGCAAAAGGACATGGGAACCACATCATACTCCAAAGTGTCTTCCTAAGCGCCTATCTTGAAGGAAACTTCCACGACGTGTTCAACTTGGAGGGTGCCGGAATCACTTAGCCATTGGACCTTGTAGGGGCGAGGGTGCTTCTTCTTGACCAATTGTGTCTTGGAACAAAGGTCCCCACTTGCCAAATTGTGGCAACTTCCACCGTCGACGATGACCATGATGGATTTTCCCTGGATGCCCGCCTTGGTATGGAAGATGTGGCAACGTTGGTCCTCGTCTTCTTGTTGTTGAAGCGTCAAAACCTTGGAGACAGCGAAAGCGGGGCGTTGCAAAAGATTTGCGAATCTTCATCTTCATTGACTTGACGATGCATGGCCACGTGCTCCAAAGCTTCCATCTCACCGTCACTCATAGAGTCATAAGTGCCATCGTCTTGAAGGATCATGGTGCGTTTTGTTGGACACTCATAAGTCTTGTGGCCTTGGCCTTGGCACGTGAAACACTTGATGGAGCTTGTGTTGGCGGTAGCATCCGGTGTTGGTGTAGAGGATGATGCTCTCGATTTGTAGTTGCTTGTAGTAGGTCGGCTTGACGAAGTTATCTTGTCCTTGTAGCTTGACTTGTCGCCGATAGGTGTTGTAGATTTCGTAGTCGAAGGTGTCGTTGTCGTAGTAGCTTGAGCATTTGAACCGTAGGTCTTGGAAGAGAACTTGGAGTACTTGTAGTCATCTTGCACTTGGCGTTCCTCCTTGGTTGCTTGATGCACAAGTTCAAGTAAGTTGGAGTATGGTTGGAAGTCCGCGATTTTCTTGACTTGGTAGTTGAGGCGATTCAAGAAACGTGCCATTGTTTGCTTGTCATCTTCTTTGACATTGGCTCGGATCATTGCGTTTTCCATCTCTTGATAGTACTCTTCTACCGACTTGGTGCCTTGCTTGAGTTGTTGTAGTTTCTTGAAGAGATCCCGGTTGTAGTGTGTAGGCACAAAACGAGCTCTCATGATATCCTTCATTTGGGCCCAAGTGTTGATAGGAGGTTCACCTCTTTCTCTTCTTCGCTCAATCACTTGTTCCAATCAAATAAGGACGTAGTCTTGGAACTCAAGTGAAGCCATGGATATCTTCTTCTCTTCATCATAGTTGTGGAGGCGAAAAATCTTGTCAACCTTGAGTGCCCATGATAGGTAATCTTTGGGATCATTTCTTCCGGAGAACTTTGGCATTGTGAACTTGAGCTTGCCAAAGCGTTGTTCATCATTGTGGTGGTGAGGCCAAAATCCTTGTCTTGAAGGTAGATCCTCATTGTCTTGGGCGTGTTGACGTTGATCTTGTCCTTGCTCGTTTTCATCCTCGGGTTCGTTGCGATGAGCGTGAGGATGGCGATGAGGTGGACGCACTCGGTTGCGCCTTTCTTGGTGCTCCTCTTGTCGATTGGCTTCTTCTTGTCGTTCGCGACGAAGTTCTTCCTGTCGTTCACGGCGAAGTTCCTCTTGTTCTTGACGTGCTTGATGGCTGCGTTCCTCCAAAGCACGAGTTGCATCACGGAGTGCATGTTGGGCTTCGAGCGCTTGTTCTTCACGAAGACGTTGTTCTTCTTCACGACATTGTTGTTGGCGTTCTTGTTCCAATGCTTCTTGTTCTTGTTGTTGGCGTCGAGCACGCTCGCGAAGTTGATCTTGTAGTCCATTGCCATGGAATGTGTTCTCCGAAGCTTGACGTTGGCGACCTTGGTGTGAACTTGGACCGGAGCGGTCATCTCGGTGATGAGGGCGTGCTCTAGGTGGACTCTCGCCGGAAGAGTACTCTAATGAGTGGTGACTTGAGTGGCGCCGCCCGGAGGATGTAGATGTAGAAGAAGCACGCGTGACCATCAATGCGCGAATTTCGTCCATTTGGTTAGAGAGCTTGGTGTCGAGGTAGTCCCTTGTTCGCACTTCGGATGCACATACATCGGTGGCGAGTTGCTCGATGTGGTCATTCAAGACGTCATGCGATTGGCGCACTGCCTTTTGCGCGCCGAAGAATTGTATCTTGGTGACGTAGGTGGTTTCGTCATCCTCTTGCTCCTCAAATGCCAGGTTCTGGATGCTTGACCTATCCATAACACTCAAGTAGATATAAGTGAAAGAATGAAACAACAATATCAATTACCATTGCACAAGTTTGAAAATGGATCAAAGATCACTCAATGCAAATGTGGAAGCAGTAGAATTGGTACCGAAGATCGTCCTTCTCACACCTACACAAATAAGGCTTATGGAGTAGCTTGGTTAGGATAGTGGCACAAATTTCAAGCAATCCGAGAGATAAGATTCAATAATGTTGAAAGAAATTCGTAAATTCGCACGTAAGACAATGTAGACCAATAGCAATGAGTATACACGGAAACACACACACAGAAGAAAAGTGGGGTCGTGCAACCAAGGATGAGACAAAATGTGGAATCCACGGAAAATGCTCATGTTGTACAACACTAGAGAGATGCTAGCACTATTGCTCAAATGGGCGTGATACGAACTTGTGCACAACCTATAAGAAACAAAACGTGTCGTCTTCCTATTCCCGACTTGCTATGTATGTATGAGGCACGTGTCACTCGCTCAAGTGAGCCAAGATGATCAAGTATGCTATGCAAAGTTGGTGATGCTATTGCTCTTTTGCTCCTTTTCTCTTGCTTAAAAGCTTTGTTTCTCTTTTCTTTTGCAATGATGTTTTGTATGGTCACAATGCGGGACGTGCACACCAAGATAGCAATTATGTATGCGGGTACTATGTAAACACAAAAGATGATACTATGAGATGCAAGCAATTGAAGCTAGTATGTATCACTAAAGTGCACAAGTAGCGTAGCACAGCAATACTCAATGGCTAGTCTTGATAGGCAAGTAATGCAAAATTGGTTGGGGTAACAATTCAATGGCAAGGGTAGAGTCAAGAGTGTCGTCGCGGTTACCGTCCTTGCTTACGGTGTAGTATCAACGAAGAGTTGGTTGGTGACAATCCGGGGCGATGATGAGCGACGAATGTCGGTGTAGAACCACTCCTAATTAGACGAAACACCTTAGGAAGTGGTGAGCTCACGACTCAAAATCTCAAATGCAAAAGTTGCGGAAGAAATAGGTGAAGGTTTGCGGAAAAATGGTGGTGGAAATCGAAGAAAAAGTGCGCAACAAGGCGAAGATGCCCTACTGCTAGACCCTGGCCGGATGTCCGGGAGGTGGTCCGGATGTCCGGGCTATGGGAGGCCGGATGACCGGGCGGCGGTCCGGATGATCCGGGCTGGTGCCTATCCGGATGATCCGGGCGTCTCGACCCTGATCCAATCTGGCAAGATCTCTCAAATTTGGGGACGAACACGAATTTTTTTTGACGAAATTTGGGTGATTTGGCGGTGGAAAATGATGGGAATGATGGGGGAATGCTAGATCCACGTGCCCACAACGAAATCCACGGATCCAAGTCAACAAAATCTCGTCAAATCCGATGAATCCAAGAAATTTGGTATGGCTATTTTTGTGGGGATTTTTGAAATTAGGTCAAAACAAAACAAAAATTGGCTAGAAAATGGAGAGAGGGACTCCAAGGTGTGAATCAACGTGGCTCATGATACCAATATGATACGGGGCACGCCCGTGTAGGTCGACCTTTTCACACTTGGAGGGGAAAAAGGGAGAAATCACGAGAGAAAACACGAACTCAAGAACAATCTCCGATCACACATCCGCTAAATCCACTCAAGCACACAAGATACAAAGATCCAAAGTCAAACAAGAAGATACAAGTAACCGATAGTCGCCTCACTCCGGGGAGATGAGGTCTTGATATCCCGTGGGATCTTCCCTAGATGGGGCCTTGGCATCCACTTCGGATCTTCTCTCAAAGAAGTGGTCAACTCCATGGGAGAAGGAGGTAGATGGAGCTATGCTCAACAAAGTCAAATGCTAAACATAAGCTAACCCTAATTCGGAGGTGGGAGAGGAGTATATATAGTGCTAGGGACAAAGGGGTAAGTGGGGAGATACATGGACCGAGGCCCAACTTTGCGCGCAGGCAAGGCCGGATGATCCGGACCGGGGTCCGGATGATCCGGGCATCTTCCGGATGATCCGGACGGGGGTCCGGACGATCCGGCTTCGAGGTCCTCTTGTCCGGTTCTGTTTCATATTATCCGGATGATCCGGGCGGCGGTCCGGATGATCCGGCTTGGGGAGCTCCTTGTCCGGTTCTGTTTGGATTAGCTGGACGATCCGGGCCGGGGTCCGGACAATCCGGACATCTTCCGGATGATCCGGGCCGGGGTCCGGATGATCCGGCCAAGTGCAGGCTCACACTTCTTCTCGCTCCTTCTTCCTCTTGGCCTTGGGGATGCTTCCTTGGTCCTTCGTGGTAGTCTTCCTCGCACCTAAGGATGCACATGGTTTCATTGTGAGGTAGCATCCAAGTCCCATTGATATTCAAGTCTAGCTCGAAGAGGAGTGAGTTCACCTTAGTTCCAATGTCGCGTGCGCGTGCTCTTGTCACAGGACCACTTGGGGGTTGGTTTGATGGTGTAGACTTCATGGGGATGATGCTGGGATGCTCCGCATCAAATAATACACTAAAAACATCACGAATCGAAGACGAAGACGACTGACAAGTCTCCTTGCTGGTGAAGGAGACCCGATGGCAGGCGCGCCCGGCATGATTCTGCTGCCAAGCCATCGCTCCACCTCATGAGGCTGATTGTGTACATCAGTTAGGTGTCAAGCGAGCAGGCGGTTAGGTAGAGCTTGTCGGGACGCGTGGTGGCTCGGTAGAATTGCAGCATCTTTAATGACACCTGGCCCATTAGCGTGGCGGAAGAATAAGAGGTAGCTGGGCGAGCGACACAGAAGGAGAGACGATCCTTGCCGGGAGACGGCGCCGGCATGACACCTCATGACGCATTTAATGCATCTGTCCTAATTCGTCAAGGTTAGGTATTCCCACTATAGCTTATGTCTGTAGTTTTGGAAGCTATCGTATCTACTTTTTACCCTATGTAATGACCATTTTAGCCACTGTGGTAACCCCTTAGCTTATAAAAGGAGGTCCATGGCTACCTTTACAAGAGTCGAAACCCTGTCCATTTGCACATGTAGCAGCACTCTCGAGCATTCTTGCGGAGTTGTCGCACTCTCTGTACTTTGGACTCATATAATCCACAACACACAAGATGTAGGGTTTTACGCTCCCGAGCGGCCCGAACCTGTCTAAACACTGAGCGTGCTTGGATTGGTGATGCTCTTTGCGCCCGTAGATCCCCACAGTTGAACCGCAAAGGGACCCCGTAGGTCCCATAGATTGTCGTACCTCGACATCTTTGGCGCGCCAGGAAGGGGGTCGCGTGCGTTAATCTTCACCAATTTCTGCGTGTCTTCATCAACATCTTCATCGACGCCCATGGCTCCCAAGAAGGCCAAGCGCGCGTTGGCAGCCACCCCGTCCACATCCAAGATGCCTTCGCAGGCGGTTACATGCGATGGCGACAGAGGTATGCACCACGCTCACCATGCTGGTGAGTGTAGCAACAACACCGTGCGGAGCTCCACGAGCCGTGACCCAGACCCCGCCGTTTTGACGTCCACAGACGCACCTGTGGTGCCCGGAGCTGGCGCTGTAGCAACTGCTGCAGCGGCCGCGCTAGCGGCAACAGCGACACTGGCGGCGAGACCTTCGGCACGTCCTTCTCAAGACAACCGCGACCAGCACCCGAGGAGCAGCAATGATCCCGGGCGTCGGACGGATAAGACCCCCGTGCGTCATTCTCAAGATGCATAGGGCCAAACTCGTCAACGACCTCCTAGCGAGAAGAGGCAGCGCACGTCGGGGCGGGACAACGCTCTTCCTGACTCTGTCAGAAGCAAGAGCGTGACCCACGCCTCGCACCGTACCATGCCAAAGACTACGGATGAGGCTCTGGCGCAAGCCCATCTTCTGCTGAACTTTCCTCCCGCGTCGGAGAAGATGGAAGATTGGAGGGCCACCATCCAGCGACTGCTGAGCTTTGCCAACCGCGACAAGCTGGAGGCAGCAGGGTCCTCACGAACGCGCCACGTAGAGAAGACAAGGTCTGCCGCTCGCCGTAGTGATGGTGGGACACCTACGGTGCAGTCACCTCTGCAGCAGCAATGACATCCGAACCGCCGGACCGACATGCCAGACGAGATGTCTTTTGCGTCGTCGGACCCGTGGAAAAAACAAGATCAACACTGAGTCTTGTAGGATTGGAGGGAGGAGGACGCCCGCACCACCATCGAGCGGCGGTGGGAGACACGTCGCCAATCAAATGGCCATGCCAATCCAGACGTCAACGAGCCTGCGCCCGGGGTACCCGGTGATACGTCTCCAACGTATCTAATTTTCCAAACACTTTTTCTCTGGTTTTGGACTCTAATTTGCATGATTTGAATGAAACTAACCTGGACTGACGCTGTTTTCAACAAAACTACCTTGGTGTTATTTTTGTGCAGAAATAAAAGTTCCTGGAATTGGACGAAACTTTTTGTGAATTATTTTTGGAATAAATAATGAATTATGAAGCGAAGATCCACCAGAGGGGGGTGCCTGTGGGCCACAAGACAACAGGGCATGCCCACCCCCCTGGCGCGCCCTGATGGCTTGTGGGGCCCACGTGGCTCCCCCGACCCTAATTCCACTCCTATAAATTCACATCTTCGGAGAAAAAATTAAAAATAAGATTTCATCGCGTTTCACAAAACAAAGCCACCGCCACCTCCTGTTCTTCCTCGGGAGGGCTGATCTGGAGTCCGTTTGGGGCTCTGGAGAGGGGGATTCATCATCGTCGTCATCACCAACCCTTCTTCATCAACACCGCCATGATGCTCACAACCAGGAGTCAGTAATTCCTTTGTAGGCTTGCTGGACGGTGATTGGATTGGATGAGATTGATCATGTAATCAAGTTATGTTTGATAGGGCTTGATCCCTAATATCCACTATGTTCTGAGATTGATGTTGCTATGACTTTGCCATGCTTAATGCTTGTCACTAGGGCCCGAGTGCCATGATTTCAGATCTGAATCTATTATGTTTTCACGAATATAAGAGTGTTTTGGATCCGATCTTGCAAGTTGTATGCACCTATTACGTGTCTTGATCCGCATACCCCAAGGTGACAATAATTGGGATTCTTTCCAGTGACTGCCCTAGTTTGATGAGTTCATGTATTCACCATGTGTTAATGCTTTGTTCCGGTTCTCTATTAAAAGGAGGCCTTAATAGCCCTTAGTTTCCAATAGGACCCCGCTGCCACGGGAGGGAAGGGCAAAACATGTCATACAAGTTCTTATCGCAAGCACGTATGACTATATATGGAATACGTGCCTACACTACATTAATGAATTGGAGCCAGCTCTGTGTCGCCTTAGTGTGTAACTGTTACATGATTGATTTCATATAAATCATTATCCATCACCGATCCACGTGCCTACGTGTCGGGGTACACAAACAGGGGTGTTTATTTCCCCCTGACTTGTGCACGGACGATAAGCCTCCGACCCGATGGCCTAAGCCTGCCGGGGAAAGCTACTGCCCCGTCCAAACCAATCCAAACCAGAGAAGCCGCTCTACGTGAGATCAAGGAGCGCATCAAGAAGACGAAACCATCATTCAAGACCAAGACTCCGACAGAAGCAACCTACGCTGGCTAAGCAACGCCGGCAAGGTCGATGCAATGGCCCAGAACAGCCCCGAACCGCGCCAGCCACGTCCCCGGTGCCTGCCGGGGACCAAGGCGCACACATCTTCAGGAAGACCTGGCATGCCATCCCCCGACAGGTGCGAGCCGATCGGCCACCGCTCCACCGCATCGCAACGCCAGTCATTTGTCGATGCGGTGTCGAGCCCTCAGGTGGCTAAGTGGCTCTCGCTAAGCACATGGTGACTCACTGGGAGACAGATTACGCCCGTTTGACACCCGTCCAGAGGTGTGTCAAGATACTAAGCAATAGTTAGCCAAAGTGGTGGTAAAAGCCTGCCGGGGATGCGTCCCCGCACGCCACCTAGGCTAGCATTTATGGCATTTTGTCCTAAGTGCCAGAGTTAGGTATGATAGCACTGTTGGCTATCTAGTCACTAGATAATGTCTGTTTTGCCACTGTGGTTGCCCCTTGAGCTATAAAAGGAGGCCCAAGACAACACAACCACAGTGTAGACCACAGTCGAGGAGGAGGTGAACTGAGTGGTGGCGCTGTCCCTATCGCAATCATCGAGCAAGCCCACCTAACCCCAGTGAGGTGCAGCTCGGTCCGACAGACAAAAAAAAGGTACACGGCTATACTCCTCTCTCCTATCCTTCCCCGCCTGTGATCAGTTCTACGTGGCGGTGGCGCCGCCGGTGTCGATAAGCTCGCGTGAGGCTTGGTCCTGCATTTATCCCGTCAAGGATAAATCCCGAGCCGAATGCTAGAGCGAATCCATCGATTGGCACCCCCGGCAAGCGAACCACGACAAGGTCCCGTCCGCCAACGCCTCCATCGCATTGGTTTCTACGGAACCGTTGGACGCGAAGGAAAGGAGAGAAGGCTCGGCCATTCATGTATACTCCCCCATTTTTCGTTAGTTGTGAATGTTTACATTAACCCGGTAGGCTCGTGCCAAGGATTGTACTCATAACTAACGGGCTCCCAAGTTTCTCCATTTGACCCTCTTCATTTTCTCTTCATCTCAGGGCAAAGGTGGGTACACGCGCATGTATTCACCAGGAAACACGAAGAGGAGGGGCGTCCGTGAATGGAGGAAGGGACAATGTGCGTGGATAGATACGCGCCAGGACGGAAGGGGAGGCATGACAAAAGCTATGTTTGCCATGATTATCAACCTTCATTAGAGCTCGCATTTGTATATCCCCCTCCCCTAGAAACCAAGGTTTCATATGGCGAGTCTTGTGCGCGATGGAACCTTACCGTATTTGTTTGCGCCCTTGCTTTGTTTCGAGTCTGCTCAACAAAACATGCGGCAGCATCAAACACCGTCAAGGAAAAACTCACCGGCAACATGTCCTTGCCAGCAGAATGCTAAGGACCCGTTCCTCAAAGCAATCGCAGCAGCACGTTGTTGGCGGGTAACCAGAGTGCGCAAAGAAAATGACTATACGAATGCCAGTAGGAAAACGAGGGTGATAGCATGCGTTTACATAAAGATATCAGTTCAGCAAACATTAAAGCAAAGATAGTGCATAACCTAATACGGGATACATATTGTGTCTTAAGTACAGGATAGCACGGCAGCAAGGGCAACTCAAGGCTAACCCCGGTGACTTCCCTGGGTCCTTGGGACTGAGAGGACCCTGTCAGCAAGGGGACCGGCCTTCTTCCCGGCAGCAGAGGTGTCGGCGCCCGACGACAGATTCTTGAAACCATCGAAGAGGTCGAGGTCTAGGTGGAAGAAGGCGAGGTTGCGCAGGACCAGGAAGAGGGCGTCGCGAGCCAGCTTCCGGGATTCATTAGCAAAGCAGGTGGCCCTGTCATCCTCATACATCTTCAACCCCTTGATTAGGCCTTCGAAGAAGAGTGTCATCTTGACACTTGGAACTTCGTTCTTGCCGATGGAGAAGTCCCAACTCTTCATGTCCATACTCGCAATCTGAGCAGTCAGGCGCTCGGCGATGTCAATCATGCTCTTGATCCAGAGGTCGCGCTGCTGAATCTGGTTCTCCAGCTTGTCTTCTGCATCTTTTTGGAGGGTTTTTGCATTGGTCAGGTCTGTCATCAACAGCTTCTCGCGGACACCGATAGATTCAATGTTTTCCTCCAAAGAGGCAAGCCTTGATTTTATGCTGAATATGGTGTCGTTGGCGGCGTCAAGATCTTGGCTCTTGGAGGAAAGCTGCGATTGCACCTCTTCCAGAGTGGCTTTCGCTTCCCGCACTTCCTCCTTGAGGGCCTTGATCTCCCTACTGCCCCCAGCAAGGTCTTCTATCAGCTTGTTCAGTTGGGCCTCGAGATTGGTCTTGGCGGCAGATGCGGCGGTGAGCTCGTCGGCCACTTTCTTTAGTTGGGCTGAGGATTCCAGAGAGAGCGCGTAGAGAGTAGCCTTGTGGCCGTCTTCTAGCTCTTTGGTGCGTTGCTGAACATGGGCCTCCAACTCCTCGTCCTTGCCGTGGAGAGTAGCTTCGAGGGCCCCTTCCCGGGAGGAGATGTTCGTCTCTCTGGTGTTCAGAAGCGCTTCGCGCTCCACCAGTCGAGTCTCCCGGGCTGCAACGTCCTCCTTGGCCATGGCCAGCGTCTCATACTGCCTCTTAGGAGAAAGGACCTGCTGGTTGTACCACTCTCGTAGCTTGTTCCCTTTGTCCCTCAGCTGCTAGTCCACGAGCTCGGCCGAGTCGCGATGCTCCTTGACCGCCTGCCATTTGAGGCTATACCTGTTCTGCACATCCTTGAGCCCTGCCGCCATGGATTCCAAGAAAGCCAAATCTTTAGCGCCATCAGTGGAACCGTCAGCTTCTTCGACCCTCTAAGACAGCGGTGCCAGTACCCGTCGATTTCCTAATCAAAATCCGCGCCCGCTGAGAAGGATGAGCCAGGAGTTGTGGGACCAAGTTGAACAGGGATCAACGCTAGTTTGCTCAGGGGAGATTGCAGGGCCGAGGCCAGGAGATAGCTCAAAGTGAAGGGCCCCATGGACTGGAGAGGAGTCTTCTCCTCAATGACTATATCTGGGCCAGATGCGTCGCTGGGGGCTGATTCCGTTCTTTCTGAGGATTCCTGAATGTCCCCGGCAACCTGCTCATGGCCCTCCGCAGCAACAATGTTGATCGCCTCCTTAGCAGCATCTTTCCCGATGCCGGCCACTTCTTCCAGCAACTCAGGATCTTCAAGTGGCGAAGCTGCGGACAAAAGCAATAAGCGAAAAATGAAAGTCAGGAATCAACAAGACACACGAGAAGAGAGAAAAGGGGGAAGTGAAAATGCAGGCAAGTGGGTTACTCGATGGAGGTTGCTGTGGAGGGGCATCCTGTTCCCCGGCAACATCGGTTGCCGGCGTGCGGTCTGTCACCACCCCTTCGGTACTGACCTCAGCACGGGTAAACCCCTCGGTGGAGGCCCTTGCCGGCGACTCCTCCCCATGGGCGATGGTCGACGAGGGATCTTGGAAGGAGGGCTCCCCCTGGCGAGTCCCTCCTTGATAGCTCTCTCCCATCTCCCTGTCAGGTGTGGGAAGATGCCCTTCCTCATCTCCATGAGCAGACGAGGTCTGTCCTAAGGTTTCACGAAGAGGACTGGACCGGGGGCTAGGCGCAGGATCTTCCTCCGCGCCTCCTGCCGGGCTCATGCCTGACACGGAACCCGGCCCTGCCGTGGATTTGACCCGTTTAGCTCGATGCGCAAGGGTCTCCCTATCCTTGTCAGATTCAGCTATACAAGATCAGTCAAGAAATCAAGGACAAAAAACATTGACAAATATCGTAATTGAGCAACTCACTCTGAGACAATGAGCATGGAGCCCAGCTCGTATGACACAGGCGACGGAGTTGATCTGCCCCTTTTCAAAGTTGGAGGAGCAGGGCTTGGCGATGGGACCGGGACCTCCTGCAGGGTCGAACTTGGCAGAGAAGTTGGACTTGCCAGGGGGCTGGGGTCCACCCCCGTGACCGTCCGTCCCTTGGCAGGAGGAGACTTTGCCCGAGAGAGGCGGAGGGAATGGCGGTGTGCTGCGTCGTGTTTGCCTCCCCTGGTGGTCGTCTTCTTCGCCCTCGGGGTACTCCGTGAAGACGCAAGGGCCGCTGACTCTCGGTTGACACGCTCGCGGATGCGGCGCCCTGGCTCTGGAGCTTGAGGGCCCATTTCAAGCCCTTCTTCCTCCACCTCTAGCTCCTTCGCCTCCTCCGTCTCAAACCCCTTTTGGGTTCCTGTCGGCGCGGCTTGGGAAGCCCCAACCCCGGCAGATTTGAACCCGGCAGCCTCCTCCGTGGCGCGCTTTTCGCTTGCCTCTTCAGAAGAATCATCACCCTTGGGCTCCTCCTCTTCCTCTTCCCCGGAGCCCATTTTCTTTGCGGCTCTGACCTTCTTGTCCTCTTCAATCCGAGTAGCAATGAATGCCTCCTCCGCCTTGGTAGTTGACTTGATCAGATTGTCCTCCGCCTTGGAAGCTCTTTCTTCCAAGCGAGAGACTCAATCTATCTTGTCATCCAGGGCAGGCAGCTCCCAGTCGGACTTGACCCCAGAGGCGTTACAGCCGGGCATCCATTGCAAAATCTGGATCCAGGCGTAATTGAGATGCAGGGGAATGACTCTTGCCGGCAAACGGAACGGCCCAAGATGACCGAATAGCTGCTCGCACAACCAACCATGGCCGTAAACAGTCAGATTGTTGGCAGGGCCTGGGTACAGCCGCATCCTGTCGGCAGAGCCGTTGTACTCCCATGAAAACCTGTCCCTCCTCTACAGCGGTGCAATGCGGCGCCGGAGGACGTCGGACCCCACATGTTCGATGGTCAGCCCCGGAACTTTCAGATGGGTAATCCTGTTCAGCGCCGGGCGGAGTGTAACAGCGCGAGACCGATGCTCCAGAAGATTCCCCTTTTATTTCATTGTCGTCGTGTGAGTCGTTTGGCTGTGGCATTCGTCATCGCATCATTCGCATTGCATCGGCACTCCGTTCTCGCCATTTTTCAAAAACTCGCATCCGTTCGTAGTCGTCGGTTCTCTCCGTTCGTGTCGTCTACCATTTCAAGAACAACCACACACGTACGCCCCCGCGACATCTTTAAAATATTGTTTTTAAAAGTGGGGGTAAAATGTTCTCAGATTGGGTCGAGAGTTGGCATGCGGTCTTGTTATATTGTAGGTAGACCGCCTACCAAATTTCGTCGCAATCAGTGGTCGTTTGGTACCCGAACGGCCATCCGTAGCGGCACCATTATCGGATTATTATCGGGTGTTTTGGGTTTGAAAATTTGTTGTCGGGCCGCACATCTCTCTCTTCCCTCAGCCAAAACCCATATACACAGTCACAGCCAGCCCATCTAGCATGTCCCTTCGACCGAACCGTCGGATCGCGATCGCGTGGACGAAATACTCTCCCAAACCCCCAAACCCTAGCTAAAACTGCTATAAATGAACACCCCACGTCCATTTTGGGCAAACCCTAGCCTCCCCTAACCTCCAACCACCTCCTGCCTCAAAATCCGCGCCCCACGACCTCTCAACCGCCACTTGGCACCGCCAACCAGCCACACCACCGCCGCAGCCGCCTCCCGGGCCAACCAGAGGCTGCCATGGGGCCTCCTCCGCCGCCAGCGCGCTTCCCACGCCCCAGCCCCACCAAGGCCTGCCAGAACCCAGGCCAGGCCTGCCCCGGGCCCGAGCTGGCCCGCGCGCGCCACCATGCCTGTTGCCCCGCTCGCCCGCTGCTCCTCCTGAACCTCGCCGCGTCGCGCTGGCCGGGCCGCTGCCGCTCGGCCACGGGAGCTCCTCCTGGAGCACAGCCCGCCGCCGCCGGCCACCCTGGAGCATCGCCGCCTCTCCTCCTAGCAGCGCCCCGCCGCGCCAGTGCCTTGTCGCCCCGTCAGCCATGCCGCGCCGCCTGCCATAGCTCGCCCGACGCCGTGGAAGATCGCCGCCGGTCGGATCTGGGTTGCCCCGCCGCGGATCCGTCGTCCCCGAGCCGCCGAACCTCCCACGGCCACCACCGTTGGCCTCACGCCACAGAATTCCGTCGCCGCCATGGCCCTGCTCTTGCGCGGGAGCACGAGGGAGGCGACCGAGCGGGTGGGCTGCCTCCGCCCCGCATAGGCCGTGCCTGGGCCGCCAGCCCGCTCCTGCCTGCCCCGGCCTCCCCACCGTCCTGGGCCATGCCCACTCTAGTGAGCCCAGTTAGCCCGTGCGTTTTTTAGTGCTGACGCTTTGTCTTAAAAAAATGACTAATTTTGCATAATTAATTGTGGAACATTTTGTACAACAACATATGCATATCATATATGTTTTTGGGGTAAAAAAATTTAAGGAATTTGACGGTGGCATTAGTTTTGTCATTTGAGCAATTTTGTATGCATGCTATTTTGTCATGATGCCCTTTTGTTATTTTTGTGTGCTTTAATCTATGCATCATATGAATTATAGTTGAACATGAGTTATGCCCTTTGACATGTGTACAAGTCCCCAGTATTTTTGTTTGCCATTAAAATCCATGTTTAGATGTTATTTTATTGCTGCCATCATGTCTTAAAACTATTGCTGTTTTGAGGGGTCTAAAATAATTCTAAGTCTGAAACTGTTATTTTCTTGCCATGTGATTTGCTATTGATCTAAGAGTCTTTTGTTGTTGCTCCAATGGAGTCTTTTGTTGAGCATGTTAGTGCCTACCAGGTTGTGGCATTTGTTGCCATGTATAGGATTTGCATCATAGTTATTTCTGTTGTCCAACATGCCAATCTGTTCAAAAACTGCTGCTCATGTCTAGCCTAATTTTCTCCAAGTCTGAGAATCTGGTTATTTCGGAATGCCATGTTGTGTTGATGTTTGCCATGAACCTGTGCATAATTGGATGTTGCCATAATGGAATGAATTGTAGTGCATCATGTCCTCTAACATGCTGCGAAGTTTCATGACAATATATGACCTGTAGCATATAGTTTTACTACCGCCAATATGTTATATTTTATTGCCGTCTTGTGAGCTTATTTCCTAATGATCCATGCTTGTACTCAACTTGCTGTGATGATATGAATTGTTGTGCATCATGTAGGCTACATCCCCATGTCTTGTTTGTGCATTTTAGAATCTTGTAGATTATGGTTTTCATGTGTGCAAAATGCCATGTCGCTATTTTGGGCAGATTATGTCTATAACTTGTGTTGCTTGTTGTGCTTGAACCGTTACTCCATTTGGAACATGTTCCACATGAAACTTGCTCAGAATCTCATGTTGTCTCATAATATCTTGTTGCATCCATGATTTAACATGTTTTTGGTGGTCGTTTGCATGAATTTTGCATTCATGACATATTATCTTGTGTTGGTCATATCTTTTAGGCCGTAGCTCCGTTGCACATGTTCTATATATGTAAATCGACTAGATTAACGAGTAGAATATCATGGTGCATTTTGTTTCCATGTTTAATAAATATAAAATATGGTTTGTTCAGATCTGGACCAATTTCGAAATTAACATATGGGGTCGTTTCGGAAATGCTATATGTTGTTTCTGACCTCATTTAATATGCCCAGATGTCTAGTTTACTTATGCTTCACCTGTTGCCATGTTTAACAACATTTAATATTGTCGTGTACCTAAACGGGAGGGAACTATGTAATTCAAATGTGGAGTTTCGTCAATATGCAACTCGTTGCATATTGAGCTTCACTTAATGTGTAGTATTTGATTGTTGTGATTGCCATGCCTTGCATAATTAAACCGGACATGCATCATGTTTGTTTGCGCATCATGTCATGCATATGTTGTGGTGTTTATCATGTGTTGATTGTTGTTTCCTGATTGCTTCTTCTCGATAGAGTTCCGAAAGCGTTCGGAGTGTGAGGATTCGCCCGACTACGTCTCGTTCGTCTACTTCATGGACTCGTTCTTCTTCCAAGAGGGATCTCAGGCAAGATGATCATTTCCCTGGATACCATTACTATCATTTCCATGCTAGATGTCTCGTTTCTATCGCTTGTCTCGGTGCCTACCACTTGTATGTCAAGCCTCCTCAATGCCATGATAAGCCTCTAACCCTCCACATCCTAGCTAACCATTGATTGGCTATGTTACCGCTGCTCAGCCTTCTTATAGCATTGCTAGTTGCAGGTGCAATTGATTCCATGTGGCAACATGGATATTTTTGAGATATCACAATATTATTGCTATTAAATTTAAGGCACATATATACTTGGTAAAAGGTGGAAGGCTTGGCCTTTTGCTCGGTGTTTTGTTCCACTTTTGCCGCCCTAGTTACTTGTGTACCGGTGTTATGTTCCATATGGAGCGCTCCTAACATGCTCGGGGTTGTTATGGGGACCCCTTGATTTTCGTTTTGGGATAAATCTCTTCTGGCAAGGCCCAACATTGGTTTTACCATTCGCCAACCTAATAAAACTTGCAACGCTATAAGAAGGCTGAGCAGCGGTAACATAGCCAATCAATGGTTAGCTAGGATGTGGAGGGTTAGAGGCTTATCATGGCATTGAGGAGGCTTGACATACAAGTGGTAGGTAGCGATACAGCGATAGAAACGAGACAACTAGCATGGCAATGATAGTAGTGGTATCCAGGGAAATGATCATCTTGCCTGATATCCCGCTTGGAAGAAGAAAGAATGCATAAAGAAGACGAGCCAACGTAGTCGAACAAATCTTCACACTCCGAACGCTTTCGGAACTCTATCGAGAAGAAGCAATCTAAAAACAACAATCAACACATGATCAACACCACAAGATAAGCATGACATGATGCACTTCAAATATGATGCATGTCCGGTTTAATTATGCAAAGCATGGCAATCACAACAAACAAATAGTACACATTAAGTGAAGCTCAATATGCAACGAATTGCATATTGACGAAACTCCACATTCGAATATTTAGTTCACTCTCGTTTAGGTACACGACAATATTAAATGTTGTTAAACATGGCAAGAGGTGAATCATAAGTAAACTACACATCTAGGCAAGTTTAAATGAGGCCGGAAACAACATATAACATTTCCGAAACGACCCCATATGTTAATTTCGAAATTGGTCCAGATCTGAACTAATCATATTTTATATTTGGTAAACAGGGAGACAAATTGCACCATGTGATTCTACACCTCATTCTAGTCGATTTACATATATGGAACATCTCAAACGGAGCTACGGTCTAAAAGATATGACCTTCACAAGATGAACATGACATGAATGCAAAATGCATGAAAATGACAACCACAAACATTTCAAATCATGAATGCAGCAAGATATTATGATACTACATGAAAATCTAAGCAAGTGTCATATAGGACATGCTCAGAACGGAGCTACGGTTCAACTACAATCACCAACGCAAGATTTTATTTAAATCTGTCCAAAACAGCAACATAGCATTTTGCACACATGAAAACAACAAGCTACAAGATCCTAAAATGCACAAACTAAGCATGGGGCAGTAGCATATAACACACACTTCATTTCATCTTCACATATCATACTCAAAAGAATCATGGAACACATGGTAGGAAGCTCACAACATGGCAATAAAATATAGCAGATTAGGACTTCGTGAAAATAACAGTTTTTAGCATAGCAGTTTTTCACGAAGGCATATTGGCAGCAATAAATCTATATGCTACAGGGCATATTATGGCATGAAAATCTACAGCATGGTAGAGGGCATGATGCACTACAATTCATTCCATGATGGCAAGGTCTAATTATGCCTAGAAACATGGCTAGCATCAACACAACATGGCATTATGAAGAAAACAGATTCTCAGACTTAGTGAAAATAAGAGTAGACATGTGCAACTGTTTTTAACAGATTGACATATTAAACAACAGAATTAATTATGATTCAAAATCTATTCATGCAAACTATTGGCACAACAGGACAGAGCATAACATGCTTAACAAAAGACTCCATTGGAGCAACCACAAAAGACTCCTAGATCAATAGCAAATCACATGGCAACATGGCAACAAAATAATAGTTTCAGACTTAGTGAAATTTAGCTATCTCTCAAAACTGCAGTATTGACTAGGCATGTTGACATGGCAATAAAATTAGCATAGCAATCACATATAGGCATGGCAAAGACTCTAACAGCAAGTATACACGACACACTTCAAATCATACCATTGGCAAAGTAACATAGGATGCATGGTTTGCTTAATATGATGCCCACAAAATGGAACTCTTCATTAACAGATTTCAGTTTTAACGTGATGGCTACTTGAGAGCAACAATGGAACATGATGATGATGTTTTACAAGGAAAGCAATGGCATGGCATCAAAGTAGACATCACATAGAGCAATTCTCACAAAGAAACCTCATGCAAAAGGCCTACGGTTTGGTTCCAATCATCCACAAAACTTTGAATAAAATTACAGATTTGTCTTTACGATGAGATGCAATTTTGCAACAGAGATATCAGCATGCAAATGAATCTTAATGCACATGTAAGTGACACCATCGGGTAGAGCACGAAGAGTAGATCATTTTACATATTAAAATCAGTGCAATCCGACGCACGGTTTAAAAACTACAAGCATCTAAACATGGCTATTTGCTGTTAAAACACACAAAAAAATCCAGGGACTTAGCCGTTTACCTCACCTCGGGGAAACTGGATGGGATGGTGCAGGGGATCGTTTGGATCACGGGCTCGGGGCGGACCGCACCGATCCGGGACGGCACGGTCCCGGCGGCAGTGGATGCCGGCGCGTTTGGTTGTTGGATCCCGCGGATCCGGGGATGAGGCCATCCGGCGCGGGAGGTTGGGGACGAGCCGGCGCCGGCGAGTGGCGGCGTGGCGAGGCAAGGTCGGAGGAGGCCGGGTGGGCATGGGGATTGACGGATCCGGGGGCGCCCGGCTCGGATCCGGTCGGAGGCGGTGCGGCGGCGACCTCCGGCGGCGGGGAGCTCGGGGCTCGGCCGCGACAGGGAGGTGAGGCGGTGGGCTCTGGTGCGGCGTCGCACGCGGGTCGCCGGAGCGCGGCGCGGGGGGAGGGGTTCGGCGGCGGCGGAGTGCCACGTTGGGAGGGCCGCCGGCTGTCGGTCGCCAGCGGAGCGCGAGGAGCGGGAGGCGCGCGGGGGGGGGGGGGCTCGGGGCTTGCGGGCGGCCGATGCGGGCCTGGGCGGGCCTCGCCTGGGCCCTGCGGCCCACAGGGAGGGCTGGCGGCGGCGCGGCTGTTGGAGGCCAGGTGGCAGGCGGGGGCTGGCTGGAACTGGCGGCGCGGCGGCGCCAAGTGTCGGGCAGGGGGCTGGCTGCGGCGGATCTGAGGTGGGAGAGGGCTAGGGATGCCCAAAATGGCATGGGGGAGGTGTTTTTATAGGCAGCTAGGCTAGGGTTTACTATTTGAGACTGTTTTCGGACCGTGCGATCCCGATCGGACGGTCCGAAAGCGGAGGGGGTTAGCTGGGTTATGGTGGGCTGTGTTAGATGGGTTTGGGCTGAGATAAGAGAGAGAATGTGGCCCGGCACCGAGGTTTTAAAACATCGAAAATGTCCGATAATAAACCAACTGCGGTGCCGCTACGGTTGATCGCTCGGGTATCAAACGACCTCCGATTGCGACGAAACTTGGCAGGTGGTCTACCTACAATATAACAAGACCGCATGCCAAGTTTCGACCCATTCAGAGAATATTTTTTGTGTGCTTTTAAAAACATTTTTTTAAACGATGCCGCGGGCGCGTGTGTGTGGTTGGTCTCAAAACGGTCACCGACGAGAACGGAGAGAATCGGCAACTACAAACAGATGCAAATTTTGAAAACGATGACAATGAAGTGCCGATGAAATGCGATGATGCGAATGATGCGATAATGAATGCGACAACCACAAGAATCACACGATGACAACGGAATAAAAGGGGAATCTTCCGGAGCGTCGGTCCTGGGCTGTTACAACTCTCCTCCACTTACAAGAGATCTCGACCCGAGATCTTAGAACGAGAAGGGAAAGAGAAAGAGAAGAGGTAAAACTTTGTTGCTTCTCTGACAAACGAGTGAAACCAAGAGAAGAAGGATGATATGAGAAACAAGCAAGAATTCAAAAGAAATTTCGGTAGCACTTCAGTAGGATAGAGGGACAAAATTTCATAAGATGGGAGAACTTGAAAAGAGAACACACACTCTGGTTAAATGAGATAAGCAAGGGAAGAACATGATTTTGACAAACCGAGATGATGGGATGAAGAGAGAAACATCACAATGCCTCCGGAACAAAAGAATAGAAGCTAGATCGTTGGAAAGAAGAGGAGGGAGAAGAAACATGACAACTTACACCACCATTGAATTTGAAAAGCATCTTTACAAGGAAGGACGTAACGGAGTTGTTGGAACATCAACAGCAAAAATAAAAGCTTGTTATGGGCTTATGGAAAACAACTCAAAATTATGAGGTGACACGGCCACAAACGAAAACAATTGGTTGCTTGGGAGCAACAAGATATGCAAAACTTCTTTCACCAAGAGGATACATTGAAACTTGGATCATTGATGAGCACCATGAAGGCAACAATCCCAAGGAAATGCTTTAGGTGAAATCCAATCCAAGACAGTTCCAATGAAGAAGATGATGGGTTAATTATCTCACTCTTGATAACTTCTCTTCGAGACTCCTCATGAATCAAGAATGCTATAATACCATCTCAAAGGATAGAGAGAATGAATTGCACTTCGGAATACAAGACGGATGATGCTTTAGCCTCTCCAACAAGAATCCTGAAGAACACATTGATAAGGAATTAAATCCTTGAAGAGCCACCATGAAGAACCTCCGGGAAGAACTCCAGAATGAAAGGGTGATAGCAAAGAATTGAAGGTTGCACAAGAACAAGATAGGAGCCTTGCAAAGATTTAGATGAAGCTTTGCGACGAGATACTTGAGAAAAACTTGGAACTCCGGAAAAGGAAGGATGAACAACTTAGAATCGGGAATTGATATCATGAACAAACCTCCGGAAGATGGATTGAAATCTCTTGAAGAAATAAGAATACGAATTATGTTATGCTTATCCTTCATCAAGTTAAATTGATGACAAGCAGCGGATTTGTCATACGACTTATTCTTCTGAAAATATTGAAGAGAGATATAGTACGAACTTGAAGAAGTCATGAACGAACTACCGGTGAGAATTGAAACAAATGGGAATACTTCGAACGAATGGATATGCATGAGAACGGAGAGATAACATTTGCAACTAATAGAAATCTTGAATGAAGTACTGGAATAATTAAGATACAAACGAAGAGACAACAATTGAGAAGAATTTGAGAACGAGAGATGAAAGCTGAGAACGAAGAAATCTTCTGAACCGATGGCCTTCGGAAGATCGAGAAATGACACTACTCTAAAAAGCTCCGGGTAGATATGGATGGAATTACTCATGATCGAAAACAATTTCAGAGGATAGCACGAAGCTGAGATGATAAATCTTCGAAAGAACGGAGAAAGATTTAAGAGAAACTCTTCTTGGTCTTCAAGGCAAAGAATGATGGCGAGAAACACCACCAAGAATTACTGAGACACTCCAGGATAATGAATAAAGAAAGGTTGAGCCAACGATGAAAATGATTTAGAAGCGATCTTTGGATAGGAATATGACTGATGAAATTCATTCTTATGTCATATTGAAAAGAACTTGAGGACATCTCCGGCAAGATTAGAAGAGCCAGGTAAGATCCTGGGGAAAAACCTGTGGGATATGGGCCCACTCAAAGGAAACGCCATTGAATTGATTTCTTAGGAAGAGAGATTGCACCGGAACAAATGAAAACTTGATGAGGTGAGACCTCAAAATAATTTGAAAAGATTTGAATGGGAACACGAATCTTCTGAGATATGCTCAAAACTCCGGATATAATAGAGAGATGAATAAGCAAGAGAGGCTTGGATAAGAATTCCAACATGGGAAAGCATTTAGAGAATGAAAAGATATGATGAGCACCGAAAGCTTGAATTGAATCCACCGGAAAAGAAAACAAAGATGGCAACTAAGAAATGATGAACTTAGCACTTGAGCATCTTTACATGAACCACCGGATCAACATCAAAGAAAAGATAGCGGAAGCATCACATGAATAGGTAAGGCACTTGGATGATAATAACTCTTTGAAAGGAAAGGGCGGGAGGGTGGGGACAAACAAAGACAACTTAGGACGGATGAAAAGAACCCCGGGAAGAAATATGAGGATTGATCTTGCACATTGGAAATGATTGAATCATCTTGAAGAGAAGCACACCAGTTGGAATGAATTTCATGACGACTCCGGTTGATCAAAAGGATTAGCATTCCCACAAAATATGAGAACACCGCTCCGAAATGATATGAAATCACCACTTGACATCGAAGCAACTCGAATTACCATACTCTAAAACAACTAAGGATGAGGCTTGCAAATTAAGCCGAAAACAAATACATAACCCATTTGCATTTGTTGGAAGGATAATCCTAGATAACTACTTGAATTCCCACCTAAGAATTTCTGAAGTCTTTCTTGTTTATGCGATTCGGGTTGCGGACCCAGGAACGTACCCAAGGCAATCAGCTACAACTACATCCGCAACCTTCCACACCATAATCCAAGAAACTCTGCAAACTCGTCTACCTCAGACACTCGTAATCACAATGATACTAAGTATGGCAGTACATCCGAACTCTCTCCACCAGTACTGGGGATGCCGGACTCCTCTCGCCACTACTAGTATTGAAGCAATTTCGAACATCCTCTGTCCTGAGATACTAAGGAAACTGAATGATAACGATGTGCAAAAATCCCTCGGAGCTCTACTCCTCGATAACAGGAGGCACCAAGACAGAATTCCTTCACATCGGCATCATATAGTTTCCAAAATACCCGCGTGATCCTAAGAAAAAATTGAGCGAGAAGAGGAGTAGAATCAAAATTCCTAAGTCGAATACCTCACCAGAGCCTAGAAGAGGAGTAAAAGAAACCTACTCTCCGATATAACTAGACTCAAAATAGTTTTTCACTAGACTCGACTCGGCCAAAGTTCGATCAATCAAGGGGGCTCCTAGGTCGGTACAGGCTCTGATACCAACTTGTAATGCCAAAGATGCGATCCTATCCTTATTTTGGCATGAGGGCCTCGACAGGGATAGAAGCGCATCTCGTCGTTTCGCAAGAATGGATATCATTACAAGTACATGTAAAGAAGAGATGAGTATATGGAATTGGCTTACACTCGCCACAAGCTACAACAATATCACATCAATACAACATCATATCCAAACATCATACAGAAGAGCAGGGTCCGACTACGGACGAAAACAAACGATAAAATGACATCCATCCTTGCTATCCCAGGCTGCCGCCTGGAACCCATCCTATATCGAATAAGAAGAAGAACTCCAAAAGAAACAAGCATCGCGCTCACGTCAATTCATCGCATTACCTGTACCTGCAACTGTTGTTGTAGTAATCTGTGAGCCACGGGGACTCAGCAATCTCATTTCCAAGGGTATCAAGACTATTAAAGCTTAATGGGTGAGGTATGGTTAAGTGGTGAGGCTGCAGCAAGCACTAAGCATTTATTTGAGTGGCTAACTTACGAGTACAAGAATAAAGGGGGATGATTGTCGCATAAACGGACGTGATCTAGAGATGATCTCTAAGAGATCCTGAACACCTACTTACGTCAATCATAACCCCACCGTGTTCTCTCTCGGAAAGGACTCACGAGAAGAGACAGTCACGGTTACGCACATAGTTGGTGTATTTTATTTGAGTTTACTTCAAGTTTGCTATGACCGGGTGTTAAACAAAGTTTCCAAGTTGCCACGTAACCGCAGGCACGGCTTTCCAAAAGATTTAACCCTGTAGGGGTGCTCCAACTCATCCATCACAAACTAACCACACGCCGCGGGAATAACCTCGACCACGAATCTCGTGATCTTCCTAGGCAATTCCACTGGAAAACCACAACCTCGAGATAGCCCAAAGTATTCTTGGAATTCCTCGCACAAGACGTTCGAGAAAGGTAAAACAAGTCCAGCAAGACCGCCCGACGTGTCGACGAACCCGATAGGAGCCGCGTATCTCGTTCTTAGGACACGACCGGATAAGCTAGTGTACAGGGCCTGATAGACATCACCCGAGTTGCCCCGGGGTGGCCCCGCACAGTGCTCTATTTTGGATCAACACACATGAGGAGCACTGGCCCGGGTTGTTGATTAAAGATCCTCGGGTTAATTACTCCCTATGCAGGTTTATTAGTTATTAGGCAAATGTAGTACCAAAGTTGGGCCTTGCAAGACAAGTTTTATCCTAAAACGAAAATCAAGGGGGTCCCCATAACAACCCCGAGCATGTTAGGAGCGCTCAATTATGGAACATAACACCGGTACACAAGTAACTAGGGCGGCAAGAGTGGAACAAAGCACCGAGCAAAAGGCCAAGTGAGGGATCACTAGAAGAGTGTCTAGAGGGGGGGGGGTGAATAGACTACTAGCAGGAATTTAAAACCTAACCTTTTCCCAAGTTAATTGGTTGGCAGATTTTAACAATTATAGCAAGTCTAGCACACCCTACACATGCATGTCAACAAGTATGGCAGAGGAAAGTAAAGACATTGCACATGGAAGTAAAGAGTTGAGATAGGAAGATCAAACGCATGAGGGACACGAAGATTTTTCCCATGGTTCCGATAGGTGGTGCTATCGTACATCCACGTTTATGGAGTCTTCAACCCACGGAGGGTAACGGTCGTGAGAGTCCTCGGAGGGCTCCACCCATAAGGGTCCATGAAGTAGCAACCTTGACTATTCCATAACGGCTTCCGTCCACGAAGACTAGCCTCACTATGGGTAGATCTTCACGAAGTAGGCGATCTCCTTGCCCGTACAAACTTCTTGGTTCAACTCCACAACACGAAGTAGGAGGCTCCCAAGCGACACCTAACCAATCTAGGAGGCACCAACCTCCAAAAGGTAATAGGCTCGGCAATGTCGATGAACTCCTTGCTCTTGTGCTTCAAGATGATAGACTCCTCAACACACAATCACTCTCTCACAGATTTGGCTTTGGTGTAAGAGATTGATTTGGTGGAAAGCAACTTGGGGAAGCTAGAGATCAAGATTCATATGGATGGAGTGGAATGGCTTGATCTCAACACATGAGTAGGTGGCTCTCTCTTAGAAAATTGGATGGGGCAAGTATGGAATAGTTCTGAGTGCTTCACTTTCGAGTGGGTGGTGGTGAAGGGGTATATATAGGCATCCCCAAAAATCCAACCGTTACACCTAAAGTGACCAACTCGGTGACACCGATGTGTTAATCTTGGTGGTACCGAAGTGACCAAAAGTTGACAACTTTTGAATCTCGGTGAGACCGATATATAAATCTCGGTGGTACCGATCAGGTGACCAATGGTCAGATTGCGCAAACTCGGTAACGCCGATTCTCACATCTCGGTGGTACTGCTCCTCGACCATGGCTTACCAGAGAGTTGGTCCAGAAACTCGGTGGTGCCGATCCACAATTCTCGGTGGTACCGATTCTTGTGAATGGCTATCCAGAGAGTTGGTCCAGAAACTCGGTGAGACCGACTGGCAAAACTCGGTGGTACCGAAGACTGAAAATAGCTAAACAGAGAGTTGGCAACTGAACTCGGTGGCACCGATGCAGAATTGGTTGCACCGACTGGCTAGGGTTTGGCATGGGTCGGTCTGAGTTTGGGAATCGGTGGCACCGAGTGGAAAGTGTTGGTTGCACCAATTTTGGATATTTGACTTTGGACAGACTTTTGTGGAAGAGCTTTTGGGTGTTTTTGGTGACTATCTCTTGTGCATGTGGAGCATCTTGTTCACCAACAATACCTTACCCCCTTTTAATAGTATTGGCTTTCCTATGGACTCAAAGTGATTTCTCACAAAGTAAAATGTAGAGTCCTCTTGCTTGAAGCTTTGCCAATCCATTTCCTTGCATATTGGGGTATCTCCACAATCCTTTTGGCAACCCATCTCTCTATGGACTTTCACCTGAAATACACTAGGTAGAGATATTAGTCCAAGAGACAATGTATGTTGTCATGAATTATCAAAACCACCAAGGGAGCACATTGTGCTTTCACCAAGCCTTCCACCCTTTACCAAGTATATATGTGCATTAAATTAAATACCAATAATATTGTGATATAACAAAATATCCATGTTGCACATGGAAGAACTTGCACCTGCAACTAGCAACGCAATACGAAGGGCTGAGCAAGCGGTAACATAGCCAAACAATGTTTTATTGGGATGTGGATGGGTTAGAGGCTTTTCATGGCAATTTGGGGGGCTTGACAACAAGTGGCAGGTAGCGAGACAGTGATAGAAATGAGACAACTAGCATGGCAATGATAGTAGTGGTATCCAGGGAAATGATCATCTTGCCTGAGATCCCACTTGGAAGAATAACGAATCCATAAAGAAGACGAGCCAACGTAGTCAAACAAATCCTCACACTCCGAACGCTTTCGGAACTCTATCGAGAAGAAGCAATCCGAAAACAACAATCAACACATGATCAACACCACAACATATGCATGACATGATGCACTTCAAATATGATGTATGTCTGGTTTAATTATGCAAGGCATGGCAATCACAACAAACAAATACTACACATTAAGTGAAGCTCAATATGCAACGAATTGCATATTGATGAAACTCCACATTCGAATATTTAGCTCACTCTCGTTTAGGTACACGACAATATTAAATGTTGTTAAACATGGCAAGAGGTGAAGCATAAGTAAACTACACATCTAGGCAAGTTTAAATGAGGCCGGAAACAACATATAGCTTTTCCGAAACGACCACATATGTTAATTTCGAAATTGGTCCAGATCTGAACTAATCATATTTTATATTTGGTAAACAGGGAAAAAAATTGCACCATGTGATTCTACACGTCATTCTAGTCGATTTACATATATGGAACATCTCAAACGGAGCTACGGTCTAAACGATATGACCTTCACAAGATGAACATGACATGAATGCAAAATGCATGAAAATGACAACCACAAACATTTCAAATCATGAATGCAGCAAGATATTATGATACTACATGAAAATCTAAGCAAGTGTCATATAGGACATGCTCAAAACCGAGCTACGGTTCAACCACAATCACCAATGCAAGATTTTATTTAAATCTTCCCAAAACAGCAACATAGCATTTTGCACACATGCAAACAACAAGCTACAAGATCCTAAAATGCACAAACTATGCATGGGGCAGTAGCATATAACACACACTTCATTTCATCTTCACATATCATACTCAAAAGAATCATGGAACACATGGTAGGAAGCTCACAACATGGCAATAAAATATAGCAGATTAGGACTTCGTGAAAATAACAGTTTTTAGCATAGCAGTTTTTCACGAAGGCATATTGGCAGCAATAAATCTATATGCTACAGGGCATATTATGGCATGAAAATCTACAGCATGGTAGAGGGCATGATGCACTACAATTCATTCCATGATGGCAATGTCTAATTATGCCTAGAAACATGGCTAGCATCAACACAACATGGCATTATGAAGAAAACAGATTCTCAGACTTAGTGAAAATAAGAGTAGACATGTGCAGCAGTTTTTAACAGATTGACATATTAAACAACATAATTAATTATGATGCAAAATCCATTCATGCAAACTATTGGCACAACATGATAGAGCATAACATGCTTAACAAAATACTCCATTGGAGCAACCACAAAAGACTCCTAAATCAATAGCAAATCACATGGCAACATGGCAACAAAATAACAGTTTCAGACTTGGTGAAATTTAGCTATCTCTCAAAACTGCAGTATTGACTAGGCATGTTGACATGGCAATAAAATTAGCATAGCAATCACATATAGGCATGGCAAAGACTCTAACAGCAAGTATACACGACACACTTCAAATCATACCATTGGCAAAGTAACATAGGATGCATGGTTTGCTTAATATGATGCCCACAAAATGGAACTCTTCATTAACAGATTTCAGTTTTAACGTAATGGCTACTTGAGAGCAACAATGGAACATGATGATGATGTTTTACAAGGAAAGCAATGGCATGGCATCAAAGTAGACATCACATAGAGCAATTCTCACAAAGAAACCTCATGCAAAAGGCCTACGGTTTGGTTCCAATCATCCACAAAACTTTGAATAAAATTACAGATTTGTCTTTACGATGAGATGCAATTTTGCAACAGAGATATCAGCATGCAAATGAATCTTAATGCACATGCAAGTGACACCATCGGGTAGAGCACGAAGAGTAGATCATTTTACATATTAAAATCAGTGCAATCCGACGCACGGTTTAAAAACTACAAGCATCTAAACATGGCTATTTGCTGTTAAAACACACAAAAAAATCCAGGGACTTAGCCGTTTACCTCACCTCGGGGAAACTGGATGGGATGGTGCAGGGGATCGTTTGGATCACGGGCTCGGGGCGGACGACACCGATCCGGGACGGCACGGTCCCGGCGGCAGTGGATGCCGGCGCGTTTGGTTGGTGGATCCCGCGGATCCAGGTACGAGGCCATCCGGCGCGGGAGGTTGGGGATGAGCCGGCGCCGGCGAGCGGTGGCGCGGCGAGGCGAGGTCGGAGGAGGCCGGGTGGGCGTGGCGACGGACGGATCCGGTGGCGGGGAGCTCTAGGCTTGGCCGCGACAAGGAGGTGAGGCGGTAGGCTCTGGTGCGGCATCGCGCGTGGGTCGCCGGAGCGCGCCGCGGGGGGAGGGGTTCGGCGGCGGCGGAGTGCCACGTTGGGACGGCCGGCGGCTGTCGGTCGCCGGCGGAGTGCGGCGATGGTGGGCGCTCCCGGGCGGCGCGGCGAGGAGCGGGAAGCACGGGGGGCTCGGGGCTCGCGGGCGGCCGATGCGAGCCTAGGCAGGCCTCGCCTGGGCCCTGCGGCCCACGGGGAGGGCTGGCGGCGGCGCAGGTGTTGGAGGCCAGGTGGCGGGCGGGGGCTGGCTGGAACTGGCGGCGCGGCGGCGCCAAGTGTCGGGCAGGGGGCTGGCTGCAGCGGATCCGAGGTGGGAGAGGGCTAGGGATGCCCAAAATGGCATTGGGGAGGTGTTTTTATAGGCAAGTAGGCTAGGGTTTACTATTTGAGACCGTTTTCGGACCATGCGATCCCGATCGGACGGTCCGAAAGCGGAGGGGGTTAGCTGGGTTATCGTGGGTTTTGTTAGAGGGGTTTGGGCTGAGATAAGAGAATGTGGCCTGACACCGAAGTTTTAAAACACCGAAAATGTCCGATAATAAACCGACTGCGGTGCCGCTATGGTTGATCGCTCGGGTATCAAACGACCTTCGATTGCGACGAAACTTGGCAGGCGGTCTACCTACAATATAACAAGACTGCATGCCAACTTTTGACCCATTGAGAGAATATTTTTCGTGCGCTTTTAAAAATATTTTTTTAAACGATGCCGCGGGCGCGTGTGTGTGGTTGGTCTCAATACGGTCACCGACGAGAATGGAGAGAACCGGCAACTACGAACAGATGCAAATTTTGAAAACGATGATAATGAAGTGCCGATGAAATGCGATGATGCGATAATGAATGCGACAACCACAAGAATCACACGATGACAACGGAATAAAAGGGGAATCTTCTGGAGCATCGGTCCCGGGCTGTTACATTACTCCTCTTCTATGCTCTGGTGAGGAATCCTGACGTAGGAATTTTAATTCTTCCCCTCTTCTCACTCAATTTTTTTAGGATCACGCGGGTATTTTGGAACCTCTATGATGTCGATGTGACCGGAATTCTGTTCGTGGTGCCTCCCGTATGTATGGATTGGACACGGGGAGTTGAGCTCCAGGGGATTCTTGACACATCACTATCGTTCAGTTTCCTTAGTATCTTAGGACGCGGATGTTCGAAATTGCTTCAATACTATTCGTGGTGCGAAGAGTGTGGCGGCACCCAGTACTAGGGAGCGGGATCACATGTACTGCCATGTTTAGTATCGTTGTGATTACGAGGGTCTGAGGTAGATGAATTTTAGAGTACATTGGAGAGATGTGATACATTGGAGACCTCTAGTTGTGTGTTGACGGATGTGATACATTGGAGAGTAGTATTACTGCTAGGAGTTGAGCGATGGATTTTACTCTGTGTATCCGTGGACCCGATTGCATAACCAAAGATTTCGGAAGTTCTTAGGTGGGAATTCAAGTAGCTTACCTAGGATTATCCTTCCAACAAATGCAAATGGGTTTGTGTTTGTTTCCGGCTAATTTGCAAGTCTCATCCTTTGTTTTGTTTTGTTTTGTTTTGTTGGAGTATGGTAATTCGAGTTGCTTCGATTTGAAGTGTTGACTTCATATCCTTCCTAAGTGGTGTTCTCATATTTCTATTGGACTGCTAATCCTTTTGATCGACCGGAGTTTTCATGTCAATTCTTTCCAACCGGTGTGCTTCTCTTCAAGATAAGTCAGTCCTTTCCAATTTTTGCAAGATCAATCCTCATGTTTCTTTCCGGAGTTCTTTTCATCTATCTAAGTTGTTTTGTTTTTCCCACACCCACCCTTTTTCTTCAATGATTAAATTCTAATCAAAGTGCCTTTTCTATTCATGTGATGCTTCCGCTATCTTTTCTTCCATGTTGATCCGGTGGTTCATGTGAAGATGCTCAAGTGCTCAATTTCATCATTTCTTAGTTCTTCATTCTTGTTTTCTTCTCCAGGGGATTCGATTCAACCCCTCCATGTTCATCATATTCTTTCATTCACTAAATGAGTTCCCATGTTGGAATTCTTATCCAAGCCTCTCTTGCTTATTCATCTCTCTATTCTATTCGAAGTGTCGAAGATATCTCAAAAGCTCGTGTTTTCATTCAATCTTTTCTAAGTATTTCGAGGTTCTCACCTCATCAAGTTTTCATTTGTACCGGTGCAAGCTCTCTTTCTAAGCATTCATTTCAACGGTGTTCTCTTTGAGTGGGTCCATAACCATAGGTTCTTTCCCAGGATCTTACCTGGCTCTTTTAATCTTTTCCGGAGATCTCAAGTTCTTTTCAAATATGACGTAAGAATGAATTCCATCAGTCATATTCCTTTTCCAAGATCGCTTCAAATTATTTCATAGTTGGTACAACCTTTACTTATTCATTTTTTCGGAGTGTCTCAGTAATTCTTGGTGATGTTTCTCACCATCATTATCTGCGTTGAAGACCGAAGGAGAGTTTCTCTTAAATCTTGTTCCATTCTCGGAGATTCATGGTTTCAGCTTCGTGCTATCCTCTCAAATTTTTCTCGATCATGAGAAAATTTCTTCCATATCTATCCGGAGCATTTCCGAGTGGTTTTCATTCTCGATCCTCCGAAGGCCATCATTTCAGAAGATTTCTTCGTTCTCAGCTTTCAGCTTTCATTCTCAAATTCTTCTCAATTGTTGTCTCTTTGTTCGTATCTCAATTATGTCGGTGCTTCGTTTAAGATTTCTCTAGGCGGATCGTGATCTCTCGTTCTCATGTATCCCAATTCATGTGAAGTATTCTCATTCATTTCAAATTTTTATCGGTGTTTCATTGAAGACTTCTTCAAGTGTGCAATATCTCTCTTCAATAATTTTCAAGAAGAATAAGTAGTGTGCCAAATCTGTTGCTTGTCATCAATTTAACTTGATGAAGGATAAGCAGACATAATTCTTAATCTTGTTTCCTTTAGATGATTCCAATCATTCTTCCGGAGTTGTTCTTCTTATCAAATTCTCAATTCTAAGTTGTTATCTTTTCTTTCCCGGAGTTCCAAGTTTTCTCAAGTATCTCGTCGCGAAGCTTCGTCTAAATCTTTGCAAGGTCATAATTTTATTCTTTTCAACCTTCATTTCTTTTATCATTCTTTTGTTTACGGAGGCTCTTCATGTGGTTCGTCAAGGATGTAATTCTTCTCGAAGTATTCTTCAAGATTCTTGTGGTAGTACCTCAAGTATTCGTTCTCTTGCATTTCAAAGTGCAATTCATTCTCCCTTATCTTTTGAGGTGGTGTTATAGCATTCTTGATTCATGAGGAGTCTCAAAGAGAATTTGTCAAGGATGAGATATTTAAACCCATCATTTCTTCATTGGAGCTCTCTTGGATTAGATTCCACCTAAAGCATTTCCTAAGGATTGTCGCTGTCATGGTGCTTTCAATCATCCAAGTTCTCAAGGTATCTTCTGGTATAAGAAGTTTGGCTTATCTTGTGGCTCCCAAGCAAGCTTTGTCTCCCTTAGTGGCCGGTTGTCACCTCATAATTTTGAGATGTTTTCCATAAGCCCACAGCTAGCCTGTTCTTTTCGTTGTTGATGTTCCAACAACTCCGTTCAATCTCTTCTTGTAGGATGTTTTTCAAGTTCAAATGTCGTAGAAGTTGTCATTGTCATCTCCGTTCTTTTCTTTCCAACGTTCTAGCTTCTATTCTTTTGTTCTGTAGGCATTGTGATGTTGCTCTCTTCAGTCTATCATCTTGTTTTGTCAAGATCATGTTCCTTCCCTGCTATCCAATTAACCGGAGTGTTGTGCCCTCTCTTCAAGTTCTTTCCATCTTATCAACTTTTGCCTCTCTTTTCTACGGAAGTGCTGCCCAAATTTCTTTTGAATTCTTGCTTGTTTCTCATATCATTCTTCATATCTTTGTAACCTTCAAGATTCATTGGTTTCACTCGTTTGTGAAAGAAGCAACTAAGTTTTACGGGGTCGTTTGGATTGCGCCTGTGGTCGCCTTGCCAATCAATGGCACGCCAAAAATTTGGCGAAGGAAATGGCCGTCGGTGCCTTGCCAAATTATTGGCTGAGTAATACAAGGGGAGGATGGACGGGGCTGGGGCGAACCTAATAGTTGGATCCCAACCAAACGCACGCCCTCGCTCTGGTCAACGACCAAATTTTTGGTCGGGCACGTTAGGGCTGTGAACCAAACAGGCTCTACATCTTCATGTCCTCTTCCTTTCCTCTTCCTCTTCCCCTTTTCATTTTAAGATCTCGGGTCGAGATCTCTTGTAAGTGGAGGAGAGTTGTAACAGCCCGAGACCGATGCTCCAGAAGATTCCCCTATTATTTCATTGTCGTCGTGTGAGTCGTTTGGCTGTCGCATTCATCATCGCATCATTCGCATCATCCGCATTGCATTATTTTTAAAAGTGGGTATAAAATGTTCTCAGATTGGGTCGAGAGTTGGCGTGCGGTCTTGTTATATTGTAGGTAGACCGCCTGCCAAATTTCGTCGCAAGCAGAGGTCGTTTGATACCCGAACGGCTATCCGTAGCGGCACCGTTATCGGATTATTACCGGGTGTTTTGGGTTTCAAAATTTGTTGTCGGGCCGCACATCTCTCTCTTCCCTTAGCCCAAACCCATCTACATAGCCACAACCAGCCCATCTAGCATGCCCCTCCGACCGAACCGTCGGATCGCGATCGCGCAGACGAAATACACTCCCAAACCACCAAACCCTAGCTAAAACTGCAATAAATGAACACCCCCACATCCATTTTGGGCAAACCCTAGCCTCCCCTAACCTCCAGCCACCTCCTGCCTCAAAATCCGCACCCCACCACCTCTCAACCGCCACTTGGCCTCGTCCGTCACCAGCCGCTGCCCGCGCGCTTCCCACGCCCCAGCCCCACCGAGGCCCGCTAGAACCCAGGCCAGGCCTGCCCCGGGCCCGAGCTGGCCCGCGCGTGCCGCCGTGCCCGTTGTCCCGCTCGCCCGCTGCTCCTCCCGAACCTCGCCGCGTCGCGCCGGCCGGGCCGCCGCCGCCCGGCCACCGGAGCTCCTCCTGGAGTGCAGCCCGCCGCCGCCGGCCACCCTGGAGCGTCGCCGCCTCTCCTCCTAGCGGCGCCCCGCCGCGCCAGTGCCTCGTCGCCCCGTCAGCCATGACGCGCCGTCCGCCATAGCTCGCCCGACACCGTGGAAGATCGCCGCCGACCGGAGCTGGGTTGCCTCGCCGCGAATCCGTCGTCCCCGAGCCGCTGGACCTCCCACACCCGCCACCATCGGCCTTGCGCCACAGAATTCCGCCGCCGCCATGGCCCTGCTCTCGCGCGGGAGCACGAGGGAGGCGACCGAGCGGGTGGGCCGCCTCTGCCCCGCGTGGGCCGCCAGCCCGCGCCTACCTGCCCCGGCCTCCCCACCGACCTGGGCCAAGCCCACTCTGGTGAGCCCAGTTAGCCAGTGCGTTTTTAGTGCTGACGCTCTGTCTTTAAAAAAACGACTAATTTTGCATAATTAATTGTGGAACATTTTGTACAGCAACATATGCATATCTTATATGTTTTTGGGGGTAGAAAAATCCAAGGAATTTGATGGTGGCATTAGTTTTGTCATTTGAGCAATGTTGTATGCATGCAATTTTGTCGTGATGCCCTTTTGTTATTTTTGTGTGCTTTAATCTATGCATCATTTGAATTATTGTTGAACATGAGTTATGCCCTTTGACATGTGTACTAGCCCCTGGTATTTTTGTTTGCCATTAAAATCCATGTTTAGATGTTATTTTCTTGCTGCCATCATGTCTTAAAAATATTGCTGTTTTCAGGGGTCTGAAACTGTTATTTTGTTGCCATGTTGCCATGTGATTTGCTATTGATCTAGGAGTCTTTTGTTGTTGCTCCAATGGAGTCTTTTTTTGAGCATGTTATTGCCTACCAGGTTGTGCCATTTGTTACCATGTATAGGATTTGCATCATAGTTATTTCTGTTGTCCAACATGCCAATCTGTTCAAAAACTGCTGCTCATGTCTAGCCTAATTTTCTCTAAGTCTGAGAATCTGGTTATTTCAGAATGCCATGTTGTGTTGATGTTTGCCATGAACCTGTACATAATTTGATGTTGCCATAATGAAATGAATTGTAGTGCATCATGTCCTCTACCATGCTGCTAAGTGTCATGGCAATATATGACCTGTAGCATATAGTTTTATTGCTGCCAATATGCCTCCATGATAAAACTGCTCTGTTAAAAACTGTTATTTTCACCAAGTCCTAATCTGTTATATTTTATCACCGTCTTGTGAGCTTATTTCCTAGTGATCCATGCTTCTACTCAACTTGCTGTGATGATATCAATTGTTGTGCCTCATGCAGGCTACAGCCCCATGTCTTGTTTGTGCATTTTAGAATCTTGTAGCTTAGGTTTTCATGTGTGCAAAATGCCATGTCGCTGTTTTGGGCGGATTATGTCTATAACTTGTGTTGCTTGTTGTGCTTGAACCGTTACTCCGTTTTGAACTTGTTCCACATGAAACTTGCTCAGAATCTCATGTAGTCTCATAATATCTTGTTGCATCCATGATTTAACATGTTTGTGGTGGTCGTTTGTATGTCTCATGTAGTCTCATATTATCTTGTGTTGGTCATATCTTTTAGGCCGTAGCTCCGTTGCACATGTTCTATATATGTAAATTGACTAGATTGACGAGTAGAATATCATGGTGCATTTTGTTTCCCTGTTTAATAAATATAAAATATGGTTTGTTCAGATCTGGACCAATTTCGAAATTAACATATGGGGTCGTTTCGAAAATGCTATATGTTGTTTCTGACCTCATTTAATATGCCTAGATGTCTAGTTTACTTATGCTTCACCTCTAGCCGTGTTTAACAACATTTAATATTGTCGTGTACCGATACGGGAGTGAACTATGTAATTCAAATGTGGAGTTTCGTCAATATGCAACTCGTTGCATATTGAGCTTCACTTAATGTGTAGTATTTGATTGTTGTGATTGCCATGCCTTGCATAATTAAACCGGACATGCATCATGTTTGTTTGCGCATCATGTCATGCATATGTTGTGGTGTTTATCATGTGTTGATTGTTGTTTCCGGATTGCTTCTTCTCGATAGAGTTCTGAAAGCGTTCGGAGTGTGAGGATTCGTTCGACTACGTCTCGTTCGTCTACTTCATGGACTCGTTCTTCTTCCAAGCGGGATCTCAGGCAAGATGATCATTTCCCTAGATACCATTACTATCATTGCCATGCTAGATGTCTCATTTCTATCGCTTGTCTCGCTACCTACCACTTGTATGTCAAGCCTCCTAAATGCCATGGTAAGCCTCTAACCCTCTACATCCCAGCAAACCATTGATTGGCTATGTTACCGCTGCTCAGCCTTCTGATAACGTTGCTAGTTGTAGGTGCAATTGATTCCATGTGGCAACATGGATATTTTTGAGATATCACAATATTATTGCTATTTAATTTAAGGCACATATATACTTGGTAAAAGGTGGAAGGCTTGGCCTTTTGCTCGCTGTTTTGTTCCACTTTTGCCGCCCTAGTTACTTGTGTACAAGTGTTATGTTCCATACTGAGCGCTCCTAACATGCTCGGGGTTGTTATGGGGACCCCCTTGATTTTTGTTTTGGGATAAAACTCTTCTGGCAAGGCCCAACATTGGTTTTACCATTCACCAACCTAATAAAACATGCATAGGGACTTTCCGGACCCCGTGGATAATTAATCAACAAACCGGGCCAGTGCTCCTCATGAGTGTTGGTCCACCTACCTAGTAGTCGGTGGTGCCTCCTCGGGGCAACTCGGGGCATTTTGAGGCTATCGTCCACTTCGCATAGACGGATGATGCCCGTAGATAGAGAGCTCGCGGCTCTAGATGCGGATCTGGCTCACCGGGAGGCCTTGCTGGATTTGTTTTACCCTTCTCGAACGTCTTGTGCGCGGGAGTTCGAGGACACTTCGGGCTATCTCGAGGTTGAGAGTTTCCATCGGGATTCCGCAAATACTACTGGTTATCCCGCGGTTGAGGAGTTCCAACGCAGCTTGTGGTTAGTTTGTGATGGATGAGTTGGAGCACCCCTGCAGGGTTAAATCTTTCGTGAGAGCCGTGCCCGCGGTTATGTGGCAACTTGGAAATTTGTTTAACATCCGGTCATAGAGAACTTGAAGTAAACTCTAATAAAATACACCAACCTTGTGCGTAACCGTGACCGTCTCTTCTCGTGAGGTCTGCTCCGAAAGAGAACATGGTGGGGTTATGTTTGACTCGTAAGTAGGTGTTCAGGATCACTTGGTGATCATTACTAGTTCGCGTCCGTTCATGCGACGATCATCCCCCCTTATTCTTGTACTCGTAAGTTAGCCACCCAAATAAATGCTTAGTGCTTGCTGCAGCCTCACCACTTAACCATATCTCACTCATTAAGCTTTGCTAGTCTTGATACCCTTGGAAATGAGATTGCTGAGTCCCTGTGGCTCACAGATTACTACAACAACAGATGCAGGTACAGGTAATGCGATGCTTTGACGTGAGCGCGATGCTTGTTTGATTTGGAGTTCTTCTTCTTCTTCATTGATCATAGGATGGGTTCTAGGCCGGCAGCCTGGGATAGCAAGGATGGATGTCATTTTATCGTTTAATTTCATCCGTAGTCGGACCCTGCTCTTCTGTATGATGATTGTATATGTTGTTGTATTGATGTGATCTTGATTTAGCTTGTGGCAAGTGTAAGCCAATTCCATATACTCATCTCTTCTTTACATGTACCTGTAATGATATCCATTCTTGTGAAACGACGAGATGCGCTTCTATCCTTGTCGAGGCCCTTGAGCCAAAATAAGGATAGGATCACATCTTGGGCGTTACACGGAGCCCGTCGTCGGTGAGGCCCAACTTACTCCAATTGTTGCCGCGCATGACGCATCCAGTCCGCGTCAAGCAGAACTTGGGGGCTTCTTCATCCTTGAGCCAGCACCAGTCGCCCCTCCACTCTTCCCACTTCCCGCGCTGCTGGCCAGGGAGGTAATCCCAGACTTCCCTCCTGCACCGAGGAATCCAGCTTATGTTCCCCGAGCGGTGGGATTTGTCTTCTATCCGAGGGACGAAGAAGTGTCTGAACAAATCCACATTGGGGGCAACTCCAATAAAATTCTCGCACAAATGGGCGAAGATTGCCATGCACGCCATTACATTTTGTGTGAAATCCGTACGCCGTCATCATGGCGCAAAAGAAATCAGAGAAGGGGGAGGAGAGGCCACAGAGAAAGTACGCGCAGAAGAAGCGGTACGAATCTGATGGTGTCTTCTCTTTGGCCCTATCCAGCAGAACTACGAGCGCTCCATGCCCATTAGTTTCCCGCCTCCACATATAGGCATACCTTGCGATCAAGGTGTTGTCATCCAGGTTCGACGGGGAGAAAACCACATCTTTCTATCGCAGCGTCTCCAGCTCTTCTGCTTTCCTCTTCCTCTCTTCAGCCGCTGGGTCTGCCGGTGCGGCTGTCTTCTTCCCCTTCACGGCACTCGTCTTCCGCCCCATCTCTTGGGCTCTCAAGGGCGGCGAAAGATCTAGCCACGCTTGGTGGGCGGGTGGCGGTGGCAAAAGCGGTTTCTTGGCTTGAGGAGGAAGATGAAGGAAGTAGAAACGAACGCGAATGAGCAACGCCCCTACGTGTTACCTTTTTATTTGGGACCCGCGCGGGGGCTAGCTCTTCGCTATCTTTTCGAAAAAATGCCATTTCTTTTATTGGCGTTTTTTTACTCTCCAACGGCTACTGTTCCACGACCCCACGACTTGCTGTAATTACGCGGAGTGGACGTGGGCTTGACAAGTCATCACGACCAAGGACGTGAGGGCAACATTTCTTCGACGCGTGTCCGTGCACTGTTTGGGGCCTAACTCAATGATGCCAAGCGACACGTATGGCTCAGGCCCGGGGGCTTCTATCGGGGTACACAAACAGGGGTGTTTATTTCCCCCTGACTTGTGCACAGACGATAAGCCTCCGATCTGATGGCCTAAGCCTGTCGGGGAAAGCTGCTACCCCATCAAAACCAGTCCAAACCAGAGAAGCCGCTCTATGTGAGATCAAGGAGCGCATCAAGAAGACGAAACCAGCATTCAAGACCAAGACTCCGGCAGAAGCAACCTACGCTGGCTAAGCAACGCCGGCAAGGTCGATGCAATGGCCTAGAACGGGCCCGAACCATGCCAGCCACGTCCCCGGTGCCTGCCGGGGACCGAGGCGCACACATCTTCAGGAAGACCCGGCAAGCCATCCCCCGGCAGGCGCGAGCCGATCGGCCACCGCTCCACCGCATCGCAACGCCAGTCATTTGTCGATGCGGTGTTGAGCCCTCAGGTGGCTAAGTGGCTCTCGCTAAGCACGTGGCGACTCGCTGGGAGACAAATTATGCCCGTTTGACACCCGTCCAGAGGCATGTCAAGATACTAAGCAATAGTTAGCCAAAGCGGTGGTAAAAGCCTGCCGGGGATGCGTCCCCGCACGCCACCTAAACTAGCATTTATGGCATTTTGTCCTAAGTGCCAGAGTTAGGTATGATAGCACTGTTGGCTATCTAATCACTAGATAATGTCTGTTTTTCCACTGTGGTTGCCCCTTGAGCTATAAAAGGAGGCCCAAGGCAACCTAGCTAAAGATTCGGACCTTCGGACACTTGTACTGACGTAGAAGCTCTCCCGAAGGCAACCTTGCCGGGTTTGAGCACTGCGTGTGTTTCGTGTTCCCCCGATCAATCCACCAAAGCAGGAGTAGGGTTTTAAGCTTCCCAACGGCCCAAACCTGGGTAAAAACACCAGCGTCTCGTCGTTGTGCTGTGTCACCACCTCTGCTCTTTGTGCAACGTGACCTCACCCCTGCCGAACCACAAAAGGGCCCGTGGCCCCATAGGTGATCGTGTGCATCATGACCCGACACTACGCTTTACATATACTGAATCTTGCTAAGTTACTATTGTTGCTGCTACCGTCACAACTGCTACAAAATTAATGCTGTCACTACTACTGTTACTGTTACTACTATTACTTGCCGTGCTACTAAATCTTTGCTGAAGAGAGATATCCTTGGTGCGGTTGAATTGACAACTCAACTATCAAGGCCAATACACATTCTTTGCCTCTATTGGAGATATGCCCTAGAGGCAATCATGTGATGATTTCATTTCCTATGTATTGATGAGTATTTTGTATTGTCCTTGAACATCATCAGTGATATGTATCAATAAGTATGGGACTTATTTGTGAGACTATATATTGTATGATGATTGTTCTAATAGTCCCTAGTTGTTAAGGTTATGCGGAAACATATCCTTTACTGGCATACAATTCAGTTTATGACTACGTTTCACAAGTCATGTGCATAGAGATGCTAAATTGATAGTATGGACTCGGGGATTGAGATCACCGAGTCGGACAGACCCACTTTGAGATACAGCGAGATAATGTCATCTGGTAGTCTCAAGTACAATGTATATGCCAAGTCCTAGACCTGAGGTCCTCGCATGTTCTCAGGATGTGGATCGACTTACTTAGGGTCTATCAAACGCTACTCCGTAACTGGGTAGTTATAAAGGTAGCTGTCGGGTGAGTCGTGAGACATGTCGCGAGACATGGTTGACCAAGATGGGATTTGCCCCTCCATGAGGAGAGATATTCTCTGGGCCCTCTCGTGTGATCAGATTCAGAAAGCATGGCCATGCGACATGGGTTAAGTGTTAACCCAGTTCGAGAATCTGCATCACGGTTTTGAGAAGAGATGTCGAGCTACCACAAGGGTGACAAGTACTCGCGTTGAGCTCTACAACCTATATCATGAGGCAAAAGGAATGTTGTATATGACACATTGTCGAGGTTCGTCTAACGACTTTGCGCACACATGGGAGTTGGCACGTTCTGCTAGGAGCAGCTACCGACTATCGACTCGGGTCGTGTCCATGTGTATGTGAACCTATAGGGTCGCACACTTAAGGGATTGTAGCCCATTCGAATTGGATCCGAATGGAAAATGGGACTAGACTCATCGTGGGCCTTAAGAGTTGAGCCCACCTCGGAGGTCTATATACAACCACCGCCACTCCCACGCCATCATGTCGTGCGATCGGACCTAGCAATCCACCGCCCGATGCTGCCCCTGTACGTGTGGATACCTTGGAGGCATCACATCTGCGGTGCTTGGACGAACCGTTCGAGGGATCCGTGACGAACCGTTCGAGGGATCCGCGAGGAGCTGTTCGTGGGAGATCAGCTACAGGAGGAGGAGACGAATTGGCTGATCGACTACACGCATCACCAACTCTACTTCCGCTGCAGTGACTACGCGTCTAGTGCTAGTGTAGCTGAAAGCACATTTGCTCCCTTGGTGGTTTTGGTAATTAATAACAACATATATATCATTGAACTAATGTTTCCACTAAGTATATTTCAGGAAAAGTTCAATGATAGGTTGGCAAAAGGATTGTGGAGAAACCCCTAGATGCAAGGAAATGGATTGGCAAAGCTTCAAGCAAGAGGACTCTACATTTTACTTTGTGAGAAATCACTTTGAGTCCATAGGAAAGCCAATACTATTAAACGGGGGTAAGGTACTGTTGGTGAACAAGATGCTCCACGTGCACAAGTGATAGTCACCAAAAACACCCACAAACTCTTCCACAAAAGTCTGTCCAAGCCATCCATGAAAATCGGTGCCACCAACAATTTCCACTCGGTCCGACCGATTCCCAAAACTCAGACAGACCCATGCCAAACCCTAGCCCTTCGGTGCAACCGATTCTGCATCGGTGCCACCGAGTTCAGCTTGCCAACTTTCTGTTACCTCGTTTCCTAAAATCGGTCTTACCGAGTTTTTTGGATCGGCGTCACCGAGTTGTGCAATTTGACCGTTGGTCACCTAATCGGTACCACCGAGAATTATATATCGGTCTCACCGAGATTCAAAAGTTACTGCCTTTTGGTCACTTCGGTACCACCGAGTTTTATACTTCGGTGTCACCGAGTTGGTCACTTTAGGTGTAACGGTTGGATTTTTGGGGATGCCTATATATACCCCTTCACCACCACCCACTCGAAAGAGAAGCACTCAGAACTATTCCATACTTTCCCCATCCAATTTTCTGAGAGAGAGCCACCTACTCATGTGTTGAGATCAAGCTATTCCATTCCAACCATATGAATCTTGATCTCTAGCCTCCCCAAGTTGCTTTCCACCAAATCAATCTCTTCCACCATAGCCAAATCTGCGAGAGAGTGATTGTGTGTTGAGGAGTCTATCATCTTGAAGCACAAGAGCAAGAAGTTCATCGACATTGCCGAGCCTATTACCTTTTGGAGGGTGGTGCCTCCTAGATTGGTTAGGTGTCGCTTGGGAGCCTCCTAGTTCGTGTTGTGGAGTTGAACCAAGAAGTTTGTACGGGCAAGGAGATCGCCTACTTCGTGAAGATCTACCCATAGTGAGGCTAGTCCTTCGTGGATGGAATCCGTTATGGAATAGTCAAGGTTGCTACTTCATGGACCCTTATGGGTGGAGCCCTCCGTGGACTCTCGCAACCGTTACCCTCTGTGGGTTGAAGACTCCATAGACGTGGACGTACGATAGCACCACCTATCGGAACCACGGGAAAAATCATCGTGTCTTCAAATTGCGTTTGATCTTCCTTCCTACCCTCTACTACATATGCTTGTTGTTACTTTCCGCTGCTATACTCTTAGACATGCATGTGTAGGGTGTACTTGACTTGCCATCATTGCTAAAATCTGCCAACACTTAAAATTGGGAAAAGGTAGAATTTTTATTTGGTCAAGTAGTCTAATCACCCCCCTCTAGACATACTTTCAATCCTGCAAGTGGTATCAGAGCTTTGGTCTCCATTGCATTGGTCTCACAACCTAGGAGACTATGGCGTCTAGTGAGGGAAATTATCACCGTAGAGGTCCATACTTTGATGGCACAAATTTTGCTAGTTGGAAGCGCAAAATGAAAATGCATATTCTTGGTCATAACCCCACCATTTGGGCTGTTGTTCATGTTGGCTTGCAAGGTGAATTCTTTGGTGATGGAAAGGAACCGGATCGTGAAGCAACTGCGGATGAATTGAAGATGTTGCAATACAACGCTCAAGCATGTGACATTCTTTTCAATTTCCTATGCCCCGAAGAATTCAACAAAATCAGCCGTCTTGAGAATGCAAAAGAGATTTGGGATACTTTGGTTGATATGCATGAAGGTACCGAATCCGTGAGAGAATCCAAGTTGGATGTTCTTCAAAGTCAGCTTGACAAGTTCAAGATGAAGAATGGTGAAGGAGTCGCAGAGATGTACTCTAGGCTAGCTCTCATCACCAATGAGATTACCGGCTTAGGAAGCGAAGAAATGACCGACAAATTCATCATCAAGAAGATACTTAGACCTTTGGATGAGAGATCCGACACCGTGTGCACATTGATCCAAATGATGCCCAACTACAAAGATCTCAAGCCTACGGAAGTCATTGGAAGGATTGTTGCTCATGAGATGACACTCAAGGACAAAGAAGAGCTTCACAACAAGTCTAGCGGTGCTTACAAAGCCACAAGTGATGCTCCCGCAACTTCAACCGACAACCTTGTCACCAATGAAGAGATAAGCCTCATGGTCAAGAAATTCAACAAGTTCTACAAGAATAGAGGCAAATAACGAAGCTCCAACTCAAGATATGAAGAGAAGCGTTTGTCAAGTCGTGACCGAAACTGCTACAATTGTGGGAAGCCCGAACACTACTCCAATGAGTGCATGGCTCCCTACAAACGAAGAGAAGAGTCACCTAGAAGACGAAGCTCAAGGAATGAATCACCTCAAAGAGAGAGAAGGGGTAGAGATGACCGTTATGAACGAAGACCCTCAAGGTGAAGTAGCGACTCGGAGAAGAAGGACAAGTACACCAAGAGCTACACAAGAAGAAGACATCAAGCTCATGTTGGTGAATGGGTTTCCGGCTCCGAATCCGACAACAACTCTGAGAGAAGCTATCACTCCAACTCCAACTATAGTCAAGATGAAGGTGTTGCCGGACTTGCACTAGTGACTACCAACTCCTATGATCTATTTGATTCACCAAATGAAGGGAGTGGAAGTTGCTTCATGACTAAAGGCCCCAAGGTATCACACCCCGAGTATCTTGATTTCAATAGTGATGAAGATGATTTACTTGGTGATGATGACTTGCTCTTTGATAAAACTAGTGATGTTAGTCAAAATGAACTTGATAATTTTCATGCTAGTCAAGATAAGTTGGTTGACGATGGTAAGATGAAAATAGAACAACTAACTAAGGAATTAAACACTCTTAAGTTAGCCCATGAATCTACTCTAGAAGATCATAGAGAGCTTGTAAGGACTCATGAGAAGCTACGCTTCGAGAAGCTCACCTTGGAGCAAGAACATGAGTTTCTTAAAGCTATCAATGATGATCTCCGAAAGAAGACTTCATCTTATCTAGCCAAACGATTACTCTTGTCTACGTTCATGCCACAAGTTAAACCTAGACAAACTAGTAACAAAGGCAAGAAAGGTTCTTCATCTACTAGCAACAATAAAAAAGCTAAATCTAATGATGTTGCTAGTAGTTTTATTGATTCCACTAATGATGATTCTCTTAGCCAAGTTACACTTGAGCAAGAAAACGATTTATTGAAAGGGATTATAGAGAAAGGTATCTACAATAGTCTTGCCGGGTGTAAGCAATTTGAGGAGATTGTATGCAAGCACGGAGGATACCGGAAGAACCATGGCATTGGCTACTTCAACGCTAATGGAGTTGAATGGGAAGAAGGTCAATACCACAAGCCCAAGTTTGTTCCTCAAAGGGAGAAGTATGAACATACTCTTCCCAAGGGAACAAACACTCAAGATGACCTTCCACCACAAGACCACAATCTCAAGGGAAAGGACAAGCTTCAAGAGGACATTGACTCATATGAGGATGAATCCCAAGCTTTGGTGGAGTGGGTTCCCAAGGCTACTTCAAGCTCAACTTCTACAAGTGCCACTTCAACACCAAGGATCCCCATCAAGTTGATGTGGGTCCCCAAGAAGAAGAACTAGAGAAGTTCTTGAGGGGTAACTCCACCAATGAAATTCACTCACATTCATTATTGGCAAGAACTAGTTGCAATCAACGTCAACAACATGCAATAGTTCAAGGAGTCACACATTCCCTCAAAGGTAAGCAAGGGACAAGGTAATCAACAAATCCATGGACATCATCATGTATGCTTTGCACTCCATGTCCATAGATATCCTTGTATTTGTCTCTTGTGTGTTGGGACTAACCCATGTAGGTGAGAAGAGTAAGGAAACAACAAGGATGCTCCCAACTCTTGCTGATCTTCATCAACCTTGAGCATCCACCACTACATCACCCACATGAAGTCTTCTACGACAAACCCAAGGTTAGTTTATCCCTCCTATGGGGGGATGTCACATCAAGGGGGAGCTTTACTCTAAGACTTGAGTTAAAGCATCTCATAGTATGTGACAACATTAAATGCTTTATGTAAAAGTGGTAACCCCACTTGTGCTTAAACGATGAGTATGACCTATGATCAAGTATTCTTACTTGGCTCCTAAGTCAATATACTCATATATAGATGACTCCGTCATCGCCAAAATGCTTGATAGATGCTAGTATGTATGTGCATGTTTGCCATGATTTCACTTGACATCTTATTGGGTGAGCATGTTGGTCTGCATTTCTTTAACCATTCCAGGACATCCAATTGTTGCTGTTTGGCTTTTGATTTTTCTTTTGCCAATTGGATGGACAAGAATTCCTTGGACCTCTCTCTAGCTATCTATGATTTCTCATCTCATATTCCTTTCTTGATGCATCACAAAATTTAAACAAGTACTTTTCGATCTCTCTGTGTGAGGAGCACTCGGAGTTCCGTATCGACAAAGGACTGACCATTAAAACCTCCCAAGTGCATCTCGGTGGAACCAATACCAAAATCTCGGTCTCACCTAATGCCTAGGGTTGATCTGGTTTTGAATCTCGGTAACACCGATTCCTTATTCTTGGTTACACCGAGTTTCCCTCTCAACTGACAGTTGAGAAACTCGGCGGCACCGACAATTTCAAACCGGTGTCACCGACAGCAAAGGGTATATTACTTGGCGGACCCGACTTTGGAAATTCAACCGCAAAAGTCCGTTTCCTCCAACCCTAAGCTGCCTCTCCGGACCCCTTGGTCATCGCCCTTGCCTCCCCGTGCGCCTCCGCCGGTGGGAATTGCCGCCGCCGACGGAATCTTCACTGCCGTCGTCGCCTTAGCGGATCCTTCACCAAGTTAGGGTATGGATCCGGTCCTCTTTGCGCTCCCCTTCTGATTCATGTGCATTAGAGTAACTTTTATCGACAATCCACCGATTGCAATCCTCTCAATCCTCTAGAAATCTCATTTGCTTAGCGAACGAAAGATTTTTAGGTCTAACCGTCCGCAAAACCGAATCTCGGTGATACCGAGTCAGAAAAATCGGCTCTACCGATTTTGTTTTGGACTACTAAGGACAGTCTCGGTGAAACCGAGTGGCGATTTTCGGTATGACCGAAATTCCTGCCAAGTTTCTGTAAGGAGTTCTGTGCGTCTCGGTAGTACCGAAACTTTTGACTCGGTGACACCGAAATCCCTTTTTGCTGAAAGCTGTATCTAAGAATTTCTTTGTTCACCTTTGAAAAATCTCTGCATTTTGTGATGACTCAACCCTTCCACTCTTCTATACTCTATTTTACAGGGTCAGAGATGTCAGATGTTGAAGATAGCCAGAATGATTTCAGAGAGGGAAATGATGACATGAGCTGAGGCACTAGTCCTGATGAGAGCTTTGATGATGTTCCCAGCTCACCTGATCTGCCCAAGGCTGCAACTAGGGCAAGAAGGAAGCTCAACTCAGATGAGGAAGATGAGGACTTTATTCCTGAGGAGCTATCCAAGAAGGATGATGCTGCCAAGAACACCGCTGCTGCCTCTTCATCCAAGAAGAAGGCTATAAGGAAAGAGTATGCTAGCTCAGGGATAGTAAGAGCACCAGAGGGTGCTAGGGCAACAATGACTGTTGAGCCCTCCAAGAAGTCTATGCCTAAGAAGGCAGGAGAGAAGAAGAAGTCCAGGAAGAGGATCATTCATGTCATGGGTAGGCCTACCTCAATGTATGAGGACCCAGCAGAGGCTGCTGCTGAAGAAGAGGAGGAAGAGCCAGCTGCTAAGGCTCCTCCTATGAAGAAGAAGAAGCTCATGGCTTATGCTATGCCTAAGGATACATCATCCAAAGGCACCAAGACTGCCCCCAAGAAGGCTGCTGCAAATAAACCCAAGAGGTTCTCCAGAGACATCCCAGCTGCTTCCAAGAACAAGACTTCCACTTTTAGGGAAGCTGAGGATGATGCTATGTCAGCTTTGATGAAGCTAAGACCACACCTTCTAGAGCACAATGCCAGCCACTTGCTAGATGATGACATGAAGAAGAGGAAGGACTCAGGTTTGAGAGAGTGGAGAGCCAATGATCCATATTCACAGAGGAGGAAGACTGCAGTGGACTACATGTTCTATACAAAAGAACAGCAAGACATCTATGAAACAATTTTGCTTGACAAGAGCCCTGCTGTGAGTGATATGAGATATGTGGATTGGAAGTACATCAAGGACAATGAGGATTACTTCCCAAGTGTGCAAGACAACTTTCATTGCATTGGACTTGATGAGTTTGTTGGTAAGGAGTTTACTGCTTGGAACGATGAAATGATCATGCAATTCTACTCCACTGCTCATTTCTATGGAGATGGTAGAATTGTGTGGATGACTGAAGGAGCAAGGTATGAATCCACAGTTGAGGAGTGGGCTGCCATCTTAGGAGTCCCAGAGGTGGAAGATGGTGACATCAATGTCTACAATGAGCCCAAGGCAAGCCACAATGCCATGAAGAACATGTACAATGAGATCCCTGCTGCACATGTGAAGTCTCACAAGCTAGGATCCATTTACTTCCTCCAGGATGGTCTTCGCATGATCAACACTATCCTAAGGCATACCTTGATGCCTAAGTCTGGAGATGAGAAGATGATAAGAGGCTACTCCATCAACATGCTGCTCCATCTAGATCAACATACGAGATTCAGAGTGATGGATCTGATAGTGGAAACTGTGAAGAGGGTTGCTGCTGATCAGAAGCGTTCATGTTGCTATGCACCCTATATCCAGATGCTTATCAACTCCAAGCTGGAGAAGCACATATTTGCACTTGACCGACCACATTTGCCACTATTGCCAGAGCTAGAAGACAACGTTGTGGTGATGGACCCAGATCATCCCACTTTAGCTATAGCACATGCACATGCAGAGGCAGCCAGAGACTCCAGCTATCAGGTGCCAAGGTCTAGGAGTGAGCAGATGGATCTCCTACTTAGCTCTGTGCTCAGCATGAAGAAGGACATCAGCGAGATATTGAAGAACCAGGCGAGCCTCTCGAGGATTGTTGACAACAAATTTCATATTCTCAACAACAAGGTGGATGAGCTCATAGTGACTGTGAATGAGCTCAAGAAGAAAGTTGACGCAATGCCTAGCCCTCACTCTACAGATGATGATGATGAGGAGGATCGTGCACCTCTCAGGCCAAGCACTCAGTTCACTACTCAGGCTAGATCAGCTACAGTGCCAGCTTCAGAGTTGCGACCTTCTTCATCAGCACCTGCTACATCTTCTTCAGCTCCATCAGCTCCTCCAGCACCTCTAGTTGCTACTCCGACTCCGTCCATGACGTCTGCCGAAGTCTTCGCTGATGCCGTTCTCTCGACTCCTTCATCAACCACCGGAGGAGATCAACCCCAGAAGAGCGCTTAGATATATACCTTTGAACTTTTTGGTAACTTGTTGCCAAAGGGGGAGAAGATGTATATAGATCTTTAGGCTTCGAGAGAGAGAGCGTTGGTTTTTATCGCTTCTTCCAAAACATTTGATATCTTTTGGTTTGGTTGTGTTAAACTTTGTTGGTGTTTGATCATACACTTGATGTTTATTGCTACTATTTCCTATCCTTTTGATGCTTATGAAATGATCATTCACCTTTACTTTGTTGTGTTGTGCTATGATATACATTCTTATTATTCTCGCACACCACCAAGTTGTATGTGACATAAAAGAGTGCCCCATGTACCTAATCGATTGTGCATTTGCATTCAAACGCAAATTCAAAATAATGCACAAATTTAGGGGGAGCTCTTGCTTATCACATACTTCTCAAAGCGACGATTATATTCATTGATTATATCGTATGTCGAAGCTTTGATGTATATGTTGTCATCAATTACCAAAAAGGGGGGGATTGAAAGCACATTTGCTCCCTTGGTGGTTTTGGTAATTAGTAACAACATATATATCATTGAACTAATGTTTCCAGTGAGTATATTTCAGGAAAAGTTCAATGATAGGTTGGCAAAAGGATTGTGGAGAAACCCCTAGATGCAAGGAAATGGATTGGCAAAGCTTCAAGCAAGAGGACTCTACATTTTACTTTGTGATAAATCACTTTGAGTACATAGGAAAGCCAATACTATTAAAAGGGGGGTAAGGTACTGTTGGTGAACAAGATGCTCCACGTGCACAAGTGATAGTCACCAAAAACACCCACAAACTCTTCCCCAAAAGTCTGTCCAAGCCATTCATGAAAATCGGTGCCACCAACAATTTCCACTCGGTCCCACCGATTCCTAAAACTCAGACAGACCCATGCCAAACCCTAGCCCTTCGGTGCAACCGATTCTGCATCGGTGCCACCGAGTTCAACTTGCCAACTTTCTGTTACCTCGGTTCCTAAAATCGGTCTTACCGAGTTTTTTGGATCGGCGTCACCGAGTTGTGCAATGTGACCGTTGGTCACCTAATCGGTAGCACCGAGAATTATATATCGGTCTCACCGAGATTCAAAAGTTATTGCCTTTTGGTCACTTCGGTACCACCGAGTTTTATACTTCGGTGTCATCGAGTTGCTCACTTTAGGTGTAACGGTTGGATTTTTGGGGATGCCTATATACACCCCTTCACCACCACCCACTCGAAAGAGAAGCACTCAGAACTATTCCATACTTGCCCCATCCAATTTTCTAAGAGAGAGCCACCTACTCATGTGTTGAGATCAAGCTATTCCATTCCTACCATATGAATCTTGATCTCTAGCCTCCCCAAGTTGCTTTCCACCAAATCAATCTCTTCCACCATAGCCAAATCTGTGAGAGAGTGATTGTGTGTTGAGGAGTCTATCATCTTGAATCACAAGAGCAAGGAGTTCATCGACATTACCGAGCCTATTACCTTTTGGAGGGTGGTGCCTCCTAGATTGGTTAGGTGTCGCTTGGGAGCCTCCTACTTCGTGTTGTGGAGTTGAACCAAGAAGTTTGTACGGGCAAGGAGATCGCCTACTTCGTGAAGATCTACCCATAGTGAGGCTAGTCCTTCGTGGACGGAAGCCGTTATGGAATAGTCAAGGTTGCGACCGTTACCCTCCGTGGGTGGAGCCCTCCATGGACTCTCGCGACCGTTACCCTCCGTGGGTTGAAGACTCCATAAACGTGGACGTACGATAGCACCACCTATCGGAACCACGGGAAAAATCATCGTGTCTTCAAATTGCATTTTATCTTCCTTCCTACCCTCTACTACATATGCTTGTTGTTACTTTTCGCTGCTATACTCTTAGACATGCATGTGTAGGGTGTACTTGACTTGCCATCATTGCTAAAATCTGCCAACACTTAAAATTGGGAAAAGGTAGAATTTTTATTTGGTCAAGTAGTCTAATCACCTCCCTATAGACATACTTTCGATCCTACAGTAGCGTACCGCATGTTCCTACAATGGTATCAGAGCCTCCACTGTGTGGTGATAGATTCGGTGATTTGCATATGAGATATGTAGATCGGTTCAAGGGCAGGCCGATGAGATTGGCCGTGCATGTCAGTGTTGAATGTTGGTTTCGTGATCTTGCTTCCGTGATCGTGATGCAGAGGTCGTGACACGAATTACCCCTACCAGTCGGTTTCCGCCATCGGGGTAGACAGTGGAACGTAAATCCAGATGTAGCACGCGAAGATCAATGAGATTGATCGAACCGGATCAAAGATTGACACCGTGGAAATGTGATTTTCGCAGTGCTGAAATCTGTTGGAGCAGTCACAGTAAAACGGGCATAACTTTTGCATACGAACTCCGTTTTTGCTCCACGACGTGTCAAACTGAACAACACGAAAAGATGCATTTGACCTTCAACTACTTTGCCATTTTTGGCGAAATTTTCGAGGTCAAAATCCTCTTGCAAAATAGAGTTTTGGACGTTTTTATTTTTGGCGGTAGAATGTTTGACTTGTTTTTGCAGGGAATGCTTGTGATTTGGTATAGCCCATGAATGTTGCTTGTAAATTATTAATTCGTAACCTGCATGTCGGGAGTGTGGCAACCGGCTGGAGCCATATGGTTGTCCCATTATTGTATTAATGACCCGCGTGTCAACACGAGATGCCTTGTAATGTAATTTACTCTCATAGCTATTAGTTTGTAATAGCATAGTATTTTATGTAACACTTGGCAGTTGACACCATGTGTGGAGATGGAGATCACCACAAGGGCAGCCATGCATGGAGATGGAGATCGCCATGGGCATGCAACACACGTGGAGATGGAGATCACCATGCGTGAATGAAAGGGGCTATACCATATCAGACATATATAAACTGCATGTGAAAGTTTATCCCTTTTACACGCCCTTCTTTTGCATGATAGATGTTTTAAGTAGGGTGGTCCCTCAAAGAATGTCCAGTAAAATTGCCTCCCCAATTGCTGCACCATCACATGTTAAGTATTTTAGTGGTGGGCCTATAAAATTAGTGTGCTGCTAATTCTCCTTAACGTGGTGTGTTTGTGTCGGACACTTACGAGCGAAGCATTGGTTAACTTGTCATGGCTATCAAAACAGTTTTGGGCCTCGAGGCATAAGAGTTGGCGTGGCATGAGATGTCCCCAACAAACAAGAGTCGTATAAAGATACGATTAGCAAGTGTTGCTTACCGAGTGATCTAGTCTTCTAGCGGTGATGCAAAAGCTCACTAGTTGACATGTGGATCTTGGATCTTCAATCGCTAAGAGTCAGATGGAGGGATGTTGATTTTTGTGTGAGTAATGTTCTTATTAAAATGTTTAATTTGAATTACTCTTTATGAATACATGTCTTAGTGTTTTGCATATTTCTGTTGTAGATCAATGGCACCACCTGCTCAACCCAATTTTTCGTTGAAATCAATCCTAAAAAGGATAAACTGAATGGAAGAAACTTTACCACCTGGTATAGAAATCTGAGAATTGTTCTCAAGCATGATAAAAAGGAACATGTTCTAGAGGAACCCCTTCTAGAGGAACCTGCCAGGAATGCTAATGCCACGGCCAGGAATGCCCACCAGAAACTTGTTGATGAGTCAAACGAGATCAGCTGTCTCATGCTGGCTTCTATGGAGCCCGATCTGCAACAACATTTTGAAAACATTGAGTCTTTCAATATGATCGAGAATCTCAAGAGAATGTTTCAGATGTAGGCAAGGACCGAAAGGTTGAACGTATGGCGATCCTTGATGGATTGTAAGCTGAAAGAGGGTGATCCACTGAGCCCGCATGTGATCAAGATGATCGGATACATGCAAGCTTTGGATCGGTTAGGCTTCCCACTTGGGGACGAATTGTCCACGGATACAATTCTGGCTTCTCTTCCGACTAGCTATGGGGCGTTCATCTCGAACTTCCATATGCGCGGCATGGAAAAGAATCTCACTGAATTGCATGGGATGCTAAAAGTGGCAGAGCAGGATATCAAGAAAGGCATGCATCAATTGTTGATGGTGCAGAACACGGCAAAGTTCAAGAAGAGCTGGTCCAAGAAAAAGACTAAGGCAAATGGCAAGGAGGCGACTCCTACTATCGCCGCCACGCCCAAGTCTGAACCAAACACGGGGACCGTTTGCTTTCACTGCGAGGAAACCGGTCACTGGAAGAGGAACTGCAGCAACTGGCTTGCCCAGATAGGCACGAAGACTGGAAGTGTGACTTCTTCTTTAGGTACACTTGTTGTATATGTTATATACATTTTTCTTGCTGATATTTCTAGTAGCTCTTGGGTATATGATACCGGATCGGTTGTTCACATATGCAATTCGATGCAGGGGCTAAGAAGGACTAGGAATATTGCAAGAGGAGAAGTTGACATACGCGTCGGGAATAAAGCAAGAGTTGCTGCATTAGCCTTCGGCACCATGCAACTTAATTTACCTTCAGGATTTGTAATAGAACTTGATATAATTGTTATTATGTTCCTGCATTAAGTCGAAACATTATTTTGGCCTCATGTTTGATGAGGCAAGGTTATGAATTCAGTATTAAGGACAATGATTGTTCTATTTACTTGAATAAAATGTTTTATAGCTTTGCGCCTGTTGTGAACGGGTTATTTATATTAGATCTTGAAGGTGAATCGGTCTATAACATAAATGTCAAGAGGCATAAGCCTAACGAGATAAATCCGACTTACATCTGGCATTGTCGACTAGGACACATTAGTCAAAAGCGCATGAAGAAGCTCCATGATGATGGAATTCTGACTTCATTTGATTTTGAATTATTTGAGACATGCGAGTCCTGCCTACTCGGCAAGATGACTAAGACTCCTTTTGCAAAGAGTTGTGAGAGGGCGTCTGAGCTATTGGAACTTATACATAGTGATGTATGTGGACCAATGAGCAGGACATCTAGAGGTGGTTTCCAATACTTCGTGACTTTTACCGACGACTTTAGTAGATATGGATATGTCTACTTGATGAGGCACAAGTCAGAAACTTTTGAAAAGTTCAAGGAGTTTCAGAACAAAGTGGAAAATCAACTTGGCAAGACAATCAAGCTTGTACGATCTGATCGTGGCGGTTAGTATATGAGCCAGGAGTTTGATGATCATCTGAAGAGCCGTGAAATAGTTCCACAACTCACTCCTCCAGGTACGCCACGGAGAAATGGTGTGTCAGAACGGAGGAATTAGACTCTGTTAGACATGGTCTGATCCATGACGAGTCAGTTGGATTTACCCTTGTCATTTTGGGGATACGCTCTAGAAACCGTAGCTTTCACAGTAAACAGGATACCATCAAAGTCCGTAGATAAGACACCATATGAGATATGGACAACAAAGAGTCATAGCTTGTCTTTTCTAAAGATTTGGCGTTGTGAAGCATATGTCAAGCAACTCCAGTCGGACAAGCTCACACCCAAGTCGGACAAGTGCATATTCATGGGATATCCGAGGGAAACCTTGGAATATTACTTCTACAACCGCGAAGAGGGCAAAGTGTTTGTCGCTCGACATGGAGTTTTCCTTGAGAAAGAGTTTCTCAATCAAAAGGCTAGTGGGAGGACAGTCCGACTCGAAGAAATTCGAGAGCCACACGGGGACGTTTCGACAGGTGATTCAATCACGCCGGAGTTAGTCAAGGAACCCGTAGTGGAATGGGCGCCAGCTCCACGTAGGTCGGAAAGGTTGCGCAATATGCACGACTGCAATGTGTTGTTCTTGGAGAATAACAAACCGACCACGTATGCGGAAGCAATGGCGAGCCCTGATTCCAAGTTATGGCTTGAGGCCATGAGATCAGAATTAAAGTCCATGGATGACAATCAAGTTTGGAACTTGGTTGATCCGCCAGATGGCGTTCAAGCCATTGAGTGCAAATGGATCTTTAAGAAGAAAACTGATATGGATGGAAATGTTACAGTCCATAAGGCTCGAGTTGTCGCTAAAGGTTATCGACAAGTTCAAGGAGTTGACTACGGTGAGACTTATTCACCGGCAGCGATGCCTAAATCAATTCAGATGATTCTTGCTATAGCTGCATATTTCGACTATGAGATATGGCAGATGGATGTCAAAACGGCTTTCCTTAATGGAAATTTAACTGAGGACGTGTATATGACACAGCCCGAGGGTTTTGTCGATCCAAAGAATGCTGGCATGGTATGCAAGCTTCAGAGATCCATTTATGGATTGAGGCAAGCATCTCGGAATTGGAACATTCGTTTCAATGAAGCGGTCAAAGAGTTTGGCTTCATCAAGAACGACTATGATCATTGTGTATTCAAGAAGGTCAGTGGGAGCTCAGATGCATTTCTGATCCTGTATGTGGATGACATATTCACTACTACAGAATGGTCCAAAGACGACACATCAATCAGAGACCCTTCGACGATACTGTGTGCGATCCACTAATCGCAAACGGTATTGTTCAATCTCCGTCGCAAATGGCACGAACTGTGTGCGATGGTGGATCCATCAAATACGATTCAGTAAATAGTTACGTGTGTGATCCACGGCAGCCAATTTATTCTTATGAATTGTTTGGGATTAGCTAAGATAACAGAAACAGTTAAGAAACTTCGTACATGTGTGAAGTACGGCACACAGTTCACTCGGATAAACTATTTGCGATGATCCATCATAACACAAACGGGTTAGCGTAAGAAGGTGTGTGTGATACGCAGCAATCGGTTCATTCATCAGAATTGTGTGGGAAGACCAATAATAATCGAAACGATTCATCCGCACAAGTTGTGTGTGTTGTGGGCAGACGGTTGTTGCCAAAAAATTGTCAGCAATTGATGAAAACATTACCGACGGTACTTACGGAAGTGCCATTTGCCCGTATTAATATCGCAGACATTTTATTATTATTACCAGTCTGACTGCGCGTCACCTCTTCTTCCTCTCTCACGTCTTGTCACCGCGTTTTCGCCTGAGGATTCCAGTGCACGCTTCGGCACCGCACCGACGTTTCTTTTGGCCACGTTCCCGCGCGGAACCGTGCATGTTCCCGCGCAAGCTTCCCCATTGGTTTCCCGCCTGAAGCGAATGAGCATAAGAGCCTGCGCGCGTCACACACGGAAGCACACCTAGTGCATCCTAGCCCATCTACGAAGCATGCCAAGCCGACCAAGCGCCGCCTCTGCCATCAACCTCCTCGACGACGAAAACGATCCGGTGCAGGCGCAACGTCCTGTCGAGGCTGATGGCGTGTCCAGCGACACGCCGGACAACGCTGTGCTGCGCGTCATCGCAAGGGTTGAGCAGACCCTTGGCGCTGGGCGCGACAGCGCTGCCGAGCAACATAGCCGCCTCACCGCTGAGAGGCTGCAGCACGCTGCACAATAAGATCATCGGTGGTGCTCCGTAGAGCAAAACATGCGTGTCCGCGTCGAGAGGGCAAGGCGCGCCGCACAGCAAGACCGATGGAGGGCTGCAGAGCGAGAGGCGCGGCGCGCGGCAGAGCAAGAGCGGTTCCATCCCCGCTTGCCTGCTATCGCACCTGACATGACGTTGCAGTGGTGTCCAAGGCACATGAGTAGCCCTATTTCTCGTCAGGAATGGGCAGTGGCCGTCTGCGCCGTACTTGCACAGAGCCCGGCCGCACCGTCCTTGCACCAGACGCCGTTCGCCTTGTCCGCGGCCCCCTCGATGCTAACGGGCTCGTCGGCAGGCTCGAGCGCCTCCTTGGCCCAAGTGTCCAGCGGGGAGCAGTAGAAGAAAATGGCCGTCGCATCCTCGAGATGGTAATCTCTGACGAAATAGCCAGCTTGGAGCTCGAGATCGCGCTACAGCTGTACCGCGAGCATGTAAACCGCATGGATGAACGCCTGACCAAGTTCAGGCACAACCAAGAGCTTCCGTAGGTTAGGTTGTAGTCATGGACGCATTTTATTTTGTTGAATCCTTTAGATGTCGATCCCAATGTTTGGACAACAATCACAATATTGATATGTTTCGATGTATGAATGATTTATGTTCTATTTTTATGTTTCAATATGTGTAAAAGGCTAACAGTTAGAGTCAGAAAATCAGTATGAAAACAGATAGAAATGTGAAACTAATAATATATATTAATTGTTGAATTGCTCATTGAAGACACGATACATATACATCATATATCATCACATATACGTGATAATAGTCCTTAACTAATACGTACAATGAATAAAAACTAAACTAATAATAACCCATCCTAGAGTGGGGTGCAGTAAAATGGCAGCCTCTCACCAGCAGCTCCCTGGTGCGCGGTGGCTTCCCAACGCGGAGGGAGTTCGCCGCCTCCTCCGCCTCGCAGCACTCGACGTGCCGATCAGCCTCTTGCTGGCGGAGGCGCGCGACCATGCAGGACAGTTCAGTGGGCGCCCACTGGAGCTCTTTGGCGGTGGCACGATCGAGCTTATCGTCCCACGCCCACGCAGTGATGAGGCGCCTAGCGCCTCTGGCTTTCCTTGCGTGGTACCGGCCGTCTTCGTACACCTTCACCGCTCGTCGACTCGCCCGCTGCCAAAGCTCTAGCTCCTCCTTTTCCCTTGCGGCACTAAGGGCATTCCAGGCCGCGAGGTTCTTGGCGTGCTCCTCAGCCCGTTCCTTCTTGAACGCCACCTGCCTGGCTCTCTCAGCCGGCGGCAGCGCCTTCCACAAAGCCAGATCATACTGGCCCCAAATCCAATCTTCAGTTGGGGGGTCTGGCGTGACCTTGTCTGGGGGCACGAAGGGATCCTCCTCGTCGCTGCATTTCTCCATGTCCTCGCGGGGTGGCGCCTCCTCCTTTGCTTGTGCACAGACTGGCCGCACCATGGCAGAGTTTTGTGCGAGGGGTGGGATAGAGAAACGAGAGAATGTAGGCGGGATGACGTCTCGAGGGGCAGCATTTATAGGCGGCTAGAATCTTGATTGACGCCAGCAGTGATTGCACACGATTTCATACTCAACAACCGTGTGTGAATTAACATCACCGATGGTTCCCAATGCATGACCGCATGTGATCAATAGACCGCGAAAATTGGTGTCCAAAACTCGAAACGCGAAACAGGGTGCCAATCATGTGGGACCCGTTTGTTTTGCCAAATATTTACATTTTCTATCCAAATGTAATGCATGCCTGCCATTTGTGTTACGGAAGCAAGTCCGAGAGCAGTAACCACGACATCTTGGCCCCTTGGCGGGAAATCATGCATATTTTCATGTACTTCAGAATTCAGAGATTTTTTTATCATTATTTTTGAATTTAGAACCTAGATTCTTAATGCTTTTGTGTCCAAACCGTCACTCAAGATGTTTGGAACTCCTTCAAATTTATTGCACGTTGCATATATATGTAAGCAAGTAGTACATAAATATGATTTTCGAGCGGTTTTTGCTTCATCTAGCTTGTTCATGTGTTTCAGTTTTGAAATACGGCCATTAAATTTCTATAAACTAACTTAATGTATAAAATTGCCAATAGAACGCCATTTAAAAAAAATAGGATGCCGGTCGTATTCGTGCATTGTATCGATGAAAAAAAACTAGGTCGAATGAGACAGTGACTGGCAGTTTGTCATCACACATGCCCCCATGTTCCCACTCGGAACCACGCGCCTTCGTGTGATGCTCCGTTTTGTGAGAGGCTTGTGTCTAAAGCTAGGGATTTCTTAGGCGAGTATTGGAGTCCCATCTCCGCCCCAATCACCGCCCTCCCATCCCCGTCCCCGTCTACGTACCCGTGCGCGGGGATAAAAAGTTTCCCATCCATGTCCCCACTGAGTTCTTTATCACCGTGGGGAAACTCACACATTCATTTAAGAACAACCTTCGCGTATTTCAGTACAAAAAATAGTATTTCAACGCAATAAACAATATGTTGTGGCTAGGTTTGGGATTTCTTAGGGAATTTTGGGCCAAAGGGGTGGGATGTGTGTAAATTTGGGTGACCGAGGCCCCAAAATACGTGGGGTCTACTAATTTCAGAGCCCACATGTAAGCACTTCAATTCATGTGTAAGGCGGATAATGCTATCCCATCCTCATCCCCGTCCTGCATGCTCGGTACGTAAGGTATTTGACCCACCAACTTCCAGATGGGCATTCAAGCTCGCACCCGTGCCCTAATAGAGTAATTACCCATGGGGACGCGGGTAAAAGTTAACCATGCATGCATTACCAGCTTTGACATGTGTCAAAGCTTATCTCGAACAAGCCGTTACTTTGATCACAACATCTTGGCCCCATGTCGGGAAATCATGCATATTTTCATGTACTTCAGCGCATTTTTCAACTTTTGACTTTAAAAACCTAGATTCCCAATGCTTTTGTGTCAAAACCGAACTCAAGATGTTTGGAACTACTTCAAATTTATTGCATGTGGTATATATACGAAAGCAAGTAGTACATAAATATGATTTTCCAGCCGTTCTTGCTTTATCTTGCTTATTCATCTATTTCAGTTTTGAACAATGGCCATTAAATTTCTGGAAACTAACTTCATGTATAAAAATGCCAATTGAATGCCGTATTTTTTCAGACTTTAGGATGACGGTCGTATTCGTACATTGCATCGATGAAAAAAAAACTAGGCCAAATGAGGCAGCGATCCATTTCGTCATCACACAATACCCCATGTCCCCTCTCGGAACTATATATACGAGCCTGCGCGTGGTGCTCTGGTTTGTGAGAGGCATGTGTCAAAGCTTATCTCGAACAAGCTGTCACTTTGACCACGACATCTTGGCCCCATGTCGGGAAATCATGCCGATTTTCATGTACTTCATAGCATTTTTATTTATTTTTTGAATTTAAAAACCTAGATTATTCTCAATGCTTGTGTCCAAACCGTTACTCAAGATGTCTGGAACTCCTTCAAATTTATTGCACGTGGCATATAGACGGAAGCACTAGTACATATAGAAAAATGATTTTTTCCTACAGTTTTTGCTTCATCTTGAACATGTCCATGTGTTTTAGTTTTGAATTATGGCCACTAGATATGTAGAAACTAACTTCATGTACAGAAATGCTCATTGAACCCCAAAAATGTCCAAATTTCAGGTTGCCGGACGTATTCGTGCATTGTAACGAATTCAAAAAAGCTAGGCCAAATGAGACAACGACTAGCGGCTCGTCATCAAACAAGGCTCATGTCCCCTCTCGGAACCGCGACCCTTCGTGTGATGCTACGTTTTGTGAGAGGCATATCTCAAAGCTTATCTCGAACAAGCCGTTACTTTGACCACGACATCTTGGCCCCATGTCAGGAAATCATGCAGATTATTATCATGTACTTCAGAGCATTTTTTCATTTTTTGAATTTTAAAACCTAGATTCGCAATGCGTGCACGTGTGTCCAAACCGTTACCCAAGATGTTTGGAACTCCTTAAAATTTATTGCAAGCGGCATATATTGGGAAGCAAGTAGTACATAAATATGATTTTTCCAGCAGTTTTTGCTTCATCTTGCATGTTCGTGTGTTAGAATTTTGAATTATGGCCGTAAAATTTGTACAAACTAACTTAATGTATAAAAATGCCAATTTTACCCAGAATATTTCCTAATTTTAGGATGTCGTTAGTGGATTTTGACGGTAGGGATCTTTTTCTTACAAATAAAACAATATCCGTTACCGCTGCACCCAAAAATAGTTTTACAATTCGATACAAAAAGTGAACCGCGTACACACGGTTCCATACGGAAACCGTTTGCGATGAAAATTCATGGATCTATTTATGTCTTACGAGGGAAGCTTTGTCGGCTTCGTCTAGCTTGGATTCTATTCACCCTCGACCCCCATTCCCCAACAAACCCTCTGTGCAAAGAATGACACCGTGGGAACGCTTCGTAAGGGTGCATACGACCGCCCCCTCGGCCCCGAGCGCTCCCGCCTCAGTCGAGAACGCGCCTGCCTCAGCCGAGAGGGCAGCCGCATCCGCCTTAAGCGCGGCCGCATATGCCGAAAGGGCCTCTACGGCGGCCGACAGGGCTTCTGCTGCGGCTGAAAGGGCGTCTGTAGCCGCGGAGATGGCAACTGCAGCTGCTACGACGGCGGCTGGAAACGCCAAGAGCGCTCGAGCAGCATGCCATGCCACGGAGGCCGCCCTGGCCCGGGTCGAGGCCATCTAGGCCTATATCATCGAGAACGCCCATGCGAAGATACTCCAAGCTTCGCCGGAATCCAGCATGCACCACACGTCCGAAGAGGCGGCTGCTACGGATGCCGAGATGAATGCCGATGATGCGGCGGCAGAGGCCATGGAGCCCCTTCCGCACGAGATCTCCGAGCGAGAGTTGGAGATGCGGGAGCCGTCCGAGAGCGCCAACTGCTGGGAGGAGTTGCGCGTGGCTTAGGAGGAGGTCGAGAAGCGCATGCCCATCGAGGAATCGACGATGGAGTACCAACGCGAGCAATGGCTGCGCCACTACTAAGAGTACTACGAAGATGAGGGCGACACCGATGACAAGGACAACGCCGAGGATGAGCACTTCGCCGCGGTTGAAGTCAGCATGGGGGACGCGGAGTCCAGCATGGGCGGAATGTTGCCCGGACAAGTCGTCGACATCTCAACGAACAGCGGCGAGGCATAGGGCGGGTGCTCGTTGGCATAGTTGTTAAAATTTTGCATAGTACTAATAGCCTTTGTTTAGAGAGCCAGTCTTTTGTAAGAGCTATGTCTAGTTCAAGCAGCTTGATTATTTAGTGAACTTGCTCAGTTTAGTAACTGTGATCTATGTGTGTCCGCTATTTTGTATACCCAAGTTAGCAGTTGATGTTACATTATGCAATGACGTGGATGTGCACTATAACCAGGGAATACGTGGGGATGGGCGAATTTTTGTATGTTCTGTATCATCGCAGACGATAAGAGATGAAAGACCGTGTCTGATGAACCTTTACGCGCCAAGATTCCCTGCAACGAGCGAAAAATTTTGACGGTCATTTCGCCGACCGTCGAAATATCTTCCTCCCACCTCCGCCCCGCCAAAGGGCCACACTTCCCCTGCAACCCCTTCACACCCCCCCACGCGCCGCCGCCCACATCTTTCCCTCTAGAATCCGACCACCGTGGACACGCCATGGTCTCCTCGAGTGACCCCTCAAGCGGTATCTCCGACGACGACGAATCTCTCACCAGCCAGGTATTCGTCTCTCTTCTCTCTGGCTCAACTAGGCTTAGGGTTTTGTTTTGGAATTGGGGATTTTAAAGCGGCAGGTCCATTGGCGCCATTTCTTTCTCTTGTAGCTCCCTAGGACAATCACTTCCAACGAATGGAGAGGGGTAGCTGAAGACCTGCCTGTTCATGGTCAACATCAATTTCAATCCCTAAAGTTGCGAGCTTTTGAATCTGGGTACAGTGGGTGGAAGTTTCTGCGACGTGCAAAGAAGGTAAGCCTAACTCTCGTTGTTAGAAATCATTTGTTATATTAGGTGTGATTCAGACTTCCCGTGTGCTATTTGATTCTGGATGTGATTAAGACACTGTCATAGTTTTATCCTGAAGGCATATTGACAGCAAGAAAACTATATGCGACATGAGTTATCATTGCATGATAATTTACTGCAAGATAGTACACATGAAGCACTTCATTTCATTCAGCACGAGCAAGGTCTAATTATGCATAGAAACAAGGCTAGCATCAACACCACATGGCAATCTTAAATAAACAGATTCTCAGACTTAGTGAAAAAAACATGGTGCAAGACAGTAGTTTTTAACAGAATGGAATGTTTGACACCAGAATGTACATAGCTGTTGGATTTCGGGCTCCGCAAAACCCTCAAGGTTCGAACACAGGGGCATGTGCGAAGCTTCCCTGCAGCCTCGCCCTACTTAGCTTGCTACACAATGGTGACTACGGCGAACTCGCACGATGGCGAGGAAGAAGATGAACACGGTGGTTTACCCAGGTTCGGGCCGCTGCGAAGCGTAATACCCTACTCCTGCTTTGGTGGATTGTCTCTCGGGGAGGTGTGGTGGATGAACTAGTACAGTGGTTTCGAGCCTCACGAGGGCGCTCGAGTGGTGTTCTTGGCTCTCGGCCTTGTCTTGTGTCGGTGTGTTCGTCCCTCCTCCTCTACGGTGCGGCCTAGCCTCTATATATAGCAGTGGCCCGGGTCCTCTTCCCTTATCAGAATGGTGGGAAGGGATCCCCCAATGGCCAAATTTGAAGGGGGACAGGAGTACATCTCCGCCCTGTCCAAAGGTGGTCTTCGCCTGCAAAGTAGCTGTCGATGATGCGGAGGTGGGCTCGGCGATGACATCCGTCCTGCGGGGCTCATGGTCGTGGTCTCGTTGCACCAGAATGGAAACCTTTGGGGGATGCTTTGGGAACCCGCGTACGCCCTTGCTCCCTTTGCACCAAAGGGGAAATTGCTCCGCCTGGCGCGCTGGCGCCCGCCTGTCCTTCCTTGCGTCATCTTTGACTCCTGAGGCCTGGTCCTGCATAGAGATCTCCGCCGCTCCGGAGGGGGCCTAAGGAGGCCCACTCCTTGCTGGTCTTGGTGCCGCCTCCCTCGCGAGGCTAGGGCCCCTGCGAGGGCCATGTCTTGAGTTAAGCCGTGCCGGGCCGTGTTTGGCTGACAAGGTGGGCCATGCCCTGGGCCGCAGGCAGGCAGGTCTGGGTACCCCCATTCCCAGAACGCCGACAGTAGCCCCCGGGCCCAAGGCACACTCGAACCGGCTTCCGGGCGAAGCCTTGAGGACGGCCTGAAGCGCCGCAGGCCCCAAACGCCTGCGGGCCAGGCCTTACATGCGTCGAACGCCTGGGCGGCGACGCCACCGCTCCCCGAAGGCATCAGAAACTGCCCTAAGTCAAACTGACGCGACGCCCACGTGCAGCGCCGTCCATCATTGGCCTTCCTTGAATGCTGCTGTTCCCTCGACCTTCTCTCCTTGGGCCACGCGGATGTGACCCTTCGGAGGCTGCACGCCTCCCGGGATGCAAGGGGGCGCTGGTTGGCCCTTGGTCGTACATAAGCAGGCGAGGGCGAGAAAGCCCTCAACACATCTTCGTCTTCTTCAACTCCCACTTCCAAGCCGCTACTCTCCCAGTCATGGCTTCAGTGAGGAAGTTCTCCGCTGCCGAGAAGGGGAAGGCCTCCGAGGAGAGCCCTGCCTCACCGCCGCCCAGGAGGGGCCACGGTCGTCCCCGAAAGCATGCCACGACGCCGGCGGTGGTTCCCCGTGGGCGCGGTCGTGCTCCAACGCGGCCCGGGGTTGCCATCGGCGGCCGTGGTGGGGCTCGGTCCAGCGCGGGCAGCCGCAGTAGTCGAAGAGGTGGCGCCCGCGGTGGGAGGGCGGCGGTGGCAACCCGGCAGCCATGCCCGCGGATCCATATGGCCGACACGGCCCAGGAGTTCGTGTTGTGGGCGGAGAGGCCGGAGGCCGCCTGGTTTCAACTTCCGCGCTTCTTCGCGGGGGCGCTGCCGGCCGGGGGGCCTGACAGCCTATGGCTGCAGGCCGACGGCTGCTGCAGCGCGGCATCGTGGGTGGAGGTCGAGGTCACCTCCGGGGGTTACGTGTACCTGAACTGCGGGTGGCAGACGTTTGCCCGCGCCCGTGGCCTGGTGGGGAGGCGCACCCTTTACTTCAAGTTCGACGGGGTGGCGACGCTCTTCGTCAAGATCTTCGGGGGAGAGGGCGAGCGCCTGGGGTGCTACCCAGAAGACGTCGGCCGCGACGATCTTGGAGATGAGCTTGCCCTTCGTGACGGGCGCCGCGCCTCCAGCAGCAGCGACACCCCATCCGAGGGGAGCTCAAGCGACAGCAGCGGCAACAGCTACGACGAGCCACCGCGCCGGCGCGCCCGGACCTCGGGGAGTAGCCAGCCGCCGCCGCGTCGCTCCTTCGCTCCAGGAGCGTCCGTGCCGGCTCTCCTTCATGGGCCCATGAAGGAGAAGAGGGACACCGACTGAGCACTGGTGCGCCGCTGCCGAGGCTCCTGGAGCGGCAGCCCCCGTGGGGGCTTTTTCACTTTCTTTCTCGTCCTCTTTTCTTGCTCCTGCAATCAAAGAACCAAGGGAGGCCCATGTGGGCATGTAAAGAATTTGGGCGCTTGCCTCTTTTTATCAGCGCTTCTGTCACGTGCCCTGGCCTTTGCGTTTTTGTTAGTTGAGACAGCCTTCCGGTTGTGATTAGGGTACTTAGCTTGACATGCTCGCTGTAGGCTCCAGGGTCGGGGAGGCTGTTGGGGAACGTAGTAATAATTCGAAAAATTTCCTACATGTCACCAAGATCAATCTAGGAGATGCTAGCAATGAGAGAGAGGGAGTGCATCTTCATACCCTTGAAGATCGCTAAGCGGAAGCGTTGCAAAGAACGCGGTTGATGGAGTCGTACTCGCGGCGATTCAAATCGCGGAAGATCCGATCCAAGCGCCGAACGGACGGCGCCTCCGCGTTCAACACACGTACAGCCCGGGGACGTCTCCTCCTTCTTGATCCATTAAGGAGAGAGGAGAAGTTGAGGGAGAGCTCTGGCAGCACGACGGCGTGGTGGCGGTGGAGCTCGTGGTTCTCTGGCAGAGCTTCGCTAAGCACTACGGAGGAGGAGGAGGTGTAGGAGTGGGGAGGGCTGCGCCAGAGGCAAGGGGTGCAGCTCCCATGCGCCTCCCCACTATATATAGGGGTGGAGGGGGCTGGTTTCTTGCCCTCCAAGTCCATTGGGGCGTTGGCAAAGGTGGGAGGAAAGAAATCCCATCCTTTCCCTTCCCCACCGATTGTTATCCCCCCTTTTTAGGGATCTTGATCTTATCCCTTCGGGATATGATCTTATTCCTTCTAAGGGGGGATCTTGGTGCGCCTTGACCAGGGGTGTGGGGCCTTGCCCCCACTACCCACGTTCATGTGGGTCCCCCATGCAGGTGGGCCCCACTCCGGAACCTTCTAGAACCTTCCCGGTACAATACCGAAAAACCCCGAACATTTTCCGGTGGCCAAAATAGGACTTCCCATATATAAATCTTTACCTCCGGACCATTCCGGAACTCCTCGTGACGTCCGGGATCTCATCCGGGACTCCGAACAACTTTCGGTAACCACATACAATTCCCATTACAACTCTAGCGTCACCGAACCTTAAGTGTGTAGACCCTACGGGTTCGGGAACCATGCAGACATGACCGAGACACCTCTCCGGCCAATAACCAATAGCGGGATCTAGATACCCATATTGGCTCCCACATGTTCCACGATGATCTCATCGGATGAACCCCGATGTCGGGGATTCAATTAATCCCGTATACAATTCCCTATGTCCATCGGTATGTTACTTGCCCGAGATTCGATCGTCGGTATCCCTATACCTTGTTCAATCTCGTTACCGGCAAGTCTCTTTACTCGCTCCGTAACACATGATCCCGTGACTAACTCCTTAGTCACATTGAGCTCATTATGATGATGTATTACCGAGTGGGCCCAGAGATACCTCTCTGTCACACGGAGTGACAAATCCCAGTCTCGATTCGTGCCAACCCAACAGACACTTTCGGAGATACCTGTAGTGCACCTTTATAGCACCCAGTTACGTTGTGACGTTTGATACACCCAAAGCATTCCTACGGTATCTGGGAGTTGCACAATCTCATGGTCTAAGGAAATGATACTTGACATTAGAAAAGCTCTAGCAGACGAACTAAACGATCTTGTGCTATGCTTAGGATTGGGTCTTGTCCATCACATCATTCTCCTAATGATGTGATCCCGTTATCAACGACATCCAATGTCCATGGTCAGGAAACCATGACCATCTATTGATCAACGAGCTAGTCAACTAGAGGCTCACTAGGGACATGGTGTGGTCTATGTATTCACACATGTATTACGGTTTCCGGTTAATACAATTATAGCATGAACAATAGACAATTATCATGAACAAGGAAATATAATAATAACCATTTTATTATTGCCTCTAGGGCATATTTCCAACAGTCTCCCACTTGCACTAGAGTCAATAATCTAGTTACATTGTGATGAATCGAACACCCATAGAGTTCTGGTGCTGATCATGTTTCGCTCGTGGAAGAGGTTTAGTCAACGGATCTGCGACATTCAGATCCGTATGTACTTTACAAATATCTATATCTCCATCCTGAATGTAACCACGAATGGAGTTGAAGCGGCGCTTGATGTGCTTGGTCTTCTTGTGAAACCTGGGCTCCTTGGCAATGGCAATAGCTCCACTGTGGTCACAGAAGAGAGTCATCGGGCCTGACGCATTGGGAATCACTCCTAGGTCGGTGATGAACTCCTTCATCCAGACTCCTTCCTGCGCTGCTTCCGAAGCAGCTATGTACTCCACTTCACATGTAGATGCCGCCACGACGCTTTGCTTGCAACTGCACCAGCTGACTGCCCCACCATTCAAAATATACACGTATCCGGTTTGTGACTTGGAGTCATCCGGATTTGTGTCGAAGGTAGCATCGAAGTAACCCTTTACGACGAGCTCTTCGGCACCTCCACAAACGAGAAACATATCCTTAGTTCTTTTCAGGTACTTAAGGATATTCTTGACCGATGTCCATTGTTCCATTCCGGGATCACTTTGGTACCACCTTACCAAACTTATGGCAAGGTTCACATCAGGTCTGGTACACAGCATGGCATACATAATAGAGCCTATGGCTGAGGCATAGGGGATGACACTCATCTTTTCTCTATCTTCTGCCAAAGTCGGGCATTGAGCTGTGCTCAATCTCACACCTTGCAATACAGGCAAGAACCCCTTCTTGGACTGATCCATATTGAACTTCTTCAATATCTTGTCAAGGTATGTGCTTTGTGAAAGACCAATGAGGCGTCTCAATCTATCTCTATAGATCTTGATGCCCAATATGTAAGCAGCTTCTCCAAGGTCCTTCATTGAAAAACACTTATTCAAGTAGGCCTTTATGCTTTCCAAAAGTTCTATATCATTTCCCATCAACAATATGTCATCCACATATAAATTGAGAAATGCTACAGAGCTCCCACCCACTTTCTTGTAAATACAGGCTTCTCCATAAGTCTGTATAAACCCAAACGCTTTGATCACCTCATCAAAGCGAATGTTCCAACTCCGAGATGCTTGCACCAGCCCATAGATGGAGCGCTGGAGCTTGCATACCTTGTCAGCATTCTTAGGATCGACAAAACCTTCCGGCTGCATCATATACAATTCTTCCTTAAGGAAACCGTTAAGGAATGCCGTTTTGACGTCCATTTGCCAGATCTCATAATCATAAAATGCGGCAACTGCTAACATGATTCGAACGGACTTCAGCATCGCTACGGGTGAGAAAGTCTCATCGTAGTCAACTCCTTGAACTTGTCGATAACCCTTAGCAACAAGCCGAGCCTTATAGACGGTCACATTACCATCCGCGTCAGTCTTCTTCTTAAAGATCCATTTATTTTCTATGGCTTGCCGATCATCGGGCAAGTCCACCAAAGTCCGTACTTTGTTCTCATACATGGATCCTATCTCGGATTTCATGGCTTCAAGCCATTTGTTGGAATCCGGGCCCGCCATGGCTTCTTCATAGTTCGAAGGTTCACCGTTGTCTAACAACATGATTTTCAGGACAGGGTTGCCGTACCACTCTGGTGTGGAACGTGTCCTCGTGGACCTACGAAGTTCAGTAGTAACTTGATCCGAAGTTTCATGATCATCATCATTAACTTCCTCTCTAGTCGGTGCAGGCACCACAGAAACATTTTCCTGCGCTGCGCTACTCTCCGGTTCGAGAGGGGGTACAATTACGTCATCAAGTTCTACTTTCCTCCCACTTACTTCTTTCGAGAGAAACTCTTTCTCTAGAAAGGATCCATTCTTGGCAACAAAGATATTGCCTTCGGATCTGAGGTAGAAGGTATACCCAATAGTTTCCTTAGGGTATCCTATGAAGACGCACTTTTCCGATTTGGGTTTGAGCTTTTCAGGTTGAAGTTTCTTGACATAAGCATCGCATCCCCAAACTTTCAGAAACGACAGCTTAGGTTTCTTCCCAAACCATAATTCATACGGTGTCATCTCAACGGATTTAGACAGTGCCCTATTTAAAGTGAATGCGGCAGTCTCTAATGCATATCCCCAAAATGATAGCGGTAAATCCGTAAGAGACATCATAGATCGCACCATATCCAATAGAGTGCGATTATGACGTTCGGACACACCATTACGCTGAGGTGTGCCAGGCGACGTGAGTTGTGAAACAATTCCACACTTCCTTAAGTGCGTGCCAAACTCGTGACTCAAATATTCTCCTGCACGATAAGATCGTAAGAACTTTATTTTCTTGTCACGTTGATTCTCTTCCTCACTCTGAAATTCCTTGAACTTTTCAAAGGTCTCAGACTTGTGTTTCATTAAGTAGACATACCCATATCTGCTTAAGTCATCAGTGAGGGTGAGAACATAACGATAGCCACCGCGAGCCTCAACGCTCATTTGACCGCATACATCGGTATGTATTATTTCCAACAAGTTGGTTGCTCGCTCCATTGTTCCGGAGAACAGAGTCTTAGTCATCTTTCCCATGAGGCATGGTTCGCACGTGTCAAATGATTCATAATCAAGAGACTCCAAAAGTCCATCTGCATGGAGTTTCTTCATGCGTTTGACACCAATATGAGCAAGACGACAGTGCCACAAGTATGTGGGACTATCATTATCAACCTTACATCATTTGGTATTCACACTATGAATATGTGTAACATCACATTCGAGATTCAATAAAAATAAACCATTGACCAGCGGGGCATGACCATAAAACATATCTCTCATATAAATAGAACAACCATTATTCTCGGATTTAAATGAGTAGCCATCTCGGATAAAACGAGATCCAGATACAATGTTCATGCTCAAAGTTGGTACTAAATAACAATTATTGAGGTTTAAAACTAAGCCCGAAGGTAGATGTAGAGGTAGCGTGCCGACGGCGATCACATCGACCTTGGAACCATTCCCGACGCGCATCGTCACCTCGTCCTTCGCCAGTCTCCGCTTATTCCGTAGCTCCTGTTTTGAGTTACAAATGTGAGCAACCGCACCGGTATCAAATACCCAGGAGCTACTACGAGCGCTGGTAAGGTACACATCAATAACTTGTATATCATATATACCTTTGACGTTGCCGGCCTTCTTATCCGCTAAGTACTTGGGGCAGTTCCGCTTCCAGTGACCGGTTCCCTTGCAATAAAAGCACTCAGTCTCAGGCTTGGGTCCATTCTTGGGCTTCTTCCCGGCAACCAATTTACCGGGCGCGGCAACTGCTTTGCCGTCCTTCTTGAAGTTCTTCTTACCCTTGCCTTTCTTGAAACTGGTGGTCTTATTCACCATCAACACTTGATGTTCCTTTTTGATCTCCACCTCCGCTGATTTCAGCATCGAATATAACTCAGGAATGGACTTCTCCATCCCTTGCATATTGAAGTTCATCACAAAGCTCTTGTAGCTAGGTGGAAGCGACTGGAGGATTCTGTCAATAACCGAGTCATCCGGAAGATTAACTCCCAGCTGAGACAAGCGGTTGTGCAACCCAGACATTTTGAGTACGTGCTCGCTGACAGAACTATTTTCCTCCATCTTACAACTGAAGAACTTGTCGGAGACTGCATATCTCTCGACCCGGGCATGAGCTTGGAAAACCATTCTCAGCTCTTGGAACATCTCATATGCTCCGTGTTGCTCAAAACGCTTTTGGAGCCCCGGTTCTAAGCTGTAAAGCATGCCGCACTGAACCAGGGAGTAATCATCACTACGCGACTGCCAGGCGTTCATAACGTCTTGAGTTGCTGGGAAAATGGGTGCGTCACCTAGCGGTGCATCAAGGACATATGCTTTCTTGGAAGCTATGAGGATGATCCTCAAGTTACGGACCCAGTCCGTATAGTTGCTTCCATCGTCTTTCAGCTTGGTTTTCTCTAGGAACGCGTTGAAGTTGAGGGCAACATTAGCGTGGGCCATTGGATCTACAAGATAGATTGTAAAGACAATTTTAGATTAAGTTCATGATAATTAAGTTCATCTAATCAAATTATTTAATGAACTCCCACTCAGATAGACATCCCTCTAGTCATCTAAGTGATACATGATCCATATCGACTAGGCCGTGTCCGATCATCACGTGAGACGGACTAGTCATCAATGGTGAACATCTCCATGTTGATCGCATCTGCTATACGACTCATGTTCGACCTTTCGGTCTCTCATGTTCCGAGGCCATGTCTGTACATGCTAGGCTCGTCAAGTCAACCTAAGTGTTTCGCGTGTGTAAATCTGGCTTACACCCGTTGTATGCGAACGTTAGAATCTATCACACCCGATCATCACGTGGTGCTTCGAAACAACGATCCTTCGCAACGGTGCACACTTAGGGGGAACACATTTCTTGAAATTTTGGTGAGGGATCATCTTATTTATGTTACCGTCGTTCTAAGCAAATAAGATGTAAAAACATGATAAACATCACATGCAAATCATAAAGTGACCTGATATGGCCAATATCATCTTGCGCCTTTGATCTCCATCTTCGGGGCGCGGCATTATCACCATCGTCACTGGCACGACACCATGATCTCCATCATCATGATCTCCATCATTGTGTCTTCATGAAGTTGTCTCGCCAACTATTACTTCTACTACTATGGCTAATGGTTAGCAATAAAGTAAAGTAATTACATGGCGTTTTTGATTGACACGCAGGTCATACAATAAATTAAGACAACTCCTATGGCTCCTGCCGGTTGTCATACTCATCGACATGCAAGTCGTGATTCCTATTACAAGAACATGATCAATCTCATACATCACATATATTTCATCACATCCTTTTGGCCATATCACATCACATAGCATACCCTTCAAAAACAAGTTAGACGTCATCTAATTGTTGTTGCAAGTTTTACGTGGCTGCTATGGGTTTCTAGCAAGAACGTTTCTTACCTACGCAAAAGCCACAACGGTGATATGCCAATTGCTATTTACCCTTCATAAGGACCCTCTTCATCGAATCCGATCCGACTAAAGTGGGAGAGACAGACACCCGCTAGCCACCTTATGCAACAAGTGCATGTCAGGTGGTGGAACCAGTCTCACGTAAGCGTACGTGTAAAGTCGGCCCGGGCCGCTTCATCCCACAATACCGCCGAATCAAGATAGGACTAGTAACGGCAAGCAAATTGACCAAATCATCGCCCACAACTACTTGTGTTCTACTCGTGCATAGAATCTACGCATAGACCTAGCTCTGATGCCACTGTTGGGGAACGTAGTAATAATTCAAAAAAATTCCTACGTGTCACCAAGATCAATCTAGGAGATGCTAGGAATGAGAGAGAGGGAGTGCATCTTCATACCCTTGAAGATCGCTAAGCGGAAGCGTTGCAAAAAACGCGGTTGATGGAGTCGTACTCGCGGTGATTCAAAACGCGGAAGATCCAATCCAAGCGCCGAACGGACGGCGCCTCCGCGTTCAACACACGTACAGCCCGGGGACGCCTCCTCCTTCTTGATCCAGCAAGGGGAGAGGAGAAGTTGAGGGAGAGCTCCGGCAGCACGACGGCGTGGTGGCAGTGGAGCTCGTGGTTCTCCGGCAGAGCTTCGCTAAGCACTACGGAGGAGGAAGAGGTGTAGGAGGGGGGAGGGCTGCGCCAGGGGCAAGGGGTGCAGCTCTCATGCACCTTCCCACTATATATAGGGGTGGAGGGGGCTGGTTTCTTGCCCTCCAAGTCCATTGGGGCGTTGGCAAAGGTGGGAGGAAAGAAATCCCATCCTTTCCCTTCCCCACCGATTGTTATCCCCCCTTTTTAGGGATCTTGATCTTATCCCTTCGGGATATGATATTATTCCTTATAAGGGGGGATCTTGGTGCGCCTTGACCAGGGGTGTGGGGCCTTGCCCCCACTACCCACGTTCATGTGGGTCCCCCATGCAGCTGGGCCCCACTCCGGAACCTTCTAGAACCTTCCCGGTACAATACCGAAAAATCCCGAACATTTTCTGGTGGCCAAAATAGGACTTCCCATATATAAATCTTTACCTCCGGACCATTCCGGAACTCCTCGTGACGTCCGGGATCTCATTCGGGACTCCGAACAACTTTCAGTAACCACATACAATTCCCATTACAACTCTAGCGTCACCGAACCTTAAGTGTGTAGACCCTACGGGTTCGGGAACCATGCAGACATGACCGAGACACCTCTTTGGCCAATAACCAATAGCGGGATCTGGATACCCATATTGGCTCCCACATGTTCCACGATGATCTCATCGGATGAACCACGATGTCGGGGATTCAATTAATCCCGTATACAATTCCCTTTGTCCATCGGTATGTTACTTGCCCGAGATTCGATTGTCGGTATCCCTATACCATGTTCAATGTCGTTACCGGCAAGTCTCTTTACTCATTCCGTAACACATGATCCCGTGACTAACTCCTTAGTCACATTGAGCTCATTATGATGATGTATTACCGAGTGGGCCCAGAGATACCTCGCCGTCACACGGAGTGACAAATCCCAGTCTCGATTCGTGCCAACCCAACAGACACTTTCGGAGATACCTATAGTGCACCTTTATAGTCACCCAGTTACGTTGTGACGTTTGATACACCCAAAGCATTCCTACGGTATCCGGGAGTTGCACAATCTCATGGTCTAAGGAAATGATACTTGACATTAGAAAAGCTCTAGCAGACGAACTACACAATCTTGTGCTATGCTTCGGATTGGGTCTTGTCCATCACATCATTCTCCTAATGATGTGATCCTGTTATCAACGACATCCAATGTCCATGGTCAGGAAACCATGACCATCTATTGATCAACGAGCTAGTCAACTAGAGGCTCACTAGGGACATGGTGTGGTCTATGTATTCACACATGTATTATGGTTTCCGGTTAATACAATTATAGCATGAACAATAGACAATTATCATGAACAAGGAAATATAATAATAACCATTTTATTATTGCCTCTAGGGAATATTTCCAACAGAGGCGTGGCTATGGCGGTTGGGAAGTCCGGACGTCCTGTGGACCTCTTCTTCGTACGAGTGAGACAAGTTGGGAGCCCTTTCGACACTCTGTGTCTGCAGGCCCCAGTCCTGCATATTTCCCTACCACCGTAGTGTACGACCGGATCACCAAGGACGCAACTACGAGGTGAGGCCTCGACACCCTCGATGCCGGCCGGATCACCAAGGACGACATCGAGGGGCGAGTAGCTATATGACCGGTAAGGCTCCCGAGGCGCGCTGCTCAGGAGCCCCCTTTGACGCTCAAGCAGCTCTACGTCGGTAGGTCCCAGTCCCGCACATTTCCCTACCTCCATAATATACGACTGGATCACCAAGGACGCAACTACGGGGCGAGGCCTCGACACCCTCGATGCTGACCGGATCACCAAGGACGACATCGAGGGGCGAGTGGCTATATGACCAGTAAGGCTCCTGAGGCGTTCTGCTCAGGAGCCCCCTTTGACGTTCAAGCGGCTCCCCCAAGAAATTTTTTGTTTCCTGCCCCGGGAGGGGTGGGCCTCCTGAGGTTCCGAGACGGTGCGTCGGGCCGTGAGTGGAGCCCCTGAGCGAGTATGAAGTGCCACACGCCTGCTAACTCATCCGGGAGTACCACGCGAGGATCCGGGCACCAAGTCCTTGGCGAGGTGCGAGCACCGTGCCCCCCAGCCCCCGCTCGCGGGGTGCGAGGGGGAGGGGAGCAGGCGAGTGCTCGACCTAAAGAGAGAAAACCCAAGATAGGAAATGGCGATGCAAACAAATCCCTGACCCGTTTCTTTAAAACATGATTTGGAAAAAGCCCTGAGTTTTGCTCCAGAAAATTTGGCAAATCCAAACATGAGAAAAGCAAATAACAGCCGCGTCCGGCACCTAGACTAGTCTTCGTCTTCCCCCAGCGCTGAGCGTAGGGCATCCACGTTGCATGGGCATAGCCATTGGAGGGCAGTGTTGAGTTGTCCGCCAGCGCGGAGCTGTGGCTTCCACATTGCGTGGGAAGGAACCCCTCCGCGTCCTCGGGGGGCTCCGGGCGTATACAGCCCACTCATTATTACGTGAGAGTGTCACGGGTAGAACTTCCGGAGGTGCTGGATGTTCCAGGCATTCTGGATGGGGACCCCGTCCTGAGTCTCCAGGCGCACTGCGCCATGCCTGGAGACATGAGCGACCTTGAACGGGCCCTCCCACATGGGCGAGAGCTTGTGCAATCCCTCCCTAGAGAGAACCCGCCTCAGGACGAGGTCTCTGACTTCGAGGGCCCTGGAGCGGATATTACGGCAGTCGTAGCGCCGTAGCGCTTGCTGATACCTCGCAGCTCGGAGCGAGGCTTGGCGACACGCCTCCTCCCCAAGCACGAGGTCCGTTCCTCGCAAGGCATCCTGATGCTCCTTGTCGAATGCCAAGACCCGTGGGGAGCGGTGCTTGACCTCGTGGGGGAGGACGGCTTCGGCTCCGTAGACGAGGAAGAACGGGGTCTCGCCGGTGGGCTTAGTCACGGTGGTGCGGATGGACCACAGCATGGACTGAAGCTCATCGACCCAACCCCTGCCGGAAGCTTCAAGCTTCTTCTTGAAGCTCCTTGCCTTGAGGCCTCGCAGGACTTCCGCGTTGGCGCGCTCCACCTGGCCGTTGCTCCTGGGGTGGGCTACCAAGGCGTAGCATATCTGCGTTCCAAGGTTAGCGCAATAGGTCTTGAAGAGGTTACTTGTGAACTGCGAACCGTTGTCGGTGATGATGCGGTTGGGGATGCCGAATCGGCTTACGATGCCCTTGATGAACTTGACGGCCGATCCAGCCGGGATGGTGCGCACTGGCTCCACCTCCGCCCACTTGGTGAACTTGTCGATGGCGACGTAGAGGTAGCGGTACCCGCCTGCTGCCCGTGGGAAGGGCCCTAGTATGTCCAGCCCCCAGACCGCAAAGGGCCAGGAGAGCGGGATGGTCTGGAGGCCCTAGGCGGGCTGGTGAATTTGTTTGGCGTGGAACTGGCAGGCCTCGCAAGACCGGACCAGCTCGATGGCGTCGTTTAGCACCGAGGGCCAGTAGAAGCCTGATCGGAACGCCTTCGCTGCGAGGGTGCGCAACGAAGAGTGGTGCCTGTAGTCCCCTCCGTGGATGTCTGCCAGCAGCTCGCACCCCTGCTCCCTGGAGATGCATCGCAGCGCGACGTCGTTCGGGCGTCTGCGGTACAAGTCACCGTCCTGCAAGCAGTAGGCCGTGGCCTGCCGTGCTACGCGCTCCGCGTCTTCCTCCTTTTCCGGTAGCGTGCCGTGAAGTAGGTACGCCCTGAACTCCTGCATCCAGTCATCATCCTGAGGCTCCAGTGCCAGGAGCAGTCGAGCTCCTGAGGCCTGGCCACAGTCCGGAGCCCCCAAGGGCGGCGCTGGGGGGAGCTCCTCACTTCGAGGCGCCAGGTCCTCAGTGGGTGGCGCCGCGGAGGGTTTCAAGAGCCGCTCCTCGAATACGCCCGGCTCCTGGGGCTCACGGCGTGACGCCCTCTTGGCGATGTCATCGGCCTCCTTGTTCGCGCTGCGCAGGATGTGCTGCAATTCCAAGCCCTGAAAACATTTTTCAATCTTACGTACCTCTTCCAAGTACGCCTCCATATGCTCGTCCTTGGGTGTATACTCTTTGTTGGAGAAGTTGACGAGGAGCTGGGAGTCGCCCATTATGGTGAGGCACCGAACCCCCAAGGCCACCTCTGCCTTGAGGCCAGCGATGAGGCCCTCGTACTCCGCGATGTTGTTGGAGACCTTCTCTCCATGCTGGAAACAGAGCTGCACAGCATACCGGAGCTTGTCTCCTGCCGGGGAAGTGAGCACGACCACAACCCCTGCTCCCATGCGCGTGAAGGCTCCGTCGAAGTGCTTGATCCAACCCTCAGGTGTTTCACCACCAGGGGTGAGGGACTAGCTTCCATCCAGTCCCCGGTTAGGGGCGTCCGTCCACTCCGCCACGAAGTCTACCAAGGCTGCCCCTTTGATGACCCTGGTCATGCTGAACTCTATGTTGAAGGCCTGCAGCTCGATGTTCCATTTGGCGACTCTTCCCGCTGCGTTGGGGTTGCGCAGGACCTTCTCCAGGGGGTATGCGGAGACGACCTTGATGGGATGTCCCTGGAAGTAGTGGCGCAGTTTCCTCGAAGCGACAAGGAGCGCTAGGAGGAGCTTCTGTTGCATGGGGTAGCGTCAGCGCGCGTCCCGTAGCACTGTACTGACGTAGTACACCGGGTGCTCGACGAGGGTGAGGTCTCCTGCGGTGTCCTGCCCCGCGGTGGTGCCCCCTGCAGCGGCGGCTGGGGCCTCATGAGGGTTGAGCGCTTCAGGGGCCGTCAGAGCGGCTGAGACCTCATGAGGGTTGAGCACTTCAGGGGCCATCGGAGCGGCTGGGGCCTCATGAGGGTTGAGCACTTTAGGGGCCGTCGGAGCGGCTGGGGCCTCCGGAGCACCGGCTTGGGGAGAAACGGGCTCCTTGGGATCCTGCGAGCCCCCTTGCTCCATGCTTGGGGGCCCGCCGATGCCCGTCGATGTGGCGCGTGGGTCGGCTTGCTTCTCCCTGACCTCCACCAATGCAGCGCTGGCGGAGTGGGGGTGGCAGCCAGGTATAGTAACAGGGGCTCCCGAGGACAAGGTGCCACCATCACCGGCGGGCTCGAGAGGTATTGCTTGAGTTCCTCGAAGGCTGCGTCTGCCTCCGGGGTCCATTTGAAGGGGCCCTTCCTTTTCATGATCTTGAAGAACAGCAGGGCCCGTTCACTGAGTTTGGAGATGAAACGCCCCAAGGAGGTCACGCAGCCCGCCAATTTCTGCATTTCCTTGAGGGTCTAGGGTGCACTCATCTTCCTTATGGCCTTGACCTTCTCCGGGTTCGCCTCGATTCCTCGGTGCAACACCAGGAAACCGAGCAGCTTGCCCGAGGGGACCCCGAAGAAGCACTTCTCCGGGTTAAGCTTCAGGTTCACTTCCCTCAGGCTGGCGAATGTCTCTTCTAAGTCCTCGATCAGGGTCTTGGCCACCCTGGACTTGACCACGATGTCATCGACGTAAGCTTCTGCATTCCTCCCGAGCTGCGGCCCCAGGGCGATGTGCATCAGCCTCTAGAAGGTCGCCCCGGCGTTCCGCAGCCCGAAGGGCATGCACGTGTAGCAAAACACCCCGCACGAAGTGAGGAAGTCCGTTTTCTCGACGTCCTCCACTGCCATTTTGATCTGGTGGTAGCCTGAGAAAGCATCCAGGAAGCATAGGAGGTCGCACTCCGCGGTGAAGTCCACGATCTGATCGATGCGCGGCAGCGGGAATGGGTCTTGGGGGCAGGCTTTGTTGAGGCTCGTGAAGTCGACGCACATACGCTCCTTCCCGCACTTCTTCGGGACGACCACCGGGTTGGCAACCCACTCCGGATAGCGCACCTCCCGGATGACCCCTGCCTCCTTCAGCTTGCCGACCTCCTGAGCGATGAACGCCTGCTTCTCCGGAGCTTGCCTTCTTGCCTTTTGCTTCACTGGACGCGCGTTCGGGCACACCATGAGGTGGTGCTCGATCACGTCCCTCGGGACCCCCACTAGGTCGGAGGCGCTCCATGCAAACGCGTCCTTGTTCGCACGTAGGAAGGCCACCAATGCCTCTTCTTGGTCCTGGGGCAGGTCGGCACCGATGGTGAAGGTAGGGCCAGGGTTTCCTTCGTCCACAGGCACCTGCTTCGTCTCCGCCCGACTCTGGGAGAACAGCTGCCTCTTCTTTACCGGTGCGACGTCGAGGACACCTCCGGAGTCCTCCGTGACCTGCGCGGCGTCCTCGGCACCAGGGCGCGCCGCGGCCGCCGCTTTGTAGGTGAGCTTGAGCGCGTGGGACGCGTCCTTGACATTTCCCACGATGGTGAGGATGCCACCGCTCCCGGGCATCTTGACGACGTTGTAGCCCGGGTGCGTTGCCGCCATGAACTAGGCGAGGGCGGGGTAGCCAAGTATCGCGTTGTACGGGAGGTGGATGTGGGCGACGTCGAAGTCGACCTGCTCGGTGCGGAAGTTGGAGCGGGTGCCGAAGGTGACGGGGAGGCGCACCCGCCCCACGGGGACGACGGACCCCCCGACCACCCCAGGGAAGGGCTTTGAAGGCGCGAGTTGGTCTAGAGGTAGCTACAGCGCGTCGAAGGCCTCCACGGAGATGACGTTGAGCCCAGCGCCACCGTCTATGAGGGTCTTGGAGACAGCCACGCCGCTTATGGTTGGCGTGCACAACATGGGGAGCGTTCCGGCGGCTGTCGTCGTCTTGGGGTGGTCGTCGGGGACGAAGGTGATGTCGGACTCCGGCCACGTACGGGGCGGCGTGGGCTCGGGCCGCGGCCGGACCGCTCCTACGTGGCCGAGGAACTGCTTGACCTGGTGGTTGGAGGAGGGCGCCTGCGACCCGCCGAGAATGCAGGCGACCGCTGAGCCGGCCCTGCGCGTCCCGGCGCCACCGCGCGCCAAGGGCCGGCCGGCGTCGGGGATCTCGTCTACCATGGGGTTGCCGAACCAGGGCTCAACTGTCGCCGCGAGAGGGGAAGCTTCGACACGCCCCCTACCTGGCGCGACAAATGTTGGATTTCGGGCTCCGCAAAACCCTCAAGGTTCGAACACATGGGCGTGTGCGAAGGTTCCCTGCAGCCTCGCCCTACTTAGCTTGCTACATGATGGTGACTACGGCGAACTCGCAAGATGGCGAGGAAGAAGATGAACACGGTGGTCTACCCAGGTTCGGGCCGCTGCGAAGCGTAATACCCTACTCCTGCTTTGGTGGATTGCCTCTCGGGGAGGTGTGGTGGATGAACTAGTACAGTGGTTTCGAGCCTCACGAGGGCGCTCGAGTGGTGTTATTGGCTCTCGGCTTGTCTTGTGTCGGTGTGTTCGTCCCTCCTCCTCTATGGTGCGGCCTAGCCTCTATATATAGCAGTGGCCCGGGTCCTCTTCCCTTATCACAATGGCGGGAAGGGATCCCACAACGGCCAAATTTGAAGGTGGACAGGAGTACATCTCCGCCCTGTCCAAAGGTGGTCTTCGCCTGCAAAGTAGCTGTCGATGATGCAGAGGTGGGCTCGGCGATGACATCCGTCCTGCGGGGCTCGTGGTCGTGGTCTCGTTGCACCAAAATGGAAACCTTTGGGGGATGCTTTGGGAACCCGCGTACGCCCTTGCTCCCTTTGCACCAAAGGGGAAACTGCTCCGCCTGGCGCGCTGGCGCCCGCCTGTCCTTCCTTGCGTCATCTTTGACTCCTGAGGCCGGGTCCTGCATAGAGATCTCCGCCGCTCTGGAGGGGGCCTGAGGAGGCCCACTCCTTGCTGGTCTTGGTGCCGCCTCCCCCCTCGCGAGGCTAGGGCCCCCGCGAGGGCCTTGTCTTGAGTTAAGCCGTGCCGGGCCGTGTTTGGCTGACGAGGTGGGCCATGCCCTGGGCCGCAGGCAGGCAGGTCTGGGTACCCCCGTAGAGATGATTTGAAGGAACTACTATGCAAACTAAAAGAAAAATCTATGATGGAGAAAATGAAACATGATACTAAATTTGCTACTTCTCCTATATTTGTCACTGATAAGGATTATGAATTCTCTATAGACCCTGAATTGATTCCCATAGTAGAGTCTGATCCTTTCCATTGTTATGAAACTGAAACTGTTGTCGAACATCTCATGAAATTGAATGATATTGCTTGTTTATTTACTAATGAGGAAGAGATGCGCTACTACTATATCCTTAAGCTTTTCCCCTTCTCACTAAAAGGCGAGGCCAAAGAATGGTTCCTTTCTCTTGCTCCTGGTTGTGTGTGTAGTCCCCAGGATATGCTTTATTAGTTTTTTGAAAAATATTTTCCTGCTCATAAGAAACAAGCTGCCTTACAGGAAATATTTAACTTTGTGCAAATTGAAGAAGAGAATCTCCCTCAAGCTTGGGGGAGGATTCTCCAGTTACTTAGAGATTTGCCTGATCACCCTCTTAAGAAAAATGAAATACTTGATATCTTTTATAATGGACTAACCGATGGTTCTAGGGACTTCCTAGATAGTTGTGTTGGTTGTGTTTTCACAAAAATAACTGTTGGACAAGCTGAAGAACTATTGAATAACATATTGCAAAATGCCGATGATTGGACACTTCCTGCACCATCGCCGGAACCTATTCAAAAGAAGAGCGGTATTCTATTTCTCAGTCCTGAAGATATGCAAGAAGAAAAAAGATCTATGAAAGAGGAAGGTATTAAAACTGAAGATGTCAACAAATTACCAAATGCCGAAGAAATACATGGACTTGACACCCTGACACAGGTAGTAGAGGTAAATTCTCTCCATAACTTTGATGAAAGTGATATACCTTATACTAAGATTCCTAGTCCATGTATGTATGGATTTGATAATTACATTGTTAAGCAAGAGCATTTCAATAATTATGTCAAGGATCAATTGAGACGTATTGCCATGATGATAGATCACTTAAATGATTTGATGTTTAGAATTGCTAACGATGTTAAGGGTCTTGGTAAACATGCTTCTATGGTTCACACCCAACTAGACCAAGTTGTTAAGTCACAAAATGATTTGCTTGCTGAAATAAATAATAATATGAATGATCATGTTGTTAGAGTAATGACTAGAGGAGGTAGAATGACTCAGGAACCTCTTTATCCTGCTGGTCATCCTAAAAGAATGGAACAAGATTCTCAAAGAACTAATGATGATGCACCTAGTCCATCTAAGAAGAAAAAGAAAAAGAAAAATGATAGGACCTTGCATGCTTCTAGTGAACCTGTTATAGGAAAATCCGTTGAGAAATATAATGATGTTTCTGTTTCTGATGCTGAGACACAATCTGGTAGTGAACATGCACCTAGTGATAATGAAAATGATAATAATAATAATGATGTTCAGATGCTCAACCAAATGATAATAAATAACATGATAATGATGTGAAAACAGAACCCGCTGAAAATCTTGATAACCCACATCCCAAAAATAAATGCTATGATAAAAGAGACTTTGTTGCTAGGAAACATGGTAGGGAAAGAGAGCAATGGGTTCTAAAACCCATGCCATTCCCTCATAGCCTTCTAAAAGTAAGGACGATGAAGATTTTGAACGCTTCGCTGAAATGATTAGACCCGTCCTTTTACGCACTCGCTTGACTGATATATTGAAATTTGCAAATGCCTCCGTATGATAAGGATATGAAAGATATTATTACCAACAAAATAAAAAAATACGTAAAACCGAAATTGCTGCTATGCTTGATAATTATTCTTTTGATGGTGGAGTACCTAAGAAGTTGGGAGGTCCGGGTATACCCACAATACCTTGCTTTATTAAAAGAAGTTGTGTTAAAACTGCCTTATGTGATTTAGGAGCCGGTGTTACTATTATGCCTTTCTCTCTATATAAAAGTCTTGATTTGAATAAGCTTACACCTACTAAGATATCTTTGTAAATGGCCGATAAATCCACTGCTTTACCTATTGGAATTTGCGAGGACATTCCTGTTGTGATTGCAAATGTTACTATCTTAACAAACTTTCTTATTGTTGATATGCCCGAAGACTACACATGTCGATTATCCTTGGTAGACCATTTCTAAATACTCCAAGGGCTGTTATTGATTGCAACAAAAGTAAGGTTACTTTTCACATCAATGGCAAACAACATACTATGCATTTTTTGAAGAAGCAAACTTTGGTTAATAATATTAATGTCATTGAGCCTAGTGCCACGGTTATCATTGGAGGTTTCAAAATCCCTCTGGTTGAGCAATTGGTTGAGCATGTAAAGTTAGGCAAATGTAAAGTTGCTCAAGAAGAAAATATTATAATCTTATTGTTGGGGAAATGCAAATCCCCATTGAGGTAACTTAGTTCTATACAAAAATTCTTTGGTTTAATGTCTATCGGAAATGGTTATTAATAAGACTTGATCAACCATATTAATGTATCCATTTTGGAAGCAATGTGATTGATGAATTTAGTATGCACAACTCTCTGTATCCCAAAAATAACAGAGGATAAACTTGGGATACAGAGATTTGTGCATACTAAATTCATCAATCACAAGGCTTCCAAAATGGATACATTAATATGGTTGATCAAGTCTTATTAATAACCATTTTCAATAGACATTAAACCGAAGAATTTTTGTATAACACTAAGTTACCTCAATGGGGATTTGCATTTCCCCAACAATAAGATTATAATATTTCTTCTTGAGCAACTTTACTAAATCTAGGAAAATTCCAGCATGCGACATATGCCATATGTGATGATCTTGACAAGTTTAATTCCAATCAAAATAATTTTGGTTCACGAAAACCCCTCAAAACCCTCACTGTCCAGATCCAAACTTGAGCAACTTTACATTGCCAAGTGTCTCCAATTGTTCTCAAACTTTTATTGCATGCTCTAATCACCAAATGATGCCACCACCCCAAGTGGTGCATCAAGGAGAATGGATTTGCATAGCTAGATCTAAGCAAATCCATTTCTGCCCATTTCTAGGGTTTACAAAGTTTCCATTGGAAAATTTATTCAATTGAGCTCAAACCTTGTGACCAATCCCATATTTATCCACCATTTGGCCCTGTTAAATCTCATAGCAAGGAGAACCAACTAACTTGCCCAAACCAACATCAAACACATTCTGGTCAATTTCAAAAATTACTGTTTTCACCAGTTTTACTATTCTCCTTGACTCTATATTTTTACCACATACACTCACATACCTCCTCTACCACCAGTAAGAATCCCACACCCCCAGCTAAATGATTGATGGGATAAAACCCCCACTTACTCTCTCTGGACAGCCCTGGCAGCATCTCTCCCCCCTCTATTTTACTTTCCTACCTTTCTCTTAGTCCCTAAGCTACCCAGAGCATCTCCATATGCACCAGCAGCTAGTGGACAAGGTGGGCCCACCTAAAATCCTTCTAGAGCATGACATGCCTACCATATGCGTGCTCTGGAGCGTGGTACAGTACACGCATATGGCATATACCTGTCATCCCACACCTCTCTCGATCTCCCCCTCTCTCGCTGGCACCCGAGCCCCTCCCGTCAGGTTTGAACCTGACGAGTGCGAGCGCACCGGTTTGGCTCAGGCCGTGTTGCTCAGGACCGACCCAGTTGCCGACTGGCTCTGGCCCAGGGCACAATAGCCTTTTTTCCTTTTCCATTTTGTGACATTTTCCAAAAATTCCACAAGACAAAATATTTGTCCAAATGACATGATTCCAACTCCCACATTTTTATAAAATTCCAAAGAATATAATGGTGCAACTTTCATATTTTTATCTGACAAGTTTCTGTTCTGTTCAAATTCAAATTTGAATTTGAACCACCCAATGGCCCCTTTTGAAAATCCCTAGAGCATTTATCATAGCTTCAAATTTGATGATTCAAATTTTCGGAGACTCCAAAAATCTTGCTAGCAATTGATAACATTTTTCCTATGCTATATTATGGTTAGATCTAATAAATGGCCCATTTTCCATTTGTTTCATCTTAAAAAATCCATAGGGAAATCATTCCAACTCCAAATCCAGTGAAACCACTTTATAAAATCTTCTAAAATCATGCCCTATTTGATGGGTGCATTCACTCATTTTTGTTAAAATATTTTCTGTAGACTTCTTATAAAATCATTAAACCCTCCATTTGCTCCATTCAAAAAGCCTCATTGATCAAACTCCAGTAGAACCACTTTAGGAATTTTTCTTATGACCAGAGGTGTCCAAGAAAAATAAATTTCCTACTTATAGAGCACTTTTATTTCCTTGCTTGGTGTGTTGCTTATTATGGTTGTTTCCGGTGGTAGTTGAGGAAGTAGATGGAGTGCTCGGAGTTGGACGAGAAGCGTGTGCAGACCTCGAAGACTTTGCTGAGCCAGGCAAGCATCCCTTTGACAATGTCTATGAAACCCTTTTTGCATGGCATATAACACTTACTTTGTTGCATCGAATCATGATGATTGTGGTTACCACCTTTATGGGTTGCCTCCGTTACTTTCCTTGTAGATACTTGCACTGAGCATGACCCTACCTTCCTATGAGGGTTGTGCGGGTGGGAAGTAGATAGGATGCTAAGTAGTTGCTACGCAAGTGGGATGGGAAAACACATGGTGTCGGAAAGGAAGTGTTTTCAAAGAATTTTCGAAAACCCCATCGGGTTCCACTAATGACCGAGGGATATGGTGTTGAGCTAGGTAACCACTTGATAAAGAAGTGGTGTACCGAGGCAAGTTGAGTGTGTGTGTTTTCGAAAACGGATTAGATTGAAGATTTGTCTACCGTCCCAACCTTACATGTACAACCACTCTACCCCTATATGGGAAGGGGCTTTGTTGATTACTTTGGTCGATGCTAGAAGAGAGCCCGCATTACTAGTGGCGGGAGAGTATGAGTTACTCTCTCGATACAGGGTCGTGCCAGGTAGGGCTACCATGTACTGTTTTCACAGACACCGGGCACACCGTTGTGTCCCTTCATGGATGGTATAATGATTGAGCGAGTCTCATGTGATGCACATCATGAAGATGTGGGCCAACAAGTGGACTCTTTGTTTAGTGTCGTCAAGGGAAAGGCATTGTTCGGGTGCTTACCTCGGGTATGTAATATACCATGACCTGTGGATGACACGGAAGTTCCCCGGGACTTGTGGGTAAAGTGTGCAACCTCTGCAGAGTGTAAAACTATTCGAATAGCCGTGTCCACGGTCAAGGACAGTTGGGTGGTGCTGCTTAGACTATGTCCATATGTTTTCACAAAACTTGGTATGTGTGTGTGTGTGTGTGTGTGACAAGGAGGTACTTGAGCTAAGTTGGATGACTTGTTGAAATGATTGAACATGTGATGTTCAGACCTTGCTTACATTGATATCTGTAACCTATTCATATGGATATCTGCAACCTGTTGATGCATAATTTTTATAGATGGGAGGACATGATATTGCACTCAAAACTAGCTTTCCACAAAACTACCTACTTAGTGCCATACCATGCATTGTTTTACCTTATCCAAACATGGGTTGCTTGCGAGTACATTCAAAGTACTCATTGGCTTGCCACTGGTTATTTTATTGGCCAGGCATGAAAGAACATGATATAATGAAGAGTAACTTGGTGATGGACATGCGAGCTAGGACACTTCCCAGTCAGAATGCCTGTAAGGTTAAGGCAGATGGCATGGGTCCACGCTATCGTTGAAGATTTCCGTTGCGAGTTTATGAAGACTTAGCCTTAAAGGCCATATTTGAGTAAAACGGTATGTAATGGATGCAAGACTCTTGTTATTCAGTGTTTGTGTGTTAAGTGAGCATTGATCTCTAGGATCACTGTGCACGTACATTTGGTGATCACGATTTATGAGTCGGGGTCCCCACATCTTCCCTCTAAAACTGAAATTTTCGATCTCTTTGCTCGAAACTCCGTTTCCGAAACTGTTTTGAGGAATTGCTCCTTGGTATGTGACTCTCCCATTCCTCCAATTAGTTTTTGCTTTAGTGGTTTATATTTTGCATATTTTGCTACACTTGGTGCTACAGAAAATGAGCTTGCATGTTGAATTCTTTGAGTTCTAAGTAGTATGAATGCTTGATATGGCCTCTAGGTACCTATATGAGTAGTTGCTATCAATCTTGCAAAGTTTTATTGACATAATTTTGTAGCTCAAAAATTTCAGAAATTTGTGCTTAGAAAGATGAGTTTCTTTAGGAGGAGCTCCTCAAGAAGGCGTACTTCGGGCGAGTCATCGAGCGAGGGCTCGGTACGGCAAGCTTATGTTGAGCCCCGGACAAGCCTGGTAGTCATGGCTGACGCCAAATCATGTCGTTGGCCAAGAGATGAGTTCATGAGAGGTGCAGGTATCAAGGAGGAATTTGATCATTACATTTATAATACCGGCCTCACCGACTTCCTTGCAGATAAGTGTGTCCAACACTATACCTTACCCGTACATTCACTCATGGATTTAGATATCATCCCAATACTTCTAGGGTGCTATTTAATCTCTATGATAAATCCTTTAGTATGACTCTAGAAGAATTCTCTGATGCATGCAAACTTCCAATATGGGGCTCTCTAGAAAAACCAAAAACAACTGATTATAATTTGTTCCTTGAAAGTTTTTGCGTTGGAGAGGATAGAGGAGTGACACAAGCTAGAATAAAAAGTATTCATTTCCCCTCTATTCATTACTTTGCACAGTTTAATGGGAAATGTGTAGTGGGTAAACAAGATTGCGGTGCATTGTGTGCTCCAGACATGAGCCTTACTCACACTGCGGTGACCGGTGAAAAACATTATAACCTTGGTGCAATTGTTGCCCGCAGGTTGCATGCCAATGCAGGTAGCGGTGATTTGTATGCAGGAATTTATGCCTCCCGCGTAGCTGCAAAATTGAGAGTGTCACCTCAACCTAATGACCCTATGTTGCCTGAGAGATATCCAGACTTTGAAACCATGCGTCGTCATGACTTTATCATTTACAGTGCTAGGGGTTATGAGTACAACTTGACGTTTTATAAATATAAACCTGTTTTTGTTACATTGCCTGCCCCCGCTCTCTTTGATTTTCAGGCGTGCGAGAGATAATATGTTCTTGAAGACAAGGTGCAGGAGTACAACGCTGCAGTAGAGGCCGCCCACTTGGCGGAGGAGGCGGCAAGGAACGCCTCCACGAGCTACCACTTCAACTATTATCCAGACCAACAGTGGTGATCACCAAGCTAGGCAAACACCTAAGCTTAAGGAAGTACGTATTTATCATCGACATTACATTCATGTTCACACACTTCATATAAATTGTCGATGTTCATCCTCTTTCATTGTATATCCATGTTAGCTTTATTTTTCCGCCTTCTCCTTGTGTGTTTAAAAAAACTTTGAAAATCCAAAAATATTTCTCCTTCTTTTCGGTTTTTCTTTCCTGTTTAATTAATTACAATACTAATAGGAAAACCCAAAAAGATTTCCTTTGCATGTTGGGAGCTTTCCCGTGTAAATAATTTTCCTCATTCCTGTTTTCCCTTTGTTTATTTGCTTTCTTGAGAAAAAAACAAAAACTGCAAAAATATCTGAATGTGTTTCTCTGAATTTCGTTTCCTTTTTGTTGAGTCATTCAAGGAGAAGACCATGATGAAAATGTTGAGTGGCTCCCATATGCTTTATTGTTGACCTAGCAAAGAGCCAATATTACCTTGTCTTCTCCTTTGTATAAAACTTCTCTGCAGATTCCATCTTAGTCCATGGCACCCTTGCACTATTATTTTTATTTCATCATTCGGTCATGCAAGTGAAAGGCAATAATGACGATATTTGATGAAGAGATTGTGGTAAAGGAGGCTGGTATGAACTCTTCTTGTTTTCCGTTTTTGTAAATATGTTTAGCTCGTTCGATCTCGATTCAGTATATCATGAGTGAACATGTTTATGATGACAATTAGAGATTATAGTTTCTCATGCCATGCTTAATTATCTAGGAGTGTATAATGATTTATCTTATGTGTCAACATTCATTAAAATGGTTATGATGTAGTATGGTAGTATGGTATTTCCCTCTAAGTAATTCGAGGGGCTTGACTTGGCCCATGTGCAAACATGTAGTTGATTCAAAACCAATGCAACCTTCATGACGTTTAAATTCAAAGTGTTCATATCCTACTCATGCTATGTCCAATGTTAATTATTCACAATGCATGATTATCACCGTTTTCGCTCTCTAGCTGGTCGCTTCTCAATCTATTGCTAGCCTTCACCTGTACTAAGCGGGAATGCTGCTTGTGCATCCAAAATCCTTAAACCAAGTTATTCCACATGATTCCACCATACTTACCTATATACGGTATTACCCTGCCATTCCAAGTTATTCCACATGTGCCACCTCTAATATTCAAATAAACATCTGTTTTGTGCACTCGTACCGCTCATGGAGCAACGGGGCGGTCAATATCTTCCAGGCTAAGTGGGTTATTATCAAGGTGGGCATTTATTCGCCTGTCATTGCACGAGAGAGGCTGGTAAAAAGGATGCCCAGTCTTGCAAAACAAAATTAATTAAACAAAACTCCAGGGAGAGTTGAAATGTTGGAGGGCATCCGTGGATTCGGTCAGCCATGGCTTGTGTATGTATGGTGGATGAGAGCAAAACTTTACCATTCCGCTTGGGAACAACCAATAATGTGTTTAGCATGGAACATATTGAAATCCTTTGTCGTGACGTTGACAGGAAAAGTGCAACACCCAAATTTTTAATTTCACTCCTATTCTAAACCTTGAGCTAGCACCTCTGCAAATCAATGCTTCCCTCTGCAAAGGGCCTATCTATTTACTTTTATGTTCAGTCATCACCTTCTTACAAAAGCACCAGACCGGAGAGCACTATTGTCATTCTTATGCATTGAGTCTAGTTAATGTTGGATGTGAGCATGACTAGATCTTTTCTACCCTGAATTATAATGTTTAGTCGGTGCTTGAACCTTAAAGGTGCTCTGCATTTATGTTTTAGGGTCTCAGAAAGGGCTAGCGAAATACCATGTCACCATATTATATCATGATCGTTTTGACAAATTGTTGGCATGTGAGATATTTTATTATTGCTTGCTAGTTGGTTATGTATTTCAATGAGTGAATATGATGTTAATTGTTATCATGGATATGGTTATTTATGATTTATGCTGAAAACTTGAACACTAGCTAAGCATGTGTATAACGACGAGAACAAAAGTGTTTGTAAAAGTTTTCTTTATCACTTTTAGTTTATCAACTGAATTGCTTGAGGACAAGCAATGAGTTAAGCTTGGTGGAGTTGATACGTATCCAACGTATCTACTTGTCCATACACTTTTGCTCTGGTTTTGGACTCTAATTTGCAAGATTTGAATGGAACTAACCCGGACTGACGCTATTTTCAGCAGAACTACCTTGGTGTTATTATTGTGCGGAAATAAAAGTTCCTGGAATTGGACGAAACTTTTTGTGAATTATTTTTGGAATAAATAGTGAATTATGGAGCAAAGATCCACCGAAGGGGGCTGCCTATGGTCCAAAAGCCAACAGGGCGCGTCAACCCCCCTGGGGGCGCCCTGATGGCTTCTGGGGCCCATGTGGCTCCCCTGACCCTAATTCCACTCCTATAAATTCACATCTTCAAAGAAAAAAATAAAAAAGAAGATTTCATCACGTTTCACTAGACAGAGCCGCCACCACCTCCTATTCTTCCTCGGGAGGGCTGATCTGGAGTCCGTTTGGGGCTCTAGAGAGGGGGATTCGTGGCCGTCGTCATCACCAAACCTTATTCATCAACACCTCCATGATGCTCACAACCGGGAGTGAGTAATTCCTTTGTAGCCTTGCTGGACGGTGATGGAATTGGATGAGATTGATCATGTAATCGAGTTAAGTTTGATAGGGCTTGATCCCTAGTATCCACTATGTTTTGAGATTAATGTTGCTATGAATTTACTATGCTTAATGCTTGTCACTAGGGCCCGAGTTCCATGATTTTAGATCTGAACCTATTATGTTTTCATGAATATAAGAGTGATTGGGATCCGATCTTGCAAGTTGTATGCACCTATTACGTGTCTTGATCCACATACCCCAAGGTGACAATAATTGGGATTCTTTCTGGTGATTGCCGTAGTTTGAGGAGTTCATCTATTCACCATTTGTTAATGATTTTTTCCGGTCCTGTATTTAAAGGAGGCCTTAATAGCCCTTAGTTTCCAATAGGACCCCGCTACTGTAACGCCCAAGATGCGATCCTATCCTCATTTTGGCTCGAGGGCCTCGACAGGGGTGGCGCGAGGGGAACGAGAGGGAGATGGGGGATCGATTGGGAGAAGCCCTGATTCGCCTGGGGACACAGGCAGGTGGCGGCGCTCTCGGTAGACGAGGGAGAAAGATCGAGGAGATATGTGGATCGGGGCTGGCTAGGGTTAGATAGGGGATTAGGTGGGCTGGGCTGGTCGGATTAGGTGTCCCGGTTGGATCCAAAGAGGCCGGGCTGGCTTGCTGTGCTCCTCCTACCTCTCTTCCTTTATCCCTCTAATTAGCAAAATGACAAATTTTGAAGAAAGAAAGAGAGAGTTAGGTAAAGAGTTTGGGCATGAGGATAAGTTTCTCATACTCTCAAAATGAGCTTGATCCAAGACAAAAATGAGAGGCATGGATGCATGAATTAAATTCAAACTCATTTGACTTTAATTCAAATGGATTTGAACTAAAGGTGGGGATTAGGAGTGCCCAAAATTAGGAGAATTTGCGGGTGGCTTGGATAAATGGAGAAAGACATGGTGGCAAAGTTTGAAGGCCAAACTTGAAGCAGAAAAGGCTTGGGCTTTATTTTGCAAATGTGTTCCGATGAATCCAAAATATTGGAATATTTCTTTTAGCTCCCTAAAATATTGGGAGGATATGTTATAAAGAGAAATCACCATGTGAATTCCCTTAATTTAAATAGATCAAGAGATGTATGCAATTTATTTCTTTGAGTTGTAAAAAATATTAATGACATGATGGCATGATGACATGATGCAATGCAAAAATAATATATAGCAAACACTATAATAATGGAAAGAATCAGTCTCGGGCTGTTACAACTCTCCTCCACTTACAAGTGATCTCGACCCGAGATCTTAGAATGGAAGAGGAAGAGGAAAGGAAGAGGTAAAACTTAGTTGCTTCCTTGACAAACGAGTGAAACCACTGAATTTTGAAGATTGCAAAGATATGAAGAGTGGCACAAAGAACAAGCAAGAATTCAAAAGAAATTTGGGCAGCACTTCGGTAGAAAAAAGAAGCAAAACTTGATAAGATGGAAAGAACTTGGCAAGAGAACACAACACTCTGGTTAAATGGATAAGCAAGGAAAAACATGATATTGATAAAACGAGATGATGGTTGAATAGAGCAACATCACAATGCCTCCGGTATGAAAGAATCGAAGCTAGATCATTGGAGAGAAGAGAACGGAGAAGAAAATAACAACTTCTACTACAATTGAATTGGAAAAGCATCCTTAGAAAGAATGATGAACGGGGTTGTTGGAAAATGAACATCACAAAGACGAAGCTTGTTGTGGGCTTATGGAAACCACTCGAAATAATGAGGTGAAAACCGTCCACTAACGAAACAATTGATTGATTGAGATCAATGAAAGAGATGAAAAACTCTTTTCACTGATAGGGTAAGGGATACTTGGATTATTTATAAGCACCATGGTAGAAACAATCCTTAGGAAATGCCTTAGGTGAAATCCATACCAAGATATCTCCTAGAAAGGAATGATGGGTTTAAATATCTCATTCTTGATAAATTATGATCGAGACTCCACATGAATCAATAATGCTATAACACCATCACAAAAGATTAGGTAGAATGAATTGCACTTTGAAATGAAAGATAAAGAATACTTGAGGTACTACCACAAGAATCTTGAAGAAACCTTCTAAAATGAATTAACTTCTTGATGAACCACCATGAAGAACCTCCGGGAAGAACTCCGAAATGAAATGATGATAGAAAAGAGTTCAAGGTTGATAAGAACAAGATTTGAAGCCTTGCAAAGGTTTAGATGGAACTTCGTGAAGAGATGCCTGAGAAAGCTTGGAACTCCAGAACAAAGAAAAGATGAACAACTTAGAATCGAGATTTTTGATATCATGAACAACCTTCGGAAGAAGGATTGAAATCACCTCAAGGAACAAGAATAAGAATTATGTTATTCTTATCCTTCATCAAGTTAAATTGATGACATGCAACGGATTTGGCACACTACTTATTCTTCTTGCAAAGTTTGAATAGAGATAAAGGCACAAACTTGAAGAAGTCTTCAATGCAACACCGATATGAATTTGAAACAAATGAGGAATACAACGAATGAATGAGAATACATGAGAACGAAGGGAGCATGATCCACCTAGCAGGAAACTTGAACGAAGCACCGGAATAATTGAGATACGAACGAAGAGACATCAATTGAGAAGAATTTGAGAATGAAAGTTGAAAGCTGAGAATGAAGAACTCTTCTCAAATGATGGCCTTCGGAGGATCGAGAAATGAAACCAACTCTAAAATGCTGCGGCTTGATATGGAAGGAATTTCTCATGATTGAAACAATTTGAAAGGATAGCACGAAGCTGAGATGATGAATCTTCAAAAGAATGGACAAAGATTCAAGAGAAACACTTCTTCGGTCTTCAACGCTGAGGATGACGACGAGAACCAACATCATGAATTACTGAGACACTCCGGAACCATGAAAAAAGAAAGGTTGAGGAAATGATGAAACTGATTTGGAAGTGATATTCGAGAAGGAATATCACTGAATAAATTCATCCTTACGTCATATTGAATAGAACCTGAGATCTCCGAAAAAATATTAGAAGAGCCAGGTAAGATCCTAGGAAAAACCAGTGGGTTATTGGCCCACTGAAAAGTAAACACCGTTGAATGGATTGCTTAGGAAGAGAGATTGCACCGGTGCAACCTGAAAACTCGATGAGGTGAGAACCTCGAAATAATTTGAAAGGATGGAATGAAAAGACGAATCTTCTGAGATATCTTCAGCACTCCGGATAGAATAATGAGAGACGAATAAACAAGAGAGGCTTGCATAAGAACTTCCAACATGGGAAAGCATTTAACAAATGAAAAGGATATGATGATTACGGAGAGGTTGAATCGAATACACCGGGGAAGAAAAGAAGAATGAAGAATGACGAAGCTAGCACCTAAGCATCTTCACAATGAACCACAGGAAACAATACGGAAGAAAGATAGCGGGCGCGTCAATGAAAAGAAAGGCACCTAGATGAGAATTAACTCATTGAAGAAAAATGGCGGGAGGGTGGGAAAAACAAAGAAAACTTAGATCGATGAAAAGAACTCCGGGAAGAAATACGAGGATAGATCTTGCAATATTGGAGAGGATTGAATTATCTTCAACAGAAGCACACCGGTTGAAAAGAATTGACATGACAACTCTGGTTGATCAAACGGATTAGCATTCCCATAGAAATATGAGAACACTACTTATGAAAGATATGAAATCACCACTTGACATCGAAGCAACTCAATTACCATACTCCAACAAAACAAAGGATGAGGCTTGCGAACAAGACGGAAACAAATACCTAACCCATTTGCATTTGTTGAAAGGATGATCCTAGGTAAATACTTGAATTCCCAACTGAGAACTCCCGAAATCTTTCTGGTTATGCAATCTGGTCCAACGGATACACGGATAAATTACTGAATAAATCACTCAACTCCTAGCAATAATACTACCCACCGTGTATCACATCCGTCAACACAAAACCAGAGAAACCTCGGAAACTCATCTACCTCAGACCCTCATGAACACAACGATACTAAACATGGCAGTACATGTGATACCGCTCCCCAGTACTGGGTGCCGCCACACTCTTCGCACCACGAATAGTATTGACGCAATTTCGAACATCCGCGTCCTGAGGTACTAAGGAAACTGAACGATAACGATGTGTCAAGAACCCCTTGGAGCTCAACTCCCCGGGTTCAATCCATACGTACGGGAGGCACCAAGAATAGAGTTCCGGTCACATCGACATCATAGAGGATCCAAATACCCACGTGATCCTAAACAAATTTGAGTGAGAAGAGGGGAAGAATTAAAATTCCTAAGTCGTAATTCCTCACCAGAGCATAGAAGAGGAGTAAAAAGGATCCTACTCTCCGATATATAACTAGACTCAAAACAGTTTTTTTCACTAGACTCGACTCGGCCAAAGTTCGATCAATCAAGGGGTCTCCTAGGTCGGTACTGCTCTGATACCTTCTTGTAACGCCCAAGATGCGATCCTATCCTCATTTTGGCTCGAGGGCCTCGACAGGGGTAGAAGCGCATCTCGTCGTTTCGCAAGAATGGACATCATTACAAGTACACGTAAAGAAGATGAGTATATGGAATTGGCTTACACTCACCACAAGTTAAATAAAGATCACATCAACATATCCTAACATCATACATAAGAGGAGGGTCCGACTACGGACGAAAAAAACGATAAAATGATATCCATCCTTGCTTTCCCAGGCTGCCGGCCTGGAACCCATCCTATGATCGAGGAAGAAGAAGAAGAACTCCAAATCAAACAAGCATCACGCTCACGTCAAAGCATGTAATTACCTGTACATGCAACTGTTGTTGTAGTAATCTGTGAGCCACAGGGACTCAGCAATCTCATTTCCAAGGGTATCAAGACTATTAAAGCTTAATTGGTGAGGTATGGTTAAGTGGTGAGGCTACAGCAAGCACTAAGCATTTATTTGAGTGGCTAACTTACGAGTACAAGTATAAAGGGGGGTGATCGTCGCATAAACAGACATGAGGTAATGATGATCACCAAGTGATCCTGAACACCTACTTATGCTCAACCATAACCCCACCGTGTTCTCTTCCAGAGCAGGCCTCACGAGAAGAGACGGTCATGGTTACGCACATGGTTGGTGTATATCATTTGAGTTTACTTCAAGTTTTCTATAACTGCGTGTTAAATCCGAGTTGCCACATAACCGCGGGCACGGCTTCTCGAAAAGATTTAACCCTGCAGGGGTGCTCCAACTCATCCATCACAAACTAACCACACACCGCGGGGTAACCTCGACCACGAATCCCGTGATCTCCTAGGAAATTTCGTTGGAAAACCTCAACCTCGAGATAGCCCAAAGTATCCTCGGAATTCCTCACGCAAGACATTCGAGAAAGGTAAAACATGTCCAGCAAGACCGCCCGATGTGTCGACGAACCTGACAGGTGTCGCGTACCTCGTTCTCAGGACACGACCGGATGAGCACTACGTAGAGTGGCCTGATAGACATCCCTCGAGTTGCCCCGAGGTGGCCCCGCAAGTGGCTCTGGGTTGGACCAACACTCATGAGGAGCACTGGCCCGGGTTGTTGATTAATTATCCACGGGGTAGCTAAGCCCGATGCAATTTTATTAAGTTGTTTAGAAAATGTAGTACCAAAGGTCGGTCTTGCCAGACAAGTTTTAATCTAAAACGAATGGTCAAGGGGGTCCCCATAACAACTCCGAGCATGTTAGGAGCGCAAAATATGGAACATAACACAGGTAACAAGTTTCTAAGGCTGTAAAAGTGGAACAAAACACCAGCCAAAAGGCCAAGCCTTCCACCTTTTACCAAGTATATATGTGCATTAAATTAAGTAGCAATAATATTGTGATATATCAAGAAAATATCCATGTTGGCACATGGAACAAATTAGCACCTGCAACTAGCAACACGATAAGAAGGCTGAGCAAGCGGTAACATAGCCAAACAATGGTTTGCTGGGATGTGGAGTGTTAGAGGCTTGTTATGGCATTTGGGAGGCTTGACAAACAGGTGGTAGGTAGCGTTGACAAGCGATAGAACGAGACATCTAGCATGGCAATGATAGTAATGGTATCCAGGGAAATGGTCATCTTGCTTGAGATCCCGCTTGGAAGAAGATCGAGTCCACGAAGAAGACGAACTAACATAGTCGAACGAATCCTCACACTCCGAACGCTTTCGGAATTCTATCGAGAAGAAGCAATCCGGAAACAACAATCAACACATGATAAACACCACAACATATGCATGACATGATGCGCAAACAAATACTGCACATTCAGTGAAGCTCAATATGCAAGGAGTTGCATATTGATGTAACTCCACGCTTGAATTATTTTGTTCGCTCTCGTTTATTTATATGGCAAGTTTAAATGTTGTTAAGCATGGCAAGAGGTGAAGCATAAATAAACTACACTAACTAGGCATCTTAAATGAGGTAGGAAACAACATATGGCATTTCCGAAATGAGCTCATATGCAAATTGTGAGTTTGGTCCAGATCTGTCCTAAACATATTTTATATTTATTAAACAGGAAAATAAAGTGCACCATGTTAATATACACATTTTTCTAGTCAAGTTTCATATATGGATCATTAAATTCGGAGCTATGGTTATTTAGATATGACATAAACCGTTTTTAACATGGCATTAGGCAATTTTAATGCAAACAATATTTCAAAAGTTTTTAAACATGCATGAGGATGACAAATTTGAATTAGATGCAATTTTATGAAAACATTGGCATATAGTATGATATGGAGCATCTTTTCCATGATGGAAAGAAGGGGTGCCACGACGACGAAAAACGGAAACGGTGCCACGGCAACGTTCCCGTGATCCAACAACTCAGTGAGATGCCGATGCAAAAGAACAAGTGTGGGCGTGTGGAACATGCAAGATTGACGGGGAGTGATCCCGGTTACTGGGTGTCCCACGTGGCATGATAATAGAGAAACGTGCAAGAAAGGAATCGGGTGTGGTGCAAACGCGGGCGGCTCATAACAACATCACACGTTCATCACATCGGTTGCCGTCTTGGGGTTATACCTTCAAAGCATGCGGTTTACGGGGCAGACATAGTCGGAGCGGTGTAGAGGGAAGTAGACATTCATGGGTCGTAGAGGAAGTAGTGGTACTCGAAGTCTCCGGCGACAGTAGATGTACACGGCAGCTGTAGTGGTACTCGACATCGGTCGTCGTGGTACTTGGCGTTCTTGGCGATTCCAGAGATGGCGGTAGAGGTACTTTGACGCATCACTGTGTACTCGCACTCTGTACCGGTAGACATCTGGGGTCATCAGCAGAGGTACTTGCGCAGTATTGTGGTGGTCGTAGCAGTGGAGTCGAACTAGGTGTGGGTCGTTAAGGTACATAGCGTGTAGTTGTAGAAGATGATCATGGCGGTCTTGGTCTCCGCAATGTAGTTGTACAAGAGCATCTACGGACTTCGCGAATCAAGAGACGTTGGTGGTTCATGTGTAGTGTCCGGACTCAAAACGAGTCAAGCCTCTGTGTGTCAGTGCCATCCCTGGATCAGTAAGTTGGCACACACAGTACATCAATGTATGTATCAAAGTGCAATCACATGTAAATAACGTAAAACTGATATTTACCTCTTAAATCTCAGCGGAGACAGTCAACAGGCGTGGAGTCCCAATAAACACCAACGGCAGGTTGAGTGTAGACTGTAACCCTGAATCGTACTCTTACTCGTCGTAGAAAAGTATCTGCAACATAAGACGTTGCAGCCGTGTAGGTCCGTACATTGAATGTACCGGCAAGATCATCATAGAATGAAATGATAAAAACTATTCTATATGCAGAAGGCTTTGTGGCTCTGTGTCTGAGTTTTTGTAAAAAAGCTGGTTTTATTTTCCCTACAACAAAGGAGTCAAACGGAATATCACTACAAAAGTTGGTTGTTAATGAGATGGTTCCACCAACCAATTCTCATGTCCCAAAATAATTAATAGACCCACTCATCATAAATTTATTAATTGTGTTGAGACTGGCTGATAGTATCATCTCCGATGCTCATGTTGTCCATAACCGGGGAGACGGCTAATCGATTAGTTTGACACTCTGCAGAGGTTTGTACACTTTACCCGCATGATTCGATCCCTCCTGTTGTGTCCTCGCACTGCCTGGTGTTTGAGAACGAGACAATCCAAACATGGTCTTCCAAAGTGATCCTCCGGTAGAAAGTCAGTGCCCATCCAATCCTACCGTTCTTCTACATCTCGTAGCAATCTGACCTACCAGAGTCATCACTAAGGTCAACCAAGCCAGAGCTCATAATGACTTGCAGTTGCACACGTAAGCTTTCCGTCCTTGAAGTATCCATCCATCTCTTTGGACCTGGGTGGCATTCTGTCGGGATGATCACAGGTAGATACCAGGATTCCCGGGCACAACCATGATAGATATCAGGCTACTAGATGCATGTCCAATCCACCCAGAGGTATATTGAGTCCTTGAAGTCTTGAAGTCTTGAAGTCTTGATCATCATGTAGGTCTTGAAATAATTAATTAACCTCACAACACTCCTGAATCTCACAACCAAACCCCGTCTACTAAAGTGTAGCAATTGTGAAGTAACGTCCCTTCCCGGGAAATGGTAACAGGGTGTTGGGTTTCTCCTAACTCATGATACTACCACAAGTTCAAAATCAATATCCTACTGGATGTATGATGGAGAGATTTGTTCTAATGCAAATAAAACATAAGTAATGTAAGATGATCAAAGTGAACTTGCATGTACTATTGATGAAGACAAATATCGCTCTCAGAAATAACTTGATAGAACTATTCGTCACTCTCCGATGAAATCTATATAATCAAACATTGCACTCATATAAGAAATCATACTAGCAATCAATACTAACAATCAAAAGCAACACAAAAAAAACCAAACACAAAAGTGTTGTGATGAAGGAAATACTTAAGACAAAAGTTAAAACAACAAAACTTCATCAAAGCAACCAAGGTAGTCTTTTCCTACAAATAACCTACTTTCAAAAGCAATAAAACATTAACAAACTAAATTCTAACAAAAATATATTTTATTAAATATTTTACTAGCAAAAAGAATTACTTTTGAAGAACAAGTAAGAACTATGAAAACAACACACTAAACAACATAAGTTTTCTAGTTAGTAAACTTAACAACAAGTAAAACAAATAAAATAATAAAAAAAGAGAAAACAAAATATAAAACAACTAAGTTAACAGAAAGTAAAACTTATAAAACAATTTATAAAAATATTTTCAAATAGGAAATCAAACTAGCAATGAAACCAATTTGCAAGTTATTATGAAACTAGAATTGATTTCATGCTATCAAATAATAATAAATAACATAAAAATAATCTTGGTAGAAATACTACTGCTAACTAACGGAAAACAATATAAAACTTGTCAACTAATATAAAGGAAAATAAATTAAAAACAATTAAAACAAAAGAAATAGAAATAAACCTAAAAAGAACTAAAACAGAATCTGTTTTTCTTGAAACCCTAATTTAATATATTCTAAAAATTCTCAATCTGAACAGGGTGATAAAAATGACTAATAAAAACCAGTAGCAAAAAGAATCACTCAAAAATATGTTTTTAAACTCAAGTAATTCAAATTCTAGTGATTTGAGAAAATTTCAATGAATTCAAATTTAAAATTTTAAAACATGGTCAAATTTTATATCTACAGAAACTAGAAAAAAATTGTGACACAATGCAAAAAGAATCACTCAAAAACACTTAATAACCTAGGAGATATCCTATTTGCAAAAACAGAAACAAATCTGTTTCAGAAAATAAAAACAGAAAAAAAAACCTAACTAACGTATAGGGGCCACGTGTCAAACTGTGAGTGGGTGCGGGTGTGCGCGTGCGAGGCAATAGAGCGAACGCTCACTAATTAAAAGAAAACGATTCGGCTAAAACTACAAAAGAAAACTGGCCGGTTCTTTTAACTAAACCGAAGGTGTAAGTTGTTTCTAATCTACGCCGTTGGACGAGATCGGACGGAGGAGAGCTCACCGAGGTGGTGGACGGCGGCGAGCTCGTCGTGCGTCGACGGTGGCGGTGCTCCGGTGGTCTTCGGCGTCGTGGGAGGGGTCCGGTCGATGCATGCGAGCAGGACGATCACGTAGGTGGTCTTGGCGTCGGCGGAGGTGGTCGGAGGCGTCGGCGGCGAGCTAGGGCGCGGTGGTGGCGCTCGGTCGTCGGCGGTGAGAGTGCTCCGGTGAGCTTTACGTGCGGGTGTGTATACGGTTGGGTTCAGTGGATCAAGGCGAGACAAGTGGTGGTGGTTAGGCTCCGGGCAGTCGGGGCGGAGCGGGGCGAGGCAATGGCGACGGCGGCGGAGTTCTGCTTTGGCGAGCAATTGCGAGCAGAGGAGAGGGTCGGGCGAGGAGGACTCGGGCGGAACGAGGTGCGGGGGTCCTCCTTTTAAGGGGGGGGCTTGACTTGGAGCAGGGGCAGCGTCTGCGCTCGGATTCGAGGAGATCCGGCAAATCTCCGGCGAGAAGGAAGGAGGTGACCGGCAGGATCTATGATCGGGCGGTGGGGCCAGGGTGACAGAGAGAGAGGGGTGAGCAAGGGGATCGGATGCCGATCGGATGCCGATTCGGGCGCGGGCGAAAGAATCGTGGGCCTGATTCGCTGATGGGCCGCGGGGTTTGTTTCCGTTTAAAGGAAATCCCTTTCCTTTTTATTTAAAACAGAGAAAGTAAAATAAAAATAGAAATAAAACAAAAACTTTATATAGGCATATTATATGTCAAAATTTGCACAAAAAGATTTCCTGTAAGATGAACATATTTTCAAGGTCAAACAAAATTCTCACAAATTCAAATAATTCAAACAGTGCTACTGTTGAATTTTAAAATGCAATATATATTTTCAAAAATACCAAAATGATTCCAAATTCATTTCTCTCCATTTATATATTGAAGGGAATCATTTTACCCTATTTTCCATGTATTTTATTTTAGGAGAATTTGGGTAAGGGAATTTGAATTCATTCAAACTTTGAAATAGAACCAAATATGAAATGGATTCCAATAGAATATTTCAGAGATTTTCAAATCCACTTTTCAAATCCTTTTATTTGAAGAAGTCATGTCATATTCTCTCATTGATTTGAATTGGATGAATTTGAAATCAAACCCAAAGGGGAAAGTCATTTTATTCCCTCTCATTCAAAAGTTTCAAAAAGTTTCAAATTTCACTCAATTTTCAATCACTCAATCAAACAATCAATCATTCTATTGATTAATAATACATTCCAAATTTTGGGATGTTACAAACCTACCACACTTAAAATGAATCTCGTCCTCGAGATTCGAAAGGGCTACAAAGAAAAGGTTAGGGTTTGGGGGTCTCGTGACAAATCCATTGACCGAAAAGTGTGGGTGCTACCACACTTAAAATGAGAGTTACTGGTCCCTCAAAATCATGACAAGTGTCTAGGGTCTTGGCATCTGTCTCTTCACATTCCTTACACTAGCTCCTTCGGTGATGCTTTTCCGTTTTCATTCAAAGTCTTGTGTTCTCATATCAAAGTAGATTTCTTCTGATATCGGGTCTTCTTAACTGACAGGCCTCGTGACCATTCTAATTAACTTATCGATGATCTCATGGTGGTCTACCATTTGTGGTTATCCTACAGTGAAAATGGGTCTTGGCTTCATCATCACCGTAAAAATTTCCTACGTGTGACAACAGCGGCCATGTACAAGGGGTCTTCATCATATCATTCTAAGGCTTAAACAAAAGCTTCAAAGAACGTCGTCTCTTTACTATGGGTAAGTCACTCAGATTTACCATTCCGAATAACAAGAGCGAGTGATATGGGTAAGTCGTCATGGTTATCAATCCATTCTGCACCCAAATCATTACTCTGTATAAGGTTTAGCGAATCTCGTATTTCTAACACTTGGGCATTCTCACAAGCATTGCAGAATTTCTCTTGTCCACGAACAAAGTTCGGATAATCCATTGATTCTGCAAGCTGAACAAACGATCTATCGTTTCTTCACAACTCTCAGGTTTACGTATACTCCTAAGAAACATCTGTCGATCAAATCACAACCTCTTCCTTTATGGTCTTGGGGTAACGTTCAAATACAATAATTCTGAGACTTATTCTTGATACAGACTCCACTTTGTGGAACTCATTTTCCTTTCCATTGGTCTATTTTACCAATACAGGTGTTGGTTCTTCAAAAATCATATTCAATCCTTTATTACATCCTCAATCACTTCTCAAAACTCCAAATTTAAAAATACTTTATTACAAATGCTGCCATCCACATAATTTGGTATGGTCAAGCATCACTTCCAACTTTACTCATTTGGTCCCCTTGGATATATTTTAGTACCACTAGAACTTTGCGATGTGCTCCTTGAAATCATCCATCTTTTGCTTTATCAGGGTGGACATGAGCTTCATCTCCATCATCTCTGTATGCACCTCCCGTAGGTATTCCTGAGTATGACGGAGTCTTGCTTCAAGTATTACTCCAATCTGTCTTATGCCTTCCATGGCAGCTTCACGAACAGCGTCGAACAAAGTTGCTTGGTGTACACGAGAGATGAAAAAGTACTACCCCATAGTCTTTGGGCAAACTCCTTTCACACGGTGGAGGTGTACCTCTACATACGAGAGTTCCACTCCATTTTCCATGAATGGGTAGCCTTTGTAGACTGCATCTCCTTCAAGATGGATGTGCTTCATAATATCCTTCAGGATCCTTGGGTAATCATGAACACTAGTCAGGGTCATGATCGTCTCCGGGCCCTTGAGGAAAGACTCATAAAGGGTTGTCATCTACAGGAGTCAGAAAAAGGGTACTCAGAGTAATGTATGTATCTCCTTGGATAAACATCCATATCATCCAAACCAAGCTTCAATTTCACTTTCCAACATCTTACAGGGTATTGTCATCCTTAAAACAAAATGTAATGGGTTATCCATTGACCATATTCTATTGTATCCTTGTACTTTAGCAAAATCCCAGTTTATGCATCAACAACTCATTTTCATCCCTGTTTACGCACATAAGTAGTTCAAAATAATTGTTAACAACACAAAAACCTCATTGATCCTTTCAGCATAGGTCATATGAACTTTCATGAACTATTACAACCTCCAAGTCTTCCATTACATAACTCAACCCATCGTACTTATAAAATTTCTTCCTACTACACTTATTATGATCATCAAAATATCAACTACTCAGTTCCAGCTTTCTTCTTGCCTGGACATTTGTTAGCATAATGTCCTGCTTCCCTGCAATGAAAGCAAATGACTTCCGATAAGTCTTGGGCCTTCTTGATGCTGATGTCTGCTCCTTGGGGTCTCTGCTTCTTTTCCGGGCATTGGTCAGCGTAGTGACCTAATTCCTTGCACCTGAAACACATGATGTGACTATGGTCCTTCTTTGCAGGAATAGGGTCATTCTCGGGATGTCTTCGGTTTCTCTTCCTGGACTTGCTTGTTCTGATCAATCCCTCTATTTCATGTGGATCAAGCTCCACTTTTTCTGTCGGGAAGTCCCCCAGATTCTCTTGACTTTCCTTCGTGCAATCTTGTGAAAAATGTCCTTCTTCTCCACACGAGTAGCAGGCATTGGAGAAAAATCTAGTTAGACCTTGTCCATCAGGGTCTTCCAAATCTTCCTTCATCATACGTTCTTCAAAAATCCCCTTGAACGTTTCCTTCATTGCTTCTTTCTGATTCTTGATAACTTGTTGCACTTTGGGATAAATGTGGCACTGAGCTGGGTAGTGGATGGTTCCTTCACACAAGAATCAAGTCACCTGACTAGTTGGGCATTCCTTGGCTGGATGATTTGCTTCACAATGAGGGCATCCATCCTTGTGTTCTTCCTGGGTGTGTCCTATTTCTCCACAGATCTTGCAAGCACAAAGCTTCTTTATAGGGCTATCACAGTGCTTCCGGATGAGATGGGATCTTAACAGAGTCTTCTTGAATTCCTCCCAGGTTTTTGCTCCATTACATCCTTGTATGGCTTTATGCATTTTCCACCAAGTTGCAGCACTTTGGGTAAAGTAGTGAAGAGCGTATTGAACCTCATACTTCTTTGCAATCGAGTTGCTCCCGAAGCTATTCTCCATGTTTTGAATCCATACTTCTGCCTCCAGCTCGGTCATTGGTCCAGAGAATACAAGTACAGCTTCATTCACCATCTATTGGGTCCAAGGGTTTTGGGATGAGATACTGGGGAAATAGAGGGAGATACATACAACACAAACAATAGTTTTGAAAATGTGTTTTATTTGTGGCTGTCGAAAAAATGCACACAAATGATAGCCCACAAATCATCGTATCTAACGTGAGTATGCAACAGGGGTTTGGTCTTCTAGGGGGCATAAAATCTTGGAAATTCTTCATGGTCTTCAATTTCTTCACGTCCTTATAGTCTTCAATTTTTTTGTAGCTCTTTCCATAGTGGTCAAAGGGACAAGGGTATTATCTAACTATTTGATAAAACTTCGAAGGGATAAGAAGTAAAAGATTTTGTTTAGAGAATAATTTTGAGAGATATCCTGTCCTATGGGCTTTCCAGTTTCTAGGGTCATGTCCTACAGTCAACATGTGCTCTGATACCATTTCTGTAGTGTCCCGACTCAAAACGAGTCAAGCCTCTGTGTGTCAGTGCCATCCCTGGATCAGTATGCTGGCACACACAGTACATCAATGTATATATCAAAGTGCAATCACATGTAAATAACGTAAAACTAATATATACCTCTTAAATCTCAGCGGAAACAGTCAACGGGAGTGGAGTCCCAATAAACACCAACGACAGGTTGAGTGTAGACCGTAACCCTGAATCGTACTCTTACTCGTCATAGAAAAGTATCTGCAACATAAGACGTTGCAGCCGTGTAGGTCAGTACATTGAATGTACCGGCAAGATCACCATAGAATGAAATGATAAAAACTATTATATATGCAGAAGGCTTTGTGGCTCGGTGTCTGAGTTTTCGCAGAAAAGCTGGTTTTATTTTCCCTACAACAAAGGAGTCAAACGGAATATCACTACAAAAGTTGGTTGTTAATGACATGGTTCCACCAACCAATTCTCATGTCCCAAAATAATTAATAGACCCACTCATCATAAATTTATTAATTGTGTCGAGACTGGCTGATAGTATCATCTCCGGTGCTCATGTTGTCCATAATCGGGGACACGGCTAATCGATTAGTTTGACACTCTGCAGAGGTTTGTACACTTTACCCGCAAGATTCGATCCCTCCCGTTGTGTCCTCGCACTGCCTGGTGTTTGAGAAAGAGACGATCGAAACATGGTCTTCCAAAGTGATCCTCCGGTAGAAAGTCAGTGCCCATCCAATCCTACCGTTCTTCTACATCTCGTAGCAATCTGACCTACCAGAGTCACCACTAAGGTCAACCAATCCAGAGCCCATAATGACTTGCGGTTGCACACGTAAGCTTTCCATCCTTGAAGTATCCATCCATCTCTTTGGACCTGGGTGGCATTCCGTCGAGATGATCACATGTAGAGGATTCCCGGGCATAACCATGATAGATATCAGGCTACTAGATGCATGTCCAATCCAATCAGAGGTATATTGAGTCCTTGAAGTCTTGAAGTCTTGATCATCATGTAGGTCTTGAAATAATTAATTAACCTCACAACACTCCTGAATCTCACAACCAAACCCCTTCTACTAAAGCGTAGCAATTGTGAAGTAACGTCCCTTCCCGGGCAATGGTAACAGGGTGTTGGGTTTCTCCTACCTCATGATACTACCACAAGTTCAAGCTCAATATCCTACTGGATGTATGATGGAGAGATTTATTCTAATGCAAATAAAACATAGGTAATGTAAGATGATCAAAGTGAACTTGCCTGTACTATTGATGAAGATAAATATCACTCTCAGAAATAACTTGATAGAACTATTCGTCACTCTCCGATGAAATCTATATAATCAAACATTGCACTCATATAAGCAATCAATACTAACAATCAAAAAGCAACACAACAAACCAAACACAAAAGTGTTGTGATGAAGGAAATACTTAAGACAAAAGTTAAAACAACAAAACTTCATCAAAGCAACCAAGGTATTCTTTTCCTACAAATAGCCTACTTTCAAAAGCAATAAAACATTAACAAAGTAAAATCTAACAAAAATATTTTATTAAATATTTTACTAGCAAAAAGAATTACTTTTGAAGAACAAGTAAGAACTATGAAAACAACACACTAAACAACATAAGTTTTCTAGTTAATAAACATAACAGCAAGTAAAACAAATAAATTAATAAAATAAGAGAAAAAAATATATAAAACAACTAAGTTAATAGAAATAAAACTTATAAAACAATTTATAAAAATATTTTCAAATAGGAAATCAAACTAGCAATGAAACCAATTTGCAAGTTATTATGAAACTAGAATTGTTTTCATGCTATCAAATAATAGTAAATAACATAAAAATAATCTTGGTTGAAATACTACTGCTAACTAACAGAAAACAATATAAAACTTGTCAACTAATATAAAGGAAAATAAATTAAAAACAATTAAAACAAAAGAAATAGAAATAAACCTAAAAAGAACTTAAACAGAATCTGTTTTGCCTGAAACCCTAATTTAAAATATTCTAAAAATTCTCAATTTGAACAGGTTGATAAAAATGACTAATAAAAACCAGTAGCAAAAATAATCACTCAAAAATATGTTTTTAAACTCAAGTTATTTAAATTCTAGTGATTTGAGAAAATTTCAATGAATTCAAATTTAAATTTTCAAACATTGTCAAATTTTATATCTACAGAAACTAGACAAAATTTGTGACACAATGCAAAAAGAATCACTCAAAAACACTTAATAACCTAGGAGATATCCTATTTGCAAAAATAGAAACAAAGTTGTTTCAGAAAATAAAAACAGAAAAAAAACCTAACTAACGAATAGGGGCCACGTGTCAAACTGTGAGTGGGTGCGGGTGTGCGCGTGCAGGGCAATAGAGCGAACGCTCACTAATTAAAAGAAAAATGATTTGGCTAAAACTACAAAAGAAAACCGACCGGTTCGTTTAACTAAACCGAAGGGGTAAGTTGTTTCTAATCTATGTTGTTGGACGAGATCGGACGGAGGAGAGCTCACCGAGGTGGTGGACGGCGGCGAGCTCATCGGGCGTCGACGGTGGCGGCGCTCCGGGGGTCTTCGGCGTCGTGGGAGGGGTCCGGTCGATGCAGGCGAGCAGGACGATCACGTAGGTGGTCTTGGCTTCGGCGGAGGTGGTCGGAGGCTTCGGCGGCAAGCTAGGGCGCGGCGGTGGCGCTCGGTCGCCTGCGGTGAGAGTGCTCCGGTGAGCTTTAGGCGCGGGTGTGTATACGGTTGGGTTCAGTGGATCAAGGCGAGGCGAGTGGTGGTGGTGGTTGGGCTCCGGGCGGTCGGGGCGGAGCGGGGCGAGGCAATGGCGACGGCGGCGGAGCTTTGCTCCGGCGAGCAATTGCGAGCAGAGGAGAGGGTTGGGCGAGGGGGACTTGGGCGGAACGAGGTGCGGGGGTCCTCCTTTTATAGGGGGGCTCGACTTGGAGCAGGGGCAGCGTCTGCGCTCGGATTCGAGGAGATCCGGCGAATCTCCGGCGAGAAGGAAGGAGGTGACCGGCAGGATCTGTGGTCGGGCGGTGGGGCCAGGGTGACAGAGAGAGAGAGAGAGAGGGGTGAGCGAGGAGATCGGTTGTCGATCGAATGCCGAGTCGGGCGCGGGCGAAAGAATCCTGGGCCTGATTCGCTGATGGGCGGCAGGGTTTGTTTCCGTTTAAAGGAAATCCCTTTCCTTTTTATTTAAAACAGAGAAAGTAAAATAAAAATAGAAATAAAACAAAAACTTTATATAGGCATATTATATGTCAAAATTTGCAGAAAAAGATTTCCTACAAGATGAACATATTTTCAAGGTCAAACAAAATTCTCACAAATTCAAATAATTCAAACAGTGCTAGTGTTGAATTTTAAAATGCAATAAATATTTTCAAAAATACCAAAATGATTTCAAATTCATTTCTCTCCATTTATATATTGAAGGGAATCATTTTACCCTATTTTTCATGTATTTTATTTTAGGAGAAAAATAAATTTTGAAAACCACTTCAAGAATTGCTTTTGAAACCTAATATGAAATATTTTCAAAATAGTCTTCTGAGTTTTATAAGTTCAAATATAATTCAAATGGCCCCTGGTTGGGAGTGTCATATTGCTCCTCTCAAGATTTTGAATTTGGGTAAGGGAATTTGAATTCATTCAAACTTTGAAATAGAACCAAATATGAAATGGATTCCAATAGAATAATTTAGAGATTTTCAAATCCACTTTTCAAATCCTTTTATTTAAAGAAGTCGTGTCATCTTCCCTCATTGATTTGAATTGGATGAATTTGAAATCAAACCCAAAGGGGAAAGTCATTTTATTCCTTCTCATTCAAAAGTTTCAAAAAGTTTAAAATTTCACTCAATTTTCAATCACTCAATCAAACAATCAATCATTCTATTGATTAATAATACATTCCAAATTTTGGGATGTTACATCATGGGTACTGGGAGAATCCAACAAGAAATTGGTGGCACTTGGCTCGGTCGGTGCCATGAGCAGGGGACGGCCACGACTGGGTGTGTAGGAGATGGGGCGGAGTCAGGCTCGACCAAGTCGAGGAGAGCAGTCAGCCGGCGGAGCAACATAGGGGGCAAGGGTCACCGGAGCTCGCGGACCGAGCAACGGGTTCTCTCAGCGATGCCATGCCACGCAGGGACGGCCGGCGAGGAGGTGAGGCGATGAGAGGAGGAGCTAGACAGAGCGGAGGCAGCGGGGCTTCGGGCGAGGCGATGGTTGCAGGGCCCATGGCGGCGCGAGATTCGGCCGGGGAGGTGCCGGACCTCAACAGCGGAGGCCGACGATGTAGCGGGGCTGGGTGCTCCATGGACGGCGGCGCTGTACGGGCGGCTCCGGCATGGGCCGTGGCGGCTGGAGCACTGCGGGCGGCGGCTAGCTCGAAGCAAAGCTCCGGGGTGGAGGCGCAGGTGGCTGGAGCTGGGAATCGAGCAGGAGCAAGGGAGACATGCTCGGGCCGGTGCGAGCGAAGAAGAGGAAGGGAGCCGGAGGAAGAGGGGCGACGCTGGTGGCCTGCGGGGTGAGGGGATCGAGCGCTGGAGGCGTTCCCTGCGTGATCTGTGCGTGTGATGGCGCGAGGGGAATGAGAGGGAGATGGGGGATCGATCGGGAGAAGCCCCGATTTGCGAGGGGACACGAGCAGGTGGCGGCGCTATCGGTAGACGAGGGAGAAAGATCGAGGAGAGATGTGGATCGGGGCTAGCTAGGGTTAGATAGGGGATTAGGTGGGCTGGGCTTGTCGGATTAGGTGTTCCGGTTGGATCCAAAGAGGCCGGGCTGGCTGGCCGTGCTCCTCCTATCTCTCTTCCTTTATCCCTCTAATTAGCAAAATGACAAATTTTGAAGAAAGAAAGAGAGAGTTAGGGAAAGAGTTTGGGCATGAGCATAAGTTTCTCATACTCTCAAAATGAGCTTGATCCAAGACAAAAATGAGAGGCATGGATGCAGGAATTAAATTAAAACTCATTTGACTTTAATTCAAATGGATTTGAACTAAAGGTGGGGATTAGGAGTGCCCAAAATTATGAGAATTTGCGGGTGGCTTGGATAAATGGAGAAAGACATGGTGGCAAAGTTTGAAGGCGAAACTTGAAGCAGAAAAGGCATGGGCTTTATTTTGCAAATGTGTTCCGATGAATCCAAAATATTGGAATATTTCTTTTTGCTCCCTAAAATATTGGGAGGATATGTTATAAAGAGAAATCACCATGTGATTTCCCTCAATTTAAATAGATCAAGAGATGTATGCAATTTATTTCTTTGAGTTGTAAAAAATATTAATGCCATGATGGCATGATGACATGATGCAATGCAAAAATAATATATAGCAAACACTATAATAATGGAAAGAATCAGTCTCGGGCTGTTACAACTCTCCTCCACTTACAAGAGATCTTGACCCGAGATCTTAGAATGATAAGAGGAAGATGAAAGGAAGAGGTAAAACTTAGTTGCTTCCTTGACAAACGAGTGAAACCACTGAATTTTGAAGATTGCAAAGATATGAAGAGTGGCACAAAGAACAAGCAAGAATTCAAAAGAAATTTGGGCAGCACTTCGGTAGAAAAAAGAAGCAAAACTTGATAAGATGGAAAGAACTTGGCAAGAGAACACAGCACTCCGGTTAAATGGATAAGCAAGGAAAAACATGATATTGATAAAACGAGATGATGGTTGAATAGAGCAACATCACAATGCCTCTGGTATGAAAGAATCACAGCTAGATCATTGGAGATAAGAGAACAAAGAAGACAATGACAACTTCTACTACAATTGAATTGGAAAAGCATCCTTAGAAAGAATGATGAACGGAGTTGCTGGAAAATTAACAACACAAAGACGAAGCTTGTTGTGGGCTTATGGAAACCACTCAAAATTAGGAGGTGAAACCGTCCACTAACGAAACAATTGATTGATTGAGATCAATGAAAGAGATGAAAAACTCTTTTCACTGATAGGATAAGGGATACTTGGATCATTTATAAGCACCATGGTAGAAACAATCCTTAGGAAATGACTTAGGTGAAATCCATACCAAGATATCTCCTAGAAAGGAATGATGGGTTTAAATATCTCATTCTTGATTAATTATGTTCGAGACTCCTCATGAACGAATAATGCTATAACACCATCAGAAAAGATAAGGTAGAATGAATTGCACTTTGAAATGAAAGATAAAGAATACTTGAGGTACTACCACAAGAATCTTGAAGAAACCTTCTAAAATGAATTAACTTCTTGACGAACCACCATGAAGAAACTCCGGGAAGAACTCCGAAATGAAATGATGATAGAAAAGAGTTGAAGGTTGAAAAGAACAAGAGTTGAAGCCTTGCAAAGGTTTAGATGGAACTTCGTGAAGAGATGCGTGAGAAAGCTTGGAACTCCAGAACAAAGAAAAGATGAACAACTTAGAATCGAGATTTTTGATATCATGAACAACCTCCGGAAGAAGGATTGAAATCACCTCAAGGAACAAGAATAAGAATTATGTTATGCTTATCCTTCATCAAGTTAAATTGATGACAAGCAACGGATTTGGTACACTACTTATTCTTCTTGCAAAGTTTGAATAGAGATAAAGGCACAAACTTGAAGAAGTCTTCAATGCAACACCGGTAAGAATTTGAAACGAATAAGGAATACAACGAATGAATGAGAATACATGAGAACGAAGAGAGCATGATCCACCTAGCAGGAAACTTGAACGAAGCACCGGAATAATTGAGATACGAACGAAGAGACATCAATTGAGAAAAATTTGAGAACGAAAGTAGAAAGCTGAGAACGAAGAACTCTTCTCAAATGATGGCCTTCGGAGGATCGAGAAATGAAACCAACTCTGAAATGCTACGGATTGATATGGAAGGAATTTCTCATGATTGAAACAATTTGAAAGGATAGCACGAAGCTGAGATGACAAATCTTCAAAATAATGGACAAAGAATCAAGAGAAACACTTCTTCGGTCATCAACGCTGAGAATGACGACGAGAACCAACATCATGAATTACTGAGACACTCCGGAACAATGAATAAAGAAATGTTGAGGCAATGATGAAACTGATTTGGAAGTGATCTTCAAGAAGGAATATGACTGAATAAATTCATCCTTACGTCATATTGAATAGAACTTTGTCGGAATCAGGGCTCCACAGACCCAAGAAGGTTCGAACTCTGGGGCGTGTGCGAAGATCCCAACCAGCTCAAGTCTCAAGCCCGCCGGTCCCTAGCCAGACCTTGCCGAAGATGCGCGAGAACGCAAGAAGATGGACACAGCGATTTACCCAGGTTCGGGCCACCTTGCGGTGTAAAACCCTACTCCTGCCTTTGGTGGATTGGCCTCGCGAGGAGGTTTGCGGATGAACTAGTATAGTGGTTGAGCGACCTCGCGAGGGCTCTTGCGTGAAGATGGACTCGATCCCCCTCTGCGGTGGAGGCTCGCCCCTAGTTATAGAGGCCTGGGTCCTCGTCCCTTATCGCACCGGCGGGAAGGGATCCCACAACGGCCAAATTTGAAAGGGGACATGAGGTATAGCTTATCCCGACTAAAGATGGTCTTCGCCTGCAAAGCTCCTGGTGGTGACGCAGAGGTGGGCTCGGCGATCACATCTGTCCTGTCGAGCTCGTGGTCTTGGTCCTGTTGCACTGGAATGGAAACCTTTGGGGGATTCCTTGGGAACCCGTGTCTGTCCTTGCCTCCTTAGCACAAAAGAGGAAACTATCTCCCCTGCGCCCGCTGGCGCCCGCCTGGCCTTGGTCATCATAGCTCACGTCATCGCAGCCTCCTGAGGCCAGGCACTGCATAGGAATATCCGCTCCTCGGGAGGCAGCCTGGGGAGGCCGCTCCCCTGGGGGTCTTGGCATCGTTCTCCTCGCGAGGCCGGGGCCCTCAGGAGGGTCTTGCCTTGGGGGGTTTGTCGCCAGGACATACAGGGCCGTCGAGGTGGGCCACGCGCTGGGCCGCAAGTAGGCGGGTCTGGATACCCCCGATCCCAGAACGCCGACAGTAGCCCCTGGGCCCAAGGCGCGCTCGGGCCGGCTTCGGGGCGAAGCCAAGGAAGGAAGGCCGAAGCGCCGCGGGCCCCAATTGCCTGTGGTCTAGGCTTGACGCGTGGCGCATGACGGGATACGGGCGCCTCCGCTCCCACGTCGCCTCGGCAACTGCCCAGGCCGACAAAAACCTGGCGCCCGCTGCCAAGCCATCATTGCTCTCCTTCCTTGCGCCCTTTGCTTCCTTGCTCAGATCCCCTTTCCCTTGTGAGAGTTTCCTCCAGATCTTGGCGCGGCGCCGCCCTTCCTCTTGCTCCTCCAATCCCCAGAATCCATCAAATGGCGCCCGCCGGGAAGGCGAAGACTGAGGCCCAGGCCTTGGCCTCCTCTTCTCCCTCACCGGCGCTTACAGAATCCACCATCGCCAAAGAGGGGGACCTCACCCCCGTGCTCCCATTGACAGCGGACCACACCAATGAGTGGGGGCGGACGTTGATCTGGTGCGGCTTTGCGGAGCAGCGCACCTTGGCGAAGACAGTCTATCCCTTCTTCCTTCACAGTGTCTTCTCCGGGCTCGTCCCGCCTTTCTTGGGGTTCTTCTCCGCCATCCTCAAGCACTACGGGGTCCAGGCCCTTCATCTTCAGCCCAACTCCATCCTGCTCCTTTCTGTCTTCGCCTTCTACTGCGAGGCCTTCATTGGCGTGAGGCCCTCGGTGGCCTTCTTTCGCCACTACTTCAGCCTGCGGCTCCACGACTGTGCACATCGGTCGGCGTGCGCCTCCTTCGTCGCGGTCCAGAGCGGGAATGTGCTCCAGAAGGTCGGGAAGAAGGTGGAAGGTTTCAGGCACCGTTGGGTCTTCTTGGATGCCCAGGGCGCCGATCCGTGCCTGGAGCTCCCGATGGGGCTACCCGAGAAGACCCTCGCATGGGGCTCCGCGAAGCTCACCGATCCCCGGGCGAAGTAGCTGACTGGGGCGATGATAGTGAAGGAGTTCCTGACGCAGCGCCTGGAGCCGCTCCAAGCGCACTCGAAGCACATGTGGGAGTACGATGGTGCGACGGACACCATCATGCTTCGGTCCATCAGCCTGACTGGTGAGGATCTGGGCAGGGCCGTGGTAACCCTGCTCCACGGCGATCCCGGGGACCTCCCCGAGGCCTATGCCCCGCTCTACCGCCGCGATGATAGGGGGGACCTGGTTGCCGCCATGCCCGCCTTTGATGAGCGCAGGCTTACGCCGCCCGAGCGCCCCAACTCCCCGGTGCCGTGAACTATGGCGACGCCAGCGGCGAGGGAGACTCGGAGAAGACCGTGGATGATGACCTGGAAGAGGTGTCTCCCCCGTCGCAGAGTGTGCTCCTCTGCAATTTTGAGGATGACGACGATGCCGACAAGCCCCCGGCCACAGACTCCCTGCGCTGCGTCAGGGCCCTTACGAGGAGCAAGCCGCGCACGCGCAATGTCTTCACCAGCGGGAGGAAGACCTCAAGGCTCGCGAGGCGAAACTTGTCGATCGCACCTCCGTGCTATCCCAGGCAGCCGACGGCAAGCTACAGAGCACGAGCGTATGGCCAGGCTGAAGGATGAGGTAGTAGAGGCCCAGACGTCTCACGCCCGGCATGTCTCCGACGCGACGGCCCAGCTGGATGCTAGGGAGAAGATCCTTCCCGCTGCCGAGGAAAAGGCAGCCGCAGAGCGCGATGCCTTCTCCTCCGTCGAGCTCAGGCTTCGCCGGGCTCTGCGCTTCATCTGCAGGGGAGGGTTCGGGGAGCCGCTGGCGGCTCCTGAGGGCGGCTATGCCGGGCTCTCCTCCAAGCTCGCTGAGGCGCTCGAAGGTGCCATCGCCAGGGTGGACGCCATCCTGGAGAGGGAATGCAGCAGCCTTTTCTCTGCGGCCGCGACGCGTGTCTTCAGCCACCTCTACCTCCGCGAGCCCTGCTTTGACTTCAACGCTATGATGAACTCGGTTGCTCCTGATTCCCGTGCCACCACAGCGGCGGCAGTGAAGGATTCCGTGGATGCGCTGATGAAGAAGTTCGGCTGCGTCCCCGACACCGACCCCTGTGGTGGAGGCGAGCAGTGGCGACGAAGGCATCGACGGCGATGTTGACGATGAGCTTGACGTGACCGGGGCGATTGGTGGCGGCGGCTTTGGCGATGGCGGCTCCTTCTCCTAGACTCCGACCTGCGACATTTATCGTGCCTCATGGAGGCGTAAGACTTGTTTCAAATCGCAAAACGTCCTATGCTTGTAATAACTTGTTTGAATTTTGTGATTTCCTTTTGCGGCTTGTTTCCTTCCTGCTTGCTTTTGTGCTCTGCATCGACGGGGCCCAATCCCACGCATACCTCGACCACCGTTGGGGCGTCCGGATCACCAGGATGAGACCAACGGGCGAGGGGCTACGTGACTAGTGAGGCCCCTGGGTCACGATGCCCAGGGGTCCCCCTTGACGTGCGAGCAGCCCTCACGAAGGAGACATGGCGACAACGGAGTCGATTTGGAGTGCCTTAGTGCTCTGCGTCGGCAGGGCCCAATCCCGTGCATACCTCGCCGCCGTTGGGGCGTTCGGATCACCAGGACGAGACCAAGGGGTGAGGGGCTACGTGACTAGTGAGGCCCCTTGGTCGCGATGCCCAGGGGTCCCCCTTGACGTGCGAGCAGCCCTCACAAAGGAGACATGGCGACAACGGAGTCGATTTGGAGCGCCTAAGTGCTTTGTCTCGGCAGGCCCCAATCCCGCGCATACCTCGACCGCCGTCGGGGCGTCCGGATCACGAGGCCGAGACCAAGGGGTGGGGGGCTACGTGACTAGTGAGGCCCCTCGGTCGCGATGCCCAGGGGTCCCCGTTGACGTACGAGCGGCTCCCATAGCATTCCTCGCCATCTTTCACCTGGGAGGGACGCGAGAAGACCAGGTGCCAGGAACCTGGTGAGGTCGCACGCGTCAGGCATGGCCTGAGCGTAGCCCCCGTCCAGCCCCCTCGTGCGTGCATCCCAGGGGAACGCTGCGTGACGGGGCCGTGAGGCCATACTGAGGTTAGCACAGCCACTAGGCCCGCTACCTGGCGCGCCAAATGTCGGAATCAGGGCTCCGCAGACCCAAGAAGGTTCGAACTCTAGGGCGTGTGCGAAGATCCCAACCAGCTCAAGTCTCAAGCCCGTCGCTCCCTAGCCAGACCTTGCCGAAGATGCGCGAGAACGCAAGAAGATGGACACAACAATTTACCCAGGTTCGGGCCACCTTGCGGTGTAAAACCCTACTCTTACCTTTGGTGGATTGGCCTCACGAGGAAGTTTGCGGATGAACTAGTACAGTGGTTGAGCGACCTCGCGAGGGCTCTTGGGTGAAGATGGACTCGATCCCGCTCTGCGGTGGAGGCTCGCCCCTACTTATAGTGGCTTGGGTCCTCTTCCCTTATCTCACCGGCGGGAAGGGATCCCACAATGGCCAAATTTGAAAGGGGACATGAGGTACATCTTATCCTAACTAAAGGTGGTCTTCTTCTGCAAAGCTCCTGGTGGTGACGCAGAGGTGGGCTCGGCGATGACCTCCGTCCTGCCGAGCTCGTGGTCTTGGTCCTGTTGCACTTGAATGGAAACCTTTGGGGGATTCCTTGGGAACCCGCGTCTGTCCTTGCCTCCTTAGCACAAAAGAGGAAACTGTCTCCCCTGCGCCCGCTGGCGCCCGCCTGGCCTTGGTCGTCATGGCTCACGTCATCGCAGCCTCCTGAGGCCGGGCACTGCATAGGAATCTCTGCTCCTCGGGAGGCAGCCTGGGGAGGCCGCTCCCCTGGGGGTCTTGGCATCGTTCTCCTCGCGAGGCCAGGGCCCTCACGAGGGTCTTGCCTTATGGGATTTGTCGCCAGGTCGTACAGGGCCGTCGAGGTGGACCACGCGCTGGGCCGCAGGCAGGCGGGTCTGGATACTCCCGATCCCAGAACGCCAACACACTTGAGATCTCCGAAGAAGATTAGATGAGCCAGGTAAGATCCTGGGAAAAACCTGTGGGTTATGGGCCCACTGAAAAGTAAACACCGTTGAATGGATTGCTTAGGAAGAGAGATTGCACCAGTGCAAATTGAAAACTCGATGAGGTGAGAACCTCAAAATAATTTGAAAGGATGGAATGAAAAGACGAATCTTCTAAGATATCTTCAGCACTCCGGATAGAATAATGAGAGACGAATAAACAAGACATGCCAACTCTAGTTGATCAAACGGATTAGCATTCCCATAGAAATATGAGAACACTACTTATGAAAGATATGAAATCACCACTTGACATCGAAGCAACTCAATTACCATACTCCAACAAAACAAAGGATGAGGCTTGCGAACAAGCCGGAAACAAATACCTAACCCATTTGCATTTGCTGAAAGGATGATCCTAAGTAACTACTTGAATTCCCACCTGAGAACTCCCGAAATCTTTCTGGTTATGAAATCTGGTCCAACGGATACACGGATAAATTGCTGAATAAATCAATCAACTCCTAGCAATAATACTACCCACCGTGTATCACATCTGTCAACACAAAACCAGAGAAACCTCGGAAACTCATCTACCTCAGATCCTCGTGATCACAACGATACTAAACATGGCAGTACATGTGATCCCGCTCCCCAGTACTGGGTGCCGCCACACTCTTTGCACCACGAATAGTATTGAAGCAATTTCGAAGATCCGCATCCTGAGGTACTAAGGAAACTGAACGATAACGATGTGTCAAGAACCCCTTGGAGCTCAACTCCCCGGGTCCAATCCATACGTACGGGAGGCACCAAGAACAGAGTTCTGGTCACATCTACATCATAGAGGTTCCAAATACCCGCGCGATCCTAAAAAAATTTGAGTGAGATGAGGGGAAGAATTAAAATTCCTAGGTCGTAATTCCTCACCAAAGCATAGAAGAGGAGTAAAAAGAATCCTACTCTCCGATATATAACTAGACTCAAAACAGTTTTTTTCACTATACTCGACTCTTCCAAAGTTCGATCAATCAAGGGGGCTCCTAGGTTGGTACTGCTCTAATACCAACTTGTAACGCCCAAGATGCGATCCTATCCTCATTTTGGCTTGAGGGCCTCGATAGGGGTAGAAGCGCATCTCGTCGTTTCGCAAGAATGGACATCATTACAAGTACATGTAAAGAAGAGATGAGTATATGGAATTGGCTTACACTCGCCACAAGCTAAATCAAGATCACATCAATACAACAACATATCCAAATATCATGCAGAAGAGTAGGGTCCGACTACGGACAAAAACAAACGATAAAATGACATCCATCCTTGCTATCCCAGGCTGCTGGCCTGGAACGCATCCTATGATCGATGAAGAAGAAGAAGAACTCCAAATGAAACAAGCATCGCGCTCACGACAAACCATCGCATTACCTATACGTTCAACTGTTGTTGTAGTAATCTGTGAGCCACAGGGACTTAGCAATCTCATTTCCATGGGTATCAAGACTATTAAAGCTTAATGGGTGAGGTATGGTTAAGTGGTGAGGCTGCAGCAAGCACTAAGCATTTATTTGATTGGCTAACTTACGAGTACAAGAATAAAGGGGGGGATGATCGTCGCATAAATGGACGTGAGGTAATGATGATCACCAAGTGATCCTGAACACGTACTTACTCTCAACCATAACCCCACCGTGTTCTCTTCCGGAGCAAGCCTCACGAGAAGAGACGGTCACGGTTACGCACACAGTTGGTGTATTTTATTTGAGTTTACTTCAAGTTTGCTATAACCGGGTGTTAAATAAATTTCCGAGTTGCCACATAACCGTGGGCACGGCTTCTCGAAAAGATTTAACCATACAGGGGTGCTCCAACTCATCCATCACAAACTAACCACACGCCACGAGGATAATCTCGACCACGAATCCCGTGATCTCCTAGGAAATTCCATTGGAAAACCTCAACCTCGAGATAGCCCAAAGTATCCTTGGAATTCCTCGCGCAAGACATTCGAGAAAGGTAAAACAAGTCCAGCAAGACCGCCCGACGTGTCGACGAACCCGATAGGAGCCGCGTATCTTGTTCTCAGGACACGACCGGATGAGAACTACGTACAGTGGCCTGATAGACATCCCTCGAGTTGCCCCGAGGTGGCCCCGCAAGTGGCTCTGGGTTGGACCAACAGTCATGAGCAGCACTGGCCTGGGTTGTTGATTAATTATCCACGGGGTAGCTTAGCCGTATGCATTTTTATTAAGTTGTTTAGCAAATGTAGTACCAAAGTTGGGTCTGCCAGAAAAGTTTTAATCTAAAACGAATGGTCAAGGGGGTCCCCATAACAACCCCGAGCATGTTAGGAGCGCAAAATATGGAACATAACACCGGTAGCAAGTAACTAAGGCGGAAAAAGTGGAACGAAACATCGGGCAAAAGGCCAAGCCTTCCACCTTTTACCAAGTATATACGTGCATTAAATTAAGTTGCAATAATATTGTGATATATCAAAAAAATATCCATGTTGGCACATGGAACCAATTAGCACCTGCAACTAGCAACGCTATAAGAAGGCTGAGCAAGCGGTAACATAGCCAAACAATGGTTTGCTGGGATGTGGAGGGTTAGAGGCTTATCATGGCATTTGGGAGGCCTGACAAACAGGTGGTAGGTAGCATGACAAGCGATAGAACGAGACATCTAGCATGGCAATGATAGTAATGGTATGCAGGGAAATGGTCATCTTGCCTGAGATCCCGCTTGGAAGAAGATCGAGTCCATGAAGAAGATGAGCCAACGTTGTCGAAAGAATCCTCACACTCCGAACACTTTCAGAACTCTATCGAGAAGAAGCAATCCAGAAACAACAATCAACACATGATAAACACCACAACATATGCATGACATGATGCGCAAACAAATATCATGCATGTCCATACGATGATGCAAGGCATGACTGTCGGCGTTCTGGGAACGGGGGTACCCAGACCTGCCTGCCTGCGGCCCAGCGCGTGGCCCACCGTGAAGGCCCGATACGGCCCTGCAACGAGCCCCCCAATGTCAAGGTCCTCGCGAGAGCCCCCGCCTCGCGAGGAGGGCAACGCCAAGACCTCCGGAGGAGTGACACCCCCTTCAGGCCGCCTCCCGAGGAGCGGAGATTCCTATGCAAGTACCCGGCCTCTTGAGGCCGGGGTGACGTGGGTTCTGATGACCAAGCCAGGCGGGCGCTAGCGTGCACAGTGGGAGGACAATTTCCTCTTTGGTGCAAAGGAGACAAGGACATACGCGGGTTCCCAAGGAACCCCTCAAAGGTTTCCTTCCCGGTACAAGAGGACCAAGACCACGAGCTCGGCAGGGCGGATGTCATCGCCGAGCCCACCGCTGCGTCACACTCGGAAGCTTTGCAGACGAAGACCACCTTTAGTCAGGATAGGGTGTACTACTTGTCCCCTTTCAAATTTGGCTGTTGTGGGATCCCTTCCCGCCTATTCAACGGGGGAAGAGGACCGATGCCCCTATAAATAATGACGAGCTCCCATCGTAGCGGGGGGTCGAACCAGGTCGAGTTCATCACCACCAAGAGCCCTCGCGAGGCGGAACAACCGCTGTACTAGTTCATCCTCAGTCTCCTCGAGAAGCCAATCCACCCAAAAGCAGGAGTAGGGTTTTACACCGCAAGGTGGCCCGAACCTGGGTAAAGATCGCGTGCCTCCCATTTGTTTCCTCCCAAGAGCACCGCCATAGAATCACTGAGAAGCTGTGAGGTTGAGCGGGATCGGAGGGCGAGCGCACCCCAGTGTTCGAACCTCAGTGGGTTTTGCGGAGCCCCGATTCCGACATTTGGCATGCCAGGTAGGGGTGCGCCGACGTCCTTCTGTCCCGTCGACTCCTGCTTCACCAGCGGTCGGTCACCTCCCGCTCCTGGTTCACCAACGCCATGGCCAACTCAGGATGTGCATGCCTTGGGGGCTCCGTGCTGGATGGCCGTTATCAGGCCACCAGCTTCGTTGCCATCACCACTGCCTCTCATACCACTAGCGCGCAGCAAGGGTCCTCACGCCCACAGTGGCGCCCGAACGGCCGCCCCGCCGCGCCCTCTGCGGCCCCTGTCCATGTGGGGGACCTGAACGCGCAGGTCGCGTTGCTCATGGCCAGCGAACTCCTTCGCCATTGCCCGACGGAAGGGGGCTACGACGCCTGGGCCGACCACATCCCCGAGCTGGTTACCATCGCAAGGAGGGCCCTGGCACCTTACCTTCCTCTACGGTCCCCGGCGCAAGGAGCGGAAGGCTCGGCCGGCGAACCAGCTCCGCCGCCGTGCGTCAACACGCACAACCCTCAACTTGAGGAGCCCGAGCAGGGCCCACCTCGCTCTGTACTTCTCCTCCTCAGGGTTCCGGTGGCCGATTTCGGGCCGTCGTCCGGACCCAGCAGCGGCGTGCCCGAGGGAAATGGTGGAATGCCCCCCGCACACCATGGCACACAGGCCAATAACATGGAGAACCCTCACACTCTCGCGCCCCCTCGATACGAAAGCACCAGCCGGCGCCAGGGCCAGGCAGCTCGCGCCGCCGCGCACGGAGGAGGTCACGGCGGGGGCGCGGGGAATGGCCACGGTGGCCATTCTCGCCCAGAAGGGCGCGCCCAACCTTGTGGCGGCACAGGAGGTGGCCAACTTTGGGCGGAAGCTCGGCGCAGGCGCGCCCGTGGGAAGCGTGCCCAAGACAGCGTCACGCTGTTGCTTGGGGGAATCAGCCTCGGGGCATCCAGCGGGGCGCCAGGTGGGAACCCGGGCCGTCACGACGTGGCCCGCGCTCCAGCCAGCGCAGCGACAAGCGCCAGTGCCGTGGGTCTCGCACCCGCCGTTGGCACCAACACCCTCCAGGCGTAGGGGAGCACACCCAGCGCCCCACGTCAAGCCAGGCCCGGGGGCTTCCGTTGTGGGAGCACCTGGTCCGGTCGGCATGACGAAGGGGGCGCTCGGGGTCGCGTGGGGGCGCTCCGCAACGGGCGCCCACGCGAGCAGGGAACCCGGCACCGGGCGATGGGGCTGCAGGGGCCCGTCACCCAGAAGATCGGCAAGGCTCGAGCAATGCGGGCCACCCGCGGCCGGCACCGCGAGGACGCTCCACTGGCAGGGCCACGCTCCACGGGGCATCGCACACTCCGCGGCTCGGGGGCGCTAGCGATGTGCCCAGGGGGCTGACGAGACCTGGCGAGCCTGGGGGCTCGGAAGACCTCTGGGGCGCAGCCCGGCTGGCGCTGCGGCGCCTCCCGAGGCAACTGCACCAACACAATACAGCTACGGTCGCGCGGGGTGTGTTGCGCTCAAGTTTGGGCCGCGGAAGCGCAATTCCGCGGTCACGCGGGGAGCAATGCACCCATGTTTGGGCCGTAGGAGCGCGCAACCGTGCCAAAATGCGCGGGGAGTCTTAAGAACCCGGTCGGGAACTCCAGGGCTTTGCACTTGGGGTCCCCGCCCAACTATCTCCAACCGTGACACTCTCACGTAAGAATGAGTGGGCTGTACACGCCCGGAGCCCCCCGAGGAGCGCCGTACGAGGCCACGGAGGGGCTCCCACCCACGCCCCAGTGGAAGCCCCATGCTCCGCGCTGGCGCACAACACTGTCCTCCAAGCCCATGCCTACTGGAAGCCCTATGCTCCGCCCTGGGGGGAAGACGAAGACTAGCTATTAGGTGCCGGACGCAGCTGTTCCTTGCTATTTTCTGTAATCGAATTTGCCACTTTCTTGAATGAAGTTGAAGCTTTTCGCATCTTATTTGAAAAAAAGGGAGGGGGACCTTTTCCCGTGTTGTGCTAGCGTCTTGAGTTTCGTTTTTAAGAAGATGTCATATGCCAGCTCTCTCCCTCTCGCGCGCCCCGCGAGCGGGGGCTGGACATTGTATGCACACTCGAGCTGGCCCAGCGGCATCAAGGGCGGCATTGAGGGGCCCCCAACCTGAGGGCCCAGAACGCGATGGCCACGGGCCTCACGCCCACACCCGGCCAAGGTTTTGGCGTCAAATCCTCAGTAACTACCACGGGCGAGCCAGCAGGCGCGCGTGGCGTGGGGGCTTCGTCGAACATCCACCCCCCGGCTTAGTCGGACGACCGCGGTCAGGCGTGTCAGTAATGACCCGCACCCCACCTCAGGGCCTGTGGGCACACAATAAGCAAGGGAACGCGGTGCAAGGCAGTGCAATATTACTTAACATATCATAGGGGAGTTCTTCCAAAGTACACTCACGTCCCCGTGGGGTCATGTTCAAAATATTTATAGGAGAACAGGGAAGGACAGTCTAAGAAGATGCGCCATCGCCACTATCATTGTCGCAGCCATCGGACTCGCGCTCCCCGGTAGCGGGGTGGTCCTCGTCTACGGCAGGGGCGAATTCGGCGATCAAGCCGTCCACATGATCCTGCACCCAATCCTCCAGGGCACACCAGATCACCTCGGGCACGCGGGCTGTCACGGACTTGAAGTCAAAGTTAGGATCAAGGCGAAGAAGGTGGCTGAAGACACGTGAAGACGCCCGCGCGAGGAGGTCGTGGCTCTTCTCCTCTGCGAGCTGGCGGACCTTCTCTGCACCACCCTCAACACGTTCCACGATCCCGGTGAAGAAACAAAGGTAGCCGACATCGTCGGCGACGAGCGGGCTGGAGACACTCTCGCCGCTGATGCTACTCAGGGCCCGATTGGACCTCCCCTCAAGAGCCTGGAACATCTTGGAGCGCGTGTGCTGCAGCCCCCGGGCTCGGTTCTCCTCTTCCGAGGCCCTCTCCGCGCGGGAAGCGACGTCCTCCACCTGTGTATAGAGGAAAGACAGCTCGGCCTTGGTGGTGACCTGGGCGTCCACCGTGGCCTTCTCGCATCGCTCCGCCGCCGCTAACCTTTTCCTGAGGCAGTCCACCTCAGCTTTCAGCTCATCACGCCACTTGCAGAAGCGGGACTCCTGAAGCTTTAGCCTCTCGCGTTTGTCCTGGGCGAGAGTTCTGCGGGTCCTCGCCACCTCCTCGACGGCCTCCTCATGGACCCTTGCCTCGCGAGTGGCGAGGGAATCTTCGGCGGCAGCCACCTGGCACTCCATCACCTCCAGGCGCTCGCGCTCCAGGCCCAACTCCATCGCCTCCAGCGTTAGCGTATCTTCAAGGATGCGGAGCCCAGCTTCGCCCGTGGACGGCCCGCCCGCTGAGGCGGCTAGCGCGGCCTTGCGGACCTAAACTTGCCGCTCAAGGGAGGCGTTGGAAGCCAGAAGCTCTTCGTCACGCCTCATTGCAGCCTTACGCCGCCCGTCCGTGGCCTGGGCCTCTTCAAGTGCGCGATCGCGGGCATCTCGCGCCGCGGCAAGGGATTCCTCGACCTCCACGCGAGCACGCTCGCGCTGCAGACGACCAAAGTTGATGGCAACCTCAAGCCGACGCCATTCACGCGCTAGGCGCCGACGCTCGGCCTCGAGGTACGAGTCGACGTCATCAAGCTCCGTCCCAAGGCGGCCCAGCGCGCTCACCGCGTCCTGAAGGAGACCACGCCGAGCATCGCTCCGACTACAAGCAAGATCCAGCGCTTGGCCCGGGCCCTGGGCAGCAGGAGGGGGGCATGAAGGCCCTTCTGCCTTCGGCGAGGACTCGGGGGCTGGGTTCCCGCAGTCCGGCACCCCAGCCCGGGGTCGGGCCTCACGAGAAGACGCCCCGCCGCTCGAGGAAGGCGCCGATGCACTGGGCGCCCTGGCGCCGGAGAAGACCACCAATGGAGGCCACAGTCCCGCCATTGCTGGCTGGGGTCTCGCCTGAAGGAGGATGCAAGAAGCCTGGGCTAGAGGTCCCCCCGGGACAGCTTGGGCCCGGGTATGGTAATCTACTCGCACACCGTCACGTGCTTCACGAGTTATTGGGCCGCTCTCGGCCTGGTCACCCTGGGAGGCGATGGTGGGGGCGCACCCACCACTTCGACGGGAAGGGGCCTGAGGAGCAAGGATTCGGAGACGCACATCATGTGGGAAACAAGGAAGGGTAGGCACTTACTCATCCACGGCGACCCACTTCCTTTTCCTCCAGGGCCACGGAACCGGGCCGCTACGGCCCTCGGGTTCTCTCCTCCGTCGGTGCATGTGAGGATCCGGGAACGACCCGTCGGCGCACGACTGACGACACCCCGCGGCAGGGGCTCCGGCAGCCACCCTTGGCGGGGCGACCCCGTCGCTCCCTGGAAGGGCGGAGGTGGGCGCCTGAGGAACGTGCGGCTCGGGACGTTCTTCCGCAACCACTTGAAGGGCACCGGCCTCAGGATCTTCCGAGCAGGAAGTCACCGAGAGGGGATCGTCGCGAGGTACGACGGGACCCTCTGGAAGTAGCCCCCACTCGTCGAAGCACGACATCCACAGGGCGAAGGCCCTCCCGTTGTGATAACGGTACAGGGGGAGCCCATCCTCAGGAAGCTCGGGAGGCTTCCCCCCAGTCAGGAGGCGGAGCGCCTCCCGCAGCGCGCTGGAGGGAAGAGAAGACACCTGGAGCCTCATGACATCGTCAAGGCCGGTGAAAGTCCACATGGGACGGGAATGGTGCTGAAGGGGAGCGATTCGCCGGCGGACGAACTCCCTCACCACCATCGCCATCGTCACACCCGCTTTCTTCAGGCTGCTCAACCTGGCGGTGACCTACGCGAGCCGCGGGTCGACAAGCTTCAAGTGCTCCCAACTCGCACTCGGTTCCGTCGGGGCCGTCGGGGCCTAGAGCAGGGGATTGTGCACAGTGGCATCAACAAACACCCACTGCCTCCAGAAGCTCGCCACATCCAGACTGAGCTCGACATCGAGGATTGCGTCTGCCGCCGCATCCACCACTCGGAGCGACACGCATCCCGAGCATTGTCCGTTGGCGACCAGCTGGAGGTAGAAGAAATGGCGGAGCAAGGCCACGGATGGGTTGATGCCCATGAAAGCCTCGCACAAGAACGTGAAGGCAGAGAGGAGGACGACAGACCCAGGGTCGAGATGCAAAGCGTGGATCTGGTAGTGCGTGAGCACGGCGTTGAAGAAATCTGAAAACGGCGGCAACAAGCCAGAGAAGAGGGCATGGAGATGAAGGGGGATGTCGGTGGCACTCAGATTAACCACAGACCGAGAGGCAAGCCAGATCGTCGTCGCCCCCACTCGTTTGTGCCGGCGGCAATTGCTCGCCAGACATTATCCAGCCCCTCAAGATTGAGCATGGTGGACCGGCCCAGCGTGGGCTCAGGAACCGACAGGGGCCCTGACACCATCAAAGTCCTATCCCTTTTCCTATTGGGAGCCATGGCAGAGGGGCAGATGGAAGCAGACGCGAAGCCCGGCGAAGAAGGCGCAAGCCACGGATGAAGGAGCAGCAGAAGGCAGGCACACGGAGAGGCAATGATGGTTCTGCTGCGCGCTCCAGGCTTTTTGTGAGCAAGGGTGGTTACCGGGCGACGTGTGGAAGTGGAGGCGTCCGCGTCTTGTCGTGCGCCACGCGTCGAGCCTGGCCCACAGGCGATTGGGGGCCCATGGCACTTCGCCCTTTGCTCCTTGCCTTCGCCTCGAAGCCAAGGTTGGCACGCCTTGGGCCCGGGGGCTACTGTCGGTGTTCTGGGAACGAGGGTACCCAGACCTGCCTGCCCGCGGCCCAGCGCGTGGCCCAACGCGAAGGCCCGGTACGGCCCAGCAACGAGCCCCCCAAAGTCAAGGCCCTCGCGAGAGCCCCCGCGTCGCAAGGAGGGAAACGCCAAGACCTCCGGAGGAGTGGCACCCCCTTCATGCCGCCTCCCAAGGAGCGGAGATTCCTATGCAAGTACCCAGCCTCGTGAGGCCGGGGTGACGTGGGTTCTGACGACCAAGCCAGGCGGGCGCCAGCGGGCGCATTGGGAGGACAGTTTCCTCTTTGGTGCAAAGGAGACAAGGACGTACGCGGGTTCCCAAGGAACCCCCAAAGGTTTCCTTCCCGATGCAAGAGGACCAAGACCACGAGCTCGGTAGGGCGGATGTCATCGCCGACCCACCGCTGCGTCACACTCGGAAGCTTTGCAGGCGAAGACCACCTTCAGTCAGGATATGGTGTACTACTTGTCCCCTTTCAAATTTGGCCGTTGTGAGATCCCTTCCCGCCTGTTCGACGGGGGAAGAGGACCGAGGCCCCTATAAATAGGGACAAGGTCCCATCGTAGCAGGGGGTCGAACCAGGTCAAGTTCATCACCACCAAGAGCCCTCGCGAGGCGGCTCAACCGCTATACTAGTTCATCCTCAGTCTCCTCGAGAGGCCAATCCACCCCAAAGCAGGAGTAGGGTTTTACACCGCAAGGTGGCCCGAACCTGGGTAAAGATCGCGTGCCTCCCATTTGTTTCCTCCTAAGAGCACCGCCATAGAAATCACTGAGAAGCTGTGAGGTTGAGCGGGATCGGAGGGCGAGTGCACCCCAGTGTTCGAACCTCAGTGGGTTTTGCGGAGCTCTGATTCCGACAATGACAAAGCACAACAATCAAATACTACACATTAAGTGAAGCTCAATATGCAACGAGTTGCATATTGACGAAACTCCACGCTTGAATTATTTAGTTCACTCTCGTTTATTTATATGGCAAGTTTAAATGTTGTTAAACATGGCAAGAGGTGAAGCATAAATAACCTACACTAACTAGGCATCTTAAATGAGGTAGGAAACAACATATAGCATTTCCGAAATTTCCTCATATGCAAATTGTGAGTTTGGTCCAGATCTGTCCTAAACATATTTTATATTTATTAAATAGGAAAATAAAGTGCACCATGTTAATCTACACATTTTTCTAGTCAAGTTTCATACATGGATCATTAAATTCGGAGCTATGGTTATTTAGATATGACATAAACCGTTTTTAACATGGCATTAGGCAATTTTGATGCAAACAATATTTCAAATGTTTTTAAACATGCATGAGGATGAAAATTTTGAATTAGATGCAATTTTATGAAAACATTGGCATATAGTATGATATGGAGCATCTTTGCCATGATGGAAAGAAGGGGTGCCACAGCGACGAAAAACAAAAACGGTGCCACGGCAACGTTCCCGTGATCCGACAACTCACTGAGATGCCGATGCAAAAGAACAAGTGTGGGCGTGTGGAACATGCAAGATTGACGGGGAGTGATCCCGGTTACCGGGTGTCCCACGTGGCATCACAATAGAGAAACGTGCAAGAAAGGATTCGGGCATGGTGCAAACGCGGGCGGCTCATAACAACATCACACGTTCATCACATCGATTGCCATCTTGGGATTATACCATGCGGTTTTTGGGGTAGACGTAGTCAGAGCGATGTAGAGGGAAGTAGACGTTCACGGATCGTAGAGGAAGTATTGGTACTCGAAGTCTCCGGTGACAGTAGATGTACACGGCAGCTGTAGTGGTACTCGACATTGGTCGTCGTGGTACTTGGCGTTCTTGGCGATTCCAGAGATGGCGGTAGAGGTACTTTGACGCATCACCGTGTAGTCGCACTCGGTACCCGTAGACAACCGGGGTCATCGGCAGAGGTACTTGCGCAGCGTTGTGGTGGTCGTATCAGTGTAGTCGAACAAGGTGTCGGTCGTTAAGGTACATAGCGTGTAGTTGTAGAAGATGGTCTTGGCGGTCTTGGTCTCCGCAACGTAGTTGTACAAGAGCATCTACGGACTTCCCGAATCAAGAGACGTTGGTGGTTCATGGGTACTGGGAGAATCCAACAAGGAATTGGTGGCACTTGGCTCGGTCGGTGCCATGAGCAAGGGACGACCACGGCTGCGTGTGTAGGAGATGGGGCGGAGTCAGGCTCGACCAACTCGAGGAGAGCAGCAGGCTGGCAGAGCAACATAGGGGGCAAGGGTCACCGGAGCCTGCGGACCGAGCAACGGGTGCTCTCAGCGATGCCATGCCACGCAGGGATGTCCGGCGAGGAGGTGAGGCGACGAGAGGAGGAGCTAGACAGAGCGGAGGTGGCGGGGCTTCGGGTGAGGCGATGGTTGCAGGGCCCATGGCGGCGTGAGATCCGGCTGGGGAGGTGCCAGACCTAGACAGGGGAGGCCGACGATGCAGCAGGGCTGGGTGCTCCATGGACGGCGGCGCTGCGTGGGCGGCTCCGGCATGGGGCCGTGGTAGCTGGAGCACTGCGGGCGGCGGCGGCTAGCTCGAAGCAAAGCTCCGTGGTGGAGGCGCAGGTGGCTGGAGCTGGGAATCGAGCGGGAGCAAGGGAGACATGCTCGGGCCGGCACGATCGAAGAAGAGGAAGGGAGCCGGAGGAAGAGGGGCGACGCTGGTGGCATGCAGGGTGAGGGGATCGAGCACTGGAGGCGTTCCCGGCGCGATGTGTGCGTGTGGTGGCGCGAGGCGGACGACAGGGAGATGGGAGATCGATCGGGAGAAGCCCCGATTCGCCTGGGGACATGGGCAGGTGGTGGCGCTATCGGTAGACGAGGGAGAAAGATCGAGGAGAGATGTGGATCTGGGCTGGCTAGGGTTAGATAGGGGATTAGGTGGGCTGGGCCCCGGTTGGATCCAAAGAGGCCGGGTTGGCTGGCTGTGCTCCTCCTATCTCTCTTCCTTTATCCCTCTAATTAGCAAAATGACAAATTTTGAAGAAAGAAAGAGAGAGTTAGGGAAAGATTTTTGGCATGAGGATAAGTTTCTCATACTTTCAAAATGGGCTTGATCCAAGACAAAAATGAGAGGCATGGATGCAGGAATTAAATTCAAACACATTTGACTTTAATTCAAATGGATTTGAACTAAAGGTGGGGATTAGGAGTGCCCAAAAATATGAGAATTTGCGGGTGGCTTGTATAAATGGAGAAAGACATGGTGGCAAAGTTTGAAGGCCAAACTTTAAGCAGAAAAGGCATGGGCTTTATTTTGCAAATGTGTTCTGATGAATCCAAAATATTGGAATATTTCTTTTAGCTCCCTAAAATATTGGGAGGATATGCTATAACGAGAAATCACCATGTGAATTCCCTCAATTTAAATAGATCAAGAGATGTATGCAATTTATTTCTTTGAGTTGTAAAAAATATTAATGACATGATGGTATGATGACATGATGCAATGCAAAAATAATATATAGCAAACACTATAATAATGGAAAGAATCGGTCTCGGGCTGTTACAGCTACCATGGGAGGGTAGGACAAAAGATGTCATACAAGTTCTTATCGCAAGCACATATGACTATATACGGAATACGTGCCTACATTACATTGATGAATTGGAGGTAGTTCTGTGTCGCCCTAGTATGTAACTATTACATGATTGATGTCATCTAAATCATTATCCATCACCGATCCACGTGCCTACGCTTTACATATACTGAACCTTGCTAAGTTACTATTGTTGCTACTACTGTCACGACTGCTACAAAATTAATGCTGTCACTACTACTGTTACAGTTACAACTCTTACTTGCCGTGCTACTAAATCTTTGCTGCAGAGAGGTATCCCAGGTGTGGTTGAATTGAAACTCAACTGTCAAGGCCAATAAATATTCTTTGGCTCCCCATGTGTCGAATTAATAAATTAGGGTGAAATACTACCCGTGAAGACTGTTGCGATCCCCTATACTTGTGGGTTATCACCCGGTAGCTTACCTTACGAGATAGGATTCCCGACGTTCACCCGCGAGCTATGACAAGTTCGCTGGCCCTCCACCAAGATCTTCAAGCCCGACTTTCCGGACAAATACGACGGCAAGATCAGCCCGTCGGAGTTCCTCGGCATCTACACCATCGCGGTGCAAGCTTCCGGGGGATGCGATGAGAAAATATTCACCAACTACTCCCTGTTGGCGCTCAAACCCAATGTGAGAAGCTGGTTGATGAACTTGCCGAAAGGGTCCATCTTCTCTTGGGCGGACATGTGCAACCAATTTGTTGGCGCATACCACGGGGACCACAAGCTCCCAGGGCAGCCCAGCGATTTGCACGTGATCCCCCAGAGAGACGACGAATCCCTCCGCAAGTATATCCAGAGGTTGAGCCGTGTGCAACACAACATCCTCAACATCCATCCTGCCGCAGTCATTGCCGCGTTGCACACGAACATGCTCAAAAGGCGGATGCGTTAGGAGATGAGCATCAACAAGGTGCACGATATCACCAAGCTCTACGCTCTGGTCGATAAGTGCGCGTGTGCTGAATAAGGGAGGAGACTCCCCGGAGAGGACACATGCACGGAGGTCGACTCCGACGATGAAGACGCATCCACATCTAAGAAGAAAGGCCGAAAGCGCAATTGGAAGCGTAAGGGCAAAGCAATCATGACCGTTGAGGGCTTTGGCATCCCAAGGCCGGCAAGAAATCGAAGAGCGAAGGCTCCGGCAAGGAGGCTGCCACATGCTCCGGCGACGACGAAGCCGCGGCGGGAGAAAAGACCGACATACCATACTACAAAATTCACCTCACCAAGGGCTACGACATCATCGAGTGACGCCAAGTCGGACAACTTGCCATGAAACAGAAGCAAGAGTATGAAAGGCGCGACAAGGAGAAGGGCCAATATGGTGCTGATAGCTCCGGCAAGAAAAACCGTGGCGGCCGTGGTGGTCATCGCTGCAAGGCCAAGCAGCCAAAAGGGAAGCCTGCTAGGGGCTGAGACAAGAAATCTGATGACGACGGCGATCATGATGAACATGAAGAGGGATCTGAAGGCCAACAATTTCAGAAAGCAATAGATGCCATGTGCATTGACGAAGGCACATCTTTACACTCCTCTCACTGACAGCTCAAGCAGTGGGTCGGTGAGATCAACGCGGCAGAGCCAGCCGCAGAGGCAAGGAAACCCCTCAAGTGGTCAAACACTCCCATCATTTTTGACGCTGAGGATCACCCTGAGCGCAACACTATTGTCGGGTGTGTGCCATTGTTGGTTTCCCCAACAATATGCAACCTCAAGGTCACGAAGACGCTGGTCGACAGTGTGGCCATCTTGAATTTGATCTCGCCTGAAGTGATCAAGCGGCTCCAGATCCACAACACGGATCTTAAGCCGACATGGTCATTCCAAGGAGTCAACCCAGGAAGGTGCCAACCCAAAGGGAAGATTTCGATGGCGAGCTAAACTTCAGGACAGAGAAAGGTTGTTTTGATGTTGCGAAGATGCCACTGCCATATAATGGAAATTTTGGCCGTCCGGCACTGGTGAAGTTTATGGCGGCATCTCACCATGCCTACAACACACTAAAGATACCAAGACCGATGAGTGTCATCACCGTCCACGCCGACAACAAAAGCGCAGTCCTCTGCGTCGACAAGCTCTACCGGGAGGCAGTGGCAGCATATGCCGACAAGGCACCTACTCCTGCCGGCAAAGCTCCCGGGGGGAAGAAGAACAAAGGTTCTGGCAAGATGTCTAGTGAGAACTCCGGGAAGCGCGCCACAGAGTGCATCACGCCTGTCGAGGACTTGCCAAAGAGCTCTATCGCCAGGAGCAAGAAAAGCAAGCTGACCATCCCCAAGATGAAACAAGTGGCTGCAAGGGAGGACGACAAGGGCGGCACTTTCACCATAAGTGCCACTCTTGACAGCAAATAGGAAAGCACGCTCATCTCCTTCATGCGGGCGAATGTCAATGTGTTTGCCTAGCAACCATCTGACATCCCCGACGTTCCCAGGGAGGTGATTGAGCACCACCTTGCCGTTTGTCCCCATGCACGCCCCGTAAAGCAGAAGGTCAGGAATCAAGCCCTGGAGCGGCAAGAGTTTATTGCCGAAGAGATCAAGAAGCTAGCAGCAGGTCTGATCAGAGGCATGATCCACCCCACGTGGTTAGCAGATCCAGTGGTAGTGCGAAAGGCGAACGGAAAGTGGAGGCTTTGTATCGACTTCACTGATATCAATAAAACTTGTCAGAAAGATCCCTTTCCCTTGACGCTCATCGATCAAATAGTGGACTCTACTGCCGTCTATGACCCGGTGTCGTTCCTTGATGCCTATTCTGGGTTATCATCGGATCTTTATGGCCAAGGAAGATGAAGAAAAGACTGCATTTATTACCCATGTGGTACATACCCCTTCAAGCTTATGCCTTTTGGGTTGAAGAGTGCCGGTTCAACATTTGCAAGAGCCGTCAAGATTGGTTTTGGACCCCAGTTGCACAGAAATGTGGAAGCATATTTGGATGATATAGTAGTCAAGACCAAGGACAAAGCAACACTCATTCAAGATCTAGAAGAGACGTTTGCAAACTTGTGCAAGATCAACTTCAAGCTCAACCCTAAGAAGTGCGTATTTGGAGTCCCATACGGCAAGCTTCTCGGGTTCTTCGTGTCGCAGCGTGGGATTGAATCTAACCCTGACAAGATAGAATCGATCGAGCAGTTGGAGGCACCCAAGCGCGCCAAGGACGTACGCCGTTTGGCGGGTTGTATTGGTGCCCTCAACAGGTTCATCTCTAAGTCAGCAGAACGCGCCTTGCTGTTTTTCAAAATCTTAAGAAAGGCAGGTCCAATGAAATGGACTCTGGAAACAGAGGCATCACTGCAAGATTTGATGAAGCAATTGTCCTCAACACCAATACTGGTTGCGCCTAAACCGCAAGAACCGTCGCTGCTATATTTGGCGGCAACAAACCAAGTGGTTAGTGCTGCACTGGTGGCAGAGCGAGAGAGGTTGAGGATGAAGAGGTGGCAACCCCCAAGCCAATGATCGACAAGCCTGACTCAACTTCGGCAAGCCAGGAAGCCGACAACACAAGCACAACACAAGAAGCAAAACGACAAGTTGTGTAGAACAAGAAGATGGTGTAGCGCCCAGTTTACCTTGTCAGCTCTCTTCTGTAGGGGGCTAGCTCAAGGCATTCTGGAGTGCAGAAATTGCTTTTTGACCTTCTTATGGCCTCCCGGAAGCTGCACCACTACTTCCAAGCACATCATATCCCTGTTGTCACTCACTTTCCGTTGCAACGTATTCTGAGAAATCCAGAAGCTACCGGCAGGATTGTTTAGTGGGCATTAGAGCTGGCCAACTTTGATCTGAGTTTTCAAAGCACAACAACTATTCAGAGCAGAGCCTTAGCAGAATTCATTGCAGAATGGACGCCAACGCCACATGAAGAAATCCTAGAAACAACTCTCCATAGCAAGGAAGCACCATAGGAATGGATCATGTACTTTGATGGGGCCTTCTCGCTACAAAGCGTCGGTGCCGGAGTGCTCCTTGTCGCACCCACCATAGAGCACGTCAAGTATATATGTGATCCGGATGCATTTTCCCCGGGAGGTAACGACAAACAATACATTTGAGTATGAAGGACTGCTTGTCGGTCTGCGAATAGCAGTAGACCTTGGCATCAGAAAATTGATAGTCCGAGGGGAGTCACAACTTGTTGTGCGTCAAGTGAACAAAGATTATCAAAGCCCTCTGATGGAAGCATATGAAGATGAAGTGAGAAAGTTGGAAGAGCATTTCGACGGTCTACAAATGGAGCACATCCCTTGTGCAGAAAACAACATTGCTGATGACCTATCAAAACAAGCTGCTCAAAAGCTACCCTGTTGAACCATGTACTTTTGTACTCCAACTAAATCAACCATCCATCACAACATCAGCTCGGCAAGAAAAGAAGAGAAAGATCAATCTTGGCGACTACTTCCCGGCAGAGCTACCGGCCACCGCCAAGAAATTTGCTGGGAGCGACAAGACGCTTGTCGGTGAGCAGCAAGCTCCGGCAGGACCCATGGCCCTTCCCGTGGAAGCTAGCCCTCCCGCAGCGGAAGAGATGCCTCTAGTCCTTGTCGTCGATCCACAAGCTCTGGCATAGGCACAACAAATCGTCCAACACCTTCAAATAGGAGAGTTCCCGAGGAACAAGAGCAAGCTGAAAGAGTAGCCAGGCAGTCAAGTATATACCAGTTCGTGGACAACACTCTATACAAGAGAAGACCAAATGGGTTGAAATTGAAGTGTATACCACGGGAAGATGGACATAAGCTGTTTGCAGAGATACACAAAGGGATATTCGGACCCCACATCGGATCCTATGCACTTGTCGGTAAGGCGTTCCGACAAGGATTTTATTGGCCGACAACCCTTCAAGACGCCTTGGCGGTGGTAACCACGTGTGAAGCATGCCAATTCCACGCCAAGCAGATACATCAACCAGCACAAGCCCTTCAGACCATACCACTCTCCTGGCCATTTGCAGTCTGGGGGCTTGACATCGTTGGCCCCTTCCCCCATGCTACCGGGGGCTTTGAATTCTTGTTCGTTGTAATCGACAAGTTTACAAAGTGGAATAAAGTGGAACCAGTGAGGAAGATAACAGCACAAGCAGCATTCAAGTTTATCAGAGGAATTGTTTGCCGGTTCGGGGTGCGCAACAGGATCATCACCGACAACATCACACAGTTGACAAACAAAACTTTCATGCAGTACTGTCAAGATATCGGCACGAAAATCTTCACTACCTTAGTTGCCCACCCTTGGAGCAACGACCAAGTAGAGAGAGCGAATGCTGAAGTGTTGCAGGGCCTCAAGACAAGGACTTTTGACAAGCTGCACACACAGAAGGCGCTGGATTAACGAGCTGCCGGCGGTTCTTTGCTCAATCAGGACGACACCAAATTGAGCCACCGGCGAGTGCCCTTCGCCCCGGTCTATGGTCTAGAAGCGGTACTCCCCACAGAACTCACATACGGGTCACCTCGAGTACAGGCCTTTGCCGAAGATCGGCAAGAGAAACTACGACAAGATGATGCCACGCTCCTCGAGGAAGATCGCCTTCAGCCTGCACTGGGTGCCGCTTGGTACCAGCAAGCCTTGCGCCGCTATCACAGCCGCAAGGTGCATGCCAAGAGCGTTGAGGAAGGCGACCTTGTCCTTCGCCGGATCCAGTCCGCGAAGGGATCAAACAAGTTGATGACAAAGTGGGAAGGCTCTTACTGGGTGGTACGAGTCACTAGGCCTGGCACAGTCCACCTGGAGACCGAAGATGGCACCCTGATGCAAAACTCATGGAATACCGAGCATCTTCGCAAGTTCTACATGTGAGGCGCGGTTGCCGGGCCCCTCGACAGCCTCTTTTGTACAAGTCAGCTAACAAGGCATGCAATCCTTTGTACAAAGCCAAGGAAGACCCCGCGTGTAGTCAATAAAGCTAAGTGTTCTACAACTTTTTGTCAAAGTACATATTTATTTTATGTGTATGTGCATGAAAATGTTGTAACCACCATAACTTGCTTAAAGTGGTTGCCGAACCATCAAGGTTCCTACCTCCTCTTTTTCTCTTCTTTGTTTTTCTCAAAAAGCAGAAGCCCCCCCCGTGTGCAAGTCTTGCCGGGGGGAGGAGTGATGGTACATATACCTAAACGCATTCAAGATGATGATTTTGCGGCAAGGAGTACAACGAAGAAAAGTTAAGTCACAAAAGCTTTCAAAAAATTTCTTTGTTGTGAGCTCTTCTCCCTTGAACGATTTTGTAGCTTTTGTATGAGAAAACCTGCACGCGAAGGACCCTTGTCGAAAATGTTCGCGCTCTTAAGTTGTTTCGAGCCCGCTCGGAATGAAAGTAGCTGCGGCAAGGTGGTTTCACCGGTAGAGGCATCGCCAACAGGCTGCTAAAGATCCGTTCCTAAAGTGCTCGTGGCAAGGGTGTGTGCACCGGTGAGCATTTCCAGCAATCGTAGGGATCAAGAACATACCAGTGTAAAATTGCATATAAGAGAAATTGGCCATTCATTTCGGAGAACATAATAAGTAGTAGATATCCGGTCGAAAGTGCCCGACCACTTTTTCTTGCGTCCCCGCAGGGTTACATCGGATGCGATTCAAGGACAAAATACAAAGGCCTAGCCAAGGCAGAATTCGTTATCAAATTTTGGCTGGAGCGCTATTCACACCTAATCAGAATCATCGCCCTCGTTCTTGATGTGGTGGGAGTTGTCGTCGTCGTCGCTCTTGCTGGAGGAGTCGAAGTCGCTGCCGCTCGAGCTTTCCGCGTAGCAGTCCAGACGGCTGCCGGAGGCCCCGAAGAACATCACGGAGAGCGTGGCGGATCCATCAAACCTAAATTGAAGGAGATGCCCTGGCCCCAAGCCACGGGAGTGGGGGAATGACTTCCATCCCTGCGTCAGCAACATGGCACTGCCGGGAGAAACATCGACCGCCGCCCAAGCAGGGCCGTTGCAGCAGCCATCCGCCCGAAGCCACATGCCTATGGGCCTGCTGCCTTCCATGATCCTTGCAAAGGGGTTGGGAAGCCGCAGCCAGCTACGAGGACGATGGCGCATCGCCCCGAAAAACTCATGCGCCACCTCCCTTGTATGGGTCTCCTCCCGGGGAGAAGGGAGGGGTGCGCCGCCATGGCCGCCTCGGCTCGGGGTGCCTAGCCTTTCGCTGCCCCTGGATGCGATCCTTCCACGGGAGCTAGAACCGCCCCCTGCAGCCGTAACCAGGATGCGCGGCTGGCTCCGGGGGGAAGCCCTCGAGACGACAGTGGATCCTTGAGCTCGACCCCTACCCCTCGCCATTTCGAAGATGATTTTCTGGAAGAAGCAGTGGAGGGAGGGAGACGAAGGGAGAAGGCAATGGTGGCTAGCAGACTGGAATGGGGAAGGGTGAATGAGCAACGCTCTCTGTGGTCTCCTATTTATAAAGAGGGCGCGGGGGCTGGATCTTTACTGCTCGAAATGACTTCGCACTAGCAAGCGCTCTAATCTAGTGACCGCCCCCCCTTCGCCAATGCCACACTTTGCATGCAATAGGCATCATAGAGGGCACAATAAAAGAGAAGAAGCTGGAGGGAAACGACGAAGAAGGAAGACAAATGGCTGGGATGTGATGTGCATATGCGAGTCCCCTATCAGGAGGGTGGGGGATGCGCAGAGGCCGCCTCTCCCAGTCGAACGTGGCCGTACCTTTTTAGGCGCGCCCTTCAGACGCCGTTTCGGTCCACCTTTCCCATGCTCCGCATTCAATAGGCGTCGTGGGCGGGCAGTAAAACCATCATCACAATCGGAGAAAAATTCGGCCACATATATCACAACTGCAGTAAAACCATCATCACAACGTGCCCTAGCCCATCAGTGTCACAGACTGAAGTGTGGCCTAGGCCCGGGGGCTCCTGTCGGTGTACTAAAGAATGGGTCCTTTAGCACCCTGACTTGTGCACAGACGACTGCAGCCTCTGGCCCGACAATCCTTGCCGGATGAATACTACAATGAAAACAACACCTAGCAAAGACCAAGACGGCCGGCAAGTCTCCTTTCCGGTGGAGAGACCCGGCAGCAGGCATGCCCGGCAAGATTCCGCTGCCAAGCCATCGCTCCACCTCATCAGGCTGATTCTCTACACCAGTTAGGTGTCAAGCGAGTAGGCGGTTAGGTAGAGCTGTCGGGTCGCGGGGCGGCTTGGTAGAATTGAAGTACCTTTAATGACACCCGTCCCATTTGCGTGGCGGAAGAATAAGAGGTAGTTGGTGATAACCCACAAGTGTAGGGGATCGTTTGTAGCCTTTTTTGATAAATAAGAGTGTCGAACCCAACGAGGAGCTAAAGGTAGAACAAATATTCCCTCAAGTTCTATCGACCACCGATACAACTCTACGCACACTTTAATGTTTGCTTTACCTAGAACAAGTATGAAACTATTTTGTAGGTGATAGGATAGCTTGCACGAATAAAACTGGAAGTACTTTGTGGGAATAAAACTATGAGTAAAATGCAAGATAATAAAAGTTAGTTGTTTAGTAGAAAGAAGGTTATTTGTCCCTAGGCAGTTGCTAACTAGACCGGTAATCATTGTTGCAATTTTATATGAGGGAGAGGTATGAGCTAACATACTTTACGTACTTGGATCATATGCACTTATGATTGGAACTCGAGCAAGCATCCGCAACTACCAAAGATCATTAAGGTAAAACCCAACCATAGCATTAAGTATCAAGTCCTCTTTACTCCCATATGCAACAACCCAGCTACTCGGGTCCGTGTATTCTGTCACTCACGCCACCCACCATAGGCAAATCATGAAGGCATTGCAACACCCTACAGCAGGGATCCCCCACGTTTGTGCGAGACGGACGGCACCATAGGACAGCACCATAATAAAATATACACTCATACCAACCACGATCATCAATTAGCCCATAGGACAAAAGGGATCTACTCAAACATCATAGGATAGCCACATATCATTGGGAAATAATATATGGAGTTGAGCACCATGTTTAAGTAGAGATTACAGCGGGGAAGAGAGGTGTTACACCGCTGCATAGAGGGGGAGAGAGTTGGTGTTGACGGCGGCGAAGTTGTTGGTGTAGATCACCGTCATGATGATTGCCCCGGCGGCGTTCCCGCGCCACCGGGAGAGAGGGGGAGAGAGACCCCCTCCTTCTTCTTCTTCCTTGGCCTCCCCCTAGATGGGACGAGAGTTCCCCCTCTTGTCCATGGCCTCCATGGCGGCGGAGGGGTAGGAGCCCCTCCGAGATTGGATCTCCCTCTCTGTTCTCTTCTGTTTCGTGTTCCTGTTTCCTGGCCGAAAACCGTTTCTTATATTCCCCGAGATCCGTAACTCTGATTGCGCTGAGATTTTAACATGATTTTCTTCCGGATATAATCTTCCTTGCGCCCTAAGTAGAGCTCCAACCGACTTACGAGGCGAGCACAAGACATCACCACGCGCCTGGGCCCTCGGGCTTGCCCCGGTGTCTTGTGGTGGCTGTGGGCCTCCTTTTGCGTTGATTCCACCTCCCAAAAATCACAAATATTCCAGAACAATTCTCCGTAAATTTTTATCGCGTTTGAACTTCGTTTGATATGGATATTCTGCGAAACAAAAAACACACAAAAAACAGGAACTGCCACTGGGCACTGGATCAATATGTTAGTCCAATAAATCATATAAAATGTTGCCAAAAATATGTGAAAGTTGTATAATATTGGCAGGAAACAATCAAAAATTATAGATACGACAGAGACGTATCAGCATCCCCAAGCTTAATTCCTGCTCGTCCTCGACTAGGTAAATGATAAAAAATAATAATTTTTTATGTGGAATGCTACCTAGCATAATCTTGATCATATATCTAATCATGGCATGAATATTAAGACATGAGTGATTCAAAGCAATAATCTATAATTTGACATAAAGACATTAATACTCTGGCATCCCAACAAACAATCATGTCTTTCAAAATATGAAGGCTAAAGAATGCTATCCCTACAAAATCATATAGCTTTGTCATGCTCTGTCTCCTTAACACAAAGAATAAATCATGTACTACCCTGGTGTCCACCAAGCAATTGGCTCATACTTTTTAACGCGCTTCAGCATTTTAAACTCTCACGCAATACATGAGCGCAAGCCATGGATATAGCACTATGGGTGGAATAGAATGCGGTGGTAGACATTAATATAGAGAAGACAAAAAGTAAGATAGTCTCACATCGAAGCGGCTAATCAACGGGCTATGGAGATGCCCATCAATTGATATCAATGCGAGGAGTAGGGATTGCCATGCAACGGATGCACTAAGAGATATAAGTGTATGAAAGCTCAAACTGAAACTAAGTGGGTGTGCATCTAACTCTATAATGAGAAATTCCCACTAGTATATGAAAGTGACAACATAGGAAACTCTCTATATGAAAAACATGGTGCTGCTTTGAAGCACAAGTGTGGAATTAGCATGCCCCTTCTCTCTTTGTCTCTCATTTCATTTTCTTTTCTTTCTTTTTTCTTTTTCTTTTTTTTCTTTTTTTCGTCTTCTTTTTTTATTTGTCCGGAACCTCATCCCGACTTGTGGGGGAATCATAGTTTCCATCATCGTTTCCTCACCGGGACATGCTCTAATAATGAATAATGATGATCATCACACTTCTATTTACTTACAACTCAATATTACAACTCGATAGTAGAACAAAGTATGACTATATGAATGCCTCTGGCAGTGTACCAGGATGTGCAATGATCTAGCGTAGCAAAGATATCAAAAAAACGGACAAGCCATGGAAACATCATGCTAGCTATCTTACGATCATGTAAAGAAATACGACAATGCATGCTCAAGTCATCAAAACGGAAGCGGTGGAAGTTGCATGGCAATATATCTCGGAATGGCTATGGAAATGCCATAATAGGTAGGTATGGTGGCTGTTTTGAGGAAGATATAATAAGGCTTATGTGTGATAGAGCATATCATATCACGGGGTTAGGATGCATCGGCGAAGTTTGCACCGACTCTCGAGGTGAGAAAGGGCAATGCACGGTACCGTAGAGGCTAGCAAATTGCGGAAAGGTAAGAGTGCGTATAATCCGTGGACTCACATTAGTCATAAAGAAGAGGTAATATCACTGGTAGTTACTAAACTTGCGTCGAATGTGCAGTTTAGTGCTAGAACTTTGAAAATACGGTTTTTTGGTCATACAACTTGTCATTTGATTCAAATGCAGTCACTTTGTCACAGCACATGCGTATTCGGCATGCATGGGTCCACTGTCAATGACCTGCACTGTTTTGGGGCAACACGCGCGCGGCTTTTTTGCCCATACCTCCCTCCAAACCTGTATATTTGTAGCTTTTGCTCTGTTTATCAGGCGTACGTGCGCCGGAGCTCAGGAGAGAGGTGATAGACATCACAAAAAATAAGGTAGGTGGACAGGACTGAGCAGAATGCTCTCAATATCCAACTGGCTACAAGGTGCGTAGTGATACTAATAGGTCATTGTTTTGAATCCCAGGCCATTATATTATTGGCAGTACTGCATTTTACATCTCTATACTGAATTTTTCGATGAAACAGCAGCACAGCTCTGTACTGAATTTTTGGATGAAACTCCAGTATAGATCTATACTGAATTTTATATCAAAAACGCAATACAGTTTTGTATTGAATTTAAGGATGAAATTATCACAAAGAATGCAGTACAGATTTGTACTAAATTTAACCATGAACTTTTTGCACACAGTGGCCATTATCATGAACCAGACATATGCTTACTGATTATTACCAGGTAGAGAGATAGCTCCAAACAGAAAATGTATAATTTGCAACAAGGAAATCATCCATAATTGACAGGGAGAGATATAGCTCCAAAATACAAGTTCATTTGTCTTCCAAATCTAAACAAAACGAGGTCTTCTTTTTCTTTTTTACCAGAGCAAAAGGAGTAGTTCATTCATGAACTATGCCAAAGAAAAGACCATCAAAATCCTCTGCATTGTCAAAATATATTTAATTCAGTTCATCAAGGCTAAAGAGGGTCAAAATAATAACTAAACAAAAATTCAGTGCACACATTCAATTTACAAGTATAAACATTAAGTGCACTAACTCACTTCAAGTTTACTTTACATTCAGCTAACAAATTAAGTACAAAAATTCAAATAACATGTCCATTGCAGAAAGAGACTAACCATACGACGGCGCTGCTTCACCCGGACATCAGCGACGCAGGTCGTCCATCTCCTCAGACGACGGCCGTCGTGACGCACCGGCTCCGACGCCTCTATCTCCGCCTCAAAATGATTAGGAGATGAAACGGTTAGGAGACACACGGCAGCCACAAATAAACAGGATTCGAGAGGGGTTTAGACAAAAAAGGCGCGTGTGTGTCACCCTAAAGCAGTGCACCCATGCATGCCAAATACGCATGCGCTGGAACAGAGTGACCGTATTTGAACGAAATGACAAGTTACATGACCAAAAACACATATTTTCAAAGATCTAGCACTAAACTGCACATTCGACGTAAGTTTAGTGACTACCAGTGATATTACCTCCATAAAGAACTCACATACTTATTGCAAAAGTTTATTAGCCCTCGAAGCAAAGTACTACGCATGCTCCTAGGGAGGAGGTTGGTAGGAGTTAACCATCACACGCCCCCGACCTTCACACAAAGATAGACAATCAAGGATAAATTGTGCTCCAACTTCCTGCATAACGGGAGACTATACGTGCATGCTTTGGGTATCACAAACCTTAACACCAATATCTTACTAAACATGATCATTTACTAGTACCTCCCACATATTATCATCTCTATATCGCAAAACTATTTCAAGGAATCAAACATATCATATTCAGTGATCCATAAGTTTTATGTAGGATTTTATGACTAACCATGCAAATGACCAATTCCTGTTGACTCTCTAAATAGATATAAGTGAAGCAAGAGAGTTTAATTCTTTCTAAAAAAGAACATTCTCTAATAAATATAAGTGAATCAAAAGAGCATTCTACAAATAACGGTTTTCTATGTGAAGAGAAACAGGCAATCCAAACTTCAAATGATATAAGTGAAGCACATGAAGCATTCTATAAAGCCATACTCAAAAGATATAAGGGAAGTGCAATGAGCATTCTATAAATCAACCATGGAATATCTCATACCAGCATGGTGCATAAAATAAAAGTGAAAACTAAACACAAAAGACGCTCCAAGATTTACACATATCACATGAACGAAACGAAAACGAAAACATACCGATACTTGTTGAAGAAAGATGGGATGCCCTCCGGAGCATCCCCAAGCTTAGACGCTTGAGTCTCCTTGGATATTTACTTGGGGTGCCTTGCGCATCCCCAATCTTGAACTCTTGCCTCTCCTCCTTCTCCTCATATCGAGACCTCCTCGATCTTTGAACACTTCATCGACACAAAACTTAACAGAAAACTGGTAAGATCCGTTAGTATAATAAAGCAAATTACTACTTTAATCACTGTTCCAAACCCATTCATATTTTATATTTGCATTATCCCTGCTGTATTATAACTTCTCCATGGCTTATACCACCGATAAAATCGATAGTTTCATCAAAACAAGCAAAACAATGCATCAAAAACAGAATCTGTCTTAAACAGGACAGTCTGTAGTAATCTGAAATTTGACCATACTTCTGTAACTCCAAAAATTCTGAAATTTTTTGAAGAAATAAAATTTTTGTATAGAAATACTGTGTAAAAATTTCAGAAACTTTTGACTTTCCAGTGAAAAATGTAAATTCACGCACTACAGCCAAAGTGTCTGTTTTTACACAGCACATACGAACAAGCAATCTAATCATCCTAAAGGACAATCTTGGCACATTATTTTTATAATACGATGGATTTGTACAAGGGGATAATTATTTTTTGTTGAAAATTTTCTGTGATTCAAGATTCACAAAGTTTCCTTGGGCATGAACAATGTTCAAGGCTAGCCCCCACTTCAACGATGCTCATCATCTCTCTCACTTTCACCTTTCTTTTTGTGAAGTTTTAGGTTCCCCTCTATATTTTTTGTTTTTAAAATTTATAAAAGCACTCAACAGAATAAAAGGACTCTCTAAAACTTCTGGGTTGTCTCCCTAGCAGCGCTTTCTTTAAAGCCATTAAGCTAGGCATAAAGTGCTCAAGTAATGGATCCACCCGGATCCCAAGGTATATTAACCAATTTGAATTAACAATGATTTGTAATTTAGTAGTGAGCAAAAAGTGATATATATCATGTGACAACGAAGTCTAACCCTCTTACTATGCATTGGCATGTCATACAAGAACAATTCATGCACATCAAGTAAAGGCCAATGCATAGTATAAACAGTTTCTTGCAATTTTATCATATTGGAAACATAAAGAGGTGGAGATGTAGTTCCTCTCTCATAATAATTGCAAGTAGGAGCAGCAAGCACATGCATATTATATTCATAAAAATCATCATGTGTAGTAGCAAAACGCAACCCATCAATATAATCCTTAATAAGAGCAAACTTCTCCGATATAGTATAGTTGGGAGAATTCAAAAAGATAATAGGACTATCATGTGTGGGTGCAATAGAAACTATTTCATTCTTAACATAAGGAACTATAGCAAGTTCATCTCCATAAGCATAATTCATATTGGCATCTTGGCCACAGGCATAGCAAGCATCAAGTTCATCAAAAAGGGATATTTCAAAAGAATCAACGGGATCATAGCAATTATCATAGCATTCATCCTTCGGTAAGCACGAAGGGAAATTAAATAATGTATGAGTTGAAGAGTTACTCTAATTAGAAGGTGGGCACATGTAGCTAATCCGCTCTTCCTCCTTTTGTTATTCACTCTCCTCCTCATCTTTTTCATCTAATGAGCTCACAGTTTCAACAATTTCTTCTTCCATAGATTCCTGCAAAATTTTAGTCTCTTCCAAGGCAGCGGTCATTCTTTAAATAAATTCAATAATATCATAATTGTATTCATAATTATCATAGCAATATTGAAGTATGGATAAATTTTCAGATTTGTAAGGAACATCATCTTACTTTTCAAGCAAAGAAGCAATTTCATAGGCACCTTTAAAAGCAACAAATTCTTCTATTCGTTCCACATCATAGTAATCATAAATACCTTTAGCATAAGAAGCCAAGGTTTAATTATCGTTAAATTTACATTGAAAGGGAAAGTATGGAGCCTCTATCTTAGATCTACAAGTAAAATCACATCTCAAGCATGCATCCCAAGCAAACCATTGATATATTCTAATTTGATCCCATAAATGTTCCCCTTTTTGAGACACGCGATAATCCCTAAAGTACTCACTTTGATCCAACATGTCTCCCATTATAAAGTTTAATGATGATTTCTCAGGATTATCAAAGGAGTAATTAACGCGTCCCACATAACGAGCATCGAGGCTTTTAGGAGGTTCCCCATCTCCAAGAGTAGCAACTACAACTAATTTTTTTGGTGTTTCGTGTTCCATATCCATAAATAAATATATAAAAAACTAATAAAATAAAATAAAAATTACTTAGTGATAAAGCAAACAAGCACACACTAGAATATTCACCCCATGTTAGTGCTCCTCGGCAACGGCGCCCGAAAAAGGTCTTGATAACCCACAAGTGTAGGGGATCGTTTGTAGCCTTTTTTGATAAATAAGAGTGTCGAACCGAACGAGGAGCTAAAGGTAGAACACATATTCCCTCAAGTTCTATCGACCACTGATACAACTCTATGCACACTTTAACGTTTGCTTTACCTAGAACAAGTATGAAACTATTTTGTAGGTGATAGGATAGCTTGCACGAATAAAACTAGAAGTACTTTGCGGGAATAAAACTACGAGCAAAATGCAAGATAATAAAAGTTAGTTGTTTAGTAGAAAGCTTTTGTCAAACAAGAAGGTTATTTGTCCCTAGGCAATTGATAACTAGACCGGTAATAATTGTTGCAATTTTATATGAGGGAGAGGCATGAGCTAACATACTTTCCGTACTTGGATCATATGCACTTATGATTGGAACTCTAGCAAGCATCCGCAACTACCAAAGATCATTAAGGTAAAACCCAACCATAGCATTAAGTATCAAGTCCTCTTTACTCCCATATGCAACAACCCACCTACTCGGGTCTGTGTATTCTGTCACTCACGCCACCCACCATAGGCAAATCATGAACACATTGCAACACCCTACAGCGGGGATACCCCACGTTTTCGCGAGACGGACGGCACCATAGGTCAGCACCATAATAAAATATACACTCATACCAACCACGATCATCAATTAGCCCATAGGACAAAAGGGATCTACTCAAACATCATAGGATAGCCACATATCATTGGGAAATAATATATGGAGTTGAGCACCATGTTTAAGTAGAGATTACAGTGGGGAAGAGAGGTGTTACACTGCTGCATAGAGGGGGAGAGAGTTGGTGTTGACGGCGGCGAAGTTGTTGGTGTAGATCACCGTCACGATGATTGCCCCGGCGGCGTTCCGGCGCCACCGGGAGAGAGGGGGAGAGAGCCCCCTCTTTCTTCTTCTTCCTTGGCCTCCCCCCTAGATGGGACAAGAGTCCCCCCTCTGGTCCATGGCCTCCATGGCGGCAGAGGGGCAGGAGCCCCTCGGAGATTGGATCTCCCTCTCTGTTCTCTTCTGTTTCGCTTTCCTGTTTCCTGGCCGAAAACCGTTTCTTATATTCCCCGAGATCCGTAACTACGATTGCGCTGAGATTTTAACACAATTTTCTTCCGGATATAGTCTTCCTTGCGCCCTATGTACAGCTCCAACCGACTTACGAGGAGAGCACAAGACATCACCACGCGCCTGGGCCCTCGGGCTTGCCCCGGTGTCTTGTGGTGGCTGTGGGCCTCCTTTTGCGTTGATTTCACCTCCCAAAAATCACAAATATTCCAAAACAATTCTCCGTAAATTTTTATCTCGTTTGGACTTCGTTTGATATGGATATTCTGCGAAACAAAAAACACACAAAAAACAGGAACTGACACTGGGCACTGGATCAATATGTTAGTCCAATAAATCATATAAATTGTTGCCAAAAATATGTGAAAGATGTATAATATTGGCACGAAACAATAAAAAATTATAGATACGACGGAGATGTATTTGCTGGGCGAACGACACGGAAGGAGAGACGTGCCTTAACGGGAGACGGCGCCAGCGTGACACCTCACGACGGCTTTCATGCGCCTATCCTAATCCGTCAGGGTCAGGTATTTCCCACTGCAGCTTATGTCATTAGTTTTGGCAACTATCGTATCTACTTTTTACCCTATGTAATGACCATTTTGGCCACTGTGGTAACCCCTTAGCCTATAAAAGGAGGTCCATGGCTACCTTTACAAGGGTCAAAACCCTGTCCATTTGCACATGTAGCAGGACTCTCGAGCATTCTTGCCGGTTTGTCGCCCTCTCTGTAGTTTGGACTCATATAATCCACAACACATAGGACGTAGGGTTTTACGCTCCGGAGCGGCCCAAACCTATCTAAACCCTGAGCGTGTGTGGATTGGTGATGCTCTTTGCGCCCGTAGATCCTCGTAGTTGAACCGCAAAGGGACCCCGTAGGTCTCGTAGATTGTCGTACCTCGACAGCTAACATTACAACCTCCATTCCCTTGAAAACGGAGGCGAAGCGCCAAGAGGTGGAACACCCAGAGGCGGACCTCCCCGAGGCCGCTCAGACGAACACCACTCTAGAGAGGACATCTCCGACAAGGGCTTCCGCTAATGAGCCTGTCCGCGTTGAGGATGTGCCGGCAGGCGACGCTGCCGGCAGCCATGCGACAAGAACTGACGTTGCCGAAGAAGGAGAAGTTCCCCCTTAACAAGAACCCACCAGTAATTTGCTTGCTGCCAAAGTCCTGTTTTCCTCTCTCTTTCTTTTTTGTCTTCTTGAACTTTTTCTTCTAAGTTCGACCTTCTTTGTTTCTTCTTTTGATTCTTCAGATCTGCCCCATCCGAAAATATGGACGTGGATGACACTATTGGGGATATCACCAAAGAGGCGGTCGAGGAGGCGAGCTGGGTTGCAGCAGAACATGAAGCCACCAACAGGGCCGCCAAGGAAGCCGGGAAGAAGGCTGTCAAGGAATTGTTGCCGGAGGTGGCGGTAGACACTGAAGGCACTTCTACTTCAGGAGCGCCCAGGACATGCATGCTCGTCACGGTGGGGGCAACTTGTGGAGCCGCCGCCAGCCCATCGACGTGAGAAACACCTCCTCATCCTAGCCGATACCTCAAGGTCAGCGATCTGCAGTTCGTCAGTTTCCCTGGCGACGCGATCCTCAAGGCCTTCTTCGAAGAAGGAGATCTTGACGGCGCCATTGCCACTGTCGGAGGGCTGGTGGATGTCGATCCTTTCGGCGGCAATGACGAATCTAAGGAGCACAACATCTTGTCCTCCATCAACAAAGACTTCAAGCAGGTGCGCACACGCTATGTCAACCGCTCAGAGAAGCTGGACCGCCGGGAGGCTCTCCTTGCCGAGGCGGAGGCCAGGTTCCAAGAGCGTCTCGCCGTAACGCAGACCTGGTTCACTGAGAGTTGCAAGGACCTCATCGACCAGCAAGCTGATCTCACCAAGGCCGTGGAGGATTTCGCCAACTAGAAGGCCACGACAGAGATGGCATGGGAAGAGGCTGACAGGAGCATTATTGAGGCTGATGCTGATCTCATCAAGCGCAAGGCCCTGCTCGATTCTCATAAATAAGATCTTGCCGCCCGGGAAGCTGCCCTTGCTGCCAAGCTCGGGACTGAGCTAGAGAAGCAGATCCAGGGGCTGGAGCAGAAACACAAGGACGTCCTTGAGAAGCAACCAGCAGAGCATGCCAGCAAGCTCCAAGAGGCCATCATTGCTGCTGAAACCGCGCAGTCCGTCAAGGTCGAGTTGGAAGGCAAGGTACAACGACAGGAATCTGATCTTGCTGCCACTTGTAAGGAGATCTCGAGGTTGTTGAAGGACATCCAGAAAGCCATCCACACCTCAACGGATCTGCATGTGACGATCTCTGACAAGACCAAAGAGCTCACTACTGCCGCTGATGTGATCGCCTATCTAAAGGTGAAGGTGTCCACCTACGATGACAAACTCGAGGCCGCCAAGACTAGGGAGCGGTATTTGACTGAAGAGCTCCGGAAGGAGAAGGAGTTGCTTGGCTTTGCCGCTCACTCCTTCAATGAACTACAAAAGAGCTTGCTGTTGTGGACGGAGCAACTCGTTGACATCGCCGACAGGTTCTCCACCCAGCTCGCGGCCATGGGTTTGGCTGAATGCTCCTTACCCCACGACGGCATAGAGGTTGTGAGCGTTAGGCTATCTATCTTCTTGGAGTAGCTCATCGGGGTGTTGGAGAAGTACGAGGAGGAGCGGGTTGACAAGTTCGTCAAGGGGTCCTGCGAGCTTTACCTTGGCGCTCTCCACACCATCTTGATAAAGGTCGCCTACCACAACCCCGACATTGACTTGACCAAGGCCTTCTCCAAGCTTCCCAAGGACCTTTACACCACTGACCTTGACGCCCTTGTCACTCCGATCTCCGACAGGCTCGGCTCCCTGACCTTGAAGAAGTAATCTCCTCGTTGTCATCGTGGCGCGTGTATCCAAAACATTTATTCTGAGTCAGCACCGAGACTTCGCATTTGGATGTAATATATTTTATTCGCTGCAATGAATGGCTAATTTCCCTTATGTTTAATTCCAGACTTGTATGTTTTCAATCCATACTCTTAGTGGAAGTACTTTCCGGTGCGTGCATTCTTGCTGCGAGCGCTTTAGGAACGGATCCTTAGCACCCTGCCGGAAATGCCGCTAGCGGAAAGTGCACCTTGCTGTCCTTGCCGCAACTACTTTGGTTGCTGAGCAGACTCGAAACAGCCCAAGAGCGCAAACAATTCTGACAAGGGTCCCTTGCGTGCAAGTTTTCTCACACAAATGTTGAAATCATTCAAGGGAAAGTAGCTACAACAAAGAATTTCGAAGTTTTCTCAACTTAGCTTTTCTTTGCTGTACCTTTTGTCGTAAAATGGTAAACCTTGAATGCATTTTGGTGTACATACCATCACTCCCCCCGAGCAAGACTTGAACACGAGGGCCCCCTTCTATCCTTTGAGAAAAAGAAAAAGAGAAAAGAGGAGGCTAGGAACCTTGCCGGTTCAACAACCATTTCACGCAAGTTAATTTGATCCCAACATTTCGTACAACATACATAAAATAAACATGTAGTTTGACAAAAAATTGTAGAACACTTAGCTTTATTGATTATGCACAGGGTCTTTGCCCGGCTTTGTACAACGGATTACACGCCTTGCCGACAGACTCGTACAAAAGGGGTTGCCGAGCAGCCCGACAACTGCGCCTCATGGGTAGAACTTACGAAGATGCTCGATATTCCACGAGTTTTGCACTGGGGTGCCATCTTTGTTCTCCAGGAGGACTGCACCAGGCCTAGTGACTCGTACTACCCGGTAAGGGCCTTCCCACTTTGGCGTCAACTTGTTTGATCCTTTCGTGGACTGAATCGGATGAAGGACACGGTCACCTTCCTCAACACTTCTGGCATGCACCTTGCGGCTATGATAGCTGTGCAAGGCTTGCTGGTACCCAGTGGCACGCAGGGAAGCCTGAAGACGATCTTCCTCAAGGAGCATGGCATCGTCTTGCCACAGTTTCTCTTCCTCGTCTTCATCGAAGGCTTGCACTCGAGGTGACTCGTATGTGAGTTCCGTGGGGAGCACCGCCTCTGCACCATAGACTAGGGAGAAGGGTGTATCGCCGATGACTCGATTTGGTGTCATCCTGAGTGACCAAAGAACCACCGACAACTCATCAACCCAGCGCCTTCCGCACTTGTGGAGCTTGTCGAAAGTCCTTGTCTTGAGACCCCACAACACATCAGCATTTCCCCTCCCCAATTGGCCATTGCTCATGGGATGAGCAACGAACGCAAAGAAAATCATGGAGCCGAGATCTTGGCAGTACTGCATGAAGGTGTTGCTGGTGAATTGCGTGCCGTTGTTGGTGATGATCCTGTTGGGGACACCAAACCGGCAAACTATTCCTCTGAAGAACTCTATGACTGGTTGTGTTGTCACCTTTCTCACCAGTTCCACCTCAGTCCACTTTGTAAACTTGTCGATTGAAACAAACAAGAATTCAAAGCCCCCAGTAGGACGGGGGAAAGGGCCGACACTGTCGAGCCCGAAGACTGAGAATGGCCAGGAGAGTGGTATTGTCTGAAGGGCTTGGGCTCGCTGATGTATTTGCTTGGCGTGGAACTGGCATGCTTCACATGTGGTGACCACCATCAAGGCGTCTTGAAGGGCCGTCGGCCAGTAGAATCCTTGCTGGAATGCCTTGTCGACAAGCGCGTGAGACCCAATATGGGAACCGCACACTCCTTCATGTATCTCCGCCAACAACTTCTGTCCATCTTCCCGGGGAATGAACTTCAATTTTATCCCATTTGGCCTTCTCTTGTACAAGACGTTGTCTATGAACTGGTACATGCTTGACTGCCGGGCTACTCTTTCAGCTTCCTCCCGTTCTTCGGGAAGTTCTCCTGTTTGAAGAAATTGAACAATCTGTTGCGCCCATGCCGGAGCTTGTGGCTCGACTGCAAGAACTAAAGGCATCTATTCCACCATGGGAGTGCTGGACTAAACGGCAAAGGCATGAGGCCCTGCCAGAGCTTGCTGCTCACCGGCAAGCTTCTTATCCATCCCGACAATTTCTTGGTTGCGACTGGTAGCTCTGTCGGGAAGTAATCGTCGGAGTTGATCCTTCTCTTCTTGGACTGCCAATTTGATGGTGTGACAGATGATTGAGTTAGTTGAAGTACAAAAGTGCTTGGTTTCACAGGTAGCTTTTGAGCAGCTTGTTTCGACAGGTCATCAGCAATGCTATTTTCCACACGAGGTATGTGCTTCGTTTGTAGACCGTCAAAATGCTCTTTCAACTTCCTCACTTCATCAATGTATGCTTCCATCAAAGGGCTCTAATAATCCTTGTTTACTTGACGTACAACAAGCTATGAATCTCCTTGGACTATAAGCTTTCTAATGCCAGGTCAACTGCAATCCGCAGGCCGAGAAGCTGTCCTTCGTATTCAGCAGTGTTGTTTGTTGATATCTCCCTGGGAAAGTGCATCTGAATTACGTACATGAGGTGCTCTCTGGCGGGTGTGACAAGCAGCACACCGACACCGGCTCCTTGCAGCGAAAAGGCCCCGTCAAATTACATAATCCACTCTCGTGGTGCTTCCTTGGCGGGGAGGGTTGTCTCTGGGATTTCCTCGTCTGGCGTCGGCGTGCATTCTGCAATGAATTCCACCAAGGCTCTGCTCTGAATTGTTGTTGTGCTTTCAAATCTTAGGTCGAAGCTAGCCAGCTCTAACACCCACTCAACTATCTTGCCAGTGGCTTCTGGATTCCTCAAGATGCGCTGCAACAGGAAGCGAGTGACGACGATAATATGATGTGCTTGGAAGTAATGGCGTAGCTTCTGGTAGGCCTTGAGGAGGACGAAAAGTAGTTTCTAAACGCCTGAGTATATTGAACTAGCCCCTTGCAGGAGAGAGCTGTCAAAATACACTGGGCGCTGCACCATCTTCTTCTTCTGCGCAACCTGCTGTTCTACTCCTTGCACTGTATCTATGTTGGCGGCACATTGGCTTGCCGGAGTCAAATTAGGGATGCCGGCTCGGGGGGTGTTGCCTCATCCTCCACGGCTTCTCTTTCTGCTACTAGTGCAACACTGACCGCTTGATTTGTTGCCGCTAAGTACAGCAACAAAGGTTCTTGTTGCTTTGGCGCAACTAGAGTTGGCGTCGATGACAAGTATTTCCTTAAATCTTGCAGCACTGCCTCCGTTTCCGGAGTCCATTTCATTGGACCCGCCTTTTCAAAATCTTGAAAAACGGCAGGGCGCGTTCCGCAGATTTAGAAATAAACCTACTGAGGGCGGCAATGCATCCCGCCAAGCCGCGCACATCCTTGACGCGCTTAGGTGCCTCTAACTGCTCAATTGCTTCAATCTTGGCGGGGTTAGCTCCAATCTCGTGCTACGACACGAAGAACCCAAGAAGTGTGCCGTATTGTAGGATGGAAAGTATGTCTAGAGGGGGGTGTGTGATTAGACTACTTAACCAAATAAAATCTAACCTTTTCCCAATTTTAGTTGTTGGCAGATTTTAGTAATTGTAGTAAGTCAAGTTCACCCTACACATGCATATCTATGAGTATTGCAGCGGGAAGTAAAGACACGCATATGTAAGAGGGTAGGGATAGGAAGATCAAATGCAATTTGGAGACACGAAGATTTTTACCGTGGTTCCGATAGGTGGTGCTATTGTACGTCCACGTTTATGGAGACTTCAACCCAAAGAGGGTAATGGTCGTGAGAGTCCACGGAGGGCTCCACCCACGAAGGGTCCACGAAGTAGCAACCTCGTCTATTCCATGATGGCCTACGTCCACGGAGGACTAACCTTACTTGGGGTAGTTTCCATGAAGTAGGCGATCTCCTTGACCTTACAAACTCTTGGTTCAACTCCACAATCACGAAGAAGGAGGCTCCCAAGCGACACCTAACCAATCTAGGAGGCACCACCCTCCAAAAGGTAATAGATGTGGTAGTATGATGAACTCCTTGCTCTTGTGCTTCAAAAGATAGTCTCCTCAACACTCAATCACTCTCTCACAGGTTTGGCATGGGTAGAAGAGATTGATTGGATGGAAAGCAACTTGGGGAGGCTAGAAATCAACATCCATATGGTTGGAGTGGATGATCTTGACCTCAACACAAGGGTAGGTGGTTCTCTCTCAGAAAATTGGATGTGGCAAGTGGGTGTATGTTCTTAGTGCTTATCTTACGAGTGAGTGGTGGTGGGGAGGTATATATAGGAATCTCCAAAAATCGAACCGTTACAACATTATTGCCCAACTCGGTGAAACCAAAGTGAAAACTCGGTTGCACCGACTAGTGCAAAATGTGGCAATTTTGGCGTTTCGGTGAGACCGATATATGAATCTCGGTGGTTCCGATATGGGTGACCTAGGCAGTTACCAAAACTCGGTGAGACCGATTTCTCAAACTCGGTGGGACCGATTCTAAGAAATTGGTTAATAGAGAGTTGGTCCAACACTCGGTGAGACCGATTCTTAAAACTCGGTGGGACCGATTCTTGAAAATGGCTAACAAAGAGTTGGTCACTGGTTTCGGTTGCACCGAATGGAATGTTGGTAGTACCGAGATGCTAGGGTTTGGTACGGCTTTTGTCTAGGGTAAACTCAGTGGATCCGAATGGGAAGTTGGTGTAACCAAATTTTGGCTTAGGGCTTTGGACAGAGGATATGTGTGGGAAAGTGGGTAAGTATTTTTGGTGGCTAATCTCTAAGCACTTGATCAACCAGATCATCATATTTACCTCATCCCCTTTTAATAGTATTGACTTTCCTATGGACTCAAAAGTGATTTCTCACAAAATGTAAAATGTAGAGTCCTCATCCTTGAAGCATGGCCAATCCTATTCCTTCCTTTCCTTGGTGAAGTTCTCCACACAATCCTTATCCAACCCCATCATTGAACTTTTTCCTGAGATACACTTGGTGGAAACATTAGTCCAATGAAATATATGTTGTTATTAATTACCAAAACCACCTAGGGAGAAGTTGTGCTTTCAATCTCCCCCTTTTTGGTAAATGATGACAACATATAGATCAAAGCTTCGATAAAAGATATAATCAATGAATAGCATCGTCGCTTTGAGAAGTATGTCATAAGCAATAGCTCCCCCTAAATTTGTGCATTATTTTAAATTTGCATTTGAATGCAAATGCACAATCGATTAGGATCATGGGTCACTCTTCCATGTCACATACAACTTGGTGGTGAGAAAAAAATTAATATGAATGAATTGCATAAGCACATCACACCAATCATTAAGTGAATGATCATCATATAGACATCTCAAAGATATCAAAGTAGTAGCATCACACAAAAGTATATGATCAAACATCGACAAAGTTTTCAAATGAATGATAAACCAAATGTTTTTAAACTGCATAGAGGAACCAAATGCAACACACTCTCTCTCGAAGCCCTACGCTCTATAACCTCTCCCCCTTTGGCAACAAGTTACCAAAAAGTTCAAAGCTATAGAGCTAATCGTCGCTCTTGGCATGATCTCCATGAGACGATGAAGCTGCTCCTGTGGCTGCCGAAGGAGTCGAGAGAAGAGCATCCGCAAATGCTTCGGCTAAAGTCCTCTCAGGTGGTGGAGTAGACACTAGAGGTGCAGGAGGAACTGATGTAGCTGTGGAGGTGTTGATGAGGGAGGCCTCGTCTCTGGAGCTGGCACAGTAGGAGTCCTGGACTGGGTCTTGAACTGAGTGCTGGTCCTGAGAGGTGGACTATCATCATCATCAGAGGAATGAGGGCTAGGCACTGCATCCACTTCCTTCTTGAGCTCATCCATAGTCTTCGTCAGCCCATCCACCTTGTTGTTCATCGTAGTGAACTTATCTTCCACTATCCTCTCAAGACTTTTTTGATTGAGCAAGATGTTCTTGATATCCTTCTCCGTACCCTGGATGGTGCTAATGAGAAGATCCATTTGCTCGCTCTTACTCCTTGCAACTTAAGCACTAGTGGCTCTAGCTGCCTCTGCCTCTGCCTATGTAGTAGATGAAGTGGGATGACTGGGATCCATCACCACAACATTATCCTCAAAGTCTGGCTGAAGTGGCATATGAGGACGATCAAGTTCATATACATTCTTATCCAGCTTGGAGTTGATGAGCATATGAATGTAAGGTGCATATCCACAAGATCATTTCTGATCGGCAGCTGTCCTCTTGATTGTCTCAACAATCAAATCCATCACTCTAATCCTGGTGTGCGTGTCTATGTGGTGCAGCATGTTAATGGAGTACCCTCTGATTATCTTATCATCTCAAGACTTGGGCGTCAAAGTATACCTCAAGATAGTGTTAGTGGTGGGTAGTCCTGCTTGCAAATGATAGACCAAGCCAAATTTATGTGAATGCACATGAGTGGCTGGAATCTCCTTGTACACATTGGCCATTGACTTGTGATTCATCTTGGCCTCAGCATAGACATCCAAGTCTCCTTCTTCAACCTGTGAGGCTCCTAAGATGGTAGCCCACTCATCAATAGTGAATTGGTACCTGACTCCCTCAGTCATCGATATAATTCCGCCATCTGGGTAGAAGTGAGAAGTAGAGTAGAACTGCATGATCATCTCATCATTCCAGGCAGTGAACTCTCTCCCAACAAATCTCTAAGTGTCAATGCAGTGTAAGTTGTCCTGCACACTGGGAAAGTAATCCTGATTCTCCTTGATATAGGCCTAGTCAACATACCTCATATCTCTAACACCTGGGCTCTTGTCCAAAATGACAGTCTCATAGAAATCCTGATGTTCCTTGGTGTAGAATCTGTCATCTATAGCAGTCTTTCTCCTAGAGGCATAGGGATCATTAGCTCTCCAGAACCTCAGTCCTGCAGCCTTCCTCTTCTTCATATCTTCAGCTACTGGGTGAGCATCGTTGTGTACTGGCAAATGTGGTCTTAGCTTCCTCCAAACTGAAAGATCATCCTCTTCTTCCATGGTGGAAGATCTCTTGTTCTTAGCTGCAAGAGGGATGTCCCTGGTAGTCTTCCTAGACTTAGAAGCTGCTGGCTTCCTGGGTTCAGATTGCTTGCTCTTTGATGGAGCTTGCTTGGGCATAGCATCTGCAAGCAGTTTATTCTTCTTGGATGGAGGAGCGTTGGCAGCTAGCACTTCCTCCTCCTCCTCTTCCTCAGCCTCAGCTGGGTCTTCATACATGGAAGTAGGCCTGCCAATAACACGTACAATCCTCTTCCTCGCTCTCTTCTTCTCGCCTGCCTTCTTAATGAAAGATTTCCTTGGTGTCTCAACAAATAATGAAGTGTATGCCATGGCACTCTCAGGTGCTCTCATAGTATCAGAGCTAGCATACTCTGTCCTGACAATCCTCTTAGCTGAGGTGGCCTCTAAGGCAGACTTCTTGGCAGCCTTCTCTTTCTTGTCTTGTTGCTTCTTGGCAAGAACTTCCTCTGGTACAAAGTCGAAATCCTCCTCATCAGAATTCAACTTTCTTCTTGCCCTGGTGGCAGCCTTGGGCATCCCATGCGAACTTGGGGTGCCTGGTTCTTCTAAAGAAGAAGAACTGGCATCTCGGCTTGTGCCTGAACTCATGTCAACTTCCATCTCCCTTAGATCATTCTGGCTATCATTAGAACCTGACATGCTGAACCTGTGAATAGATTATGGAAGAGCAGAGTGGTTGAGCATCACAAAACACATAAAATTTTCTCAAATTTGAACTTAGAATCTTAAGTTTAATCTTCTACAAAAAGGATTTTGGTTCCACCGAGTCCAGAATTTCAAAGCCACCGAGACAGACAACTTCCTTAACAGAGACTTGGCAGCCTTTTCGGTTTCACCGAAAAGAGCCACTCGGTCTCACCGAAGCTGTTCTCAGTAACCCTAAAACCAAAATCGGTAGAACCAATTTTTATGACTCGGCGACACTGAGATTCGATTTGCGGACGGTTAAACCTAAAAATCCATCGTTCTCGAATCTAATGGAATCTATCGATGATGGAACTTGTTCACATGGTGGGAAAAGATGGAACTTTGTCTTTTGCACATGAATCGGACGGGGAGTGCAAAGAATCAGAGGCATTACCCTAACTTGGCAACGGCCTCCTACGGCGGCGACAGGGGGGGCGATTTCCGTCGACGGCGAGGACTTCCTGTGGTGCAGAGGCACGGGAGCGAGGGAGAAGTCCAAAGATGCTGAGCGGTAGCTAGGGTTTTCCGGGGACCACAGGATTTGAAGAAGTGATTTCAAAAACCGGTTCCGCTGAGCATATGTATCCCATAGCTGTCGGTGACACCAGTTCTAAAATATCAGTGCCACCGAGTTCCTCTACTGTCAGTTGATAGGGAAAGTCGGTGAAGCCGAGATTATGGAATCAGTGCTACCGAGATTCACAAAATCAGATCAACCCTAGGCTTCGGTGGAACCGAGATTTTGAGGTTGGTTACACCGAGATTGCACTGGGGAGGTTTTGGAAGTCAGCTCTTAACGAAACGGAACTCCGAGTGCTCCTCACACAGAGGGTTCAAGAAGTGCTTCCTCAATTTTTGTGATGAAGCATGAATAGAATTTGAGACGAGAAAGCATAGATACCTAGAGGGAGGTACTTCGACATTCTTGCATATTCAATTGGCCAAAGAAAAATGAAAGCCAAATAACAACAATTGGATATCCTTGAATAAGAAAAGATATGCATACCAACATGCTAACACAATAAATTGTTCGGAGAAATATGGCAAACATGCAAAACCACTCTAGTATCTATCAAGCACTTTGGCGATGACGGATTCATCTATATATGAGTATATTGACTTAGGAGCCAAGTAAGAATACTTGATCATAGGTCATACTCATCGTTTAAGCACACTTGGGCTTGCCACTTTTACATAAAGCATTTAATGTGTTCACATCTTTAAGAGATGCTTTAACTCAAGTCTTAGAGTAAAGCTCCCCCTTGACGTGACATCCCCCCTAAGAGGGATAAACTAACCTTGGGTTTTGTCGTAGAAGAATTCATGTGGGTGAGGTAGTAGTGGATGCTCATTGTTGATGAAGATCATCTTGAGTTTGGAGCAATCCTCGTTGTTTTCTTACTCTTGTCACCTACATGGGTTAGTCCCACACAACAGACAAATACATGGATATCTATGGACATGGAGTGGAATGCATACATGATGATGTCCATGGATTCATTAATTACCTTGTCCCTTGCTCTCCTTTGAGGGAATGTGTGACTCCTTGAACTATTGCATAAAGTTGGAGTTGATTGCAAATAGTCCTTGCCAATCATGAATGTTAGTGAATTTAATTGGCGGAGTCACCCCTCAAGTACTTCTCTAGTTCTTCTTCTTTGGGACCCACATCAAGTTGATGGGAATCCTTGGGGTTGAAGTAGCACTAGTTGAAACTTGGAGTTTCCTTGGGGACCCACTTGACCATGGCTTGGGGCACTTCTTCATATGAGTCAATCTCCTCTTGAAGCTTGTCCTTGCCCTTGAGCTTGTGGTCTTGTGGTGGAAGGTCATCTTGAGCTTTTGTTCCCTTGGGAAGAGTATGTTCATACTTCTCCTTTTGGGGAACAAACTTTGTCTTGGGGTATTGACCTTCGTCCCATTCAACTCCATGGGCGTTTAAGTAGCCAATGCCTTGGTTCTTCAGGTATCCTCCATGCTTGCGTAAAATCTCCTCGAATTTCTTACATCCAGCAAGACTTTTGTAGATACTTTTTCTATAATCCCTTTCAATAGATCATTTTCTTGATCAAGTGTAACTTGGCTAAGAGAATCATTAGTGGAATCGATAGAACTACTAGAAGCAATATCATTGGATTTATCATTTTTATTGCTACTAGTTGAAGAACCTTTCTTGCCTTTGTTACTAGTTTGCTTAGTCTTAACTTGTGGAATAAATGTAGACAAGAGTAGTTGTTTGGCTAGATAAGAAGAAGCCTTCTTTCGGAGATCGCCATTGATTGCTTTAGGAAACTCATGTTCTTGCTCCAAATTGAGCTTCTCGAAGCGTAGCTTCTCATGAGTTCTTACAAGCTCTCTATGATCTTCTAGAGTAGATTCATGGGCTAACTTAAGAGTGTTTAATTCTTTAGTTAGTCACTCTATTTCCTTCTTATCATCATCACATGACTTATCTTGACTAGCATGATCATTATCTAGCTCATTTTGACTAATATCACCTGTTTTGTCAAATAGCAAGTCATCATCTCCAAGTAAGTCATCCTCATCACTATTGAAGTCAATGTATTCAAGGTGTCATACCTTGGTTTAGTCGTGAAGCAAATTCCACTCCCTTCATTTGGTGAATCAAATATGTTGTAGGAGTTGGAGGAAACGAGTGCAAGTCCGGCAACACCTTCATCTTGACTATAGTCGGAGCCGGAGTGATAGCTTCTGTCGGAATGATTGTCTGATTCGGAGTCGGAAACCCATTCACCAACATGAGCTTGATGTCTTCTTCTTGTGCAGCTCTTGGTGTGCTTGTCCTTCTTCTCCGAGTCCCTACTTCTCCTTGAGGGTCTTCGTTCATAACGATCATCTTTACTCCTTCTCTCTCTTCGAGGTGACTCATCTCTTGAGCTCTTTCTCTAGGTGACTCTTCTCTTCTTTTGTGGGGGGCGTGCACTCATTGGAATAGTGTCCGGGCCTTCCACAATTGTAACAATTCCGGTCACGACTAGATGAACGCTTCTCTTGGTATCTTGAATTGGAGCTTCTATATTTGCCTCTACTCTTGTAGAACTTGTTGAATTTCTTGACCATGAAGCTTATCTCCTCATTGGTTACAAGGTTTTCACTTGATGTAGCAGGGGTGTCACTTGTAGCTTTGTATGCACCGCTTGACTTGGTGTGAAGTTCTTCTTTGTCCTTGAGTGACATCTCATGAGCAACAATCCTTCCAATGACTTCCGTAGGCTTGAGATCTTCGTAGTTTGACATCATTTGGATCAATGTGCACACGGTGTCGTACTTTCCATCCTAGGCTCTAAGGATCTTCTTGATGACGAATTTGTCGGTCATTTCTTTGCTTCCTAAGACGGCAATCTCATCGGTGATGAGAGCAATCCTAGAGTACATTTGGGCGACTCCCTCACCATCCTTCATCTTGAACTTGTCAAGTTGACTTTGTAGAACATCCAACTTAGATTCCCTGACGGATGCGGTACCTTCCTGCATATCAACCAAAGTATCCCAAATTTCCTTTGCATTCTCAAGACAGCTAATCTTGTTGAATTCTTTGGCGCATAGGCAGTTGAATGGAATGTCACATGCTTGATCATTGTATTGCAACATCTTCAATTCTTCCGCGGTCGCTTCACGATCCGGTTCCTTTCCATCACCAAAGAATTCACCTTGCAAGACAACATGAACAACAGCCCATACGGCGGGGTTATGGCCAAGAATATGCATTTTCATATGATGCTTCCAACTAGCAGAGTTTGTACCATCAAAATATGGACCTCTATGGTGATAATTTCCATCAGTAGACGCCATACTCTCCTAGGTTGTGAGACCAATGCAATGGAGACCAAAGCTCTAATACCACTTGTAGGATCGAAAGTATGTCTAGAGGGGGATGATTAGACGACTTGACCAAATAAAAATCTAACCTTTTCCCAATTTTAGTTGTTGGCAGATTTTAGCAATTGTAGCAAGTCAAGTTCACCCTACACATGCATATCTATGAGTATTGCAGGGGAAAGTAAAGACACACATATGTAAGAGGGTAGGGATAGGAAGATCCAACGCAATTTGGAGACACGCAATTTTTCCCGTGGTTCTGATAGGTGATGCTATCGTACGTCCACGTTTCTGGAGACTTCAACCCACAGAGGGTAACGTTCGCGAGAGTCCACGGAGGGCTCCACCCACGAAGGGTCCACGCAGTAGCAACCTCGTCTATTCCATGATGGCCTACATCCACGGAGGACTAGCCTTACTCAGGGTAGATCTTCACGAAGTAGGAAATCTCCTAGCCCTTACAAACTCTTGGTTCAACTCCACAATCACGAAGAAGGAGGCTCCCAAGCGACACCTAACCAATCTAGGAGGCACCACCCTCCAAAAGGTAATAGATGTGGTAGTATGATGAACTCCTTGCTCTTATGTTTCAAAAGATGGTCTCCTCAATACTCAATCACTCTCTCACAGGTTTGGCACGGGTAGAAGAGATTGATTGGATGGAAAGCAACTTGGGGAGGCTAGAAATCAACATCCATATGGTTGGAGTGGATGATCTTGACCTCAACACAAGGGTAGGTGGTTTTCTCTCAGAAAATTGGATATGGCAAGTGGGTGTATGTTCTGAGTGCTTCTCTTACGAGTGAGTGGTGGTGGAGGGGTATATATAGGCATCTCCAAAAATCCAACCGTTACAAAATTATTGCCCAACTCGGGGTAACCAAAGTGAAAACTCGGTTGCACCGACTAGTGCAAAATGTGGCAACTTTGGCGTTTTCGGTGAGACCGATATATGAATCTCGGTGGTACCGATATGGGTGACCTAGGCAGTTACCAAAACTCAGTGAGACCGATTTCTCAAACTCGGTGGGACCGATTCTAAGAAATTGGTTAATAGAGAGTTGGTCCAACACTCGGTGAGACCGATTCTCAAAACTCGGTGGGACCCATTCTTGAAAATGGCTAACAGAGAGTTGGTCATTGGATTCGGTTGCACCGAATGGAATGTTGGTAGTACCGAGATGCTAGGGTTTGGTTTGGCTTCTGTCTAGGGTAAACTCGGTGGATCCGAATGGGAAGTTGGTGTCACCGCATTTTGGCTTAGGGGTTTGGACAGAAGATATGTGTGGGAAAGTGGGTGAGTATTTTTGGTGGCTAATCTCTAAGCACTTGAGCAACCGGATCATCATATTTAGCTCATCCCCTTCTAGTAGTATTGGCTTTCCTATGGACTCAAAAGTGATTTCTCACAAAATGTAAAATGTAGAGTCCTCATTGTTGAAGCATGGCCAATCCTATTCCTTCCTTTCCTTGGTGAGGTTCTCCACACAATCCTTAGCCAATTCTTTATTGAACTTTTTCCTGAGATACACTTGGTGGAAACATTAGTCCAATGAAATATATGTTGTTATTAATTACCAAAACCACCTAGGGAGAAGTTGTGCTTTCACGATGGGATGCCAAACACGCACTTCTCAGGGTTGAGATTTAGATTGATCTTGCACAAGTTTGCCAATGTCTCTTCTAGATCTTGAATCAAAGTACCTTGTCCTTGGTCTTAACCATTATGTCATCCATGTATGCTTCAACATTCCTGATGGGGGTCGCCATCTCATGCATCCACTTGATTCGTCTTGGGGGTCGCCATCTTGGCTTTGTTGTTCTTGGCGGCAGAGCTCTCCAGCAAGTCCTCAGCGGGCGTGCTGCACCCTGCGGTGCTCTTCCCGGAGTCCTCGCCAGACGTCTTGTCAGAACTCTTGTTCTTCTCCCCCCTGGGAGCTTTGCCGGTAGGAGCAAGTTCCTTGCCGATAGATGCTGCCACTGCCTCCTGGAAGAGCTAGTCGGCGCACAAAACTGCGCTCTTCTTGTCGGCGTGGACTGTGATGACACCCATTGGCCCCGGCATCTTTAGTGTGTTGTAGGCTTAGTGGGACGCCGCCATGAATTTCACCGTTACCGGGCGGCCGAGGATTCCATTGTACATGAGTGGTATCTTGGCGACATTGAAGGTGATCTTCTTTGTCCTGAAGTTGAGCTCGCTGCCGAACGTCACAGGCAGGGTGATTTTTCCTTTTGGGTGGCTCCTTCCGGGGTTAACCCCTTGGAATGTCCCCGTGGGCTTGATAACCATGTCAGGGATCTGTAGCCGATTGATCACATCAGGTGCGATCAAGGTTAAGCCGACCCCACCGTCAACCAACATCTTCGTCACCTGGAGGTTGCGAACTATTGGTGAAACCAACAGTGGAAAACACCCGACGACAGTAGTGCGGTCAGGGTGGTCTCCGGCATCGAAAATGATGGGGGTGTTGGACCACTTGGGGGGCTTCTGTTCCACCGCTGCCGGTTCTGCTGCATTGATCTCACGGGCCCATTGCTTGAGATGCTGGTGAGATGAGTGCAAAGATGCACCTCCATCGATGCACATGGCATCCACTGCCTTTTGGAAGTCTTGACCATCTGATCCCTCTTCATCCTCATCATCGCTATCCTCGTCGCTTGACTTCTTGTCGCAGACCCTAGCAGGCCTTTCCTTCTGCTTCTTGGCATTGCCGCGGCGGCCACCACAGTTCTTCTTGCCGGAATCACTAGCACCATCTTGGCCCTTCACCTTGTCGCGCGTCTCATATTCTTGCTTCTGTTTCTCAGCAAGCTTCTTGACTTGGCGGCATTCATTGATGTTGTGGCCCTTCGTGCGGTGGATCTTGCAGTATGCCCCATCGGTCTTCTCGCGTGGCGCGACCTCATCATCACCTGAAGAAGCGACAGCCTCCTTGCCGGCGCCCTCTTTCTTAGCTTTCTTACCGGCATTGGAGTTGTTAGAGCCTTCGATAGCCATGGCTGCTTTGCCCTTGCGCTTGCGGTTGGGCTTCTGATCCTTCTTTGATAGTTCGATGCATCTTCGTCGCCGGAGTCTTCCTTCGTGCGAGCATCCTCTCGGGGAAGTATTCTCCCCTTTTCAGCCTGTGCGAATTTATTATCCAGAGCATAGAGGTCGACGATATCGCCCACCTTGTTGATGATCATCTCCTCACGCATCTTCCAGTTGCGCACGTTAGTGTGAAACGAGGCAATCACCGCGGCAGGATGGATGTCGGGGATGTTGTGCTGCACACGGCTGAATCTCTGAATATACTTGCAGAGGGATTCACCATCCCTTTGGGGGAGCACATGCAGGTCGCTGGGCTACTCCGGGAGCTTGTGGCCCCCGTGGTATGCGCCAACAAACTGGTGGCATTGATCTGCCCAGGAGGAGATGGAGCCCTCCGGCAGGTTCATCAACCAACTTCTCATGTTGGGCTTGAGTGCCAACGGGAAATAGTTGGCAAACACTTTCTCGTCGCGTCCCCCGGCAGCCTGCACCGCGATGGTGTATATGCCGAGGGACTCTGACATGCTGATCTTGCCGTCGTATTTGTCTGGCAAGTCATGCTTGAAGGTCTTCGTGGAGGGCCAGCGGACCTGACGCAGCTCACGGGTGAACACCGGGCAGCCCATCAACGTCTGACTCGACACGGTCATTTGATTGATGACGCGCCTCCCGCCGCCGCTTGATGGTGGTGTGGGCATCCTCCTTTCTCCTATCCTCCAGAACTTGGCGTTGCCGGGGGGTCCAATGACATGAAAGACATTTTGTCCTGCGCATCGGTCCGGCGGGTTGGTTGCCGCTGCTGTTGCGGAGGTGGCTGCATCGTGGGTGCTCCGATAGTGTTGCACCCAGCGGCCGGCCTTGTCGGCGTCGCGTTGTGCGCTTGTGAGGGCCCTGCCACCTCTGGATTGTCACGGTTGGCGAAGCTGAGCAAACTCTGGATGGTGGCCCTTTAGTCCTCCATCTTCTCTAGCGTAAGTGGGAAGTCCAGCAGTAGCTGGGCTTGTGCCAAAGCTTCCCCCGTAGTCTTCTACATGGCACGTCCAGAGGTATGGATGGCTCTCTTACTACCGATGGTAGAGGCAGAAGGAGCACCATCCCGTTCTCTTGTGCGGTGGACATTCCCACAAGAGGGTTGGCAATGTTCTTGGCCATGCGCATCCCGAGAGTGATGCACAGGGGTCTTGTCCGCACACCGCCCGGGATCATCGTCGTTCCTCGGGTGCTTGTCGTGGTTGTCCTGCGAGGGATGTGGCGAGTGGCTCGCGGCTGCCACTACTGTCGCTGTCGCTGCGGTGTTGTCCTTGGACGCCGCTGGTGCATCCTTGGATGTCACGACAGCAGGGTCCGGGTCGCGGCTCGTTGAGCTCCGTGTAGTGTTGTGGTTGCACTCACCAGCACCATGAGTGCGGTGCTCGCCTCTGTCACCGTCGCCTGTAGCCGCCTGCGAACGCAGCTTGGACATAGACAGTGTGACCGCCGATGGACCCTTGGCCTTCTTGGGTGCTATGGGTGTTGGTGGAGATGATGATCAAGACACACAGAAGCTGGTGAAGATTCTCGCATGCAATCCCCTTACCCGGCACGCCAAAGATGTCGAGGTACGACAATCTATAGGACCAGCAAGGACCCTTTGCGGTTCCACTATGGGGATCTACACGCACAAAGAGCAGCACTAGCCTAAGCATACCAAGGGTTTATACAGGTTCAGGCCGCCCAGAGGCATAAAACCCTACGTCCCATGTTCTGTGGATTATGTGTGCTCAAGTTACAGGGAGCGCAACAGCCCGACAAGATGCTCGAGAGTGCTACTACACATGCAATTGAGCAGGTGTCGGGACCCCGACCCTAAGCCATACAAATCTAGCATGTAACACATCATATCACCTTGCGGCCTCATGCACGGTAATCCCCACGGCTTCCACCTTACCTTGGCCGGGACTGTTTGCGTCTTTTGGCTCACGTATATGAATATGTCGCTAGCAATCATATGTCAGAGAACCTGGGTCGACATGACTAGTTATATACCCAAGTGGCACAACCATAGTGGGACTGGTATACGTAACCCAGCAATGCAGGTGTCGGTCATCAGCGTGTGTAGACGAGTCGTAGCAAGCTACATGGACTCCATTACACCGTGTGACATTTCCCCATAGGGACAGACAAAACAGCGGAGAAGGATACATGCCGGTTAATCAATGTGTCCATAGCAGTAGGTAGCTACTAGGGCTCAATGGAAGCACAAAGAGGCATTTCCCCATAAAGAAGGCTACTAAAGGCATACAGCTAGGTGTCAATCCCACACATACAATGCATTTCAAGGCATACACGCAATATGCACGATATGTGTAGATACAACATGGCATCACAACACAACTCTACGACTCAAAGTGTTTATTAAAGCCTCATAGGAGCCAACATAGTTTGATATTACTAACATGGGTCACATGACCCAACACTCAAGTCATACGAGCAACAAGTGGAAGCAAGAACATGTCTGAGTACATACATCTACTAAAATATCTAGAGGAACCTAAAAGCTACAACGACCCTACCAAAGGAGCCAGACCTCTTTCTGGGATCCAAGATATCCTGGTCAACATCGAACTTCACGTTGTAAGAATCACTAATGAGACCGACATCTCCTCTGCAAAAACATAAATTAAGCAAATGTGAGTACAAAGGTACTCAACAAGACTTACATCAGAACTAACTACATATGCATCATTATCAACAAGGGGGTTGTGGAGTTTATTGCAGCAAGCCAGCTTTGACTCTTGGCTAACCTGTAGTACGACTACAAGTAGTATCTTTGAGGTGGTATAGCGCACACGAGTCCACATATTCACCAAAAAATAAACCATTGTGGATCCACTCCCATCAACCTACGAGAAGGCCATCCATAGCACTCACGCTTATCTGGCGCATTTTAGAGTATGCATTTCAATTGTCTATGAACAATGCAAGTCTCCAAGTAGTCCATATCTGAGGACGCGGCTATTCGAATAGATTCATACCCTGCAGGGGTGTACTCCTTCACACACGCTCCCACCACTTGTCTCTATGTGCACGTAAAAAAAGGCACCTCGGCAACCTTCAAGCGGAAGCCCAGCGAGGGAGTCGGCCACGACCGTTAACCACACAAGACTCTAGTCCAGGTTTATCGCCTATTTGAGACTGAACCCGCAAGTAAGTCCGGACGAAGTTTCCTCTACGGCCTCAAACGTTGTGCCCAGGGTTCCACAAGCCCACCGTTCGGGTGCCACTATGTATATACCGCATCAAAGCCCACCCCGTCGGGCAGCGCTAAGCACGGCCACCAACACTTTTCCTACAAACACCAGAAACTAGTTGCAACTCCTGGACATAAAGCAAGGCAATTAATAGGCCGAGAGGGGTCGAGTTACCGGAACCAAATGTGTGGTAGTGTCTTGTCTTGGATAACACACACAGAACTCAGTTCTTAAGGATGGTCCCAATGAGATAACCCACCATATACTCCTACATGGCCTCTCATCGCTACCTTTACCAAATCGTGTTCACACACTTAGCTCTCACACAGCAGGACATGAGCACATCCATTCCAATTCATCACCCAGATGGATCAGACCAGACACGACTCTAGGCATAGCAGGCACAATAAGCAAGCATGGATGAGTAAGCACAACAAGGCTGAAGCAGTTGCCACTCATGCTAAGTGGTTTCAACTATTTACTGTGACAAAGACATGTCATGCAAAGGAATGGGTTCAACTACCGAGAACATGTAACAGTTGAATCGTCATTGTCCTAATGTAGTAAAGGAGAGAAGGAGCGAGAGATTGGGTTCATATCACTCAAGGGGGGTTGCTTGGCTGACAGTTCTGAAGATAGTACTTCTCTTCATCAGTGTCAACGATCATAATGTCAGAACCATCGTCTACAGAGAAGGAATAACACCGACAAACAAGACGAAGGAACACATTCAATGTGATGCAACAAACATGATGTATTATATGGCATGTTAAGGTACTACATTTAACTAGTACAATATTTAGCCATATTAATTGAAGTGGAATGCAAATAGGCATCAAATTCCAACTCCAAACTATTTATCAATTTGCCATAATCATCATTTGTACTAGTTGGTGATGTTAACTTGTTCAAGCATGCATGAGAATGGCATAATCAGATTCATTCGATTTTTCTGCTCATTTTTCATATATAAATTATTTTCATTGGAGTTAGGGTTGAATTTCTATGATTTTTCAAAGTTTATAACATTTTATGAATTATAATAAATCATTATGATTTATTTAAAAATCCAGAAATTCAATTATTGCGTCAGCTATGCATCAGCATGACGTCATCCAATCAAAGGCGCCATCCCATATCAAACCTGGTGGCTGGGGCCCACTGAGGGAGTCCTGGTTTAAGGGGTCCTCGGATAGCCGACCTGTTTCTCATAGGCCGGACTATATGGGCCACTGAATGAGCATTAGGCGATCAGGAGCCCGGTCACTCAGGTGGAAGTTTGAAGGAGCCGTGGCGTGTCCTCCAAGATGTCGACAGTAGATAGGCATGTTTTTTCCCTTTGATGTGCAACCGACTATGTGTAAACCTTAGGTACCCCCGGCGTCTATATAAGCTGGAGGGTTTTAGGTTGTAGGACAACAGAACTCATCTAGGGTTTAGTTACTTGATCTCGAGGTAGATCAACTCTGTAATCCCCATATAATCAATATAATCAAGCAGGACGTAGGGTATTACCTACATAGGAGGGCCCGAACCTAGGCAAAACCTTGTCCCCTTCGTCTCCTGTTACCATCGATCCAAGTCTCACAGTTCGGGACCCCCTACCCGAGATCCGCCGGTTTTGACACCGACACCCACTGGCCAGTGACCCGGGGCTAAGCGGGGTTAATTACCGCGATGACTGGGGGTATGACCTGCCGCGGGTCCCGCTGTTAGCCTCTGCGGGGTTAATTCATGGCGGGGGGGGGGGGGGATTAAACCCTAACGACGTGCCACGTCAGCCGACCGGGGTTAGCTACCGGCGACCAAGATCCGTGGTAGAGTCCCACCGGAGATGCTCGGGACGGCGCTACAGAGCACCTCCGGATGTGCTGGAGGCACCAGAGGGAAGCCCATCCTCACGCGCATCTAGGGGAGCATGCGGGTGGCTGCGGGGTGGCCGGAGACGACGGCCACGGCGACCTTGGTGATGGCCGGAGCTCGGGCTGGTCGGGCATGGCGCTACGGCTCGTGGCAATGCAATTTAGGCGGCTAAGCAGACTAAAGGGATCTCCAGGAGCTCGTATTCGCTCTCGATTTGAGCAGCAGGGTTACCTAGCGACGACAAGATATGAGGCAGCGATGGCGATCTCTCAGCCATGGTGGAAACCATGGCTAGAGGATGAAATCGACGGCGTTGTTGTGGGGGAAAGGACCGGAAGCTCACAGTGAGGCTAGCAGAGGTGAGGACGAGGTCGGGGAGGCTCTGGTTCTCAAGCGAGCTTCGATTTCATGCCGGCGTCCGACGGCCATGGACGAGGAAGATGGGCCGACAGCAATGATGGAGGGCACCGTGCTCCAATTCCTTCGGTGAGGAGATGAGGAGGAGCTCGGCGGAGCTGAGGGACACGACGGCGGGGCTGGGGGTGACCAGTGGGTGCGGTGGATGCGAGCGGCGGCGACGAAGACTTTTGGGCGTGCGCGTGAGAGAGAGACATGGGAGGGGATGAGCACGGGGAGGAGAGCGAGACGTGCACGGGAATCGCGTGTCGCTCTTAGGCGACGTCCAGGGCGAGCAGGCAGGCTAGAGGTGCTTTCATTGAGAGTTCTGCTGTTATCGCCGGAAGGAATCGATGGCTCGCTTTGTCACCAACAGCGAGATCTGTGCCCCGGGGACTCTTGCCCCGGATCAGATCCTCGCGAGCGACGACATCTCGCCGTGCGCTTACCCGATCGGCTACCCACGCCAGATCGGAAGCTTTCTCCCCGACCAAGGGATCAGGTTTGGAACCCTAGAGTTCACAGCTGATCCCCGGGGAGAACTTGTACTGATGGAATCCTTGACCCCTATGGAGAAGCCAGCAGATCCCGACGCCTCGGCGCCGAAGACATCGGGCCTCGTCTCCAGAGATGAAGTTGCTATCTCCGGACCGTCTGGACCACCCAGTCCGGTCGTTACGACCGGATCTACCATGGTTGAACAGAATCCGAGACCGCTCTCGCGCGACTCTGGAACTGCGACGCTGCATACCGACCCCACTCGCTTCAGTGACACGCATCCCACCATCGCCTCGTTTCTCAACGAGTTGTTAGATCGGATGGAGACTATGCGAATGGCCGATGACCAGACCCCGGTCTATGACCGGCTTGGGCTTAAACCCGACGATAGGGAGATTCACATCCCCACGAGCACCCACCTTGTCGCCACCATCGAGTGTCCGGCTGGGGGCTCGACCTCCCAGCTACCGGAATCAAAAACGGTTTATACTCCAATCTCCGATCACCGAGACCTTGCTTGCAACCCAGACTCTGGCGTTCGCTCCGGAAATAGTCCGGTATCGGTCCCTGATCTATTACATAGTTCAGAATCCATAATTCCGAACTCCCGCCGTGGCGTGGAGTCAAACCTTCTCCCACCCACCTCCCAAGTCGATGACTTGACCATCGCATCAGAGCCCAAGTGTTCGGACTTACCGGACGTTGTCCATTCATCAGGGGAGTCGGTTCATCATTACTGGGCCAGACTACTACTCGCCCGAAACAAAGTACGGGGCCTCAATGATCAAGAGATAATGGCAACTTTCAAACGTAACTGCCACGATAAAGGGATTCTCAATGCCCTGGCGCGGCGGCACATTAGTGACTTTACCGAGCTGTCAGTCTTGGTACAGAAGTATTGTGCCATGGAAAGTGCTTGCCAAGCTGAGCGGCTATTTTCGGAACCAACCTCTATCGAATACCCCATGGGAAATCGGAAAAGAGGATACCTCCGAACCGGGCAGCCAAACTTGAGCCCGCAAAAAAGAGGAACAGGCCCCCTTCAGGGGTCAGTACTGTCCTGGATGGACTACTGGATAAACCTTGCCCTATACACTCCGTATTGCTGAACACAGCTCCGACTCACAGCCTTAGAGCTTGCTGGGTCGTCAGGCAGATCGCGAAAAGCGGTGAATCCATTCTTGAGGCACCACCGCCGAACAAGCGCTCAACAGCGCTATCAGAATATAAAGACGAAGTCCTGACGATCTATGAAACGTTCCCTTCAAGGAACAAGAGGAAGAGAGGTCTTAAAGAACTCGAACAGGTATATCACGTGGCAGCAACCAATGCATGGGCAGACATACCCATTACCTTCGGAGATGCTGACTGACCAGCCATTCTTCCCGGTCATTCACCGGCCGCACTAGTCCTGAACCCCATCATCGATGGCTTCAGGTTACACAAGGTGCTAATGGACGGTGGCAGTTCGACCGATCTCGCATCGAGCATAGCAACACAACTTTCCGGGGAATAATCCCGGGGAAGGAGGCGCGCTGTTCAGGATGTGTCACCCTGGACGTAGTGTTCGGCACGCCCGACAACTACCGCTCCGAAGAACTTCTCTTCCATATCGTGCCCTTCCCCAGCGGCAACCACGCCTTATTGGGACGTGACGCCTTCACAAAATTCCAGGCTATACCACATTATGGGTATATGAAACTTAAGATGCCAGGACCAAACGGGGTGATCACAACCTCCAGTGATCCGAATATAGCCCTTCGGGCCGAAAACAAAACAGCAGCGCTTGCCCTCGAGGCTTTAGCTGAGACCTTTGCCGCGGAAGAGCTAACTACACTCCGGTCAACAGTAGACAAGGACGATGTGATCCTCGGCAAGAGGCCCAAACCCACGTCCTTTAAGCCAGCAAAGGAAATCGTTAAATTTCAAGTTCACCCGACGGACCCCAACAAGACAGCGTCCATCGGAGCTCAGCTTGACCCCGTAGTGGACGAAGCACTGCGAGCTTTCTTACGAGAAAACCGGGATATCTTCGCCTGGCATCCTTCCGATATGCCTGGCATCCCACGGCGGCTGGCAGAACATAGTCTGAACATCATCGCAGGCTTTAAGCCCGTCAAGCAGACTCTGCGCCGCTTTTCCGAGCCCAAACAACAAGCTATGGGTGAAGAATTGGCTAAATTACTAGAGGCCGGATTCATTCGGGACATTAAGCACCCCGAATGGTTGGCAAACTTGGTTATGGTACCAAAGAAAGATAAATCCTGGCGGTTGTGCGTCGACTTTAAGGACCTCAACAAGGCCTGCCCTAAGGACCCTTTCCCACTACCACGCATAGACCAGATCATCGACGCCATAGCCGGACATGACTCGTTGTGTTTCCTCGATGCTTACTCCGGATACCATCAGATTAAAATGAAGGAATCCGATCAAGCAGCAACCGCCTTCATCACCCCTTATGGACCATTTTTCTTCAACACAATGCCTTTCGGGCTAAAGAACGCTGGGGCTACATACCAGCGCATGATCCAGACCTGCCTCGAAAAACAGGCTGGCAAAATAGTCGAGGCGTACGTTGACGATGTGGTCATTAAAACCAAACATGTCAGCCATTTGATCGACGATTTAAGGCAAACCTTTGCTAGCCTACGCGAATACGATATTCGGCTCAACCCGGAGAAGTGTGTATTCGGAGTTCCCGTTGGTAAATTGCTCGGATTCATAGTTTCCCATAGAGGAATAGAAGCGAATCCGGCCAAGATTCGTGCCTTATCAAAACTTGCAGTTCCCACTGAGCTAAAGCATGTCCAAAGATTGGCGGGTTGCGTGGCGGCGTTAAGTCGCTTTATCTCTCGCCTCGATGAAAAAGCTTTACCGTTGTACAAATTGCTGAAACGGACCAAGAATTTTGAATGGACCGACGAAGCAAAGGCTGCGTTAGAAGAAATTAAGACACTCCTGGCAAGTAACCCCATACTCACAGCACCAGGCGTGGGTGAACCCATGTTATTGTACATATCGGCCACCAACCAAGTCGTTAGCGCAGTGCTCATCGTGGAACGAGAGGAGGAGGGACACAAATTCCAGATACAGAAGCCGGTCTATTACGTGTCAGAAGTACTAACGCAATGCAAGTCCAGATACCCGCACTATCGGAAGATAGCCTACACAGTATTTATGGCGTCACGGAAACTAAGACACTACTTCCAAGAGTGTTCGGTCATGGTGGCCTCCGAAGTACCCCTGAATGATATAATCAATAACCGGGACGCCACCGGCCGCATAGCCAAATGGGCTATTGTGCTCTTTCCTTTTGAGATTACCTACAAACCACGCCGAGCTATTAAAACTAAGGTGTTGGCAGATTTCCTCGCCGAATGGACAGAAGCCGAGCTCCCCAGGGAATATAGTACATACTCCCATTGGACGATGTACTTCGACGGATCCAAAACTTTGGCCGGACTGGGGGCTGGAGTTGTTCTCACATCCCCCATAGGTGGCAATGTTCGATACGTGTTGCAGATCATGTATGCCGACTCCGACAACGCAGCCGAATACGAAGCCCTCTTACACGGTCTTCGGATGGCAGCCTCAATGGGCATACAGCGGCTGGAGGTTCGGGGAGACTCCAATCTGGCCATCTCTCAAGTCAACGGTGAGTTCGATGCCAAAAATCCAAAGATGGCGACATATAGAAATGCTGTCCTTAAGATATCCGCACGGTTTGAGGGGCTGGAATTTCACCACGTCGCTAGAGACGACAACCAAGCTACCAATATATTGGCTCGCATAGGAGTCAAACGCGACCCTGTCCCACCAAACACTTTCCTGGAACAGCTCTTTAAGCCATCCGTGGTTTGGCCGGACGATCAAAAGGGCGCCGATCTAACCAGTGCAGACGAGGTTGTTCCCCCTGTAAACGAACCAGACGATCAAATAATCGGCGGCTCCATAATGGACGAAACGCCCTCGGCTCACGAGGTCATGGCAGTAATCGCGCCATGGACCGAGCCCTTCCTCGCCTACCTCCTTCGCAAAGAACTCCCTGACGATCAGACGGAGGCGCGGCACATAGTTCGGTGCTCCAAAGCCTTCAAGGTACACGAAGGTGAGTTATACAAGAAGAGCACCACCGGAATACTACAGCGGTGCATATCTGAGGAAGAAGGGCGGCAGCTCTTAGCCGAAGTCCATGCAGGGATGGGCGGTCATCACGCCGCAGCAAGAGCCTTAGTAAGCAAGGCCTTCCGGGCCGGGTTCTTTTGGCCTACAGCTCGGGCGGACGCCCAGTCACTTGTCAAATATTGCGTGGGGTGTCAACTTTTCGCAAACCAAAGTCATATGCCCCCAACAGCTCCTCGGACTATTCCGATCACCTGGCCCTTCGCGGTCTGGGGGCTGGACATGGTCGGACCACTTAAAGGGGGGACCAAGAAGAACAAATACTTACTGGTCATGGTCGACAAGTTCACCAAATGGATAGAGGCCAAACCTGTAAAATCAGCCAAATCCGGACCAGTAATCGACTTTATATCCGGAGTAGTACACCGTTACGGTGTCCCGCACAGTATAATAACTGACAACTGATCCAATATCACGGCCTAGGAGGTCAAAGACTGGTGCGCAAAGATGGGCATCAAGCTCGATTACGCATCGGTTTATCACCCGCAGACTAATGGACAAGTCGAATGAGCAAACGGGCTCATAATGAGCGGCATTAAGCCATGTTTGGTCTGGTCTCTTCAAGAGTCCGATTGTCATTGGGTAGAGGAGCTCGACTCCGTTCTATGGGGCTTGCGCACCACCCCGAATAGATCAACGGGATACACACCGTTTTTCATGGTCTATGGGGCGGAAGCGGTCCTTCCTTGTGATATTATTCATGATGCACCAAGGGTGCACATGTACGAGGAAAGGGAGGCCGAGTTAGATCGTCAAGATGACTTGGACGCCTTGGAAGAAGAGCGCGACATAGCTCGGGCCCGTTCTACCTTTTATCAACAGCAGGCCCGGCGTTACCAGAGCAGGGAGGTCAGGGCACAAGCATACAACATGGGCGAACTCGTCCTCTGGCTCGCGGAGAAGCAGAAGCATAAACTCAAGCCCAAATGGGAAGGCCCCTTCATCATCGATGAAGTACTCACAGGAGGGGCTTACCGTCTTCGGAACCCGCAGGACAACCGCCTTGAACCAAACCCATGGAACACAGCTCGTCTTCGGCGCTTCTACGGCTAGACCGGTGTCGTCATACTCTTTACCTTTCACTTTTCTTTCTTTTATTTGTTATTTCTTTTCCTCCCACCTTGATTTTTGGCAGGTTTGAATTCTTCTTTCTTCCCAACTGTATGTTCGGTTCAACCGATCTCGTACTAAAGATTTTCGGCTTACACCCTTAAGTGTTAAATCCGAACACAGTACCTGGGGGCTTCTTTTCCGAAGCCAATGTTTTTATATTATAAAGCGCTTATTCACATTTATTGGGTGCGCAAACTTTCCTTGTCGTTTTTACGCCATCATATGCATCAATTCGACCTAAGAATTTGCCAAGCTGGGTTGCCTCGCTCCTATGCTTACCCTCTACGTTCCCGATAGTTCGGCTAGAGGGTAAAGGGAGCACCTCTGCGATTGCTACGACCGGGTCATCCGGACACGTACCTCAGACGGGTGAAGCCAAAAGCTAGCTATCTTCAGTAGACAATTGATCGGCTACGACGGATTCAACTAATAAAGATTATGATCGTCATGAGCATTACTCAGGCTTCGTCTATAGCATAAAGCCCTTAGCCGCATACTAACAGTATACGGCCTTTTTCCTACGATTTACGTAGTACCCCTGAAGAAAGGTATCGATAGAGTTATTATTTTCTTCGGAAGATGTTTCTTACGCTAAGCAGTAATATAACATATCTCCCTGTGTGCTTTCTTTCTGTTCGTACCACATGGCCGGATTGCCTGGTTCCCGAACATACTTCCCTTCCCGAAGGGTGATAATTTACAAGGAACACTCCCAAGCCCTTAGCTCGTGAGGCTGAAGCCGATGGCCGGTTAAGACAAAGTTCACAACACAGATGGAGCAATTCTTCGATCATTAAGTACATAGCTACATATGATCATACATCTGGCTGCTGATCGATATTATCGATTATGGTGTCCAGGGAACAATCTTCTTGTGAGAGACGGGCGGCAGGCATCACCTGGTCGTATACCAGGTGGAGCGGCACTTCTTGTCCATCTTCCCCTACTGGCCCAACCTGAGCCATACGCTCGGGGTCAAGTCCGGTATAGCAGGTCTTGATCATCGCCCATGCCTCTCGTGCTCCCTCCCGACAAGCCGATGTCTTCCACAGCTCGAACCTAGCTGGGGCTCCCTTGAAGCGATCGATTAGTTCGGTCATCGCCTCCGGAGTTTGCTCGGCAGGCCACAGTGCCTTCACCATGCTCTTCATGGCTTTCCGAGCCCGCTCATGAAGGGCGGATAGCTCCTTCAGCAGATTCCCCTGATAGGATCCGATTTCCTCTTCGGGTCGCCTAAACAGTAGACCTGCACATTAGTCACGGCATGTGTATCACATCTCACTTATAAGAGATACCTTTCGATGTTAGAATCACATTTACCGAACATGCCTCTCTGTAAATTCTGGTTTTCTCCTTGGGCCTGGGCCAATTGAGCCTTTAAGCTCTCAATCTATTCGGCTTGCTGTCTGTTCTCCTCCTTCAGGCGGTTCTTCTCTTCAAGATGGCATTGTAAAACGCGATACCCAGCTTCCTGCTGGGACTCGGCATATTGCTGAGATTCTCGGGCTACATCCAAATCTTTTTGTCATTACCCTATTGATTCAGCTGCTACATGGTACCCTTGCGTAAGCATGGGGATATACTAAAAGATCAGCAGAATATATATACTTACCGTGTGCCTCCCGAGTAAAGCTCTTCACTTGTTCCAATTCGTCCTTCACAGATTCGACCAGTGTTCGGCTGGCTTCCAGTTCCTTGGCCAGCCGCTCGCACTGTTGCTTAGAGGCCTGCGTTACCAACAAATTATTACGGGATCCTTAATTCGGTCGTACCGACCAATTTAAGGCTCGGGGGCTACTGAGTCTACACGAGTGTTCGGACTTCAATAATCGATTACTTACCTGCAGGCTGGACGATATCAATTTCATAGCCTCCCCGAACCCAGCTCGGGCGGCTTCGAGGTGTGCGTCCGCCGTGCGCAGAGCACCGAACTCTTGTTCGGAAAAGGCCGGATGACACAGGGCTTCTCGTTGCTGCCGATGATGCATAGCGCTCCCAACCTCTGATTTGGTGACAGATATGGCGTCACCAGAATCGGCTGGGGCGGGATTGACGGTGGGGGCTCCCGCAGCAGGATCAGCATGGGCGGAAGGCTTGGAATCTTGAGCACCGCCGGACGCCCTGGCGACGTCCTCGGCGGGTGGCGGCCGAACTCTTTGCCTGAATATTTTGGTAAAAAGGTCTCTTGTCAGGCTTTATCAAATCATGATACTAAATCAAGCGATCAAGCATAATACCTTTGGGATGTACTCGTAGGCGCGCTCACCCCCGCGATCGGCTCATTTGCCGGATCCCTGTTGCTTCCCAATCCAGGCGCTGCCGCCGCTGCCGGTGTATGTCGCGCAGATCTGCGGCGCTTGGGTGTAAGAGCCGGCGCGTTGGGGTCAGTGGAGGGCACTTGCCTCTTGCGGGATGTCTTCTTCTTCTTCCTTGTCGCAGGAAAAGGGAAGGACCCAGGGTAATCGGCAATAATGGCCACCTTGGAGTCGTCAAGGCCCTCTTGGTAGAAAACCCCGTCTTCGAGTTCGATTGACAGGACTGTGTCTTCATGATAGCCCGGATCATCATCATAGGAATAGTCCTCGGGCTAAGGGGCCGGACAGCTAACTGTCTCGATAAAGCTCCTCCATTCCTGTTTTCATGAAAATAAAAGACTTTGGTCAAGACGGGACAAATTGAGAATCTGAATTATGGTCACGGGATGGAAAGGCTCACACATTCGATGGGATTATGGCTTGAGTATCCCTCTTTGGTCGATCGCTGAATGAAATCTTCTTGCTCCCCTTTGTATAGGTCAGCAAGCGCGGTGGCCAATGCCGTTTGATCGACAGGACCCAGTCTTCGGGAGCGAGTAGTATCGCTTGTCCCGTTGTAACACCACAAAGGGTGTATCCTCTGTTGGAGGGGTTGGACGCACCGGGAGATGGCAGCGGCCATGACGTCTATCATGGTCAGCTTATGATGGGCTAGTATCCTCACACGAGCTGCTAAGCGCTGCACCTCAACGCTGTCCTCTTGGGACAGGCTTTTCGGGCGCCAGTTGTACCTTTTCCTCAAAGGAGCATCGGAGTATTCGGGCAGACCCCTCCGAGCTGGATCGAATAGAGGGACGTACTCGATATAAAACCATTCCGAAGTCCATAGTTCGGATTCCTTTGGTGTCCCCACAGGGTATCCGGTTCCCGCTATGCGGCATACTTCGGCTCCACCGACCTTGAAAATTGTCTTGTCTCGAGTGCGAGGAACAAGGCAAAAGTAGTTTCTCCACAACTCGAAGTGTGCCTCGCACCCTAGGAACATTTCGCAAAGGGCGACGAAGCCCGAGATATGCAGAATAGACCCTGGGGTGAGGTGGTGGAGTTGGATCCCATAGAACACCAATAACGCTCTCAGGAACGGATGAATGGGAAACCCGAGACCTCGCAGGAGGAATGGCACAAAACATACATGCTCCCCCTTACGCGGATGAGGGAAATTCTCCGCTAGGGCCTCGCCGTTAAATGACGTCAAACCGGCGCGGACAGCTGTCAGATCCGAGGAAGGAAGGTACCCTTGGGTCTCGAGGTTGCGAAGTCGAAGAAGCGACACGGAGCAGCTAGTCCAATTCCCGGTATGGGATCCATAAGGATCCGAGGAGGAACTGGGGGCGCTCGCCATCTTTGGTGGAGACCTTTTTCGCTGGAGGATTTTTCCGGTGGAGAAGAAGAAGGTGTGGCTTAGACCACAGCTCAGTTTGTTTAAATGGGCGGTGCCTCATTTGTGCTAGGGGTAGTTTTGTAAAAAGCTACTGAACCGCTCGTCTCCCCACGATGCGCGAAGTCCAAGAAACACTATTACTATGGACTCAGCAATCCTGCGACGTTTGGGATTTCGCCGATGATAGGATGGTTGCCGAATCAGAAGGAGGGACTCGCCTCGCAAGCCGAAGACATACAAGATTGTCCGCATATACCTCGGCGTTGGAGGCTAGTCCGGGGGCTACCGAGGGAGTCCTGGTTTAAGGGGTCCTCGGATAGCCGACCTGTTTCTCATAGGCCGGACTATATGGGCCCCTGAATGAGCATTAGGCGATCAGGAGCCCGGTCACCCAGGTGGAAGTTTGAAGGAGCCGTGGCGTGTCCTCCAAGATGTTGACAGTAGATAGGCATGTTTTTTCCCTTTGATGTGCAACCGACTATGTGTAAACCTTAGGTACCCCCGGTGTCTATATAAGCTGGAGGGTTTTAGGTTGTAGGACAACAGAACTCATCTAGGGTTTAGTTACTTGATCTCGAGGTAGATCAACTCTGTAATCCCCATATAATCAATATAATCAAGCAGGACGTAGGGTATTACCTCCATAGGAGGGCCCGAACCTGGGTAAAACCTTGTCCCCTTCGTCTCCTGTTACCATCGATCCAAGTCTCACAGTTCGGGACCCCCTACCCGAGATCCGCCGGTTTTGACACCGACACCCACTGGCCAGTGACCCGGGGCTAAGCGGGGTTAATTACCACGATGACTGGGGGTATGACCTGCCGCAGGTCCCGTTGTTAGCCTCTGCGGGGTTAATTCATGGCGGGGGGGGGGGATTAAACCCTTATGACGTGCCACGTCAGCCGACCGGGGTTAGCTACCGACGACCAAGATCCGTGCTAGAGTCCCACCGGAGATGCTCGGGACGGCGCTACAGAGCACCTCCGGATGTGCTGGAGGCACCAGAGGGAAGCCCATCCTCGCGCGCATCCAGGGGAGCATGCGGGTGGCTACGGGGTGGCGGGAGACGACGGCCACGGCGACCTTGGTGATGGCCGGAGCTCGGGCTGGTCGGGCACGGCGCTACGGCTCGTGGCAACGCAATTTAGGTGGCTAAGCAGACTAAAGGGATCTCCAGGAGCTCGTATTCGCTCTCGATTTGAGCAGCAGGGTTACCTAGCGACGACAAGCTATGAGGCAGCGATGGTGATCTCTCAGCCATGGTGGAAACCACGGCTAGAGGACGAAATTGACGGCGTTGTTGAGGGGGAAAGGACCGGAAGCTCACAGTGAGGCTAGCAGAGGTGAGGACGAGGTCGGGGAGGCTCTGGTTCTCCAGCGAGCTTCGATTTCATGCCGGCGTCCGACGGCCATGCGCGAGGAAGACGGGCCGATGGCAATGATGGAGGGCACCGTGCTTCAATTCCTTCGGTGAGGAGATGAGGAGGAGCTCAGTGGAGCCGAGGGACACAACGGCGGGGCTGGGGGTGACCGGTGGGTGCGGTGGGTGCAAGCGGCGGCGACGAACGCTTTTGGGCAGGCGCGTGAGAGAGAGACATGGGAGGGAATGAGCACGGGGAGGAGAGCGAGACGTGCACGGGAATCGCGTGTCGCTCTTAGGTGACGTCCAGGGCGAGCAGGCAGGCTGGAGGTGCTCGGGCCCGCAGCGACCACGCGCCTCGCGTCCTTCTGGGGCGAGGTGGGAGACGACTAGCACTGTGGGCCAGTGGGCCGCAGAGTGATGGGCCAGGTAAGCTAGGTTAGCCTCTTTCTCTCTTTTCTTTTATTTGTTTTCTGTTTTTCTATAATCTGTTTTGATTTGTTTAATATACCAAATCATTTTTATAATTCTTGAAATAATTTTTGGGCACTGTTTGGATTATTCCAAAAGCCCTCAAGAGTTTTCAATTTTTTTGAATCACTTAAATTATTTATAGCAAATAAATGCCCTAATTCAAATACAATATGCATTAATTCAAAAATCCAAAATTGTCCTAGAAATATGTGCATCATTTTTGGCAGAGGCTTCCACCTATTTCAAAAATCATGAACTTTTCTGGCTCCATTTTGGATCTGTTGGAAAAGATTTTATTTAAGCCAATTGAATTAAGGTGATGCTAGGGTTTGATCATCCCCATTTCAAGTTAATTGAAAAAAGATGATCATGATGCAAGAATGATGATGCAACTAATTGCAAACAAATTCTAGGGCTGTGACAACTCACCCCCACTAAACAAGAATCTCGTCCCGATATTCAGGCGTAGGGTAAGAGGACAGAGAGGACACAAACTAACACAATCTTCACGATCCAATTGTCCTTGTCGAAGATGTTGATTCATTGCATCATGTTGATATTGACATATTTGCCTTCAAGATCTTTATCCAAAACACGGTAACAATGGGAACAGGAAAACTCTACCAGATTCGATCTTCTCGAAGATCGAGCAACTCATGATCAACTCGTAGAATGAGACGTAGGAACATCTCTTGAGTTGAGACTCAAAACAACCATCAGGGAAACAAAAGGAGCAGAATAAGAAGGTTCAATTTGGTAGGCAACAATTCCACGCTAAAACAATCGATGGGAAGAGGTTTCAAAGTAGTGAGGAGTTAATTGCACTTCACACAATAACAGGGCACCTTAGGGGAGGTGACTCATAGAGTTATTCCTTTAAGTGGCAAAAAGAATTACTTTTGATACTAAGATCATTGAAACTCTTCATACCAGCCTAAGGCAATTCACAAACGATCGTTTGAAGGTCGAAAGAATGGCATACTTAGTTTGGAAAGAAAACTGGAGTTATAGAACAACTCGGTAAACAGAAGGCACATTCCATTTGATACCGAGGGTATAACTTAGTGTCTGAGCGTGCTCTCAAGAACTTGAGAATTTCCATATTCATCAAGGTTTTACCAACATCCATGCCAAGGATCCTGGCAACACATCATACTACCATGATGAATAACGATGGAGGATGCAGATACAAAGGAAGATGACACTTTCTCAGATTTCACCTTGGCTATGCCAAGGGAACAAAATCTGGATGATCGACCGAGAGACATTTAGCACTCCGCTTCTAATGTTCTCGTTGATGTGTTAGCGTAACCAACTATGGGTTGTTTGGCATCTACAACATCAAGTAAAAGTTGGACTTCGGGTTCTCAAAGAGTCCATGAGTAACAACTTCTCGAATAAGTCATCTGAAATCCTCATGGCGAAATGGCCAAATTGCTGAATGAACAAACTACAATAACAGGTCTTCCGGCTAGGTGTGTTGGCCACAACATCACTTCCATAGGTTACAAAGTGATCAATATTATAATTCTTGGGAAATTTTCCAACCATCATATCTGCCTAAGATTCAGATCTGGTTGGTGACAGGATACTCCAGACTCAACATGTCTGAAGGAGAAAGGTTGCAACACAAATCAAAGAGATGAAGTGGCGAGATTCTCCGGAAATGAACTATGGAAGCCAGTTCCAAAACATGAGCTGGATTGCAAGACTCACGTGAACACATTGTCCAAGACAACCGTGCCCACATAGAAGTCTTAAAACAAAAACTATCGAGTTCTTGTTAGGAATCATCATTGGAGGTAACGAAGCTCGGTGCATGAACTAGTATTAGCACTTATTGGACTCCTTTTCCTTGAACAAATCAATCAGTGGCTTGGTGTGCTAGGGATTACATATGGAATGGAGATGATCAATCTATCAGACCATAGAATACTTCACACGTGCATGACTGACTTGGGATAATTCCAGAGTAAGAAAAATGACCTTTGTCGATTTCACGGAGGCAACTTGCATCAAATGCACATGAATTTAGAGGAAGTAACGTCTTACACCAACATATACTTCATGTACAGGACACGAAGATATTGCCTACAAAGTTTCCAACACTAGCTTAATTGTTCGTCATGAGTTATGGAAAAGATAAGGATGTTGTCGACGGGCTCAACAACAATTCATCAAAATATCCTTATAGATGGAATTCCACAACTATGAGATCCAAGTAAGAGCATTGGTCAGAGCAAAAGGTATAATGATGTAAGCTCGAGGGATTAAACACGAGTAAGACAACATTACGAGAACCCTTGGTTTCGATTTTGATTTGACGATAGCCCATACTCAAATCAAGGATTAGACAAGACAATATAGATGCAAAAATTGATCACAAAGATCAACCGATCAGAATATCATCTTTCTTCAGCACACATACAACACAAAAGATATCCCTTTAACATGAACTAAGTTAGATCAAGCTTTTATCCTTCAACTCTCCAAGTTGTTGTTTAGCTTAACTAACTAGCTCAGGGGTATCCAACACAGAGTTTTGGAGAAGGGGTGGTTTAGAAAAACCAACTTGATCACGAACTCAACATAACGGTCAGGGAACAACATGGCAATACTTTCAAGAAGATATTGAGAAAATCATGATCCACCGATATTTTATTGAGTTCAAAATCAATCTCGCTTTTCAGGGCAAGACGATATGATCAAACGAGCGAGGGATTGACACAATACTAACTCGTTGATCGAAGAGTGCACCAGAAGATGGACTAGGTAGCACAATCAATCTCAGAATGGTGATTCAATAATCAACACGCTAAGAATGATATTATTGTCCATTAACTTCGAAGCAACAGAGTTGCTCGGACTATTGATTTCACACATCACAGTTCACTTGTCGGCATCCCGGTTACAACCAACATGGAAAACGAGAACTGAATAATGATGGCGAGAAGTACCACTGTATCAAGAATTCATAAGATGTTATGCAGTTCCCATGACATTCTTGACATTAAGATGGTAATACTTCAAGGTAGAACAGAGCAAAGTCTGGATTGGCATTTGATCCGTGGAATACAACTGCTTTGACCCAATCCTAGAAATGGATGAGGAACTGGAGTTTGTTTCTCCTAGTCATTCTGAAATAGAATGGCTTGACAGACCACAAGAATAATATACATCGATGGACACAAATACACATCTACTCTTGACTATCCACTAATAGATGAAGGCCATAATACAACTAAGGAGGGACAACTTAAGAGCACATAATTGTTTTTGAGTTGTGGATGCATAGGTTAGCATGTCGAACGAGTTCAACATAATTCTTTCGAATAACCCATGCAGAAAGGTAGGATTGGCAGAGTCACAACTATGGAATGGTGAACTCATCAAAAGTACTCTTATTGTGATCTTTAGTTCACGAAGAACTCCTACCGAGGTTGGTTCATGGTAGTGGAAGAACGATATACCACGGACCTCAAGGACTAGAGCAAGGTTACTAATCATCCTAAAGGAACGAGCAAATACTATCAACGGGAATGAGTCATATGATCCTTGGGTTCAAGAACCCAGAAATAGAATACATACTGACTGAGTAGCATCACAGGATGCTTTGGATAACGATGGCCAGAATTATCACACTGGAAACACAAAACACAACTAGACTATTGGGTGGTTCTCTGAGATAACATGGTTTCATTAGATCTTATCAAATACATCGAGGTAATAGAGTACCTCAACACAATAGTTGATGTGCTTTGTTTGGCCAAAAGACATCGGGAACAGGAGAAAGGAATTTGCAATTGCATCAGAGTTTTATAAACTTTGGATAACTCGTACAGCATAACGGCAATACGGGCGTGAAATATGAGGCAACCTGCATGAAAAGTGACACAGAACAACTGAATTCTTAAGGAGACATCGATCCGGAAAGACAACACCTTTCCTATAGGTCTCCATCATAGTAACTCGTCATCCTGATAGACAGATGAGAAAGCCTAGTTCTTAAACCCCGTAGATTAAAGAAGAGGGTGACTCAGAATATGAATGACACAATGCAAGGAGTAAAAAGAATCTTACGTTCCCTTCCATAATCAATTCCCTTATATAACTAAAGCAGTTCTAGACTCAACATCGACCAGTTTGGCTTGGTAGTCCTACATGCAGTCAAGCTCTGATACCAACGCTGTCGGGACCCCGATCCTAAGCCATATGAATCTAGCATGTAACACATCATATCACCTTGCGGCCTCACGCATGGTAATCCCCATAGCTTCCACCTTACCTTGGCCGGGACGGTTTGCGTCTTTCGGCTCACGTATATGAATATGTCGCTAGCAATCATATGTCAGAGAACCCGGGTCAACATGACTAGTTATATACCCAAGTGGCACAACCATACAGGGACAGGCATACGTAACCCAACAATGCAGGTGTCGGTCATCAGGGTGTGTAGACGAGTTGTAGCAAGCTACATGGACTCCATTACACCACGTGGCATTTCCCCGTAGGGACAGACACAGCAGCAGAGAAGGATACACGTGGGTTAATCAATGTTTCCAGAGCAGTAGCAAGCTACCAGGGCTCAATGGAAGCACAAAGAAGCATTTCCCCATAAAGAAGGCTACTAAAGGCATACAACTAGGAGTCGAATCCCACACATACAATGCATTTCAAGGCATACATGCAATATGCACGATATGTGTAGATACAACATGACATCACAACACAACTCTATGACTCAAAGTGTTTATTAAAGGCTCATAGGAGCCAACATAGTTTTATATTACCAATAGGGGTCACATGACCCAACACTCAAGTCATACGAGCAACAAGCAGAAGCAAGAGCATGTCTGAGTATAGACATCTACTAAAATGGCTGGAGGAGCCTAAAAGCTACAACGACCCTACCAAAGGAGCCAAACCTCTGTCTGGGATTCCCAAGCTATTCCGGTCAACATCAAACTTCACATTGTAAGAATCACTAATGAGACTGATGTCTCCTCTGCAAAAACATAAATTAAGCAACCGTGAGTGCAAAGGTACTCAGCAAGACTTACATCAGAACTAACTACATATGCATCATTATAAACAAGGGGGTTGTGAAGTTTTTGCAGCAAGCCAGCTTTAACTCCTGGCTAACCTGTACTACGACTACAAGTAGTATCTTTGAGGTGGTATAGTGCACACGAGTCCACATATTCACCAAAACAATACACAACTATGGATCCACTCCCGTCTCCCTACGAGAAGGCCATCCATAGCACTCACGCTTATCTGGCGCATTTTAGAGTATCCATTTCAATTGTCTATGAACAATACAAGTCTCCAAGAAGTCCATATCAGGGGACGCGGCTATTCAAATAGATTCATACCCTGCAGGGGTGTACTTCTTCACACACACTCCCGCCACTTATCGCTATGTACACGTAAAAAAAATGCACCTCGGCAACCTTCAAGCGGAAGCCCAGCGAGGGAGTCAGCCACGACCGTTAACAACACAAGACTCTAGTTCAGGTTTATAGCCTATTTGAGACTGAACCCGCAAGGAAGTCCGGCCGAAGTTTCCTCTACATCCTCAGATGATGTGCGCAGGGTTCCACAAGCCCACCGTTCGGGTGCCACTTGGTACACCGTGCCACTGTGTATATACCGCATCAAAGCCCACCTCGTCGGGCAGCGCAAATCACGGCCGCCAACACTTTTCCTAGAAACACCAAAAACTAGCTGCAACTCCTGGATAGAGATCAAGGCGATTAATAGGCCGAGAGGGGTCGAGTTACCAGAACCCAATGTGTGGTACTATCTTGTCTTGGATAACACACACAGAACTCAGTTTTTAAGGATGGCCCCAATGAGACAACCCACCATGTACTCCTACATGGCCTCTCATCGCTACCTTTACCAAATCGTGTTCACACACTTAGCTCTCACACAGAAGGACATGAACACATCCATTCCGATTCATCACCCAGATGGATCAGACCCGACACGACTCTAGGCATAGCAGGCACAGTAAGCAAGCATGTATGAGTAAGCACAACAAGGCTGAAGCAGTTGCCACTCATGCTAAGCGGTTTCAACTATTTACTGTGACAAAGACATGTCATGAAAAGGAATGGGTTCAACTACCGAGAACATGTAACAGTTGAATCGTCATTGTCCTAATGCAGTAAAGGAGAGCAAGAGTGAGAGAGTAGGTTCATATCAGTATGCTCAAGGGGTGTTGCTTGCCTGAAAGTTCTAAAGATATTCATTCTCTTCATCAGTGTCAACGATCCTAACGTCAGAACCATTGTCTACAGAGAAGGAATAACACCGACAAACAAGAAGAAGGAACACATTCAATGTGATGCAATAACCATGATATATGATATGGCATGTTAAGGTACTGCATTTACCTAGTACAATATTTAGCCATATTAATTGAAGTGGAATGAAAATAGACATCAAATTCCAACTCCAAACTATTTATCAAATTTGCCATAATCATCATTTGTCCTAGTTCGCGATGTTAACTTGTTCAAACATCCATGAAAATGGCATAATCAGATTCATTGCATTTTTTTGATCATTTTTCATATATAAATTATTTTCATTGGAGTTACGGTTGAATTTCTATGATTTTTTCAAAGTTTATAACATTTTCTGAATTAATAAATCATTTGGATTTATTTAAAAATCTAAAAATTCAATTATTGCATCAGCATGACGTCATCCAGTCAAAGGCGCCAGCCTAGGGCAAACCTGGTGGTTGGGGCCCACTCGTCAGTGACACTGGGCCAAGCAGGGTTAATTACCGCGTTGACTGAGGGTATGACTTACTGCGGGGCCCACTTTCAGCCTCTGCGGGGTTAATTAATGGTGGGAGGGATTAAACCCTAATGATGCGCCACGTCAGCCGGCCGGGGTTAGCCGCTGGCGACCAAGATCCGCGGCCGGGGTAGCAGACTAAAGGGATATCCATGAGCTTGTATTCGCGCTTGGTTTGAGAAGCAGGGTTGGCTAGCGACCGCAAGCTATGCGGCGGCGACAGCGAGCTCTCGTCCATGGTGGAAACCACGGCTAGAGGACGAAATCGACGGCGTTGTTAGGGGGGCAAGGACCGAAAGCTCACAGTGAGGCTAGCAGAGGTGAGGACAAGGTCGGGGAGGTTCTGGGTCTCCAGCGAGCTTCGATTTCATGGCGGCGTCCGGCGGCCATGCGCGAGGAAGACGGCCCGGTGGCGATGATGGAGGGCAGCCGGCTTCAATTCGTTCGGTGAGGAGACGAGGAGGAACTTAGCGGAGCTGAGGTCCACGACGACGGGGCTGGGGGTGACCAGTGGGCGCGGTGGCTACGAGCGGCGAAGACGAACGCTTTCGGCCATGTGCGTGAGAGAGAAACAGGGGCAGAGGATGAGCATGGCGAGGAGAGCGAGACGTGCACGGGAATCGTGTGTTGCTGTTAGGAGACATCCAGGGCGAGCAGGCAGGCTGGTAGTGGACGGGCGAGCGGCGACCACGCGCCTCGCGTCCTTCTGGCCTGAGGTGGGAGACGACTGGCACTGTGGGCTAGTGGGCCGCACAGTGCTGGGCCAGGTAAGCTAGGTTAGCCTCTTGCTCTCTTTTCTTTTATTTATTTTCTGTTTTTCTGTAATCTGTTTTGATTTGTTTAATATACCAAATCATTTTTATAATTCCTGGAATAATTTCTAGGCACTGTTTGGATTATTCCAAAAGCCCTCGAGAGTTTTCAAATTTTTTGAAGCACTTAAATTATTTATAGCAAATAAATGCCCCAATTCAAATACAATATGCATTAATTCAAAAATCCAAAATTGTCCTAGAAATATGTGCATCATTTTTGGCAGACGCTTCCACCTATTTTAAAAATCATGAACTTTTCTCGAGGCCATTTTGGATCTGTTGGAAAAAAAATTATTTAAGCCAATTGAATTAATGTGATGCTAGGGTTTGATCATCCCCATTTCAAGTTAATTGAAAAAAGATGATCATGATGCAAGAATGATGAAGCAACTAATTGCAAACAAATTCTAGGGTTGTGATAGCAGGGTTTCGACCCTTGTGCACGTCACCATGGTCCTCCTTTTATAATTCAAAAGGGCTACCACAGATGGCTAGAATGGTAAATACACAATATTAAACAATAGCTACAACAGTGGTCAAACTACTAACATTGCTAAAGTGGTAAATACTAACCCTAACGGATTAGGACGGGCGCATTAAATGCACCGTGAGGTGTCATGCTAGGGTTGCTCCCCGACAAGGATGGCCTCTCCTTCTGTGCCATTGCCCAACTACCTATACTATCCCGCCACGCCACCAGGACGGGTGTCATTAAAGCTGTTGTAATTCCCTGGAGCCGCTACGTGCCCCGACAAGCCCCACCTAACCGCCTGCCCGCTCGACACCGCATTGATGGACAATCAGCCTGATGAGGTGGAGCGGTGGCTTGGTAGTGGGATCTTGTTGGGCGTAGAGCTGTCGGGTCTTCACTTGCCATCAAGGAGGCTTGCCGGTGCTTTGCATCTCTCCTGGACTTTTCTTGAGCGCAGGATCTTCCCGGCAAGGCTTGTCGGGCCGGACGCTGCTGCCATCTGTGCACAAGTCAGGGTGCTAAAGGACCCGTTCTTGAGTACACCGACAATATGGAGGATACCATGCGGGAGACAGAATTGCACATAAGGTATTACAGTCTGGTATTTATTGGCCTACTCTCTTCAAGGATGCACGTAAGTTTGTCCTTTCTTGCGATGAATGTGAAAGAACTGGTAATATTGGTAGATGTTAGGAAATGCCAATGAATTATTCACTCGTTATTAAACCATTTGATGTTTGGGGCTTTATTTATTGGACCTTTTCCTTCCTCTAATGGGTACACTCATATTTTAGTTGTTGTTGATTATGTTACTAAGTGGGTAGAAGCAATTCTAACTAGTAATGCTGATCACAACACCTCTATTAAAATGCTTAAAGTGGTTATCTTTCCGAGGTTTGGAGTCCCTAGATATTTAATGACTGATGGTGGTTCACATTTTATTCATTGAGCATTTCGTAAACTCTTAGCTAAATATGATGTCAAGCATAGAATTGCCTCTCCATATCATCCTCAATCTAGTGGTCAAGTTGAATTGAGCAATATAGAAATAAAGTTAATTTTGCAAAAGACCGTTAATAGATCTAGGAAGAATTGGTCTAATAAACTTGATGATGCATTGTGGGCATATAGAACTGCTTATAAAAATCCTATGGTATGTCCCCATATAAAATGGTCTATGGAAAAGCTTGTCATTTACCTCTAGAATTAGAACATAAGGCATATTGGAAAATCAAAGAACTTAATTATGATTTCAAACTTGCCGATGAAAAGAGGTTATTTGACAGGAGATCTCTAGATGAATGGAGGAGAAATACTTATGAAAATGCCAAGTTTTTCAAATAAGAAGTTAAAAGATGCCATGACAAAATAATACAAAAACGAGAATTTAATGTAGGTCATCAAGTTCTATTGTACAATTCTTGTTTCATATTTTTGCAGGAAAAATTCTCTCCAAATGGGAAGGAACCTATTTTGTTGAGGAGGTTTATCGCTCCGGAGCCATCAAGATCAACAACGCCGAAGGCACAAATCCTAAGGTGGTTAACGGGCAAAGAATTAAACATGATATTTTAGGTACACACATTAACAAGGAAACCAATATTATCCAAATGATGAAACTAGAGGAGCACATAAAAGAGAACTTCCTGAACGCTCCGGAATCCTAAAAAAGGGTAGGTATGTGGTACGGTATGTAAACCGACTCCAAAAGTTCCATAAAAGAAATTTTGTTCGTTTTGGAATATACAAAAAATTACAAAAATAATAATCATCCAGGAAAGTGCACAAGGAGGCCACAAGCATGGGGGCGCGCCCTAGCACCCAGGCATGCGTACCGAGCTCGTGGGCCCCTCGTGGTCTTTCCCGACTATGTTTTCCTTTGGTAGACTTGTCCTACCCAGGAAAAATTCATTATATATACTCCCTGATGTTTTGACCTCCGTATCGCAAGATTTCCCTCTGTTCTAGTTTTGGGCTATTTTCCTGGCAGATCTAGAAGCACTATGTCCTCTCAAGATTCGAACGGAGAGAGCTATGTCACGCACCTCATTGCAGATCCCAAGGTCTATGGTGATATTGATCCTGATGGATGGAGAACGGACAGGGTGGAGGATGTCGATCTCAAGAGGATGGAATCCTCTAGTTATGAGGAAGAAGAGGAACCCCTGTCTCAACCTGGAGATATGCATGTGGAATTCAAAAGGTCAGGCATGCCAAATAAGGTTACACCTTCCAGTGTTTACTCCTATGACTGTGCGTAGGTGGATGTTGCTTCCTCTTCTACAAGCAATATCCATCCCTTGGTAGATGGTGCTTTGACCTTTACAAGTAAGCTTCGCAAGGAGAACTTGGATCTCATGTGAGAGGTCGAAAATCTCAAGGAGGAGATCCGTATCCTAAGGGGCATTACCGCCAAGAATATCAAGCCCACCACTTCGTCACCACCATCACCCAAGAAAGAAACTTGAGTACACAGGTATGGGCACCCCCTTGCCTTGTTACAAGCTTGGGGGAGGTTCCCCGGTATCGTATCACCATCACTTTTACCATCATTACCTATTTTAGTTCGATCCTTAGCTATTTTATGATTTAGAAGAATAAATTTTTAGTATGATTTAGTTTCGGGTGTTTGCTTTGTGATCTATCTATCTATCTATCTATGTAATCGAGTGTGAGAGTTATATAATTAAGAGTAGTTTGAGTTTGTTTGCTTTACCTTTTGGCATCAATCTTAGCAATGAAAAGAATAAACAATCATATGCTAATCCCATGGGGAGTGGTGACTTCACATAATAAGTGTATAATTGATAAAATTTGTTGGAGGTTAACAAAAATAACATTGGTCATTGATGCAATTCATGAAAAAAGTAATAAACAAAGAGAGGTCTCACATATAAATATACTATCTTGGACATCTTTTATTGCGAGCACCCATTAAATATTACATGCATGATAACCTAGTTAACGTTGGACCAGGAAGACAACGTAATGAGTTATGTTTTCTTATATTCACATAGAAGTTATATTGTCATGGATCCTTTAACATGTGGTGCTCGCTAATTGTCATGGGAATGAATCGGACAATAGTACTAGGGGTACGAAAGGAGGGGCGAAGTCTAGCTACGGCGCAAGTGTGCACTCGGATGTGTACGAGTTCAAGCCTCACTTAGAAGTGATAAGAGCCCTACGTCTCGAGCCCGGAGGCTTTGGTGTTTGCTTATGGGTGGTAGAAGATTACACAGGGTCGGAACCCTTGCTCTGGCGCCCGGGCATGGCTTATATAGAGTGCGCCATCACCGGCCGAGCGCCATGATTAGGGTAATAAATGCCAATGAAGGCTCTGTTACAGGAACGGCTGATTAACTAGACGTTACTGGTAACGGGGAATTAATCTCATACGAATGACTACTCGAATTCCACGGACGCTCTGTCTTCCGAGTCGCCTGAGCTCCTGTCTGACCGAATGGCGCCGTTGAGTCCGAGTGACTTGAAAAATCCGAGTGAACAGCCATATTCATCTGAATGAGTCTTTGCCCAGGGGCTTTAATGTCATTGAAGGACCACAAGTGGGCCTTAGATGTCAGGCCTATGACCCTACCCATGGTAGGCATCCTCATCAGTAGCCCCGAATCCAGGAGGTTTTAGTGGTCGAGTGACTGACACTCGGAAGCGTCGATGGCCTCTCAGAAGAGTGCGAGAAACGGTCTTGCCATTCCTCACTCGGCTTCAAACCATGATGGATTCAGGATTGATGTCTCTTGACCGAACTGTCTTGTTTGATGAAGCAGTACTGCCATATGAAGCCGAAGTGTTTCTGGAAGAAATGATCCGAACGTCCGGTCATTTTATCCGAGTGTTTGGTTGATGTGAATCATCCACTCGGTTCGCAGGGGCAAGTCGCAGAATCCTCCGAAGCGCGGAACTTGCCTCATTTATGGTGCGGAAAAATTTCCGCCTGTTCGAAATCGCGAAGGCCGTGCGCGGGCGCGCAACGAAACGGCCACGTCGCAGTAATTTTGGGGTAGTGGGCATGACGCCTCGATAACTGCGCCGAGATTTTCGCCATGTGTTCCCGAAGCTCTAAACAGTAGATCCGCAGATCTCGCTGCGTTTGCGGATTGACGGCCAGAGATTTCGTCGGATTTTTGGTATACAAATTGGAAGCACTGTTGGGGGTGAAACAGATCTCACTTCCACCTTCTCCCTCGTCCTCTCCGATGCCTACCCGTGCCCCTTCCACCTTTCCCTAGTCGAAGGCCGTTCCGAGCTCGCCGGTGAAGATGCGCGCGGCGGCTGCGACCGCGAAGGCCGAGCGGGCAAAGAAGAGCTCGCGCGCCTCCTCTTCCAGTGCCGGAGCACTGGCAGGATGGACACAGGGCGAGTGGTTTCCATCGCCGGTCACCATGGCCCGGATGCTTGAGCTGGAGGGCCAAGGGTTCATGCCCGAGGGGAGCTGGCGGCTGCCGGGGGCGGGCGAGGATGAGCCTTCGCCGAAGGGAGACGAGCGCGTGCTCTTGGTGACCCACCTCAAGCGAGGTTTCTTTCTGCTGCCCCATCCCTTCTTCCGAAGATTTCTGGGTTTTTTTGGTGCTCAACTCCATCATATCCCTCCCAACGCTGTCGTTTATCTAGCTGCATTCATATCTCTTTGTGAAAACTTCTTGGGTTGTCATCCTCACTGGGCTTGTTCAAGCATCTCTTTACTTGCCGAGTGATGACTATAAAAAAGCCCACTCGGTTGAAATACAAGACGAATGTAGCTCAGTTGTGTGGGGTCTGGGAATCCAACTGCGGGGAAAAGTCTGTTTCTCACAAATGATGTTTCCTGATTCAGTAAAGGGATGGCAGGAAAACTGGTTTTACTGCCAGGACATTCCAGTCGACGAGGGTCAGTCGGGACTCCCACCGTATACATCTGAGCGCATTCGGCCAGTTCCTAGGCTGACTGTGACCAAGGAGGAGAAGACCGAAGTGGACATCCTGGTGATAGCTCTGGTAGCCCTGGTGCAGAAAGGTGTCAATAGCCTCGACTTGCTGGAGGTTTTCCTCCAAAGGAGAATTCAACCACTGCAAGCCAGGGCTCACCCCATGTGGGAGTACACCGGACCGAGTCACCCCACTCGAACTCAACCGGAGGAGCTCACTGAAGACATGTTGGAAGCCAAGATCAAAGCGATCACTCCAGCATGTGACAACCCCAGGGGGAGCAGGCTGGTGGCTCCACTCTCATCAGATAATAAACCGAATGAGGTAACTCCAAAGGTCCAATAACCGAGTGACATTTGTGTGTTCATTGTAGTTGATCTGACTGATCTTGCTCTTCATTCGGCAGGCCTTCACACAGATGAACAGCCAGGTGCCAATCATGGACAGGGGCCCGGTTGATGTTGCGAGTGATACCGATCATCCAGAAGATTTGGCAGAAGCAGGGGAGTATGAAGAGCCCGATGACGACGAAGACGATGAAGAAGAGGAAGAGGAAGGCTTGGAGGGCGGCGACGAAGTGGAGTCGTCACGCTCGGATGACCAAGTGCCTGAAGCCCGTTCCAAGGCGCACCAGGACTCGGGAGTCCATGGTGGCAGTCCTAAGGGACCAACGGCTGCCAAACCGACTGGGTCTGCCCTTCAGACCCGCAGCTCGAAGCACGGGCGTGGGGAACTTGTCTCTTCACCCGAGAAGACGGCGAAGCAGCCCAAAGTCACCCCGGCCAAACCTCGGAAGGCAGTCTTCGTCCCAAAGGTTAAGATGACCATTCTCGTGGCCTCAGCGTAAGTATCTCCGTTCTAACAATTGTTGTCTCAATTTGTCCAAGTGATGAAATGATCCGAGTGTTTCCCTTGCAGTGCTAATACTTCAACTGCTTCACCTGATCCCCACACTCTGGAGAAAGAGCGGGCCGACGCTGACGTTGCGTCTTCAAAAGGTAAGCTTCGGACTCACTCGGTGCCTCTGGACATTTCCGAGTGTTTACTTTTTACTCATCTCCGAGTGCTTTGAACGCTTGCAGCTCCGCGTGAAGTGATCGACATTGATGCGGATGTCGTGATGCAGGAATCATCGCTTGCCGATGGTTTGGTGCCAGCACGAGGGGCCAGCTCGGGAGCCGGGGCAGCACTCGGAACTGGCACATCATCCCCCTCGTTGACTCCCTCTGTGACAAACATCTTTGCGCTACACTATGTCCCGGAGGATCAAATGGGAGCGGTCAAAGAGGCGTTAATCCAGCTGGAGGTGATGAGTGAACGGCTGAAGACGGCGTACGATGCAAGTGAGGCGTTGAAGAAGAATGTCCGAGTAGGTACTCTTGTAAGTACCTTCCTCAGTTGGAATTTTTATTTCTGTCTTGTGAGGATTTGCATCCGAGCACACCTACTAGGTGTCTTTGAGTTCCAGTGGGGGCGCACTGAGCGCACCCACTGGGTGTAGTCCCCGAGACTACCGTCGACTGAAGCAGTCGGCGGGAGTCTAAGAGTCTGAATGAATTTGATGTTCGATCCGTCTGTTAAGTTTGGAGAAAAAACCTTGTATTTGATTTTCCAGTGGGGGCGCGCTGAGCGCACCCGACTGCCGTCGAGTGAAGCAGTCGGCGGGAGTCTTAGAGTCCGAGTCAAAATTTTGACCAATACCCTTCACTTTAATTCTTCTTTGCAGGCTGTTGGTGAACTCAGAAGCCACTACAAAGCTTTTGATAAGGAGGTGAAGGACCTGCGCATCAACCTTGAAGACGAGAAGGCTAAGAACGTCCCACTGGAGGAGGAGAAGAAGGCAATTGGAGGTATGCTCATCTTGCCCGACTGCTGCAATAACTGCCGGCTCTCCCTATCCGACTGAGTCTATTTCATCAGATCTTCGTGGCGAGAATCGTAAACTTGTCGAGAGGCTGAAGAATTCTATTTCTTTATGAACTGTGAAGATTGCCCTCCAGAAGAAGGACACGGATCTGGCGGCTGCCCAAAAGGAGGCCAGTCGAAAGACCAAGGAGGCCGAAGAGAAGCTGAAGGCAGTCGGGAAGCTGGAGGAAGAGAAGAAGGCTCTGGAAGCTGCTGCGAAGAAGTCCAAGGAGGAGCTCGCCGATCTGAAGAAGTCATATTCCGAGTGGGAAACCAAACTCAAGCATATCACCGCGAAGAAGAACGAGCTGGAGCAGTTTGCCGAGGAGTATGGCGACTCCGTGAGCGAAAAACTCAAAGGTAATGTTCCCGAGTGATACTTGTCCAGCCGAATGAATTCTGATCACTTCTAACCCTTTTCTTCATCCGACGTAAACCCAGATTTCTGCGATGACGTCGCCAAGGAGACCGACAGGATCGAGAAGGAGCTGGACCCGTCCCGAGAGCAGCTTGAGGACAGTGCTACTATGGCCATTCTTCGCTTGGAAGAACGTGTCGATCAAGTGACTTCGTATATGAAGAGGCTCAGCACTGCCGTCTCAGAAATCGACTGAGACGTCTTCTCCGACAAAGAGCCCTCGAAGGATCTGGAGTCAGCCCTTACCTGAGTGAGGGACGTCCCAAGCCGAGTGAAAGCTTCGAAAAAATCCGCAGCTCAGGCCGAAGCCGACATCGTCCTCTCACTCGTTAGCGTCCACTGCAAGGGAGTGGACGAGAAGAAGCTGAAGTCCCTGGAGGTCGCCAACAAGAAGCATGCCAAGATCGACGACTTTATGGAGATGTTCATGGAAGCTGCCACTCGGATCACAGACAGCATCGACATGGACACCTTCGTCAAAGCAGTGGTCCCGTCTCAGCCCGAGTGATCGTCGGGTTTAAAACTCTTTAAGCTTTTGCCTCAGAATGCTGAGTGGTATCTTTAACCGTAAGACTTTGAATGAGCCTGAGGCTCCTGTCATCAAGACTTTTATCCGTACTCTCGTTTCGTGTGACGTAGTTTTTATTTGCCTTGGTTTCATTTGACTTTTGATTTCTGAATGTTTACACTTAGGCGATGCGATACCGCAACTAAGTCCCCGAGTGTGGGCGAGACTCATACTCGGAATTGTTCATGAGAACAATGATGGTCCTGCCCATCGTAGTGTCCGAGTGTAGAGGATGTCTCACTCGAAACAATTTTCAACTTAGGCGATGCGGGGTCGCGGCTAAGCCCCCGAGTGTGGGCGAGACCTGCACTCGGAGTTGTTCATGAGAACAATGATGGTCCTGTCCATCTTAGTAATGATGGTCCTGTCCATCGTAGTGTCCGAGTGTGGAGGATGTCCCACTAGAGACGGTTTTTAACTTAGGCGATGCGGGGTCGCGACTAAGCCCCCGAGTGTGGGTGTGGCCCGCACTCGGAATTGTTCATGAGAACAATGATGGTTCTGTCCATCTTAGTAATGGTCTTGTCCATCATAGAGTCCGAGTGTGGAGGATGTCCCACTCGAGATGGTTTTTAACTTAGACGATGCGGGATCGCGGCTAAGCATTTTACACCCACTGGGGGGGACACAGGGGATTGATTCACCGGAGTGAAAAGAGTTAAATTTTGACAATATATAAAGGAACGAAACTTTATTCATCGAGATTACTCGAATTCATTACTGGAATGACAAACTAAAGTAGACATGTTCTAGGTGTAGAACTTGCGAAGCAGGTCTGCGTTCCAGGTTCGAGGCTCTTCTACGCCGTCTTTGATGTTGTAGAGCTGGTAGGCTCCATTGTGCAAGACTTTGGAGATTGCATACGGCCCCTGCCACGGAGGCGTTAGCTTGTGGGGTTTTTGCTGGTCCATTCGGAGGACTAGATCTCCTTCCTGAAAGCTTGGCCCTGGACGTGTCTGTCATGGTAACGCCTCAGATCCTGCTGATAGAGCGTCAATTTGATGAGGGCCAGCTCTCTCTCTTCCTCTAAAAGGTCAAGACCTTCTTGCCGTGCTGCTTCAGCTTCGGCTTCATCATATAGTTCCACTCGGGGGGAATTGTGTTGAAGATCACTCAGCAGCACTGCTTCTGATCCATACAACATGAAGAAAGGAGTGCGTTTCGTAGAGCGGTTCGGAGTTGTTCGAATGCCCCATAAGACGGACGGCAGTTCTTCAACCCAGGCTCCCGCAGCATACTTCAGGTCACTCATTAATCGGGGTTTCAGACCTTGTAGAATCATTCCATTTGCTTGTTCCGCCTGTCCATTCGACTGCGGGTGAGCCACTGAGGCATAGTTAACCCGAGTGCCTTGAGAGAAACAAAACTCACGGAACTCGTCCGAGTCAAAGTTCTTCCCATTTTCTGTGATAATGTCATGTGGCACACCGAATCTAAAGATGATTTGCCGAATGAAACTGACGGCAGTAGCCGCATCCAAACTCTTGATGGGCTTCGCTTCGACCCACTTGGTGAACTTGTCAACCGCCACAAGCAGATGTGTGAATCCAATCTTCCTAGTCCGCAGGGGACCGACCATATCATGGCCACATACTGCAAACGGCCAGGTGAGCGGGATCGTCTTTAGCGCAGATGCAGGCTTGTGAGACTTATTTTTATAGAACTGACACCCGACGCAGAGGTCGACCAAATCTCTTGCTCCTTCATTGGCTCGGGGCCAATAAAAACCCACTCGGAAAGCCTTAGCGACCAAAGTCCGAGAGGACACATGGTGGCCCCAAGTTCCCGAGTGGATTTCGTGTAAGATTTGCGGCCCTTCCTCTGGGGAGATGCATTTCTGAGTGATTCATGTAGTGCTTTTCTTGTATAACTGGTCCCCCAAGACTTCAAATGACTTGGATCGACGGAAAATCTGACGAGCTTCTTCATCTTTGGGGAGTTCTTGCCTGAGCAAGTATGCCAAATAGGGTTGAATCCACTAGGGAGTGATTACCAGCATTTCATGGACCAGATCCACTACGGCCGGAACGTCAACCTCAGTCGGATTAGATGGACCGACTGCTTGTGGGGGCTCTTCTGTAAAAGGATCTTCTGCAATCGTTGGGGCACGCAGATGTTCAAGGAATATGTCCTTAGGGACTGCTCGCCGAGTGGACCCAATCTTTGCTAGGTCGTCCGCTGCTTGATTCTTTGCGCGAGGAATGTGATGTAGCTCCAAACCTTCAAAATTCTTCTCCAGCTTTCTGACCGCGTTGCAGTAACCGGTCATTGCTGGGCTCCGAATGTCCCACTCTTTCATCACTTGGTTGACAACGAGGTCCGAATCGCCGTAGACCATCAAACAATGAATGCCGAGTGATATGGACATGCGGAGCCCGTATAGGAGGGATTCGTACTTGGCCTCATTGTTTGATGAATCGAAATGGATTTGGAGGACATAGTTCAGCCAGTCTCCTTTGGGAGAGACAAGAACCACACCAGCCCCCGAGCCATTGAGCATCTTGGATCCATCAAAGTACATAGTCCAGTGTTCGGGAACACTCGGAATTGGCTGCTCTTGCTCGATCCACTCGGCCATAAAATCAACCAATGCCTGGGACTTGATTGCTTTCTTGGCTTCAAACTTGATCTCCAGCGGAAGGAGCTCAATTGCCCACTTTGCCACCCGGCCAGCAGCGTCTCTTTTGTGCAGCATTTCCGACAGGGGAGCGTTGCTGATGACCGTGACCGAATGATCTTGGAAGTAATGAACCACCTTTTTAGCAGTCAGGTAAATACCATAGACCAACTTTATGTAGTGCGGGTACCTTTGCTTGGAAGGGGTTAACACTTCTGAGATGTAATATATGGGTCTTTGGACCTTGAATGCTTTTCCCGGCTCTTCGCGCTCTACTGTAAGGACTGTGCTCACCACCTGGCTAGTCGCCGTGATGTATAGGAGTAAAGGTTCCTGGCTGCCCGGAGCAGCTAACACCGGCTGGGTGGAAAGAAATGCCTTGAGTTCTTCAAACGTGGCTTGCACTTCATTGGTCCACTCTAACTTGTCGGACTTTTTCATCAGTCGGTAGAGGGGGAGTGCCTTCTCTCCGAGTCTTGAGATGAATCGGCTCAGGGCCGCAAGGCAACCTATTAGCCTTTGCATGTCATGTAAGTGCTCCGGTTGCTTCATTCGGACTATAGCGCCGATTTTGTCTGGATTGGCGTCGATCCCTCGTTCGGAAATGAGAAAACCGAGTAACTTTCTGGCGGGCACTCCGAATGTGCACTTAGCTGGATTCAGCTTTATTCCGAAGCGCCATAGTTTTGCGAAGGTCTCGGCAAGGTCAGTCAGGAGGTCGGAACCTTTCCTAGACTTGACTACGATATCGTCCATATAAGCCTCCACGTTCCGACTGATCTGCTTTTGCAAGCATTTATGGATCATGCGCTGGAAAGTGGCCCCAGTATTCTTCAGGCCGAATGGCATCGTGATGTAGCAAAAGCATCCGAATGGGGTGATGAAGGCTGTTTTTATTTCATCAGGACCGTACATTCGGATCTGGTGGTACCCGGAGTATGCATCTAGGAACGACAGACGTTCAAATCCGGCAGTAGAGTCTACTATCTGATCTATCCGATATAAAGGGAAATGATCCTTCGGGAAGGCTCGATTGAGGTGTTTAAAGTCAATACACATACAGAGTGATTTGTCCTTCTTCGGCACCAAAACGACATTCGTGAGCCACTCAGAGTGGTAAACCTCGCGGATGAACTCAGTGGCAAGGAGCCGAGCTATCTCTTGACCAATCGCCTTGCGCTTCTCGATGGAAGATCGGTGCAAGTACTCTTTGACTGGCTTGGCCTTGGGATCAGTTTGGAGTCGTTGCTCAGCCAGTTCCCTAGGCACACCAGGCATGTCAGATGGCTTCCATGCGAAGATGTCCCAGTTCTCACGGAGGAACTGGATGAGCTCGGCTTCCTATTTCTATCCGAGTGATGTGGACATGTTCGTCGGAGCAACATTTGGGTCACTCGGATGAACATGGACATGCTTGGTCTCGCCAGCCGACTGGAAGGCTGATTCTGAAGCCGGCCGCTTTGATCTCAGCAGATCAGCCGTATCCACTTGCTTCTTGTACCCTTCAAGCTCGACTGCAAGCACCTTCTCGTTGGCGATCTTTGAGCCCTGCTAGAGGCACTCTTCGGCGATCTTCTGGTCACCAGTCACTGTGATCACGCCCTTATGTCCTGGCATCTTGAGTTTGAGATACACGTAACATGGTCTGGCCATGAAACGTGCGTAGGCCGGCCTACCCTGGATGGCGTGATAGGCACTGCAGAAGTCAACCACCTCGAAGGTTAACCTTTCCTTTCGGAATTTTTTTTCGCCTCCGAATACGACGTCCAGAGCGATCTAGCCGAGTGACTCCACCTTCTTCCCAGGGACAATCCCATGGAAATGCATGTTGCTCTTGCTCAATTGAGACATCGGGATGCCCATTGCCTTGAGCGTATCAGCATAAATGATATTGACCCCGCTGCCTCCATCCATCAAGACCTTGCGCAGTCGGACGCCGCCCACTGCCGGGTCGACGACCAACGCCTGCCTCCCAGAGGTGGCTATGTGAGGCGGATGGTCGGACTGGTCGAAGGTGACAGGTGTCTTCATCCAGTTGAGGTACTTGGGGGCAGTCGGAACTGCCATGTTGACCTCCCGATTGACAACTTTCAGCTGCCTCTTGCTTTCAACGTCAGCAGAAATCACGAGGACTTTATCAACCTGTGGGTACTCGGAAGTACCATAGTCATCCTCAGCGTCGGCTTTTTCACTCGAGGGGTCCGCGCCCATTTCCTGCTTGAGCAGGCGACATTCCCGAGTGGTGTGCTTCGGGAGCACAACGTTGCCTTCTTCATCCATCTTGGTATGAATCTGGCAGGGCTGATCGAGAATGTCGGACTTAGAGTCGGACTTCTTCTTGGGAACCCACTCTTTCTTCTTTTTCTTTGGCTTCGGCTTGCCTTGTCCTTGCCTTGGACGGCTGCCACCTCTGCCTTGCCAAGGGTGTCAGCCTTCCGCTTCTGATTTTTCCCGGCATTGCCTCCCGATTCAGGGGCATTGCCGGCTCGTCCTTTGCCGCTACGGAGGCGGTCTTCTTCCTCGCCATTGGCATACTTATTTGCGATCTCCATGGCCCGACTGAGGGACAAATCCCCAGACCGGCCGAACTTCAAGATCAACTCCCGATACCGAGTGCCTGCCTTGAAGGCGCAAACGGCCTGATGTTCAGTCACATTTTCCACGGTGTTGTGCAACGTGGTCCAACGCTGAATATACTCTCGGAGAGTCTCGTTGCTCTTCTGGACACAATGTTGTGGTTCTGTCAATCCACCCGGGCACTTGTATGTGCCCTCGAATGTTTTGATGAACACTCGGGCCAAATCTTCCCAACAGTAAATGCAATTGGCGGGCAACTGATTCAGCCACGCATGCGCAGACCCTTCCAACATGAGTGGAAGGTGGTTCATTGCAACGAAATCATCGCCGCCGCCGATCTGGATGGCGACTCGATAGTCTTCGAGCCAAGTCTCTGGCTTGGATTCGCCATTGAACTTCCCAATTCCGGTCGCCAGCCGATAATTGGGGGGTATCTCCACCTCTCGGATGTATCTGCTAAAACACCCGAGACTGGTAACTCCCCAGCCGCTCGCTTAGTCCCTGTCATGTCTGTTCCGATCGACCACTCGCTGAGTGATGTCAGACCGGGCGTCGTAGCCTCTATGCCGGACAGGGCTCTGCTCACGGTTCCTCCTGAGTGGGTAGCCTCCGTCATTAGGACGTTGGCCACGTGGACCGCCCCTCAGAGGGCGGTCCGACTAAAGTCGCGGTCGTTGCGCCCGTGCCCTCCGTACGGACCTCTCGGAAGAGGAGGAGTTCGCGGGTCTTTTCTTGGTGTGAGGGGACTGTGAGCTGACTGGACGGTGTCCGCCTGAGTGGACTCATGGCGAATGCATTGGTGAGACTGAGATACCTCTGAGTTTTGTTGTAGGGAGGTCTTCAGCAAAGCCTGGATTTGCCGAATGCCCTCGCCGGCCGCCGAGTCAGACGGCTGGATTGAATCTGCAATCCGAGTGGCCGCGGCCAGATTCAGCAAGGGCGTGCGCATCACCGGGATGGTGTACGTACGATCCTTTGTGAATAGCTGACGGCGGCTACGGCTGGAGCTGGGTAGGACTCTTGCCGCGCGTTCGTCGAGTGCTCGTTGTAGCCACTCGAGTCACCCGCGCTCAGCCAGGGTGGCTTGGCGAGCAGCCTCCCGGGCTATCTCATCCGGGGTATTCCCCGCAATGGGCGTCAGAAGGACCTGATCGTTCCTGCGCCTAATTTCCTCCCGTTGCTGCCGAGTGAGGGGTCAGGGAACATAGCCGTCGGAGCTGGCGTTGTTGCGGTCACCGTCCCGATCGCAGGTATCTCCCGCGGAATGCCCAGGTGGTGCAGCACCTCGGGCTGGGCCGGCCATCAGGACTTCCGCGACGTCCCCGCTGCTCTCATGCTCGGCTGTTCCGGAAGATTCATCATCCGAAGACGGGAAGAGGCAGTGGACGGACTCATCAGCTTCGAGCGCGACCACTTGTTGTCCTGCGGCTTGGGCCGCCACATCATGCTTGATCCAACCCTGTAGCCGGGAGCGCCCGGACCGCTGGCGAGAAGCCGCAAGACGGGTCGGAGAAGTTGGTCGATAAGGGGTAGACGGCTGTCGGAGAAGGACTCCGAACGTCATCGCGCTAAAGTGCACCGCACCTCGGGTGGGCAGTGCCTCAGCATCCAGCGGTGCCTCCTGCAGCCACGCCGAATCGTCGACGGTGAAGCTGAGGGATCCGAAGAGGATCTCGCCGCCGAAAGCGTTCATGATGACCGTGAAAATGGAAATTCCACCTGCGCCGGAATTCATTAGACGCGCATCCCCACGGTGGGCGCCAACTGTCGTGGGAATGAATCTGACAATAGTACTAGGGATACGAAAGGGGCAAAGTCTAGCTACGGCGCAAGTGTGCACTCGGATGTGTACGAGTTCAGGCCTCACTCGGAAGTGATAAGAGCCCTACGTCTCGAGCCCGGAGGCTTTTGTGTTCGCTTATGGGTGGTTGAAGATTACACAGGGTCGGAACCCTTGCTCTGGCGCCCAGGGGTGGCTTATATAGAGTGCGCCATCACCGGCCGAGCGCCATGATTAGGGTAATAAATGCCAAAGAAGGCTGCATTACAGGAACGGCTAATTAACTAGACGTTACTGGTAACGGGGAATTTATCTCATACGAATGACTACTCGAATTCCACGGACGCTCTGTCTTCTGGGTCGCCTGAGCTCCAGTCTGATCGAATGGCGCCGTTGAGTCCGAGTGACTTGAATAATCCGAGTGAACAGCCATATTCATCCGAATGAGTCTTTGCCCAGGGGCTTTAATGTCATTGAAGGACCACAGGTGGGCCTTAGATGTCAGTCCTATGACCCTACCCATGGTAGGCATCCTCATCACTAATAATCTTTTGCTATCCAAAACTTCACACCAAGTAGAGATACTACTTGTGCATCCAAAAACCCTTGAACCCAATTTCTTACCATGAGAGTCCATCATATCTACCTATGGATTGAATAAGATCCTTCAAGTAAGTTGTCATCGGAGCAAAAGCAATAAAAAATGCTCCTAAATATGTATGATCTTTTATTGAAATGGAAAATAAGCTTTTTACGAACTTGTGATGTCAAAGAAATAAAGGTGACATACTTCATAATAAAGTTTGCTATCATAAGGGGCAATATAAAGTGACTTTCCTTTCCATTAAGAGCTTGCATATCCAAATAAAAAGTGCATGACAACCTTCCTTCCCTCTACGAAGAGCCTATCCTTTGGTTTTCTGTATTTACTTTTATGCAATAGTCATTAAAGTTAATCCCTATTCCGTTCTTATTTATTCTCTACTTGCAAAACATCATGTGGTGGGGAAAGATCCATGCATAATATCCAGTTGGATGTAGGTGATCATGAGTTATTATTGTTGACATTATCCTCGAGATAAATAGTTGGGTGGTGAAAACTATAAACCCCTATCACCTATGTGTCTGATTGAAACTTTTTTGCTTCACAAATATTCCGCGAGTGTTAGCAATCATAGAAGACTAAATGATAGTTGAGTATGTGAACTTGCTAAATAAAGCTCTGACATAGATCCTTTCTGAAAATATGATGGATTGCAATTGTTTCAATGACTAAAAACATAATTAGTTAGTTTTCAATAAGGTTTATGGTTCATACGTTTGCTTGCGAATGAATTGTCACTTGTTCATGAAAAGTTTTATGATAATATATTGCTGCTATGATAATGATCATGGTGCCTTTAGGTCCGTATTTTATTTTATCAACAACTCTCTGTCTAAGCATGTGGTCATGATTATGGAGTTCGGCTTTCGCTTCAGCACAAGCGAGGTGTAAGCTTGGGGAAGTTGATACGTCCATTTTGCATCATATTTTTCTATTGATATTTATTATGTTTTGAGTCATTATTTCACTTTATGATGCTATCCTAATACCTTTTCCCTCTTATTTTGTAAGTTTCACACAAAGAGGGAGATTGCCGGCAGCTGGAAGTCTGGACCGGAAAAGGCCACCGAAGAGTTGGACATTCTCCAGAACTCCAAATGAGCTAAAAATTTATGGAGAATTGGTTTGGAATATATAAAAATATTGGCCAAAGAAATATCAGAAGGAGACCCACCAGGATGCCACGAGCCTCGGGGCGCACCCTACCCCCCAGACGCGCCCCCTGAGCTCGTGGGCCCCCTCGCAAGCCTCCGGTGCCGATCTTATGATATATGATGCTATTTTCCCTAGCAAAAAAAATTGGAAGGAGACTTTCGGGATGAAGCTCTGCCGTCTTGAGGCAGAACCTGGGCAGGAGCACTTTTACTCTCCGGCGGAGCGATTTCGCCGGGGAAACATCCCTATGGGAGGGGGAAATCGAAACCATCGTCATCACCAACGCTTCCTCCATCACGGGAGGACCAATCTTCATCAACTTCTTTGTCTCAAAACCTCATATTGGTACCTGTGGGTTGCTAGTAGTGTTGATTACATCTTGTAGTGGATGCTAGTTGGTTTAATTTGTAGAAGATTATGTGTTCAGATCCTTAAGCATATTCATTACACGCCTCTAATGTTGAACATGATGATGATTTGTGAGTAGTTACTTTAATTCTTGAGGGCATGGGAGAAGTCTTATTATAAGTAATGATGTGAAGTTGGTATTCATTCGATATTTTGATGATGTGTATGTTGCTCTTCCTTTAGTGGTGTCATGTGAACATCGACTACATGACACTTCACCATACTTGGTCCTAAGGGAAAGAATTGTGGAGTAATAAATAGAGGAGAGTCAAGGAGAACCTGGCTTTGATACCAGTTGTAGGAATGAAGTATGTCTACCAGGGGGTGAATGGGAGTTTAAAATTTCTATTGGAAACTTTAAAACTCACGGAACCCAGCAGCGAACGAGATGAAACTAAGGTACAATGAGTAATAACTCCAACATGAAAATAAAATAAAACTCATGCATTGAAGGAAATCACATGTTAGATAATATTCATGCAACACCAAAAGGAATGACAGAAGCGATAAAAATCACTGGGGGGCTGCTCGATGGCGACAAGGCGTTTGATAGACCAGTTCGCCCTTCTGCAAAAGGACTACGTCTGGTTGGAGGGGTTGTGAATTAACACCAAAGATAAACTCTCTTCACCCTATTCTCCTCGACAATTGGTTTTTCAACCAATGCAGACTACTCATGGTAGACACTTAAGGCGATCTCCGAACCTTTACACACTTCTTCGAGAACCATAATGACTCTTGGTTTCTGAAGATTTTTACATGTAACCGTCTAGAGAGTTGGCAACTCTCAAGAGTAATAGGTGGAGCATACTAGACTTAGATTTGAGTGATGCTAAATCACTATATAATTTTTTGGCTCTAGGGTTTTCTCCCGGTGGATTTTAAACCCAAATCACTTAGGAGAGAGGGTTTCTCACAAACATCTCAGAATAAAACGGAGTAGCTACCGGACAAGGCATGTGCGGGGTGGCTATTTATAGCCTCAACCCTCCCTGATGGGATATGACCAATTGTACATGCGGTCCAACCAATGGTCAACTGACTCATTCTCAATGATCGGATTTTAAGAGCAAATGGTAGCATTACTTGAGGAACAGGTAATGCTAACTCCTCGGTCTGAGACAAATCTCTCGCAGCGAAGAAGAACACAGTCTCTTGCTGGCAAGTATTTGCTCGGAGCACAGAGAGAGTTCTCTCTCAACTCACATAGGATTGGATTTAGCATCAGTGAATCAAAGCTTTCGAACAGTATACCCCTCTTAGTAGTACGGTGGTCCTATGACTCAATGAAAGAGAAAAAGAACAATGATACAAATACTACGTCTTCACTTCATCTTCATCCTCTCGGCTGTAGTCATTGCTTCAACGATTTTTAGGGGTCACTCTTGTCAGCATAATCTTCGGTGATAACTCTCGCTACAACACAGGAGATTATCTTTAGAGTTTGACCAAACTCCTCGAGCAAACACACCAGTCCCTTACTTTTTATGTCAACAAACTCCAAAACACAAGGAGGCAAATTATTGCACCAACATATGTAGGTGATGGAATTCCATGTCAAGCCATAAGAAGAATGCGTGTGGGATATTTCCTACCCATTGAGGAACCCCTTGTGGTGGAAGGAAAAGGACAATGTTCTACGCAACTGGAACCATCACCAACACTCGAACCACATGCTTCCGAAGAACAAAGTGAAAGCCGTCAACCAAGTGAACAAGATCATGGCCAAGATCAACCTCATGATAATGGTGATTCACCTAATGATGACCAAGCTCATGTTTACAACCTCGAGCAAGCTCAAGATGAAGAGCAAGCTCAAGGGCAAGAGAAAACTCAAGATGGTCAAGATGTAGCTCCTCAGATATCTCTTGAAGAGGAATTAGAGTGTCGTGCCACCAAAATTTCTTCCACTCTAGAACATCAAGAACACGTTTTGAAGAACATAATTGGAAGCCTAAGAAAAGGGGTAACTACTCATAAATAATTAACAAACTTTTCTGAGCATCACACGTTTGTTTCTTGTGTTGAACCCCAAAAGGTCTATGAGGCACTCGAGGACCCGGATTGGACAGAAGCCATGCATGGAGAACTCAACAACTTAAAGTGCAACAAAGTGTGGCAATTGGTGCCAAGGTCAAAGGAGAACTATAATGTCATTGGAACCAAATGGATCTCCAAGAACAAGCAAGATGCACATGGCATATTCATTCGAAACAAGGCGAGATTGGTAGCTCAAGGCTATCCGCAAGTCGAGGGACCGACTACAGTGAAACCTTTGCTCCCGTTGCTCGTCTTAAATCTATTCACATGTTGCTTGCTTATGCTTATCATCATGAGTTTAAATTGCAAAAAATGGATGTGAAGAGTGCTTTTCTAAATGGTCCTTTAAATGAGCTCCCGGATATGTCAAACGACCCCTGGGGTTCGAGGACCCCAAGTTCCCCAATCATGTATATAAGCTCAATAAGGTTGTCTATGGCCTTAAACAAGCCCCACGTGTGTGGTATGAGCACCTTACCGAGTTGTTGTCAGATCGTGGGTTTGAAATTGGGAAAATTGATCCCACTCTTTTTACTAAGAGGGTTAAAGGGGAATTGTTCATATTGTAACTATATGTTGATGATATTATATTTGGCTCTCCTAACAAATCTTTCAATGATGAGTTTGTCGCACTAATGACCGAGAAGTTTGAGATGTCTATGATCGGAGAGTTGAAGTTATTTCTTGGATTCAAGGTCAGGCAACATAGAGAAGGAACCTTCATCAACCAAGCCAAATATACCCAAGACATGCAAAAGAGATTCAAGCTAGATGATGTCAAGCCGACCAAGACTCCAAATCCAACCAAGTGCCAACTTGACATTGATCCCAATGGTAAAGCGGTGGATCGAAAGGTATATCGTTCCATGATTGAATCCTTGCTTTACCTTTGTGCGTCTAGACCATATATCTTGTTGAGTGTAGGAATATGTGCACGGTTTCAAGCCGCACCAAAGGAAAGCCACTATGTGGCGGTCTAGCGAATCTTTCGATATTTGGCTCATACCCCACACTTTGGCTTATGGTACCCCAAAGGAGCAAGATTTGATCACATGGCATATTCGGATTCGGGTTGGGCCGGAGACCGTGTGGAGAGGAAGTCCACTTCCAGAGGGTGCCAATTTCTTGGTCTCTCTTTGGTGAGTTGGTCTTCCAAGAAACAAAATTGTGTTTTTCTGTCATCCACCGAAGACGAGTATGTAGCCACCACAAGTTGTTGTGCACAATTGCTATGGATGAGACAAACTTTAAATGATTATGGTGTAACTTGTGACAAAGTGCCTCTTCTATGTGATAATGAAAGTGCAATCAAGATCTCCTACAATCCGGTGCAACATAGCAAGATGAAGCATTTTGATATTCATCATCATTTCATCCGGGATCGCATCTAGCATGGAGATATTGATCTCTTATATGTCAACACTAATGAGAAACTAGAGAATAGTTTCACGAAGCCATTGGATGAAGCAAGATTTCATGAGTTAAGGCATCAACTAAATATCATTCATTTGAGCAATGTGGCTTGAGGCAATGCATATCCCACCGCACTCATCATTTTATCTTGTCTTAGTTGTACGCATGTACATAGGGGGAGTGTTGTTGTCTTCATGAACTCAAACTCCTCTTATTATGCATACATAGAAAAATCTTTCACATTAGCCATTTTTATGGTACTTGTTCTTCAAAGACGAGTTTTGGTCATGGGCCCAAGGTTAAAATCTTGGCGGTGCCAAACCAATTGACTCAAACATAGGTGGCTCCGGCCAATGCCCTTCTTCCCTTTGAGGAGATTTGGTTCCCGGTTCTCAATTGTGATTTGGATTAAGTTTTCTCTTGCCGTGCTTGTCATTTGAACATGGAATGTTCCTTCCCATTTGAGTTTTTCTTTTCTCTAACCCAAGCCCATCTCATCTGCAACCTCTAAGATATGAACAACCCACCTCTCCCTTTTTGTTCTTGGCAGTTTTGTTGCGTGCAAGTGGTACTACCACTAGCTTGGGACGATACTACCGCTACGGGCCAATGGTACTATCGCTGGGGGAGCACTATCGGCCTTGTGTCGAATCCAAGTTGTGGGGAATGCCAATCGTAGTCAAAGTCACCGAATGCATGTGTACAGTGATCCCAGAGATCAATGCTCACTGAACACACAGAAACTGAATAACAAGAGTCTTACATCCATTACATACCGTGATACACAACTATGACCTTTATGGCCAAGTCTTCATTCCTAGGGCCAGGAAGGCCAAAATACCAATCATAACCTCGCAGCGGAAATTTTCAATGATAGCACAGACCCATGCCATTTGCCTTAATCCTATATGCATTCTGACTGGGAAGCATCCTAGTTTGCATGTTCGACAGCAAATAAGTCCTCACAAAATTCCTGTTCTTCCATGCTTGGCCAATTAAATAATCAGGGGCAAGCGAGCGAGTACTTTTGAATGTACTCGCAAGCAACCCATGTGTGAACAATATCAATAATGCGTTGTATAGCACTGATGACATGATTAAACTGGAGTTGTTCATACTCTATTTATATTGATATCTGTAACCTCATGATGTATAGGACATGATATTGCATTCAAAACTAGCTTTTCGCAAAAGTAAGTCATCCGACTTTGCTCTAGTACCTCTTTTCCACACACACACCATTTTTTTTAAACAATGGATGTAGACCAAGATCGGTCATCAAATTGTCCTTGACCATGGACACGGCTATTCTAATAGTTTTACACTCTGCAGAGGTTCCATACTTTACCTTCAGGACTCGGGAAACTTCCATGTCATCGACGACTCGCGGTATATTACATACCCGAGGTAAGCACCCGAACAATGCCTTTCCCTTGACAACACTAAACAAAGAGTCCACTCATTGGCCCACCTCCTCATGATGTACATCAAATGAGACTCGCTCCACATCGTACCATCCATGAGGGGACACAACGGTGTGCCCGGTGTGTGTAAAAACAACCATAGTGCCCGTCCAAGCATGACCCCGTATCGAGAAAGTGACTCGGCTCTCTCGCCACTAGTAATGCGGGCTCTTTGCTATCATCGACCAAAGTAATCAAGAAAGCCCCATCCCATAAGGGGTAGCATGGTCGTACATGTAAGGTTGGAGTAACGGTCGCAACTTAAACCAATCCCTTTTTGGAAACAACACACACACTTGCCTCGGTACACCACTTCTTTATCAAGTGGTTACGTAGCTCAACATCTCCCTCGGACTTTAGTGTCACCGTATGGGGTTTTGAAAAAGATCTTTGGTAAACATTTGTTTTCCATCTCATGCATATCCCCGTCCCACTTGCATAGCAACTACTTAGCATCCTATCTACTTCCCACCCGCATAACTCTCAACGGAAAGTAGAGTCATGCAAAATGCAAGTATCAATGAGAAATGCATCGGAGACAACCCAACAAGGTTGTCACCACATCATCATGCTTTTCAATGCAACAAGTAAAATGCTATAATGCCATGCATAAAGGGTTTCATCAACATGGTCAAAGGGCTGCTTGCCTGGCTCGGCAAAGTCTTCCAGGTCTTCACAAGCTTCTAGTCCTTCACCAAGCACTCCATCTAGTACGTCATCTACCGTCGAAAGCATTCACCATAAGCCTCACAACAAGAAGGAAAAATAAAATTGCTCAAAAATAGGAGTTTCATTTCTCTTGGACACCTCTAGTTATAAGAAAAAAAACATAAGAGCTTCTACTGGATTTGGATCAACAAGGATTTTTGAAAGGTGTAAATGGAGGGAATAATGATTCTGCAGGAAATTGACAGAATACTTTTTTACAAAAATGAGTGGAAGTACTCATAAAATAGGACATGATTTTAGAAACTTTTAGAAATTGGTTTCACTGGATTTGGAGTTGGGATGAATATTCTAGGAGTTTTATAAGATGTAATAATTGGGAAAGGGAGCATTTCATAGATGCAATAGAAATAAAGCTTGGGAAAAACATGTTCACTATAGCTAGATAAATAGGTCATAATTTTTGAGTTATCCAAAAATTTGAATCATCTCATCTGGAGTTAATTTGGATGCTCTAGAGATTTTGCAAGGTGGGATCTTTATAGTTCAAATTTGGATTTAAATTTGAACAGTGCAGAAACTTGTGATTGAAAAATATGGGAGTGGTGGAAAATAATAGGTGGGGTTTTTATAAGAATAGAGGAACTTGAATCATTGCATTTGGACAAATATTTGGGCTTGTCGAATTTTTGCAAGATTTACAGAAAATAAAAAGGAAAAAATGCCCCTGTGGCAATGGGCCGGAACCAGCATAGCCGAGCCGGCCCAGAGAGAACTGGCCCAAAGCACAGTTCTGGCGAGCCCCAGCCTTGGTCTTCTTACACCAAAAGGGAATCCTTTGGAGATTGCTTTGAGAACCAGCGACCTGGCCTTGCTCCCTTAGCGCAAAAGAGGAAAGCCTCCTCATCCGTGCCAGTCTTGATTTTGGCCTCACGAGGAAACTCGGGCCACCCTTGATTTATGCACCCCGCGAGGGCCTCGGGGGCAGCCTCGGGAGGCGACCTTGCAAGGGGGGCTTTGTGAGGCTCCTGACGATGCTTGCTGACGTGTGCCTCGCGAGGGTCTTGTTCGTGAAGTCCAATGGTGGGCCATGCTGGTTCATGGTATGCGTCACGTCTTGGGACGCATGCAGACGGGCCTGGGTATCCCCAGTCCCACGGCCCCCTGGCGGAAGTTGTGGAAAGCCACGTTAGCGCGCTGCTTGGGAAGTTCTCCTGCGGCACCGATGAGGAGCCTGGCTAGGCCGCGGTGGGCGACGGCGATGGCAGCGGCGACCCTTCTTCCTAAAGCTTCCTTTTATCATCCTGTAATAGACTGAATCTACCTCGCGGAGTTGTAAGATGACGGTTAAATTTGTGAAGCACTCGAAGTTTGTAATAATTGTTTGTGAGCCGCAGGTTTCCTTTTCGTGCTTGGTTTTCCTTTACTCTCGCTTCCGTATCTTGCGTTTTTAGGACATAACTTCTGCGCGGGACTCAGCCATCGCTACTAAGCTAGCTTGCGATGCCTGAGCAAGACTAGGAGGTGAGGGCATTAGGAGCAAGTGAGGGCTCCTGGGGCGAATTGCTTGATAGGCTGCCCTTCGATCGAAAACATCCCACGTGCGCATGGGCCATACGCAGGGGGTTTCGCCTCGATGGAATGGCGCACACTCGTTGGCTCACTCATGTGCATCGCGCGAGGAGATTAGACACCAAGGGCCTTGGTGAGGTGGCACACAGAGGAACAGGCCCGCGGCCCGAAGCCCTCCACTTGGCTTCCGATGCCGCTGGGGCTGACCCGAGCGCATGCATCGTATCCAGCCCCCGCTCGCGTGAGGCTCAAGAGGGAGACATCGAGCATGCGCGGCCCACGAAAATAAATCCAACAAAACGCCGCAAGACTAAAAAACCAAAGCTTTTACGAAAGAAACTGACAAACTTGTTTACAAGCAAAAGGAGCCGCGACTACCGCGTCCGGCGCGGGTCAGCCTGAGTTTGGTGCAGCCCATGGGGCGCACTCGTCGATTGTTCCGCCAGCGCGGAGCATGGGCATTCCACTTGGGCGTGGGCATGATCACGGTTCGAACGTTCCGCCAGCGTGGAGCATGGGGCTTCGGCTTCCACTTGGGCGTGGGCATGATCGCGGCTCGATCGTTCTGCCAGCACGGAGCATGGGGCTTCCACTTTGGCGTGTGAATGGTTGCGATTAAACCGTTCCGCTAGCACGGAGCATGGGGCTTCCACTTGGGCGTGGGAGAGAGTTCTCCCGGGGCCAAGGGGTGGAGCACCGGGAGGCTCCGGGGCGCGTACATCCCCACCTCATTCTTACGTGAGAGGGTCACGGGTAGAACTTGCGGAAGTGCTGGATGTTCCAAGCATTCTACACGGGCACTCCATCCTCTGTCTCCAGGCGGGTAGGGCCTGGCATGGAGACATGGGCGACCCTAAAAGGGCCTTCCCACATAGGAGAGAGCTTATGGAGCCCCTCTCTAGAAATGATCTACCGTAGGACGAGATCCCCGACCTCGATGGTACGAGGGCGGATGTTGCGAATATGGTAACGCCGCAAGGCCTGATGGTACCTCGCGACGCGAAGGGCAACCTGGCGGCGGTCTTCCTCGAGGAGTAAAAGATCGGTCTCCCGCGAGTCGTACTGACGTGCCTCATCGAATGCCAAGACCCACGGGGAGCCATGCTTAAGCTCCAAGGGAAGGACTGCCTCTGCCCCGTAGAAGAGGAAGAAGGGTGTTTCTCCAGTGGGCTTAGTCACGATGGTGCGGATGGAGCACTACACAGACTGCAGCTCATCCAGCCAGCCCTTCGCGCGGGCCTCAAGATTCTTCTCGAAGCTCCTAGTCTTGAGGCCCTTGAAGACCTCAGTGTTGGCGCGCTCTGCCCAGCCGTTACTTCACGGGTGTGCCACGTAAGCGTAGCATATCTGCGTAGCAAGGTTAGCACAATATGACCTAAAGAGGCCACTCGTAAATTGGGAGCTGTTCTTGGTGATGATGCAGTTGGGGACGCCGGATCGGCACACGAGGCCCTTGATGAACCCACCTGGTGAATTTGTCGATGGTGACATAGAGGTAGCGGTATCCGCCGGCTGCGTGGGGGAAGGGACCTACTATGTCCAGCCCCCATACCGCGAAGGGCCACGAGAGCGGAATCGCCAGAAGCCCCTGCATGGGCTGATGGATCTGCTTGGCGTGGAACTGGCAGGCTTCGCAGGACTGGACAAGCTCGGCGGTGTCGCGGAGCGCAGTAGGCCAATAGAAACCGTTGACGAACACCTTACCGGAGTGGTGCCCGCAATCCCCTTCGTGGATGTCGCCGAGAAGCTCGCACCCTTGTTCCTCTGAGATGCACCGCAGCGAGACGTCGTTGGGCCGCTTGCGGTACAGCTCACCATCTCGCAGGCAGTAAGCGGTGGCTTGTCGGACGACGCATTCCGGTTCTGCATCCTCTGTGAGGAGGTCGCCATGAAGAAGGTAAGCCTTGAATTCCGCGGCCCAGCTGCCGTCCTGAGGTTCCAATGCCAGCAGTAGGTGGTCTCCTAAGGGCGGACCATAGTCCGGCGCGCCTTTTGGCAGTGCGGGCAGCAGCTCCTTGCGCAGCAGTGTTGTGCGAATGGCGAGCAGCTGTAGGACCGAAAGTATGTCTAGAGGGGGGGGGTGATTAGACTACTTGACTAAATAAAAATCTACTTTTTCCCAATTTTAAGTGTTGGCATATTTTAGCATTCATAGCAAGTCAAGCACACCCTACACAAGCATGTCTACGAGTATAGCAGCGGAAATTAAAGACAAGCATGAGTAGTAAAGGAAGGGTAGGAAGATCAAACGCAATTTGTAGACACAAAGATTTTTCCCGTGGTTCCGATAGGTGGTGCTATCGTACATCCACGTTTATGGAGTCTTCAACCCACAGAGGGTAACGGTCGCGAGAGTCCACGGAGGGCTCCACCCATAAGGGTCCACGAAGTAGCAACCTTGACTATTCCATAATGGCTTCCGTCCATGAAGGACTAGCCTCACTATGAGTAGATCTTCATGAAGTAGGCGATCTCCTTGCCCTTACAAACTTCTAGGTTCAACTCCACAACACGAAGTAGGAGGCTCCCAAGCGACACCTAACCAATCTAGGAGGCACCACCCTCCAAAAGGTAATAGGCTCGGCAATGTCGATGAACTCCTTGCTCTTGTGCTTCAAGATGATAGACTCCTCAACACACAATCACTCTCTAACAGATTTGTCTATGGTGGTAGAGATTGATTTGGTGGAAAGCAACTTGGGGAGGCTAGAGATCAAGATTCATATGGATGGAGTGGAATGGCTTGATCTCAACACAAGGGTAGGTGGCTCTCTCTCAGAAAATTGGATGGGGCAAGTATGGAATAGTTCTTAGTGCTTCTCTTTCGACTGGGTGGTGGTGAAGGGGTATATATAGGCATCCCCAAAAATCCAACCGTTACACCTAAAGTGACCAACTCGGTGACACCGATGTGTTAATCTCGATGGTACCGAAGTGACCAAAAGGCAGTAACTTTTGAATCTCGGTGAGACCGATATATAACTCTCGGTGGTACCGATCAGGTGACTAACGGTTAGATTGCGCAAACTCAGTGACGCCGATTCTCACATCTCGGTGCTACCGATTCTTGACCATGGCTTACCAGAGAGTTGGTCCAGGAACTCGGTGGCGTCGATCCACAATTCTCGGTGGTACCGATTCTTGTGAATGGCTATCCAGAGAGTTGGTCCAGAAACTTGGTGAGACTGACTGGCTAATCTCGGTGGTACCGAAGACTGAAAATAGCTAAACAGAGAGTTGGCAACCTAAACTCGGTGGCACCGATGCAGAATCGGTTGCACCGACTGGCTAGGGTTTGGCATGGGTCTGTCTGAGTTTGGGAATCGGTGGTACCGAGTGGAAAGTGTTGGTTGCACCGATTTTGGATATTTGACTTTGGACAGACTTTTGTGGAAGAGCTTGTCGGTGTATTTGGTGACTATCACTTGTGCACGTATGAGCATTTTGTTCACCAACAGTACCTTAGCCCCTTTTAATAGTATTGGCTTTCCTATGGACTCAAAGTGATTTCTCACAAAGTAAAATGTAGAGTCCTCTTGCTTGAAGCTTTGCCAATCCATTTCCTTGCATCTTGGGGTATTTCCACAATCCTTTTGCCATCCCTATCATTGAAATTTTCCTGAAATATGCTTAGTGGAAACATTAGTTCAATGACATATATGTTGTTATTAATTACTAAAACCACCAAGGGAGCAAATGTGCTTTCAATCTCCCCCTTTTTGGTAATTGATGACAACATATAGATCAAAGCTTCGACATATGATATAATCAATGAATATAATCGTCGCTTTGAGAAGTATGTGATAAGCAAGAGCTCCCCCTAAATTTGTGCATTATTTTAAATTTGCGTTTGAATGCAAATGCACAATCGATTAGGTACATGGGAAACTTCTTCCATGTCACATACAACTTGGTGGTGTGCGAGAATAATAAGAATGAATATCATAGCACAACACAATCAAGCAAAGGTGAATGATCATCTCATAAGCATCATAATGATAGGAAGTAGTAGCAACACACATTAAGCGTAAGATCAAAATACCCCATAGTTCAACACAAACAAACCAAAAGATCAAATGTTTTTTAAAAAGCGATAAAAACCAAACGCTCTCTCGCTCGAAGCCTAAAGATCTATATACACTTCTCCCCCTTTGGCAACAAGTTACCAAAAAGTTCAAAGGTATATATCTAAGCGCTCTTCTGGGGCTGATCTCCTCCGGTAGTTGATGAAGGAGTCGAGAGAACTGCATCGGCGAAGACCTCTGCTGATGTCATGGATGGAGTTGGAGTAGCAACGGGAGGTACTGGAGCTGATGGAGCTGAGGAGGCTGTAGCAGGTGCTGATGAAGAAGGCCTCAAATCTGGAGCTGGCACTGTGGCTGATCTGGCCTGGGTAGAGAAGTGAGTGCCTGGCCTGAGAGGAGAGTCATCCTCATCATCTGAAGTGTCCGGACTGGGCACTCTGTCAACTTCCTTCTTCAGCTCATTCACTGTCTTTGTCAGCCCATCCACCTTGTCATTTAGGGTCTTGATCCTATTCTCAAAGATCCTGACAAGACTATTCTGATTCCCCAGTATGTCCCTGATGTCCTTCTGCATGCCCTGAATGGTGTTGATCAAACGATCCATTTGCTCGTTCCTGGATCTAGGGACTGGAGCACTAGTGGCTCTAGCTTCTTCTGCCTCTACCTGTGCTGCAGCTGAGGTGGGATGATCTGGGTTCATCTCCACGACGTTGTCCTCAAGATCTGGCTGTACGGGCAAGTTGGGTCTGTCAAGAGCAAAAATGTGCTTCTCCAGCTTGGAGTTGATGAGCATATGAATGTAGGGTGCATAGCAGCATGAGCGCTTCTGATCAGCAGCAACCCTCTTCACAGTCTCTACTATCAAGTCCATCACCCTTATCCTGGTGTGTCTATCAAGATGGATCAGCATATTGATGGAATAGCCTCGAATCATCTTGTCATCTCCAGACTTAGGCATCAATGTGTGCCTCAAGATGGTGTTCATGGTACGGAGGCCAGCCTGGAGGAAGTAGATGGATCCTAACCTGTGAGACTTCACATGAGCAGCAGGGATCTCATTGTACATATTAGCCATAGCATTGTGGCTCTCCTTGGACTCAGAATAGACATCCAGGTCACCATCTTCAACCTCTGGGACTCCTAAGATAGAAGCCCATTCCTCAACAGTAGACTCATATCTTGCTCCTTCAGTCATCCACACAATCCTACCATCTCCATAGAAATGAGCAGTGGAGTAGAATTGCATGATCATCTCATCGTTCCATGCAGTGAATTCTGTGCCAACAAACTTGTCTAAGCCAATGCAGTGGAAGTTGTCTTGAACATTTGGGAAGTAGTCTTCATTCTCCATGATATACTTCCAATCAACATATCTCATATCACTGACAGCTGGGCTCTTGTCAAGCAAGATTGTCTCATAGAAGTCCTGTTGCTCCTTGGTATAAAACCTATAGTTCACAACAGTTTTCTTTCTCTGGGCATATGGATCAATAGCTCTCCATGCCCTTAAACTAGAATCCTTCCTCTTCTTCATATCTTCAGCAATCAGGTGGCTGGCATTATGCTCTGGAAGGTGTGGTCTGAGCTTCATCAAAGCAGAAAAGTCATCATCATCATCAGCTTCCCTGAAAGTGGAGGTTTTGTTCTTGCTGGAAGCTGGTATATCTCTGGAAAACCTCTTAGGTTTGTCAGCAGCAGCAACCTTCTTTGGAGCAGATTTGGTGCTCTTGGAAGTGTTAGCCTTAGGCATAGCATCTACCATAAGCTTCTTCTTCTTCTTGGGAGGTGCCTTTGCAGCTGGCTCTACCTCCTCCTCTTCTTCGGCAGCTGCCTCCTCTGGATCCTCAAACATAGAAGTTTTTCTGACAATGACATGGATAATCCTCTTCCTAGACTTCTTCTTCTTCTCTCCGGCCTTCTTAGGCATGGAGCTCCTTGGAGGTGACTCAAGGCGAAGAGTCATGCCTCCCTTGGCATAGTCAGGTGCCCTCACATCTTCTGCACTAGCATACTCTTTCCTGACAGCTTTCTTCTTCTTGGAAGAAGTGGCAGCATCATCTTTCTTAGTTAGCTCATCATGGATGAAGTCCTCATCCTCCTCATCAGAATTGAGCTTCCTCCTAGTCCTTGTAGCAGCCTTTCGCAAATCAGGAGAACTGGGCACATCATCAAAACTCTCATCAGGACTAGTGCCTGAGTCCACATCCACACTCTGCTCTCTGAGATCATTCTGGCTATCCTCAGCATCTGACATATCTGACCCTGTGAATAGAATATAGAGGAGTAGAAGGGTTGAGTCATCACAAAACACAGAGATTTTCAAAAGTTTGAACAAGGAAGACCTTAGTTTTAGCTTTCTGCAGAAGGTATTTCGGTGTCACCGAGTGGTATTTTTCGGAATCACCGAGACTGACCATATGCATCAACAGAGACCTGGCAGCCTTTTCGGTGGAACCGAAAAGATTGCTTCGGTCTCACCGATATGGTTCTCAGTAACCCTAAAACACAATCGGTGGAACCGATTTTTTTAACTCGGTGGTACCGAGATGAAATCTGCGGATAGCTAACCCTAAAATTTTCATTGTTCGCTAATCTACGAGAACTCTGGTGGATAGGGAGGATTGCACACAGTGGCTTATAGATAAGAACATCTCAATGCGTAAGAATCAGACGATGGAGCTCAAGAGAGGATCGGATCCGTACTCTAGCTTGGTGACGGTCTGCTACGGCGAAGACGGAGGCGAAGATGCCCGTCGACGGCGAGGATCCCAGCGGCGGAGGAGCTCGGGGAGGCAAGGGCGACGACTGGGGATCCTTTTTGGCAGCTTAGGGTTCTGGAACACGACAGTTTGAGGAGTGAATTTCAAAGCGTCGGGTCCACAACATATATACCCCTTGCTGTTGGTGACACCGGTTCGAAATTTTCGGTGTCACCGAGTTTCACAACTGTCAGCTGACAGGGAAACTCGGTGTAACCGAGCATAAGGAATCGGTGTTACTAAGATTCAAAATCCAGATCAACCCACGGCAATCGGTGAAACCGAGAAATGTTTGTTGGTCACACCGAGTTGCACTTGGGAGGTTTTGGAGTGCAACCCTTTTCGACACGGAACTCCGAGTGCATCTCACACAGAGGGATCGAGAAGTGCTTGTTCAAGTTTTGTGAGGTAGCAAGAAAAGAATATGAGGTCAGAAATCATAGATAGCTAGAGAGTGGTCGTAGGCATTCTTGTCCATCCAATTGACAAAAGATAAATCAAAAGCCAAATAGCAACAATTGGATGTCCTCGAATGGGTAAATAAATGCATACCAACTTGCTCACACAATAAGATGTCAAATGAAATCATGGCAAACATGCACATACATACTAGCATCTATCAAGCATTTTGGTGATGACGGAGTCATCTGTATATGAGTATATTGACTTAGGAGCCAAGTAAGAATACTTGATCATACGTCATACTCATCGTTTAAGCACAAGTGGGGTTACCACTTTTACATAAAGCATTTAATGTTGTCACATACTATGAGATGCTTTAACTCAAGTCTTAGAGTAAAGCTCCCCCTTGATGTGACATCCCCCCATAGGAGGGATAAACTAACCTTGGGTTTTGTCGATGAAGACTTCATGTAGGTGAAGTAGTGGTGGATTCTCAAGGTTGATGAAGATCGCCATGAGTTGGGAGCATCCTTGTTGTTTCCTTACTCTTCTCACCAACATGGGTTAGTCCCAACACACAAGAGACAAATACAAGGATATCTATGGACATGGAGTGCAAAGCATATGTTATGATGTCCATTGATTTGGTGATTACCTTGTCCCTTGCTTACCTTTGAGGGAATGTGTGACTCCTTAAACTATTGCATAGAGTTGATGTTGATTGCAAATAGTTCTTGCCAATAATGAATGTGAGTGAATTTCATTGGTGGAGTCACCCCTCAAGAACTTTCTAGTTCTTTGTCTTGGGGACCCACATTAACTTGATGGGGATCCTTGGTGTTGAAGTAGCCCATGTAGAAGTTGAGCTTGAAGTGGCCTTGGGAACCCACTCCACCAAATCTTGGGATTCATCTTCATATGAGTCAATGTCCTCTTGAAGCTTGTTCTTGCCCTTGAGCTTGTGGTCTTGTGGTGGAAAGTCATCTTGAGAGTTTGTTCCCTTGGGAAGAGTATTTTCATACTTCTCCTTTTGAGGAACAAACTTGGGCTTGGGGTATTGATCTTCTTCCCATTCAACTCCATTAGCGTTGAAGTAGCCAATGCCATGGTTCTTCCGGTATCCTCCGTGCTTGCGTACAATTTCCTCAAATTGCTTACACCCGACAAGACTCTTGTAGATACCTTTCTCTATAATTCCTTTCAATAAGGCATTTTCTTGCTCAAGTGTAACTTGGCTAAGAGAATCATTATTAGTGGAATCAATAGAACTACTAGAAGCAACATCATTGGGTTTAGCATTTTTATTGTTGCGACTAGATGAAGAACCTTTCTTGCCTTTGTTACTAGTTTGTCTAGATTTAACTTGTGGCATGAATGTAGACAAGAGTAATCGCTTGGCTAGATAAGATGAAGTCTTCTTTCGGAGATCGTCATTGATAACTTTAAGAAACTCATGGTCTTGCTCCAAGTTGAGCTTCTCGAAGCGTAGCTTCTCATGAGTCCTTACAAGCTCTCTATGATCTTCAAGAGTAGATTCATGGGCTAACTTAAGAGTGTTTAATTCTTTAGTTAGTTGTTCTATTTTCATCTTATCATCATCAAATGACTTTTCTTGACTAGCATGAGAATTATCAAGTTCATTTTGACTAACATTACTAGTATTATCGAAGTGCAAGTCATCATCACAAAGTAAGTCATCTTCATCACTATCGAAATCAAGATACTCGGGGTGTGATACCTTGGGGCCTTTAGCCATGAAGCAACTTCCACTCCCTTCATTTGGTGAATCAAATAGATCATAGGAGTTGGTAGTCACTAGTGCAAGTCCGGCAACACCTTCATCTTGACTATAGTCGGAGTTGGAGTGATAGCTTCTCTCGGAGTTGTTGTCGGAGTCGGAGCCAGAAACCCATTTACCAACATGATCTTGATGTTTTCTTCTTGTGTAGCTCTTGGTGTACTTGTCCTTTTTCTCCGAATCCCTACTTCTCCTTGAGGGTCTTCGTTCATAACGATCATCTCTACTCCTTCTCTCTCTTTGAGGTGATTCATTCCTTGAGCTTCGTCTTCTAGGTGATTCTTCTCTTCGTTTGTAGGGAGCCATGCACTCATTGGAGTAGTGTCCGGGCTTCCCACAATTGTAGCAGTTGTGGTCATGACTTGACGAACGCTTCTCTTCATATCTTGAGTTGGAGCTTCGTTCTTTGCCTCTATTCTTGTAGAACTTGTTGAATTTCTTGACCATGAGGCTTATCTCTTCATTGGTGACAAGGTTGTCTCTTGAAGTTGCGGGAGCATCACTTGTGGCTTTGTAAGCACCGCTAGATTTGTTGTGAAGCTCTTCTTTCTCTTTGAGTGTCATCTCATGAGCAACAATCCTTCCAATGACTTCCGTAAGCTTGAGATCTTTGTAGTTGGGCATCATTTGGATCAATGTGCACACGGTGTCGTATCTCTCATCCAAAGCTCGAAGTATCTTCTTGATGATGAATTTGTCGGTCATTTCTTCGCTTCCTAAGCCGACAATCTCATTGGTGATGAGAGCTAGCCTAGAGTACATCTCCGCGACTCCTTCACCATCCTTCATCTTGAACTTGTCAAGTTGACTTTGAAGAACGTCCAACTTGGATTCTCTCACGGACTCGGTTCCTTCGTGCATATCAACCAAAGTATCCCAAATCTCTTTTGCATTCTCGAGACGACTGATTTTGTTGAATTCTTCGGGGCATAGGCAGTTGAAGAGAATGTCGCATGCTTGAGCGTTGTATTGCAACATCTTCAATTCATCCGTGGTCGCTTCACGATCCGGTTCCTTTCCATCACCAAAGAATTCACCTTGTAAGCCAACACGAACAACAGCCCATACGGCGGGGTTATGCCCAAGAATATGCATTTTCATTTTGTGCTTCCAATTAATAGCAAAATTAGTGCCATCAAAGTACGGACCTCTACGGTGATAATTTCCCTCACTAGACGCCATACTCTCCTAGGTTGTGAGACCAATGCAATGGAGACCAAAGCTCTGATACCACTTGTAGGACCGAAAGTATGTCTAGAGGGAGGGGGTGATTAGACTACTTGACTAAATAAAAATCTACTTTTTCCCAATTTTAATTGTTGGCAGATTTTAGCATTCATAGCAAGTCAAGCACACCCTACACATGCATGTCTACGAGTATAGCAGCAGAAAGTAAAGACAAGCATGAGTAGTAAAGGAAGGGTAGGAGGATCAAACGCAATTTGTAGACACGAAGATTTTTCCCATGGTTCCGATAGGTGGTGCTATCGTACATCCACGTTTATGGAGTCTTCAACCCACGGAGGGTAACAGTCGCGAGAGTCCACGGAGGGCTCCACCCATAAGGGTCCACAAAGTAGCAACCTTGACTATTCCATAATGGCTTCCGTCCACGAAGGACTATGGGTAGATCTTCACGAAGTAGGCGATCTCCTTGCCCTTACAAACTTCTTGGTTCAACTCCACAACACAAAGTAGGAGGCTCCCAAGCGACACCTAACCAATCTAGGAGGCACCACCCTCCAAAAGGTAATAGGCTCGGCAATGTCAATGAACTCCTTGCTCGTGTGCTTCAAGATGATAGACTCCTCAACACACAATCACTCTCTCACAGATTTGGCTATGGTGGAAGAGATTGATTTGGTGGAAAGCAACTTGGGGAGGCTAGAGATCAAGATTCATATGGATGGAGTGGAATGGCTTGATCTCAACACAAGGGTAGGTGGCTCTCTCTCAGAAAATTGGATGCGGCAAGTATGGAATAGTTCTGAGTGCTTCTCTTTCGAGTGGGTGGTGGTGAAGGGGTATATATAGGCATCCACAAAAATCCAACCGTTACACCTAAAGTGACCAACTCGGTGACACCGATGTGTTAATCTCGGTGGTACCGAAGTGACCAAAAGGCAGTAACTTTTGAATCTCGGTGAGACCGATATATAACTCTTGGTGGTACCGATCAGGTGACCAACGGTCAGATTGCGCAAACTCGGTGATGCCGATTCTCACATCTCGGTGATACCGATTCTTGACCATGGCTTACTCGGTGGCACCGATGCAGAATCGGTTGCACCGACTGGCTAGGGTTTGGCATGGGTCTGTCTGAGTTTGGGAATCGGTGGTACCGAGTGGAAAGTGTTGGTTGCACCGATTTTGGATATTTGACTTTGGACAGACTTTTGTGGAAGAGCTTGTGGGTGTATTTGGTGACTATCACTTGTGCACGTATGAGCATTTTGTTCACCAACAGTACCTTAGCCCCTTTTAATAGTATTGGCTTTCCTATGGACTCGAAGTGATTTTTCACAAAGTAAAATGTAGAGTCCTCTTGCTTGAAGCTTTGCCATTCCATTTCCTTGCATCTTGGGGGTATTTCCACAATCCTTTTGCCATCCCTATCATTGAACTTTTCCTGAAATATGCTTAGTGGAAACATTAGTTCAATGACGTATATGTTGTTATTAATTACCAAAACCACCAAGGGAGCAAATGTGCTTTCTGTGGCACGGCTGACGGCTTGAGGAGGCTTTCTTCAAAGACGCAGAGGTCAAGAACCTCAAGGTTGAGTTGGCCAAGGCAAAGCAGGAGGCCGCAGATGAAAAGGCGGCGGCCGAACGGGCGGCAGCCGACCTATTGGCATTAAAGGCCGAGAATGACAAGCATGAAGCCTGGGTGTTGGAGGTGTAGCTGGACCTCAAGGATGCCAGCACAAAGTGTCAGGCCCTTGAGCAGAAGATCGGAGACCAGGCCACCGAGCTATCCACGCTTAAATCCGACCTCAAATCGGAGCGTGTTGATAGGCGTTTTCTTTGAAGAAGAACTCCGCCAAGTCAGGGCGATCGCCAATGGTAAGCCGTACTTGCTGCAATGTGCCTTTGGTGGTAATAGGTTTGCCTTGCTCACCCGGGTGTGGCGTTCCTCAGGCGCCTTTGCGGACCTCCCGAAGAGTTCACCGGACGTGAACAAATACTTCGCCTCCCGGGATGGGGAAGTTGAGCAACGGTTGTTTTGGGCTCAATTTCAAGCCCCCGAGCACCCTCCCCTCCTGAGCATGCAGATGAAACAGTTGACGGAGCTGCACAGGATGGCGGAGTCGGCCATGAGGGACCTCTGCATCCGGCTGTGGCACGCAGAGCTGATGCCGAGCAATTACTTCGGCTTGGTGCAGAAACTGTGCGACGCTGCGCCTTGGATTGACGCTCTGAAGCATTCAGCCTGCATCGAGGGAGCTCGGATGGCCTTTGCAAGGACCATGGTGCACCTGCCGGGGCTCAAGCCAACCGAGATGGCCACCGCGCCTCCACCCCCTGGGAAGGAGCATAGGCGCCCTGAGAAATACTTTTCCGCCGTGATGGACGGTGCTCGGGCGATAGAAGCTCAATGCCCGAAAGATGTAATTTACGAATGAATGTTCTGTCATGTATCCGACGACTGTTCCGCTTTATAATGCGGTTGCATGGTTTATCATGTCTTTTAAGTTTTGTATTATTTTGACTCTTGTGTGGCCATTTTATGTGAAAGTTGCGAGTCGTCAGCTTCAGCCCCCATGTAGATACTACACGAGGTGTTTCTACCTCCGCACTGTGACCCTTAGCCAAAGTATCGCTGCCCGAAGGCGGTAGTGCGCGGGGAACAAGGCAATTGGACTATAATGCTTAAGTGCTTTCACTTTGTCGGAGGAGCTTGAATGCGGGGGCTGATGACGATCCCCCTGTGTTTTGTGATATTCGGATAAACCGAGGTTGAGACTAGCATCACATGGTTTGCAATATTAAAAACCCCTCGTATAACATGGAATAACCTCTATCGATTTTTAGTTTGACACTTATGCTCGGATTACAGACCGGTTCTCGGTTATTATGACAGTCGGTTTTCAGCTTTCTCCACTGAGATGCTTGACCAGGCGAGACGGAAGCACAATCGCAGTGGTTCTCCCTTTACACTTTTAGCCGAACGAGCGGAATGTAAGAGGGCAAGCACAGGAGCCGGGCAACCCAACCATTGACCCAAGACATAATTCGGAACCAATTCATATAAAGCAACATAGTATGTACCGAACACGTGAATAGTAGTGCCGTGCCGATGCTTGGGGCGATTTTTATATTCAAGCCCTCGGTCTATTAGCCGGTCGCATCGTAGTATGTACCGAACAACTTTTTGCTATAGGCGCCAGCGAGTAGAGAACAGGGTATGTGACATAAAATATCGCAAGGAGGCCGCAAAGGATGCTATTTATTTCAGATGAATTCATACAACTCAAACTGCCGAAGCAACTGTTACAAGTATTTTGGAATGGAAAATAAGGTGTATCAAGGAGAGGCTTTACCCGGGGTCTTCGATGCGTGGCTTGACGTCCTCGATGCGCCCTGTCGCCTGTCTACTCCTTTGCCCCTGAGGGGGTTGCATTCCTTTAAAGGTATTTGTTATCGGCGAACGGACCTTTGGAAGAAGATCTTGAGAAGTTGCCGTAGTGTGAATGGGCTTTACGCTTGGCAGGTCCTAGATGGTACCTGTAGTCTGTCCGAAGACATGTGGTGGCAGTAGTTCGGTCCAGCCGAACACTTACCCTTTGATAGCGGGTCCCCACAGCTGCCCATGGTATTTTGAGCACGAAGTTGTGCCTTCTTGGCACATACTTTACGGGAACTAGGGCTGTGCTGTGGGGGGCGTATCCCTATTTTTGCTGGGCGGAAGGTGATTCCGGAAGTTCGGGTTGAGGCCGAACTCGTTTGCTATCACAACGCGCCTTTATGGCTGATTTGGGCGTCGGCCTATCATCGCCGCACTGGGATTCGGCTGCCAAGGCCGCCGTATGCTCCTTAGTTCGGAGAGAGCGCTCTGTGTTGCCGTTGATAGTAATGACCCCCTGGGTCCGGGCATCTTGAGCTTCAGTTACGTGCAATGGGGTATGGCGTTAAAGCGAGCGAATGCTATGCGGCCGAGAAGTGCGTGATAACCGCTGCGAAAAGGGACAATGTCAAAGATCAAGTCTTCGCTGCGAAAGTTGTCGGGCGAGCCGAACACTACATCCAGATTTACGGTGCCCGAACAGGGGGCTTCAACGCCTGGAATCACTCCTTTAAAGGTAGTGTTGCTAGGTTTGATCCTTGACGGATCTATACCCATCTTTTTCACCGTGCCTGAGTAAATTAGATTAAGGCTACTTCCTCCATCCATTAGGACCCTAGTGAGGTGAAACCCATCGATAATGGGGTCTAGGACAAGGGTTGCCGAACCCCCATGACGGATACTAGTCGGATGATCCCGTCGGTCAAAAGTGATCGGGCAAGCCAACCATGGGTTATACTTTGGGGCTATGGGCTCCACGGCGTAGACCTCCCGAAGGGCGCGCTTCCTCTCCTTTTTTAATATGCGAGTGGCATATATAATATTCACGGTTTTCACCTTTGGAGGGAACTGCTTTTGTCCTCCATTGCTAGGACCGCGAGGCTCGTCATCGTCCTCACTGCGTGGGCTCTTGCTTTGCTCCTCGGCTGCGAGCTTGCCAGCTTGCTTCAATACCCAACAATTATGGTTGGTGTGGTTAGCGGGCTTGTCCTGAGTGTCGTGGATCTGGCAGGGCCTATCCATAATTTTGTCCAGCGTGGTAGGTCCGTCTCTATTTCCTTTAGAGGGTTTCTTCCGCTGTCTGGATTTCGGATTGCGGAAGCCGGCATTGATGGCCGTGTCCTCCGCATCGCCGTTGCCGTGGTGGCGTTTGTTTTTGTTACGTCGCGGTTTCCCGTTTCCATCCCGGACATCAGAGGTGCCGGGGTCTTCGGGGCTATGGCTTCGCCGAGCTAGCCAGTTATCCTCGCCCGCGCAAAAGCGGGTCATTAGTGAGGTAAGGGCGGACATTGTCCTCGGCTTGTCCTGGCCGAGCTGACGAGCCAGCCATTCGTCCCAGATATTATGCCTGAAGTAGCATATTGCCTCGGCGTCCGGGCAGTTAACAATCTGGTTTTTCTTGGTCAAGAACCGATTCCAGAATTGCCGAACCGATTCTCCTGCTTTCTGAACAACATTGCTCAGGTCGGAGGAGTCCGGAGGCCGGACATAAGTGTCCTAGAAGTTAGATCGGAAAGCATCCTCGAGCTCTTCACAGCTCCCGATGGAGTTTTTGGGAAGACTGTTTAACTAGTGTCGAGCTGGCCCCTTAAGTTTTAGGTGCAGATACTTGATGGCGTGGAGGTCATCTCCTCGTGCCATATGGATATGGAGGAGGAAGTTCTCAATCCACACGGCTGGGTCTGTTGTCCCGTCATATTGCTCTATGTTGACGGGTTTAAACCCTTCAGGGAACTGATGCTGCATCACCTCGTCTGTGAAGCACAGTGGGTGGGCAGCGCCTCTGACCCGAGCTATGTCATGCCTACGATCGGCGGTATGTCGGGTCTGGTATTGTTCCCGACCTCTATTGTTGCGGTCGACCCAAGACCGGTATCCGTCCCGTCTAGCAGGGGGGAGTACCATCTAGATACGTAGATGGATCTTGTGTGGCCTGCTCTGTAGTCCAGGTCCTGTCGTAAGTCGTACCTGTCTTCGTGCCTCACTAGTTCTTTTCCTCTCCTGTGGGGTGCTTCAGGCCTGTACTCGGCCTCGCCAGCCATTCTATCCCGTCCTCGGGGAGGGCTGTCGGGCCGGTCGTACGGAGTATGCCTGGGAGGCGATGCTTCGAAGGCCTCGTTCTCGAACTGTGGCAGCAGCCGCCGGTGAGGGTAGCTCTTGGGTTGGTCCGGTAGATCGGAACCGTACCCTTCTTCGGCTGCCAAGACCCTCGTCCATCTATCATTGATGGTGTCTTGTTCGGCTTTGAGTTGCTGTTGTTTTGCCTTCAGGCTTCGGGCGGTGGCTAGAAGCTGCCACCTGAACCGTTCCTGATCCGTAGGATTATCGGGGATGGTGAAGTCTTCGGTTTCAAGGTCGTCCTCGTCCTCGGGGGGGGGGGGGGGGGGAGGTAGTTATCGTCCTCAGAATCATTAGGATCCTCGGTGTCGTGCCGATCTTCGGGCTTTTCCTGGTTCTCCAGTGGTTGTTCGGGGACTTCGGGGTCGCCGAGGTCTTCCGGGGTATCGTTTTCCCCAGTGCCTACAATGGCTTCCCTTCCCTTGTGTGCCTTACATCGCTTGTGCTATTTTCGGCGCCTTGACGGCGCCTCACCGGATTTATCGCCATTATTCTGAGGGGTGCGATTGCCCTTATCATCGGGGGTGTCCACCATGTAGACGTCGTAAGGGGAGGTGGCTGTCCATCGCCCAATGTTGATAGGGGGGCGTAGTCCAGCATATCGGTTAAATCCTCGATAGTGGCTACCAAGTGGGTGGTGGGTGGGTCGAAAACTTCCCAATGACCTACCTCCGGACAGATCTGAGCATGGGTCGAGGTCGGGTAGTCTATGGTTTTTATCGTTAGGATCCGATCCAGTACCTCGTTGAGCGCTGAGAGCTTGACCGGATCAATCTGCCTAGGACTTCCGTAGTTGACCTCCGACGTGTCCGTACATAGAGTGTGTTCGACAAGGGCCGACCTCCGGCCCTCAGGTACTATAACCAGATCTGGACTGGGAGCCAGATCATCGGAAGGGATAGACCCGAGGGTAGAGTCGAGAAGGAAACCCGAAGTTAAGGCTTCAGAGAATTCAGGCTTTCAGACGAAACTGCGAGCCCGGCGAATGAAAGGTCGCCCCTGGAGTCTACGGAGAACTCTAGGTTCCCAAATCTGATCTCTTGATCGGGGGCGACCATCCCGATCCGATCAAGGTGGCCAGTCGAGTCAGCATGCTGCACGATGCTGCCGAAAGCGAGAAACTGTCCGGGGACGAAGGAGTCCCCGTTATGGACTTCATCGCAAAGGATCAACCGAGCCATCAATTCCTCTTGTGATCCCACAGCGGAACTCTCAATGAAAGCACCAATGTCGGTGTCAAAACTGGCGGATCTCGGGTAGGGGGTCCCGAGCTATGAGATTAGGATCGATGGGTTACAGGAGACGAAGGAGACGGTGTTTACCCAGGTTCGGGCCCTCCTATGGAGGTAAAACCCTACGTCCTGCTAGATTGTATTGATGTGTTTGAGTATTACAGAGTCGATCTACCTCGAGATCAAATTGCTAAAACCTGAGATGAGCTTGTCTGCCCTCTACAATCTAAACCCTCCGGTTTATATAGACACCGGGGGTACCTAGGGTTTACACATGGTAAGCTTCTAGCCGGAAATAGAGGCGCCAATATTCTCATCTTAACTTGGAGTGCACGCCCCGTCTTCAGAGGTTTCCTTCTAGAATACGGGGTCACCCCCTATCCGGCCATTCCCGTGATAATCAGTGAGCGGCCCACCAAGCCAGCCTGTGAGAGATAAGCCAGCGGCCTGAGGACCCCTTAGTCTAGGACTCCCTCAGTAGGTGGTCTCCTGAGGGCGGACCACAGTCCGGCGCGCCTGTTGGCGGTGCGGGCAGCAGCTCCTCGCATAACAGTGTTGTGCCAATGGCGAGCGGCACGGCTGACGACTTGAGGAGCCTTTCTTCAAAGACGCCTCGGCTTTGGGACTCACGGCGAGACGCTCTCTGGGAGATGTCGTTGGCTTCTTTATTGGCTGTGCTGCAGCTCCAAGCAAAGGAAACACTTCTCAAGTTTGCGTACCTCCTCCAGGTAGGCTGCCATGTGCTTGTCCTTGGGTTTGTACTTTTTGATGGAGAAGTTGAGGAGGAGCTGAGTGTCACCTTTAATGACGAGGCGCTTGATGCCGTGGGCGGAGGTGGCCTTGAGGCACGCGATAAGGCCCTCGTATTCCGTGATGTTGTTGGAGACCTTCTCGTCGTGCCTGAAGCACAACTCCACCTTGTAGAAAAGCTTATCTCCTGTCGGCGAAGTGAGTACGACGCCAGCCCCCATGCCTTGCCTGGAGAAGGCGCCATCGAAACACAAGACCCAGCCATAGGGCGCCTCGTCCCCAGGCAAGAGGGATTTTCTTTCGCGAGGCTCCTCCTCGTACGGGTCCGTCCATTCTGCTATGAAGTTGGCTAGGCACGCGCCTTTGATGACTCTGGTGGTGCAAAACTCCAGCTGGAAGGCCTGCAACTCATTGTTCCATTCGGAAACTCTGCCAGCGGCGTTGGGATTGCGCAACACTTGCTCCAAGGGGTAGGCAGAAATAACCCTAATATGATGGCCCTGGAAATAGTGGCGCAGTTTCCTGGAGGCGACGAGGAGCGCGAGAACGAGCTTCTGCTGCATGGGGTAGCACTCGCGCGCATCCCTCAACACCATGCTGACAAAGTGCACATGATGCTCAACGTGGTGCGTGACCGTGGTGTCCATGTCATGCTCACCGGAAGGCTCGAGAGGTGGAGCCACAGGGGCCCCCGGAGGCATGGTGTCAGGGGCCGCGTGGGCCTCCGGAAGCATGGCATCGGGGGTCTTCTGAGGGAGGGCGGCCTCCTGACGGGGGGTGGGGTGCCCCTGAAACGTGCCCTCGGCCGGCATCGATGGGACTCGAGCGACCTCATGCCATGCCTTCCGGAGGACCGCGGGCTTCCTCTTGGCGCAAACTTGCTATTCTCGCTCCACCACAAGAGCCGCGCTAGCCGTCTGGGGTGTGGCCGTGTAGGATCGAAAGTATGTCTAGAGGGGGGGTGATTAGACTTTAAGTGTTGGCAGATTTTAGCAATGATAGCAAGTCAAGCACACCCTACACATGCATGTCTAAGAGTATAGCAGCGGAAAGTAAAGACAAGCATATGTAATAGAGGATAGGGAGGAAGATCAAACGCAATTTGAAGACACGAAGATTTTTCCCGTGGTTCCGATAGGTGGTGCTATCGTACGTCCACGTTTATGGAGTCTTCAACCCACGGAGGGTAACGGTCGCGAGAGTCCACTGAGGGATCCACCCATAAGGGTCCACGAAGTAGCAACCTTGACTATTCCATAACGGTTTCCATCCACGAAGGACTAGCCTCACTATGGGTAGATCTTCACGAAGTAGGCGATCTCCTTGCCCATACAAACTTCTTGGTTCAACTCCACAACACGAAGTAGGAGGCTCCCAAGCGACACCTAACCAATCTAGGAGGCACCACCCTTCAAAAGGTAATAGGCTTGATAGTAACGATGAACTCCTTGCTCTTGTGCTTCAAGATGATAGACTCCTCAACACACAATCACTCTCTCACAGATTTGGCTTTGGTGGAAGAGATTGATTGGGTGGAAAGCAACTTGGGGAGGCTAGAAATCAAGATTCATATGGTTGGAATGGAATGGCTTGATCTCAACATATGAGTAGGTGGCTCTCTCTCAGAAAATTGGATGGGGCAAGTATGGAACAGTTCTGAGTTCTTCCCTTGCGAGTGGGTGGTGGTGAAGTGGTATATATAGGCATCTCTAAAAATCCAACCGTTACACCTATAATGACCAACTCGGTGACACCGAAGTGTAAAACTCGGTGGCACAGAGTTGATCAAAAGGTAGCAACTTTCGAATCTCGGTGAGACCAATATATAAATCTCGACAGTACCAATCAGGTGACAAACGGTCGAATTGCAAAACTCGGTGGCACCGATCCAAACATCTCGGAAATTACGAATTGAAGAAAAGGGGCAACAGAATATTGGCAGCCCGAACTCGGTGGCACCGATGCAGAATCGGTTGTACCGAAGACCTAGGGTTTGGCTGGGATATGTCTAAGGTGAAAATCGGTAGGGCCGAGTGGGGAATATTGGTGGCACCGATTTTGCAAGATAGGCTTTTGATAGACTTTAGTGGAAGAGCTTGTGGGTGTTTTTGGTGACTATTACTTGTGCACGTGGAGCATTTTGTTCACCATCAATACCTTACCCCTTTTAATAGTATTGGCTTTCCTATAGACTCAAAGTGATTTCTCACAAAGTAAAATGTAGAACCTTCTTGCTTGAAGCTTTGCCAATCCTATTCCTTGCATCTAGGGGTCTCTCCACAATCCTTTTGCCATCTCATCACTGAACTTTTCCTGAAATAAACTTAGTGGAAACATTAGTCCAATGAGATATATGTTTTTATTAATTACCAAAACCACCAAGGGAGCAAATGTGCTTTCAATCTCCCCCGTTTTGGTAATTGATGACAACATATAGATCAAAGCTTCGACATATGATATAATCAATGAATATAATCATCGCTTTGAGAAGTATGTGATAAGCAAGAGCTCCCCCTAAATTTGTGCACTATTTTGAATTTCTGTTTGAATGCAAATGCACAATCGATTAGGTATATGAGGCACTCTTCCATGTCACATACAACTTGGTGGGGTGCGAGAGTAATAGGAATGAACATCATAGGACAAGCAAAAGTGAATGATCATCTCATAGCCATCATCAAGGATAGGAAATAGTAGCAACACATATGAAGTGTATGATCAAACACAAACAAGGTTTAACACAAACAAACCAAAAGATAACAATGTTTTTGAAGAGCGATAAAAAGCAACACTCTCCCTGTCTCGAAGCCCTAATGATCTATACAACTTCTCCCCCTTTGGCAACAAGTTACCAAAAAGTTCAAAGGTATAGAACTAAGCATCTCTCTGGGGCTGATCTCCTCCGGTAGCTGATGAAGGAGTCGAGAGAACGGCATCAGCGAAGACTTCAGCAAACATTATGGATGGAGTTGGAGTAGCAACTGGAGGTGCTGGAGTAGCTGCCGGAGCTGAAGGAGCTGATGGAGCTGTAGCAGGTGCTGATGAAGAAGGCCTCAAATCTGGAGGTGTCACGGTAGGAGTCCTGGCTTTAGTCCTGAACTGGGTGTCATCTCGGAGAGGTGGACTATCCTCATCATCATCTGTGGTGTGGGGACTGGGCACGCCATCAACTTCTCTCTTGAGCTCATTTACTGTCACTGTGAGCTCATCCACCTCGTTGTTGAGAATGTCGAACTTGCTCTCAACAATCCTTCCCAGACTCTCCTGGTTCTTCAAGATATTCCCAATATCCTTCTGCATGCTGAGCACGGAACTGAGAAAAAGATCCATTTGCTCACTCCGGGTCTTTGGCACCTGAGCACTAGTGTCTCTAGTTGCCTCTGTCTCTGCCTGTGCTGTAGCTGAGGTGTGATGATCTGGATCCATCACCACAACATTGACTTCTAGCTCTGGCAGGAGTGGAAAATGTGACTGATCAAGTGCATACACATGCTTCTCCAGCTAGGAGATGATAAGCATCTAAATGTATGGAGCGTATCCACATGATCTCTTCTGGTCTGCGGCAGTCTTCTTTACCGTCTCAACTATCAAGTCCGTCACTCGAAATCTAGTGTGTTGGCTAATATGGAGCAGCATGTTGATCGAATAGCCTCTGATCATCTTCTCATCTCCAGACTTAGGCATCAATGTATACCTCAAGATGGTGTTGGTTGTGCGTAGGCCAGCCTGAAGAAAATAGATGTATCCAAGCTTGCGTGAATGCACATTTGCAGCAGGGATCTCATTGTACATATTGGCCATGGAGTTGTGGTTTGCCTTGGACTCAGAGTACACATCCAAGTCTCCCTCTTGCACCTGTGGGGCTCCTAAGATGGTATCCCACTCATCAACAGTGGATTCATATCTGGTGCCTTCAGTCATCCATACAATCCTACCATCTCCAAAGAAATGTGCAGTGGAGTAGAATTGCATGATCATCTCATCATTCCAAGCAGTGAACTCTTTTCCAACAAACTCATCAATGCCAATGTAGTGGAAATTACCCTGCACACTTGGAAAGAAATCTTGATTCTCCTTGATGTTTTCCCAATAAACATACCTCATATCACTAACTGCAGGGCCCTTGTCTAGCAGAATGGTCTCATAGAAGTCTTGCTGTTGCTTGGTGTAGAACATGTAGTCTACAACTGTCCTTCTCCTCCGAGAATAGGGATCTATGACTCTCCACTCTCTCAGTCCAGAATCCTTCCTCTTCTTCATGTCCTCAGCAACTGGATGGCTGGCATTGTGCTCAGGAAGGTGTGGTCTCAGCTTCATCAAAACAGACCTTGCTTCATCCCCAGCTTCTCTGAAAGTAGAACTCTAGCTCTTGGCAGCAACTGGGATGTCTCTGGTAGTCCTCTTGGGCTTTGGAGCAGCAGCAGCCTTCTTGGGGGCAGTCTTGGTTCCTTTGGATGATGTATCCTTGGGCATAGCATCAGCCAACAACTTCTTCTTCTTCTTAGGAGGAGCCTTGGTAGCTGGCTCCTCTTCCTCTTCTTCAGCAGCAACTTCTGGATCCTCATACATAGAGGTAGGTCTGCCCACAACATGTACAATCCTCATCATGGACTTCTTCTCTCCTGCCTTCTTAGGCATAGACTTCCTTGGAGGTGACTCAAGGTGAAGGGTCATGCTTTGCTTGACATAGTCTGGTGCCCTAACATCCTTAGCACTAGCATACACATTCTTAGTTGGCCTCTTGGAAGATGTAGCTTCAGCAGTTGTGCTTTTGGCAACTTTATCCTTCTTGGGTGGCTCTTCTGGCACAAAATCTTCATCTTCCTCATCAATGTTTAACTTCCTTCTAGCTCTAGTTGCAGCTTTGGCCAAATCTGGTGAGCTGGGCACATCATCATAGCTGCCCTCAGGACTACTGCCTGAGCTCATATCAACATTCTCCTCTCTAAAATTGTTCTGAGTGTCATCTGAGCCTGACATGCTGACCCTGTGAATAGAGCATAGAAGAGTAGAAGGGTTGAGCCATCACAAAATGCAGACGTTTTCTCAAATTCGAACTTAGAATTCTTCAGGTTTGCTTTCTGCAAAGGGAATTTTGGTACCACCGAGTCACAATTTACGGATCCACTGAGACTCATAGTCTGCTTTACAGAAACTTGGCAACCACTTCGGTTTCACCGAGACTATCCTCGGTAGACCGAAAAACCAAATTGGTAAGACCGATTTTTGTGCTTCGGTGTCATCGAGATTCGGATTGCGGATGGCAAAACCTAAAAATTCGATGTTCACTATTCTAATGGAAGATTATTGAGGATAGAATGATCTCAAACTGTGGCTTATCGATGGAATGATCCTAATGCGCATGAATTGGAAAGAGGAGCACACAAGGGGTCAGAATCGTATCCTAACTTGGTGATGAGTCCGCTACGGTGACAACGGCGGTGAGGATTCCATTGACGGCGGCGACTTCCAACGGCGGAGGCGCTCGGGAAGACAACGGCAATGACTAGGGGTCTACAAATAGTAGCTAGGGCTTGGAGGAACCGGACGTTTGAAGAAGTGATTTCAAAAGTCGGGTCCACCACATTAAGTACCCATCGCTGTCGGTGACACCGGTTCAAAATTATCGGTGCCACCGAGTTCCTCAACTGTCAGCTGACAAGGAAACTCGGTGAAGCTTAGAAGATGGAATCGGTGTTACCGAGATTGGAAAACCAGATCAACCCTAGGCATCGGTGAGACTGAGATTTTTGTGTTGGTTCCACCGAGATGCACTTGGGGGGTTTTGGTGGTCAGTCCTTGTCGATACAGAACTCTCAGTGCTCCTCACATAGAGAGATCGAGAAGTACTTGTTCAAGTTTTGTGATGCAGCAAGAATAGAATATGAGACAAGAAAGCATATATAGCTAGAGAGGGGTCCTAGGCATTCTTGTCCATCCAATTGGCAAAAGAGAAAATAAAACCAAATAGCAACAATTGGATGTCCTCGAATGATTAAAGAAATGCAGACTAACATGCTCAAACAATAAGATATCAAATTAAATCATTGGAAACATGCACATACATACTAGCATCTAACAAGCACTTTGGCGATGACGGAGTCATCTATATATGAGTATATTGACTTAGGAGCCAAGTAAGAATACTTGATCATAGGTCATACTTGTGACACCCTGGTTTTGTGCTACAGTGATCATTGTAATTAAGCACAGTGATGACCATGATCAGTGCCTAATCATTTTGCTAAACAGTGCATGATCAAGTTGAAATTCATATCCCATTTCAAATTCCACCACTAAAAGGGATTTAAATTTAATGTGAGAAATAAAATCCTCAAACATAATGGGAAAATTGCTAAACACTTAGCAAATATTTCAAAACAAATATTGTTAGGGAAAACAACATCACCAACCCATTGGTGTGGACCCCACTATTAAAACAGAGTCATTCTTGCATTTAAAATGCACCTTTAATTCTGTGGATAATTCCTACATGTTTCCAAAAAATGCTCAAAACTTGTGTGGCCATACAGAATGTTGCAAAGTATTTAATGGGCCATATCACACATTTTTGCAATAAAGAAAATTGGCAAAAAGGAAATAAAACAGAAGCTGAAAACAGAAAAGGAAAAATGAAATAAAAAGGAAAAGGGCTCCTGTGCACTTGGCCCAGCCAGCCCAACAGTACGGCTCAGCCCACAGCGGCCGGCCTTTCGTCCTCCTCGCGCCTGCGCCAGGAGAAGGCCGACGCCATGGCGCTCGACGCACGCGCTCGCTCGTCCGGCTCCTGTCGCGCTAGATATTTTCCTCTGCGTGCATGGATGGATAAGAGCAAGCCCCCGCACCCCTCTGGCGAACCCTAGCCCTCTCTCTCGTCTCTCCATCGCTCGCCCCCTTCCTTCCCGAGCGCAGCCGCTGCCATGGACGCCGGCTAGCCGCGGCCACAACCCTCCCCTCGCCTCCGTAGCCTGTCCATAAGCTCCGCCGTGACGAGCCCTTCCTCATCGACCGCTGGAGCGAGCCCCTGGACCCCTGTGCCGTCGCCATCGACCCGTCTTATTCCTCTGGACCCGAAGCTTGCCGCCGTCGATCCACCGTCTGCACTGCACGCCAACTGCACCGGGCCTTCTCAGCAACGACAGTGAGCTCCCCGGCGTCCTCCTCTTCCCCTGGTTGCTCCCCTAGGCCGCCGTAGCTAGCTTCCACCGCACCCGAGCTCCGGTCGCCACCTTTGAGCTCGTGGTCTTCGCAACCGTTGCCGTCAGGCTCGCCTGAGCGTAGCACCATGCTCCTGGTGCTCCCAGGAGCAGAACGCGCACAAGCACGCCCCCGCTCGTGCCTCCTTGAGTGTGTTCGACAAGGGCCAACCTCCGACCCTCCGGTACTATAACTGGATTTGGACTGGAAGCCAGATCATCGGCAGGGATAGACCCGAGGGTAGAGTCGAGAAGGAAACCCGAAGTTAAGGCTTCGGAGAATTCGGGCTTTCAGACAAAACTGCGAGCCCGGCGAATGAAAGGTCTCCCCTGGAGTCTACGGAGAACTCTAGGTTCCCGAATCTGATCTCTTGATCGGGGGCGACCATCCCGATCCGACCAAGGTGGCCAGTCGGGTCAGCATGCAGCACGATGTTGCCGAAAGCGAGAAACTGTCCGGGGACGAAGGAGTCCTCGTTACGGACTTCATCGCAAAGGATCAACCGAGCCATCAATTCCTCTTGTGATCCGCAGCGGAACTCTCAATGAAAGCACCAATGTCGGTGTCAAAACTGGCGGATTTCGGGTAGGGGGTCCCGAGCTATGAGATTAGGATCGATGGGTTACAGGAGACGAAGGAGACGGTGTTTACCCTGGTTCGGGCCCTCCTATGGAGGTAAAACCCTACGTCCTGCTCGATTGTATTGATGTGTTTGAGTATTACAGAGTCGATCTACCTCGAGATCAAATAGCTAAAACCCGAGATGAGCTTGTCTGCCCTCTACAATCTAAACCCTCCGGTTTATATAGACACCGGGGGTACCTAGGGTTTACACATGGTAAGCTTCTAGCCGGAAATAGAGGCGCCAATATTCTCATCTTAACTTGGAGTGCACGCCCCGTCTTCAGAGGTTTCCTTCTAGAATACGGGGTCATCCCCTATCCGGCCATTCCCATGATAATCAGTGAGCGGCCCACCAAGCCGGCCTGTGAGAGATAAGCCAGCGGCCTGAGGACCCCTTAGTCTAGGAATCCCTTAGTAGGTGGTCTCCTGAGGGCGGACCACAGTCCGGCGCGCCTGTTGGCGTTGCAGGCAGCAGCTCCACGCGTAACAGTGTTGTGCCAATGGCGAGCGGCACGGCTGACGACTTGAGGAGCCTTTCTTCAAAGACGCCTCGGCTTTGGGACTCACGGCGAGACGCTCTCTTGGAGATGTCGTTGGCTTCTTTATTGGCGCCACGCGGGATGTGCTGCAGCTCCAAGCAAAGGAAACACTTCTCAAGTTTGCGTACCTCCTCCAGGTAGGCTGCCATGTGCTTGTCCTTGGGTTTGTACTTTTTGATGGAGAAGTTGACGAGCTGCTGAGTGTCGCCTTTAATGACGAGGCGCTTGATGCCGTGGGCGGAGGTGGCCTTGAGGCAGGCGATAAGGCCCTCGTATTCCGTGATGTTGTTGGAGACCTTCTCGTCGTGCCTGAAGCACAGCTCCACCTTGTAGAAAAGCTTATCTCCTGTCGGCGAAGTGAGTACGACGCCAGCCCCCATGCCCTGCCTGGAGAAGGCGCCATCGAAACACAAGACCCAGCCATAGGGCGCCTCGTCCCCAAGCAAGAGGGATTTTCTTACGCGAGGCTCCTCCTTGTACGGGTCCGTCCATTCTGCTATGAAGTCGGCTAGGGACGCGCCTTTGATGACTCTGGTGGTGCAGAACTCCAGCTGGAAGGCCTGCAACTCATTGTTCCATTCGGCAACTCTGCCAGCGGCGTTCGGATTGCACAACACTTGCTCCAAGGGGTAGGCAGAAATAACCCTAATATGATGGCCCTGGAAATAGTGGCGCAGTTTCCTGGAGGCGACGAGGAGCGCGAGAACGAGCTTCTGCTGCTTGGGGTAGCACTCACGCGCATCCCTCAACACCATGCTGACAAAGTGCACATGATGCTCAACGTGGCGCGTGACCGTGGTGTCCATGTCATGCTCACCGGAAGGCTCGAGAGGTGGAGCCACAGGGGCCCCCGGAGGCATGGTGTCAGGGGCCACGTGGGCCTCCGGAAGCATGGCATCGGGGGTCTTCTGAGGGAGGGCGACCTCCTGATGGGGGGTGGGGTGCCCCTATTACGTGCCCTCGACCGGCGTCGATGGGACTCGAGCGACCTCATGCCATGCCTTCCGGAGGACCGTGGGCTTCCTCTTGGCGCAAACTTGCTATTCTCGCTCCACCACAAGAGCCGCACTAGCCGTCTGGGGTGTGGCCGTGTAGGATCGAAAGTATGTCTAGAGGGGGGGTGATTAGACTACTTGACTAAATAAAATTTCTACCTTTTCCCAATTTTAAGTGTTGGAAGATTTTAGCAATGATAGCAAGTCAAGCACACCCTACACATGCATGTCTAAGAGTATAGCAGCGGAAAGTAAAGACAAGCATATGTAATAGAGGATAGGGAGGAAGATCAAACGCAATTTGAAGACACGAAGATTTTTCCCGTGGTTCCGATAGGTGGTGCTATCGTACGTCCACGTTTATGGAGTCTTCAACCCACGGAGGGTAACGGTCGCGAGAGTCCACTAAGGGATCCACCCATAAGGGTCCACGAAGTAGCAACCTTGACTATTCCATAACGGCTTCCGTCCACGAAGGACTGGCCTCACTATGGGTAGATCTTCACGAAGTAGGTGATCTCCTTGCCCGTACAAACTTCTTGGTTCAACTCCACAACCCGAAGTAGGAGGCTCCCAAGCGACACCTAACCAATCTAGGAGGCACCACCCTTCAAAAGGTAATAGGCTCGATAGTAACGATGAACTCCTTGCTCTTGTGCTTCAAGATGATAGACTCCTCAACACACAATCACTCTCTCACAGATTTGGCTTTGGTGGAAGAGATTGATTGGGTGCAAAGCAACTTGGGGAGGCTAGAAATCAAGATTCATATGGTTGGAATGGAATGGCTTGATCTCAACATATGAGTAGGTGGCTCTCTCTCAGAAAATTGGATGGGGCAAGTATGGAATAGTTCTGAGTGCTTCTCTTGCGAGTGGGTGGTGGTGAAGGGGTATATATAGGCATCTCCAAAAATCCAACCGTTACACCTATAATGACCAACTCGGTGACACCGAAGTGTAAAACTCGGTGTCACCGAGTTGATCAAAAGGTAGCAACTTTCGAATCTCGGTGAGACCAATATATAAATCTCGGCAGTACCAATCAGGTGACAAACGGTCGGATTGCAAAACTCGGTGGCACCGATCCAAACAACTCGGAAATTACGAATTGAAGAAAAGGGGCAACAGAATGTTGGCAACCCGAACTCGGTGGCACCAATGCAAAATCGGTTGTACCGAAGACCTAGGGTTTGGCTGGGATATGTCTGAGGTGAAAATCGGTAGGGCCGAGTGGGGAATATTGGTGGCACCGATTTTGCATGATAGGCTTTTGACAGACTTTTGTGGAAGAGCTTGTGGGTGTTTTTGGTGACTATCACTTCTGCACGTAGAGCATTTTGTTCACCATCAATACCTTACCCCTTTTAATAGTATTGGCTTTCCTATAGACTCAAAGTGATTTCTCACAAAGTAAAATGTAGAACCTTCTTGCTTGAAGCTTTGCCAATCCTATTCCTTACATCTAGGGGTCTCTCCACAATCCTTTTGCCATCCCATCACTGAACTTTTCCTGAAATAAACTTAGTGGAAACATTAGTCCAATGAGATATATGTTTTTATTAATTACCAAAACCACCAAGGGAGCAAATGTGCTTTCAATCTCCCCCGTTTTGGTAATTTATGACAACATATAGATCAAAGCTTTGACATATGATATAATCAATGAATATAATCATCGCTTTGAGAAGTATGTGATAAGCAAGAGCTCCCCCTAAATTTGTGCACTATTTTGAATTTGTGTTCGAACGCAAATGCACAATCGATTAGGTATATGAGGCACTCTTCCATGTCACATACAACTTGGTGGGGTGCGAGAGTAATAGGAATGAACATCATAGGACAAGCAAAAGTGAATGATCATCTCATAGCCATCATCAAGGATAGGAAATAGTAGCAACACACATGAAGTGTATGATCAAACACAAACAAGGTTTAACACAAACAAACCAAAAGATAACAATGTTTTTGAAGAGCGATAAAAAGCAACACTCTCCCTGTCTCGAAGCCCTAATGATCTATACAACTTCTCCCCCTTTGGCAACAAGTTACCAAAAAGTTCAAAGGTATTGAACTAAGCATCTCTCTGGGGCTGATCTCCTCCGGTAGCTGATGAAGGAGTCGAGAGAACGACATCAGCAAAGACTTTAGCAAACGTTATGGATGGAGTTGGAGTAGCAACTGGAGGTGCTGGAGTAGCTGACAGAGCTGAAGGAGCTGATGGAGCTGTAGCAGGTGCTGATGAAGAAGGCCTCAACTCTAGAGGTGTCACTGTAGGAGTCCTGGCTTTAGTCCTAAACTGGGTGTTGGCTCGGAGAGGTGGACTGTCCTCATCATCATCTGTGGTGTGGGGACTGGGCACGCCATCAACTTCTCTCTTGAGCTCATTTACTGTCACTGTGAGCTCACCCACCTTGTTGTTGAGAATGTGGAACTTGCTCTCAACAATCCTTCCCAGACTCTCCTGGTTCTTCAAGATATTCCCAATATCCTTCTGCATGCTGAGCACGGAACTGAGAAGAAGATCCATTTGCTCACTCCGGGTCTTTGGCACCTGAGCACTAGTGTCTCTGGCTGCCTCTGTCTCTGCCTGTGCTGTAGCTGAGGTGGGATGATATGGATCCATCACCACAACATTGTCTTCTAGCTCTGGCAGGAGTGGAAAATGTGGCCGATCAAGTGCATACACGTGCTTCTCCAGCTGGGAGTTGATAAGCATCTGAATGTATGGAGCATATCCACATGATCTCTTCTGGTCTGCGGCAGTCTTCTTTACCGTCTCAACTATCAAGTCCATCACTCGAAATCTGGTGTGTTGGTTAATATGGAGCAGCATGTTGATAGAATAGCCTCTGATCATCTTCTCATCTCCAGACTTAGGCATCAATGTATACCTCAAGATGGTGTTGGTTGTGCGTAGGCCAGCCTGAAGAAAATAGATGGATCCAAGCTTGTGTGAATGCACATTTGCAGCAGGGATCTCATTGTACATATTGGCCATGGAGTTGTGGTTTGCCTTGGACTCAGAGTACACATCCAAGTCTCCCTCTTGCACCTGTGGGGCTCCTAACATGGTATCCCACTCATCAACAGTGGATTCATATCTGGAGCCTTCAGTCATCCATACAATCCTACCATCTCCATAGAAATGTGCAGTGGAGTAGAATTGCATGATCATCTCGTCATTCCAAGCAGTGAACTCTTTTCCAACAAACTCATCAATGCCAATGCAGTGGAAATTATCCTGCACACTTGGAAAGAAATCTTGATTCTCCTTGATGTTTTCCCAATCAACATACCTCATATCACTAACTGCAAGGCCCTTGTCTAGCAGAATGGTCTCATAGAAGTCTTGCTGTTGCTTGGTGTAGAACATGTAGTCTACATCTGTCCTTCTCCTCTGAGAATAGGGATCTATGACTCTCCACTCTCTCAGTACAGAATCCTTCCTCTTCTTCATGTCCTCAGCAACTGGATGGCTCGCATTGTGCTCAGGAAGGTGTGGTCTCAGCTTCATCAAAACAGACCTTGCTTCATCCTCTTCTTCTCTGAAAGTAGAATTCTAGCTCTTGGCAGCAGCTGGGATGTCTTTGGTAGACCTCTTGGGCTTTGGAACAGCAGCAGCCTTCTTGGGGGCAGTCTTGGTTCCTTTGGATGATGTATCCTTGGGCATAGCGTCAGCCAACAGCTTCTTCTTCTTCTTAGGAGGAGCCTTGGTAGCTGGCTCCTCTTCCTCTTCTTCAGCAGCAACTTCTGGATCCTCATACATAGAGGTAGGTCTGCCCACAACATGTACAATCCTCATCATGGACTTCTTCTTCTCTCCTGCCTTCTTCGGCATAGACTTCCTTGGAGGTGACTCAAGGTGAAGGGTCATGCTTTGCTTGACATAGTCTGGTGCCCTAACATCCTTAGCACTAGCATACACCTTCTTAGTTGGCCTCTTAGAAGATGTAGCTTCAGCAGTTGTGCTTTTGGCAACTTAATCCTTCTTGGGTGGCTCTTCTGGCACAAAATATTCATCTTTCTCATCAAAGTTTAACTTCCTTCTAGCTCTAGTTGCAGCTTTGGCCAAATCTGGTGAGCTGGGCACATCATCATAGCTGCCCTCAGGACTAGTGCCTGAGCTCGTATCAACATTCTCCTCTCTAAAATTGTTCTGACTGTCATCTGAGCCTGACATGCTGACCCTGTGAATAGAGCATAGAAGAGTAGAAGGGTTGAGCCATCACAAAATGCAGAAGTTTTCTCAAATTCGAACTTAGAATTCTTAAGGTTTGCTTTCTGCAAAGGGAATTTTGGTACCACCGAGTCACAATTTTCGGATCCACTGAGACTCATAGTCTGCTTTACAGAAACTTGGCAACCACTTCGGTTTCACCGAATGTTGGTGCTCGGTTTCACCGAGACTGTCCTCGGCAGACCGAAAAACCAAATTGGTAAGACCGATTTTTGTGCTTCGGTGTCACCGAGATTCAGATTGCGGACGGCAAAACCTAAAAATTCGATGTTCACTATTCTAATGGAAGATTATTGAGGATAGAATCATCTCAAACTGTGGCTTCTCGATGGAACGATCCTAATGCGCATGAATTGGAAAGAGGAGCACACAAGGGGTCAGAATCGTACCCTAACTTGGTGATGAGTCTGCTACGGTGACAACGGCGGTGAGGATTCCATCGACGGCAGCGAGTTCCAACGGCGGAGGCGCTCGGGAGGACAACGGTAACGACCAGGGGTCTACGAACAGCAGCTAGGGTTTGGAGGAACCGGACGTTTGAAGAAGTGATTTCAAAAGTCTGGTCCGCCACATTAAGTACCCATCGCTGTCGGTGACACCGGTTCAAAATTATCGGTGCCACCGAGTTCCTCAACTGTCAGCTGACAGGGAAACTCGGTGAAGCCGAGAAGATGGAATCGGTGTTAGCGAGATTGGAAAACCAGATCAACCCTAGGCATCGGTGAGACTGAGATTTTTTTGTTGGTTCCACCGAGATGCACTTGGGGGGTTTTGGTGGTCAGTCCTTATCGATACAGAACTCTCAGTGCTCCACACACAAAGAGATTGAGAAGTACTTGTTCAAGTTTTGTGATGCAGCAAGAATAGAATATGAGACAAGAAAGCATATATAGCTAGAGAGGGGTCCTAGGCATTCTTGTCCATCCAATTGGCAAAAGAGAAAATAAAACCAAATAGCAACAATTGGATGTCCTCGAATGATTAAAGAAATGCAGACCAACATGCTCAAACAATAAGATATCAAATTAAATCATGGGAAACATGCACATACATACTAGCATCTAACAAGCACTTTGGCAATGACGGAGTCATCTATATATGAGTATATTGACTTAGGAGCCAAGTAAGAATACTTGATCATAGGTCATACTTGTGACACCCTGGTTTTGTGCTACAGTGATCATTGTAATTAAGCAGAGTGATGACCATGATCAGTGCCTAATCATTTTGCTAAACAGTGCATGATCAAGTTGAAATTCATATCCCATTACAAATTCCACCACGAAAAGGGATTTAAATTTAATATGAGAAATAAAATCCTCAAACATAATGGGAAAATTGCTGAACACTTAGCAAATATTTCAAAACAAATATTGTTAGGGAAAACAACATCACCAACCCACTCGTGTGGACCCCACTATTAAAACAGAGTCATTTTTGCATTTAAAATGCACCTTTAATTCTGTGGATAATTCCTACAAGTTTCCAAAAATGCTCAAAACTTGTGTGGCCATGCAGAATGTTGCAAAGTATTTAATGGGCCATATCACACATTTTTGCAATAAAGAAAATTGGCAAAAAGGAAATAAAACAGAAGCTGAAAACAGAAAAGGAAAAATGAAATAAAAAGGAAAAGGGCTCCTGTGCACTTGGCTCAGCCAGCCCAACAGTGCGGCCCAGCCCACAGCGGCCGGCCTTTCATCCTCCTCACGCCTGCACCAGGAGAAGGCCGACGCCATGGCGCCCGACGCACGCGCTTGCTCGTCCGGCTCCTGTCGCGCTAGATATTTTCCTCTGCATGCGTGGATGGATAAGAGCAAGCCCCCGCACCCCTCTGGCGAACCCTAGCCCTCTCTCTCGCCTCTCCATCGCTCGCTCCCTTCCTTCCCGAGCGCAGCCGCCGCCATGGACGCCGGCTAGCCGCGGCCATAGCCCTCCCCTCGCCTCCGTAGCCTGTCCATAAGCTCCGCCGCGACGAGCCCTTCCTCCTCGACCGCTGGAGTGAGCCCCTGGACCCCTGCGCCGTCGCCATCGACCCGTCTTCTTCCTCTGGACCCGAAGCTCGCCGGCATCGATCCGCCGTCTACACTGCACGCCAACTGCACCGGGCCTTCTCAGCAACGACAGTGAGCTCCCTGGCATCCTCCTCTTCCCCTGGTTGCTCCCCTAGGCCACCGTAGCTAGTTTCCACCGCACCCGAGCTCCGGTCGCCGCCTTTGAGCTCGTGGTCGTCGCCACCGTTGCCGTCAGGCTCGCCTGAGCGCAGCACCGTGCTCCTGGTGCTCCCAGGAGCACAACGCGCACACGCACGCCCCCGCTTGTGCCTCCTAGCGCCGTCTGCGACGCGCGCCCGAGCGTTCCTCCGCCTGAGCTCGTCGCCGACGAGCCGCCGGTGCCCAAATGGTCCTGGGCGTGCCACCATCATGCTCGCCGCGTCGCGTAGAGTCGCCCAGCACCTTTAGTTCGCTTGCTAACGCACTGCATCGCCGTTTGCCACCACGCCCAAGCGCCGCCGCCCGCCGTCGCCGTCGTAGCGCTCGCCACAGGCCGTCCCAGCTCACCCCGATGCCCGGAATGGATCGGCGACAATGGCAGCTTTTGAACGCGCCCAAGAACGCACAATTTGGTGCCCCGTAGAGGATTTCCGAGCCGCGACACCGTTTCGGGAACTCGCCGGAGCTCCTCCAGCGGCCGGACGGCGCCGCCGCCGACGTGGCCCGGTCGGGGCCACCCGCAGGGTCACTGGCCAGTGGGCCAGCCCGACCCCGTTGACCTGTTGACCAGGTCAACGTGCTGACTGGGCCTGGTCCAGTCACTGACTGGTGGGTCCCAGTCCCCCTGTGTGTATGACAGGTGGGCCACCCCTGTCAGATAACAAATTAGATAATTAGGTTAATTAAAATAATTAATTTAGCCTAATGTGTCTATCACAGATGGGCCCCACTTGCTAAAATAGTCTCTGTTAGTTTAATTTAACTCTGACTTAAAAATGAGTCTATGACATGTGGGTCCCACATGTCAGGTTTGACCAGTCAGCTGAGACTGTTGACTGCTGATGCAATGCTGATGTCAGCATGACGTCATAATAGCATTTTTTCGAATTAAATTAATTCTGTTAATTCCAAGAAATGATTAAATCTTTGAAAAATCATAAAAAATAATCCGTAGCTCAGATCAAAAAGTTTTATACATGAAAGTTGATCAGAAAAATCCCACGAATCCGAATACGCTGTCCGTTCATCTGTCACATGCTCCTAGCATGATGAACATGGAACTTTTCCCCTCTGGATCGCCTGTCCGATAAATACAAAGACCCGGGAAATATCGTCAGATATTCTCCCGCTCCGTCTGCAACGTGTAGTACGGCATTAGTGCATACCTAGCTTTGCATATTGCCATTTCATGCATCATGATGCATTTGTCTGCTTTATATTTATTGTTTCTTCCCCCCTCTTCTTTCCGGTAGACTCCGAGACTGACGGTGCTGCCGGGTACGACTACACCGCCGACGATCAGCCTTTTGCCGCAGAGCAGCAAGGCAAGCAACCCCCCCTTGAGCATTCCGACATCGCCCATTCCTTTCCCTCTTATTCTTGCATCAGAATTTGCTATTGTATTATTTAGCTCCTATTCTGATGCATAGCCTGTTTTTGATAAACTATTACTTTACCTACAATCATACCAACTGCTTAGTATAGGTTGATCAATAAATCCCAAGTGACCCCTTAGTCCCAGTTGCCCCTGCTTCTTCATCGTCGACTCGAAGACTCGGTCAACCGACCGACAAGCCAGGCCCCTCACATCACCGCACACCCCTTAGTTGTACGACTCTGCAGCGCTACTATCAAGTACCAAGGGTGACACCTCGTGACGTACTCGTGATGCTAGCTCTGTAGTGTAGCTAGTCGGTCGTGGTTATCGAGGGTGATTCCTCCTTCACCACTCCCGACGATGACTCTGTCGTGCAACCCCTCAAGTGTGGGACCCTCGAGGGTGATTCCTCTAAGTCCACCTTGACGGTTACATCAAGCGGGGACCATTGAGGGTGATTCCTTAGTTCCCGCCTCGATGATTTATACACACAGTTACGATGACCTGGTTACGGAAACATGTTGGTGATGGGTCGGCCCTGAGGGGTACCCATGGTTTGATGTGATGAGGCATGGACGGGCAGGAGAGGCCCTTTCCATGGTCCTCGAGGCGGGGCGACGGACCGTACTTCATGGGTCACGCTTCCCCGCATTAATAAAATGCTAATGGGTTGGGTATTTGATCTGAGTTCGTCGTTGGCCTTATTGCGCACCAAACCATCACGTGGGAAAGTTATGGGCACTCAGCGTCGTTGTATCAGCCGAAGCTCTTCGGACGTCAGCAATGGAGCAGCGCGCGCCCGAGTGGTCCGCAACGGCACCGCGCTTGTTAATAAGGGGTGCTAGGACTGACCTCGGCCGCCCTCGCATCGTGCAGGTGTGCAAAGGGTGATTGGGCCCATGACCCCTGCGCGCATAGGATTTAGACCGGCGGGCTGGCCTCTTCGTTGAGCCTAGGTGGGGCGACGACGTGCTGCTATCCCGAGGCCGGGCATGACCCAGGAAAGTGTGTCCGGCCGGAGGTGATTAGGCGTGTTGGAGATGCGGTGCACCCCTGCAGGGATGAATAATCTATTCGAATAGCCGTGTCCACGAGAACAGGATGACTTGGAGTTGTGCCTTGACCTTATACAACTATAACTGTGATTTAAATTTTGAAATGAATTGTGGCTCCGAGATTGCTTCCTCGCAGGGAGTCAAGGAAGGATCTCTGGGCGTGGTTACTTAATAATATTGCTACAATAATATGACTATATATGAGATACAAGTCTATTCTCTTCTAATGCTGCAAGATGCTGAAGATGCTAGTCTTCGATAGGACTAGGCCTTCCCTCTATTCTTGCTTTCTGCAGTCAGCCCAGATATAACCCCTTCATTGATACTGATGCATACTTAGCATAGTTCTGACGTCAGTCTTGCGAGTACTTTGGATGAGTACTCACCGCTGCTTTGCGCTCTCTTTCCCCCTCGATACGATACTGCATTCAGACGACGGAGCCCAGGAGATGGAGTACGCCGGAGATGACTACTACACCACCGCTGGAGCCTACTACTACGTGGAGGCTACCCCTGACGCTCAGGAGTAGTTAGGAGGTTCCCAGGCAGGAGGCCTCGCCTCTTTCAATCCGCTGCTTATGTTTGTGCTAGCCTTCTTAAGGCAAAACTTGTCTAACTTATGTCTGTACTCAGATATTATTTGCTTCCGCTGACTCGTGCTTGTCGAGCTTTGTATTAGAGCCCTCGAGGCCCCTGGCTTGTAATATGAAGTTGTATGACTTTATTTGTGTCTAGTGTTATGTTGTGATATCAATCAGTGAGTCCCTAATCTTGGTCGTACGCATTGCGTGTTTGATTAGCGTACGGTCGAGATCGGGGGCGTCACAATACTCATCGTTTAAGAACAAGTGGGGTTACCACTTTTACATAAATCATTTAATGTTGTCACATTGTAAGAGATGCTTTAACTCAAGTCTTAGAGTAAAGCTCCCCCTTGAGGTGACATCCCCCCATAGGAGGGATAAACTAACCTTGGGTTTGTCGTAGAAGACTTCATGTGGTTGATGTAGTGGTGGATGCTCAAAGTTGATGAAGATCATCTTGAGTTGGGGGCATCCTTGTTTTTTCCTTACTCTTCTCACCTACATGGGTTAGTACCAAGCACAAGAGACAAATACAAGGATATCTATGGACATGGAGTGCAAAGCATATAAGATGATGTCCATGGATTCAATAATTACCTTGTCCCTTGCTTACCTTTGAGGGAATGTGACTCCTTGAACTATTGCATAGTGTTGAAGTTGATTGCAACTAGTCCTTGCCAATGAGGAATATGAGTGAATTTCATTGGCGGAGTCACCTCTCAAGAACTTCTCTAGTTCTTCTTCTTGGGTAGCCACATCAACTTGATGGGAATCCTTGGTGTTGAAGTAGCACTTGTAGAAGTTGAGCTTGTAGAAGCTTTGGGAACCCACTTGACCAAAGCTTGGGATTCATCTTCATATGAGTCAATCTCCTCTTGAAGCTTGTCCTTGCCCTTGAGCTTGTGTTCTTGTGGTCGAAGGTCATCTTGAGCTTTTATTCCCTTGGGGAGAGTATGTTCATACTTCTCCTTTTGAGGAACAAACTTTGGCTTGGGGTATTGACCTTCTTCCCATTCAACTCCATTTGCATTGAAGTAGCCAATGACATGGTTCTTTCGGTATCCTCCGTGCTTGCGTACAATCTCCTCAAATTGCTTACATCCGGCAAGACTTTTGTAGATACCTTTCTCTATAATTCCTTTCAATAAATCGTTTTCTTGCTCAAGCGTAACTTGGCTAAGAGAATCATCATTAGTCGAATCAATAGAACTACTAGAAGCAACATCATTAGATTTAGCATTTTTATTGTTGCTACTAGATTAAGAACCTTTCTTAGTTTGTCTAGGTTTAACTTGTGGCATAAATGTAGACAAGAGCAATCGTTTGGCTAGATAAGATGAAGACTTCTTTCGGAGATCGTCATTGATAGCTTTAAGAAACTCATGTTCTTGCTCCAAGGTGAGCTTCTCGAAGCGTAGCTTCTCATGAGTGTTTACAAGCTCTCTATGATCTTCTAGAGTAAATTCATGGGCTAACTTAAGAGTGCTTAATTCTTTAGTTAGTCACTCTATTTCCATCTTATCATCATCAACCGACTTATCTTGACTAACATGAAAATTATCAAGTTCATTTTGACTAACATCACTAGCTTTATCAAAGAGCAAGTCATCATCTCCAAGCAAATCATCCTCATCACTATTGACATTAAGATACTCAGGGTGTGATACCTTGGGGCCTTTAGCCATGAAGCAACTTCCACTTCCTTCATTTGGTGAATCAAATATGTCATAGGAGTTGGTAGTCACTAGTGCAAGTCCGGCAACACTTTCATCTTGACTATAATCGGAGTTGGAGTGATAGCTTCTCTCGAAGTGGTTGTCGGATTCGGATCCGGAAACCCATTCACCAACGTGAGCTTGGTGTCTTCTTCTTGAGTAGCTCTTGCTATACTTGTCCTTCTTCTCCGAGTCCCTACTTCTCCTTGAGGGTCTTATCTGAGTCCCTACTTCTCCTTGAATTTCTTGACCATGAGGCTTATCTCTTCATTGGTGACAAGGTTGTCGCTAGAAGTTGTGGAAGCATCACTTGTGGCTTTGTAAGCACCGCTAGACTTGTTGTGAAGTTCTTCTTTGTCTTTGAGTGTCATCTCATGAGCAACAATCCTCCAATGACTTCCGTAGGCTTGAGATCTTTGTAGTTGGGCATCATTTGGATCAATGTGCACATAGTGTCGTATCTCTCATCCAAAGCTCTAAGTATCTTCTTGATGATGAATTTGTCAGTCATCTCTTCGCTTCCCAAGCCGACAATCTCATTGGTGATGAGAGCTAGCCTAGAGTACATTTCTGCGACTCCTTCACCATCCTTCATCTTGAACTTGTCAAGCTGACTTTGCAGAACATCTAACTTGGATTCTCTCACGGATTCGGTACCTTCATGCATATCAACCAAAGTATCCCAAATTTCCTTGGCATTCTCAAGACGGCTGATTTTGTTGAATTCTTCGGGGCATAGGCAGTTAAAGAGAATGTCACATGCTTGAGCGTTTTATTGCAACATCTTCCATTCTTTCGCGGTCGCTTCACGATCCGGTTCCTTTCCATCACCAAAGAATTCACCTTGCAAGCCAACACGAACAACAGCCCAAATGGCGGGGTTATGACCAAGAATATGCATTTTCAATTTGTGCTTCCAACTAGCAAAATTGGTACCATCAAAGTATGGACCTCTACGGTGATAATTTCCCTCGCAAGACACCATATTGTTCTAGGTTGCGAAACCAATGCGATGGAGACCAAAGCTCTGATACCACTTGTAGGATCGAAAGTATGTATAGAGGGGGGTGATTACACTACTTGACTAAATAAAATTTCTACCTTTTCCCAATTTTAAGTGTTAGCAGATTTTAGCAATGATAGCAAGTCAAGCACACCCTACACATGCATGTCTAAGAGTATAGCAACGGAAAGTAAAGACAATCATATGTAATAGTGGATAGGGAGGAAGATCAAACGCAATTTGAAGACACAAAGATTTTTCCCGTGGTTCCGAAAGGTGGTGCTATCGTACGTCCACGCTTATGGAGTCTTCAACCCACGGAGGATAACGGTCGTGAGAGTCCACGGAGGGCTCCACCCATAAGGGTCCCCGAAGTAGCAACCTTGACTATTCCATAACGGCTTCCGTCCATGAAGGACTAGCCTCACTATGGGTAGATCTTCACTAAGTAGGCGATCTTCTTGCCCGTACAAACTTCTTGGTTCAACACCACAACACGAAGTAGGAGGCTCCCAAGCGACACCTAACCAATCTAGGAGGCACCACCCTCCAAAAGGTAATAGGCTCGATAGTAACGATGAACTCCTTGCTCTTGTGCTTCAAGATGATAGACTCCTCTACACACAATCACTCTCTCACAGATTTGGCTTTGGTGGAAGAGATTGATTGGGTGGAAAGCAACTTGGGGAGGCTAGAAATCAAGATTCATATGGTTGGAATGGAATGGCTTGATCTCAACACATGAGTAGGTGGCGCTCTCTCAGAAAATTGGATGGGGCAAGTATGAAATAGTTCTGAGTGCTTCTTTTGTGAGTGGGTGGTGGTGAAGGGTTCTATATAGGCATCTCCAAAAATCCAACCGTTACACCTATAATGACCAACTAGGTGGTACCGAGTTGCTCAAAAGGTAGCAACTTTCGAATCTCGTTGAGACCGATATATAAATCTCGGCAGTACCGATCAGGTAACCAATGGTCATATTGCAAACTCGGTGGCACTGATCCAAACAACTCGGAAATTCCGAATTGAAGAAAACGGCCAACAGAATGTTGGCAACCTGAACTCGGTGGCACCGATGCAGAATCAGTTGTACCGAAGACCTAGGGTTTGGCTGGGATCTGTCTAAGGTGAAAATCGGTAGGGCCGAGTGGGGAATATTGGTGGCACCAATTTTGCATGATAGGCTTTTGACAGACTTTTGTGGAAGAGCTTGTGGGTGTTTTTGGTGACTATCACTTGTGCACGTGGAGCATTTTGTTCACCATCAATACCTTACCCCCTTTTAATAGTATTGGCTTTCCTATAGACTCAAAGTGATTCCTACAAAGTAAAATGTAGAGTCTTCTTGCTTGAAGCTTTGCCAATCCTATTCCTTGCATCTAGGGGTCTCTCCACAATCCTTTTGCCATCCCATCACTGAACTTTTCCTGAAATACACTTAGTGGAAACATTAGTCCAATGAGATATATGTTGTTATTAATTACCAAAACCACCAAGGGAGCAAATGTGCTTTCAGGCCGTCAGGTACAGCAGTAAGCGCTCATGGGGGCGCGGCGCGACCATGACAGTGGGGGCTCGTGAGGTATCTCTTGAGATCTTCAAAGGCCGAGTCCGCTTCAGGGGTCCATTCGAACGGGCCGGACCTTTTCATGAGCTTGAAGAACGCCAACGCCCTCTCGCCGAAATTGGAGATGAGGCGCCCCAGGGAGGCCAGGCATCCTGCCAACTTCTGCATCTCCTTGAGGGTCTCGGGGGGCGTATTCTCTCGATGGCCTTAACCTTTTCCGGGTTGGCTTCAATTCCCCGGTGAGATACAAGGAAGCCAAGGAGTTTGCCTGAAGGGACTCCAAAAACACACTTGTCGGGGTTGAGCTTCAAGTTGACCTTGCGCAGGTTGGCGAATGTATCCTCTAGATCTTCGATGAGCGTCCTGGCCTCGCGTGTCTTGACCATGAAGTCATCAATGTAAGCCTCTGCATTCCTTCCCAGCTGGGGCCCCAGCGTGATGCACATCAACCTCTGGAAGGTGGCGCCAGCACTCCTCAAACCGAGAGGCATGTAAGTGTAGCAAAACACCCCACAGTGGGAGATGAATGCCATCTTCTCCACATCCTTTGCCGCCAACTTGATCTGGTGATAGCCTGATAAGGCGTCCAAGAAGCATAGTAGATCGCAGCCAGCGGTGGAGTCCATGATCTGGTCGATGCGAGGCAGCGGGAAGGGGTCCTGGGGCGGGCTTTGTTGAGACTGGTGAAGTCGACGCACATTCGCTCCTTGCCGCCCTTCTTGGAACGATGACGGGGTTGGCGAGCCACTCTGGGTGGCACACCTTGCAGATGACCCCAGCTTCCTGCAGCTCATGCACCTCCTGAATGATGAACTGTTGTTCTCCGGCGCCTGGCGCCGCGCTTTCGGTTTGATGGGGCATGCGTTGGGACACACCGCCAGGTGTTGTTCGATCACTTCCCTCGGGACTCTGGATAAGTCGGTCGCTTTCCACGCGAGCACATCTGCGTTTGCTCGAAGGAAAGTGACAAGCGCACCCTCTTGCTCGGGGAAAGGTCGGCGCCAATGGTGAATGTGGGGCCCGAGTCGCTACCGTCGAACGACAATTTCTTCGTTTTAGCTCGGTCCTGAGAGAACATCTGATTTTTCCTTGCTGGTGCCACCTCGGGGAGTGTCGCCTCGTCCCTGACAGCCGGGTGTGCGGCCGCGGCGGCTTTGTATGCATGCTTCAGGGAGCTAACTGCGTCCCTCTCATCGCATTTGATGGTAATGATGCTATCGCAACCAGGCATCTTGACGACGTTGTAGCTTGGGTGGGTTGCCGCCATGAACTGGACGAGCGTCGGGTAACCCAAGATAGCATTGTACGGGAGGCTGATGCGTGCCCCGTCGAAGTCGATGAGCTCGGTGTGGTAGTTGTAGCGGGTACTGAAGGTGATGGGGAGGCGAATCGGCCTAAGGGGGTCCGTGATCCCGTCGGCCACCCCGGAGAAGGGCCTGGTGGTCTTCAGCTGTTCGTAGGGCACCTGGAGAGCCTCAAAGGTCGCGATGGAGACGATGTTGAGTCCGGCGCCCCCGTCGATGAGAGTCTTGGTGACTGAGACGTTTCTAATGGTGGGGGTGCACAACATGGGGTGTGCCCCCGTGGCAGCTGCTGATCTGGGGTGATCCTTGGTGTCGAAGGTGATGTCACGCTACACCCAGCCAGACAGCGATGCGGGCCTGCGCTCCCTGAGGGCGCCGTTCGCCCCGTGGAAGGACAGCTTGAAGTGGCGGCCAGCGACAGGATCCTGGGCCCCGCCGAGGATGCACGCCACCGGGTGTGGCTCATGGTGAGCTCTGACGCCCCCGTCGAGCGGCACGAAGCACGCGGCGAACCAGCCGCGAAGCTCGCCCCAGGCGCGTGTCGGGTCGCGCCGGCTCGCGTCGTGCCGAGGCTCAACTGGGTCGCCGCGCAGGGGAGGTGGCTGAGGCACTCTGTGCGCCACATCCCCGGCGCGAGACGCTGGAGGGCGAAGTGAGCGAGAAGGTGCCGGGGCTTCTCCGGCGGCTGTGACGAGCTCGGTGTTGTGGCCCAGCTAGGCGTCATAGCCAGTGTCCACCTGCCAGTAGCGAAGTAGCTCGCGTTCCTTGAGCAACACGTCCTGCATGTTCATGTGCCCAAGGCGGGCGTGAGAGGAGGAAGCCATGGCGGTGCGGCCATCCTGCTACACGAAATGGTGCAAGGAGGAGTCCTGCTGCTCGCGGGCAACAGGGTCGGTGGCGGTGGCAGCTTCGGCACCGGCGGAGTGGTGGCGACCGTCGCGGCCCGGAGGCACGGTGTGGGTGACGCAGGCCGCCCGGCGCTCAGCATGCGCACGTCGAGCGTTGGCCATAGGGTCAGTGAAGCTGGAGCCGAACGGAGCTGGAGAACAGCGGCACATCCCTACCTGGCGCGCCAAATGTCGGAATCGGGGCTCCGGGGACCCAAAGAGGTTCGAACTCTGGGGTGTGCTAGTTCTCCCACCCTACTCTACCTCACAACCTTACGGCGACAATCCGGCATGCTCGAGCTAAGGAAGAAGAATAGTGGACACGGCAGTTTACCCAGGTTCAAGCCACCATGCAGTCTAAAACCCTACTCCTGCTTGTCTAGTTTGCTTGAGGGTGAGCGGGAGTACAATTGTGGGTTCTGGTTAATTGGGTCGATCCTCCTCTACGGTGGCAGCCTGCCGTATGTTATACTGGCCCCGGTCCTCTTCCCCCGAAAACACAATGCGGGAAGGGCTGCCACAACGATCAGTTTTAAGAGGGACAGGGCTACATCTTATCATGACAAAAGTAGTCTTTGCCTGCAAAAGCCTCCTGCCGTGTCGCGCTGGTGGGCACGGGGATGACCTCCATCCAGGCAAGCCCCGAGCCTTGGTCTTCTTACACCAAACGAGAAACCTTTGGAGATTGCTTTAGGAACCGGCGAGCTGACCATGCTCCCTTAGCGCAAAAGAGGAAAGCCTCCTCATCCGTGCCTATTGGCAAGGCTCCTGGCGCCGCTCAACGTGGCGCGCTGACCCACATGAAGATGCAGGACCGCGTGACCCTATCAGGCCACCCTTGATTTGTCTGCACCGCGAGGGCCTCGGGGGTAGCCTCGGGAGGTGACCTCGCATGGGGGGCTTCGTGAGGCTCTTGATGATGCTTGCTGACATGTGCCTCACGAGGCAGGGGCCCTTGCGAGGGTCTTGTTCGTGAAGTCCAACAGTGGGCCATACTGGGCCCATGGCATGCGCCGCGTCTTGGGCCACAGGTAGACGGGCCTGGGTACACCCAGTCCCACGGGCCCGACACCCGCAAGCGTAAGATGATCAGCAAGGGAAGTTCAAGCAACCAGAAGCCTCGCCCATGGCAGCCAGCTCCAGCCAGGCCAACCTATCAGCCTTAGCAGGGTAGACCTCCTGCACCTCGTTCGAGCTACCAGCCTCAGCAGTATGCGAATCCCAGACCTGCCTACAACAACCCCAATAAGGACAAAAACAGCAGCAAGAACAACAACAACGTGGGCCAAGCCACTTGTTCTAGTTGTGCTCAGTCATGACACTACTCAAGGTCGTGCCCCAACAAGAAGCCAGATGCATCGCGCCCTAATGCGCCGAACCAAGGACAAGGTCGTGGAGCGCCACCGAGGAACCAAGCTCCCCTAAACCAACCTAATAGTGGCAAGGGTCGTGTAAACCACGTCACATCAGAGGAAGACCAGGACGACCCGGACGTCATACTGGGTATGTTCCTTGTCAACTCAACCCCAACAACCGTACTGTTTGATTGTGGAGCTTCGCATTCTTTTGTTACCAAAAAGTTAGCCATAGAGAGTGGTATGAAACCTACACCCTTGAATACTCCCATGTTGGTGCAAACCCCGGGATCGCAGTTGAGAACCAAGATAGGGTGTAGAGGAGTTGAGGTTAACATCAACGGTGTAGAGTTCCTAGCAGACCTCATAGTTTTGGATTCGCAAGGCTTGGATGTGATCTTGGGCATGAATTGGTTAACCAAGCACCAAGGCTTGTTAGACTACACCAAGCAGACTTTTACCATGACTAATAGCCAACGAATTGAAGTCAAGCATGTCCCCAACCTTGCTCTGCTCAAGCCCATTAGGTCAATTGTCTGTTAGGGATTGAGCTGGACCAAGTGCCAGTGGTATGCGAATACCCAGATGTCTTTCCTGATGAGCTACCCGAAATGCCTCCTGACCGTGACATTGAGTTCATCATTGAGCTAATGCTCGGAGCTGGACCCGTCAATAAAAGCCCTATAGAATGGGATCCAAAGAGTTGGCTGAATTGAAGAAGCAACTGGCTGAGCAGCTCAGAAAAGGGTTCATACGCCCTAGTGCCTCTCCTTGGGGATCACCTGTTCTGTTTGTGGAAAAAAGTGATGTTACTATTCGACTATGTGTCGATTATCGATCCCTCAATGAAGTCACAATCAAGAACAAGTACCCACTACCCAAGATTGAAGACTTGTTCGATCAGCTGAATGGAGCGAAGGTGTTTTCCAAGATTGACCTCAGGTCTGGGTACTATCAGTTGAAGATCAGGCCCCAAGACATTCCCAAGACTGCATTCGTGACCCAATATGGCCTGTATGAGTACATGGTCATATCATTTGGGTTGCCCAATGACCTGCCTACTTCATGTACCTCATGAACAAAGTCTTCATGGAGTACTTGGACAAGTTTGTTGTCATCTGCATTGATGACATAATCATCTTTTCCAAGTCTGAAGAAGATCATGAGCAACAATTGAGAATGGTCCTAGATAAGCTTCGAGAGCACCATCTTTATGCCAAATTCAGCAAGTGCGAATTCTGGCTGCACGAAGTTGGATTCTTGGGTCATGTGTTGACTGCAGAAGGATTTTCACTGTATCCTGCCAAGATTGAAGCTGTGATTGAATGGCAATTCCCAAGCAATGTGAAGGAAGTCAGAAGCTTCCTCTGACTCGCGGGATATTACCGCAAGTTCGTCGAAGGATTCTCAAGCATTGCCTGACCCATGACTCGGCTCTCGAAGAAGGACAGAAAGTTTGAATGGACGCCGAAGTATGAAGAAAGCTTCCAAGAACTCAAGAAGAGATTGATAACGGCCCCGTTTTGGCCACTCCCGATATTGACAAGGAGTTTGTGATATATCGTGATGCATCGAGAACTGGGCATGGAGGTATTTTGATGCAAGAAGATAGAGTCATGGCATACCTATCCAGACAGCTACGCCCTCACGAATAGAACTACTGTACTCATGATCTTGAGCTAGAAGCAGTAGTTCATGCCTTGAAGACATGGCGACATTACCTTCTAGGGAAGCGATGTGAGATATACACAGACCACTAGAGTTTGAAGTATATTTTTAGTTAAAAGGAATTGAACATGAGGCAAGGAAGATGCTTGGAGTTAATCAAGGATTATGACCTTAGTGTTCAATACCACCCTAGGAAGGCTAACGTGGTAGGAGATGCCATAAGCAGAAAGGCTTGTTCCCTGAATGCTATGACTAAGGAAAGGCTACCTGCCCTGTATGAAGAGCTTGAAAGTTTTGGCTTGGAACAAGTTACACCAGGATTTCTGGCCTACCTCAAAGATAAGCCTACCTTGATGGATGATATTAAGGAAGCTCAGAAGGGACACGAGAGTATTGAAGGCATCAAGAGGCAGATCAAGGCAGGCAAGTCCCCGGTATTCTCAGTGGACGAACAAGGAGTTGTATGGTTTGGGAATCGCATTTGTGTACCCAACAAGAGTAAGCTCAAGAAGTTGATCTTGCAAGAAGCTCATGACACTCCGTATTCCATCCATCCTTGAGAAACCAAGATGTATCAAGACCTCAGAGCGAGATTTTGGTGGCATGGTATGAAAAGAGAGATAGCCACTTTTACCGCTAAGTGTGACATATGCCAAAGAGTTAAAGTTGAGCATCAGCGGCCCGATGGATTGTTACAACCTCTCAAAGTGCCTGAATGGAAGTTGGACGTAATGCCCAAGATGCGATCCTATCCTTATTTTGGCATGAGGGCCTCGACAGGGATAGAAGCGCATCTCGTCGTTTTGCAAGAATGGATATGATTACAAGTACATGTAAAGAAGAGATGAGTATATGGAATTGGCTTACACTCGCCACAAGCTACATCAATATCACATCAATACAATAACATAACCAAATATCATACAGAAGAGCGGGGTCCGACTACGGACGAAAACAAACGATAAAATGACATCCATCCTTGCTATCCCAGGCTGCCGCCTGGAACCCATCCTAGATCGATGAAGAAGAAGAGGGACTTCAAATCAAACAAGCAACGCGCTCACGTCAAATCATCGTATTACCTGTACCTGCAACTGTTTTTGTAGTAATCTGTGAGCCACAGGGACTCAGCAATCTCATTTCCAAGGGTATCAAGACTATTAAAGCTTAATGGGTGAGGTATGGTTAAGTGGTGAGGCTGCAGCAAGCACTAAGCATTTATTTGAGTGGCTAACTTACGAGTACAAGAATAGAGGGGGATGATCATCGCATAAACGGTCGTGAACTAGTAATGATCTCTAAGAGATCATGAACACCTACTTACGAACAAACATAACCCCACCGTGTTCTCGCTCGGATCAGAAATTCACGAGAAGAGACAGTCACGGTTACACACACAGTTGGTGTATTTTATTTGAGTTTACTTCAAGTTTGCTATGACCGGGTGTTAAACAAAGTTTCCAAGTTGCCACGTAACCGCGGGCACGGCTTTCCAAAAGATTTAACCCTGCACGGGTGCTCCAACTCATCCATCACAAACTAACCACACGCCGCGTTGGAATTCCTCAACCGCGGAATCAACCGTAGTATTTGCGGAATCCCGATGGAAAATCTTGACTTCGAGATAGCCTGAAGTGTCGACGAAATCCCGCGCACAAGTCGTTCGAGAAAGGTAAAACAAATCCAGCAAGGCCTCCCGGTGAGCCAGATCCGCATCTAGAGCCGCGCGCTCTCTATCTACGGGCATCATCCGTCTATGCAAAGTGGACGGTAGCCTGAAAAAGCCTCGAGTTGCCCCGAGGTGGCACCGCCGACTGCTAGGTAGGTGGATCAACACTCATGAGGAGTACTGGCCCGGGGGGTTGATTAATTATCCACGGGGTGATCAATGCCCTATGCAAATTTTAGTTGTTATTAGGCAAATAGTAAAACCAATGGTGGGCCTTGCCAGACAAGTTTTATCCTAAAAGGAAAATCAAGGGGGTCCCCATAACAACCCCGAGCATGTTAGGAGCGCCAAATATGGAACATAACACCAGTACACAAGTAACTAGGCGGCAAGAGTTGAACAAAACACCGAGCAAAAGGCCAAGCCTTCCACCCTTTACCAAGTATATATGTGCATTAAATTAAATAGCAATAATATTGTGATATATCAAAAGGATATCCATGTTGGCACATGGAAACAATTGCACCTGCAACTAGCAACGCTATAAGAAGGGCTGAGCAAGCGGTAATATAGCCAAACAATGTTTTGCTGGGATGTGAAGAGGTTAGAGGCTTTTCATGGCAATTTGGGAGGGTTGACATACAAGTGGTAGTTAGCAAGACAAGAGATAGAAACGAGACATCTAGCATGGCAATGATAGTAATGGTATCCAGGGAAATGATCATCTTGCCTGAGATCCCGCTTGGAAGAAGAACGAATCCATGAAGAAGACGAGCCAACGTAGTCGAACGAATCCTCACACTCCGAACGCTTTCGGAACTCTATCGAGAAGAATCAATCCGAAAACAACAATCAACACATGAACAACACCACAACATATGCATGACATGATGCGCAAGCAAACATGATGCATGTTATGCATGACATGGCAAGCACAATAATCAGCTTCTACACATTAAGTGAAGCTCAATATGCAACGAGTTGCATATTGACGAAACACCACATTCGAATATTTAGTTCACTCTCATTTAGGTACATGACAATATTAAATGTTGTTAAACATGGCAAGAGGTGAAGCATAAGTAAACTACACATCTAGGCAAGTTTAAATGAGGCCGGAAACAACATATAGCATTTCCGAAACGACCACATATGTTAATTTCGAAATTGGTCCAGATCTGAACTAATCATGTTTTATATTTATTAAACAGGAAAATAAAGTATACCATGCAATTATATGCGTCATTCTAGTCGATTTACATATATGGAACATCTCAAACGGAGCTACGATCTAAAAGATATGACAATCACAAGATGCATATGCCATGAATGCAAAATGCATGCAAACACCCACCACAAACATGTTCAATCATAGATGCAGCAAGATATTATGAAACTACATGAGATTCTAAGCAAGTTTCATGTAGAATATGTTCAAAACGGAGTAACGGTTCAACCACAACAACCAACACAAGTTTTAGTTTAAATCTGTCCAAAAACAGCAACATGGCATATTGCACACATGAAAACAACAAGCTACAAGATTCTAAAATGCACAAACTAAGCATGGGGCAGTAGCATATAACACACAGTTCGTTTCATCTTCACATATCATACTCAAAAGAGTCATGGATCACATGGTAGGAAGCTCACAACATGGCAATAAAATATAGCAGATTAGGACTTAGTGAAAATCACAGTTTTTAGCATAGTAGTTTTATCACGGAGGCATATTGGCAGCAGCAAAACTATATGCTACAGGTCATATATTGGCATGAAAATTTACAGCATGGTAGAGGACATGATGGACTACAATTCAAACCATGGTGGCAAGGTCTAATTATGCATGGAATTATGGCTAGCATCAACACAACATGGCATTATGAAGAAAAACAGATTCTCAGACTTAGTGAAAATTAGACTAGACGTGTGCTGCAGTTTTTAACAGATTGACATGTTGGACAATGAATATAACTATGATGCAAATCCTATAGATGGCATCAAAAGACACAACCTGGTAGACAACAACATGATTAACAAAAGACTCCTTGGGAGCAACCACAAAACACTCCTAGATCAATAGCAAATCACATGGCAACATGGCAACAAAATAACAGTTTTCAGACTTAATTATTTCGTACCCTCAAAATAGCAGCTTTTTTTATAGCATGTTGACAACAAGAAAACAACACCTAAACTTGAATTATCATGGCAAACAAAAAGACCAGGGGCTAGTGCACATGTCAAAGGGCATATCTCATGTTCAACAATAATTCATATGATGCAAGGATTAAATCACGTGAAAATAACAAAAGGACATCACCGCAAAATACCATGCACACAATTTCCTCAAATGACAAAAATAATTGCACAGATGGATTCACTGGATTTTTCTACCCCAAAAACATATATAATATGACTAGGTTACTTTACAAGAATATGCCACAATCCATTATGCAAAACTGACATACATTTTATATAAACAGAGCATCAGATTGCGAAAAAAACGCACGGGCGAAGGATAGCGGGGCTGGGACTGCTCACCATTGGGCCGGCTGATCTGGGCCTTGCGCGAGCGGCGGCCCACGAGGCGACTCGCGGTCAACACCCGAGCGAGCGCTCGCGCGGGCGTCGTTCCCTGGCGACCAGGAGGAAGCCATGGCGGCGCTGGGAGGCAGGAGTGGCCTGCAGGGACGGGGCAACGAAGGGGGAGGCCCTCCGGCGAGGCAGAGGATGCCGGCAGGGCGCGGGGTCGGGGATCCGGCGGCTCCCATCCGGATCCGGGGTGGAGGAGTATGCCGCGGTGAAGCGAAGCTCCGGTGGCCTCAGATCCGTACGGCAGCGGGCTCAGGGCTGCTGCGGCTGCGGCCCGGAGGCGAGCACGGGAGCGCGGCGGCGAGGGCAAGGCGGCGGCGAGGCTCCACGGCGGCGAGGGCAAGGCGTCGGCGAGTCTCCACGGCGGCGGGGTCGGGCGACTTTGGCAACCCACGGGCGCGAGGCAGGGCGGAGGGATGCAGGCGCAGGGCGCGGCGCGGTGCGCGGGCTCCTCGGGCCCCGATGGGCTCGGCGGGCCCCGTCGAGGTCGCAGGCGCTGGAGGCAGGGAGAGGCCACGTGGGCGCCTATGGTTGGCAGGGGCGGCGGCGCAGCCCGTGGCTTGCTGCCACTTGGCGGCTGCGGGCTGGGGAGGGCCGGATCTCATGTGGGAGGTGGCGGCGGCTGCTTGGGGAGGCACGGAAATCGAGGGAGAGGAGGAAGAAGGCCAAAATTGGAAGGGGGGAGGTGTTAATATAGGGTATGGGCTAGGGTTTGGAGGGTTTGCTCTGTTTTCGGACCTTCGGATCTTGATCCGACGGTCCGGAAGCGGAGGGGGGTTAGCTGGGCTAGGTGGGCTGTGGAGAGGGGTTGTGGGCTGAGGAGAGAGGGAAGATTGAGGCCCGTGACACGAGTTTTATAAATCGAAATCGTCCGACAAATAAACCGATGACGGTGCCGCTACGGTCGACCGTTCGGGTATCAAACTGACTCTGATTGCGATGAAATTTGACAGGTGGTCTAGCTACGCTATATTAAGACCGCACGCCAACTTTCGACCCAATCCGAGACTATTTTTCGCGCGCTTTTAAAAACGTTTTTTGAACGATGCCGTGGGCGCGTGTGTGTGTGCTTGGACTAAAAACGGTCAACGACAGAACGGAGAGAACCGGCAACTACGAACAGATGCAAGTTTTTTTTAAAACGAGTGACGATGCTACGCAGATGATGCGAATGATGCGATGATGAATGCAATAATCAATTGAATCACACGACAAAAATGGAAATAAAGGGGAATCTTCTAGAGCGTCGGTCTCAGGCTGTTACATTGGACAAAGTCGGGATGGACTTCATCACCGGATTGCCCAAGTCAAGCAAGGGACATGAGTCCATTTGGGTCATTGTTGATCACCTGACAAAGGTAGCCCACTTCATCCTTGTCAAGACGGCCTACAATGGGAACCAACTAGCCACCCTCAACATCAACCGGATCCTGAGCCTCCATGGAGTTACTAAGGAAATCGTGTCAGATAGAGGTACCCAGTTTACCTCAAGATTCTGCAATAGATTCCAAGAAGCCTTTGGGACCAAGTTGTCATTTAGCACCGCCTTCCACCCCAAAACCGGAGGCCAGACGGAACGAGTAAACCAGATACTCAAAGACATGCTCCGCTTTTGTGTATTCGCATATGGAGCCAAGTGGGAAGACCGTTTGTCGTTTGCCTAGTTCTCCTACAACAACAAATATCAGTCCAGTCTTCAGATGGCACCGTTTGAGGTGTTGTATGGACGTAAGTGCCGCACTCCCCCCAACTGGTCAAAAACCGAAGAAGGACTAGTCTTTGGGCCAGATATTCTCCGCGAAGCAGAAGAGCAAGTTCATCTAGTCAGAGAGTGTCTGGAGACTCCAAGTCAAGATAAAAGAGCTACGCCGACTCACACTGCCGATACATGAGTTTCCGGGTTGGAGATCACGTCTATCTCCGAGTCACACCTCTCAAGGGAACCAAGCGCTTCCACGTCAAAGGAAAGCTCACTCCAAAGTATATCGGCCCCTTCGAGTCCACATACAGACGAGGAGAAGTTGCATATCAGCTAGTGCTACCTTCTGAGTTATCCAATGTGCACAACTTTTTCCACGTGTCACAACTCCGAAAGTGTCTCCAAGTTCCCAACTGCCCCTATCTCTACCAGGACATCGATCGTCAAGCCATCGACCTTCAGCCAGACCTCACTTATCGCGAGAGACCAGTTCGCATTCTGGATGAAGCCAAGCATTGCACTCTAAGATGCACCATCAAGTACTTCAAGGTCCAGTGGAGCAACCACACTAACGGAGAAGCAACCTGGGAGCGTGAAGACTACCTTAGATCCGAGTTCCCTTATCTCTTTAGCACCTAGCTTGGGAATCTCGGGGATGAGATTCTTGTAAGGGGGGTAGGTATGTCACACCCTGTGTTTGTCCACTATGCTATGATTATAAGTTTAAAAATTTGGACCAACAAAAATTTTTGTGTGCATGTGTTGCTTGAGTGATTTGCAATTTGCTTGTTTGTTTGATTGTCCTTTAATTCACAAAAATCGTCCTACTCTCTAGGCTCATCTCCTTTGTCCAAATCTTTGCCCAATGATCATGCAATGTGTATAGGACATAAAACTAATTTTATAAAATATTATTTTGGCCGAAAAGCATTTATATGATTTAGGTTTTAAAAAACCTCTGAATTGAGGTTTGTACTGCAAGTCCTCAAATTAGGGCAAATGCTTTGCCCCAAAGGTTTTATTTGAAACCTATTATCTATATGACTTCCCAAAACCACAAAAATATTATTTTAAAAGTTATTTTTGTATTTTATTTAAGTGCCTTTTTCTAAGGCAAGAAATGCTCTTTTATAGGGAAAATTTATAATAATGTTTTCAAATTTTTTGAATTTTTTAGGGAAACTCAGTGGACATATATTTTCCATATATATGAGTTTCAGCACATGATCGTTTTTAAAATATTGGACAAAACTCTCCAAAACCCATTTTGGGTATTTCAAGTATTTGAAATATTTCTATGAGAAATATTGTAAAATAAATCCAAGAAAATTCGAGCAAGTCATATATGCCTCATATGATGATCTTGCCAAGTTTCACCTCAAACAAAATAGTTTCGGTATTGATCTTAAACTCTGTGGGCATGATCTAATCCCCAAATGATGACACTACACCAAGTGGTGCATCAAGGAGAATAGATTAGCTTAGCTAGATCTAAAATAATCTGATTCTGTTAATTTCTAGGGTTTGACAAAACTTCTTTGGCCGCTTTCTTCAAATGGGCTAAAAATTTATAGGCATGCCCATCTAATCCCATCACTCAATCCTGTTAAATCTCACATCAAGGAGAATCTTTCACCTTGTCGAAACCAACAACAAACAACTTATGCTGTAAATTTGATGTCAATCATTGGACCACCAAAACTATTCTCCTTGACCCAAATTTCTTACCACACTTTTCCTTCATCCCCCTCTACCTCCAATAATTTTCCCACGTCTCAAATAAATGATTGAGGGGTGAAAAACCCCAAGTTACCTCCCTGGACAGCCAAGACAGCAGCTTCCTCCCTTCCATTTTCTTTACCCCTCCCTTTTTCCTTACTCCCTAAGCATCCAAAGGCACGCCCAGACCATCCAGACGCTAGCGGACAAGGGCGGGCGCGCTAGAGCGCGTGCGGACACGGCCAAGCCGGCCACAGCAGCGTCCTTTCACCTCCTCTCTCTCTCACCCTCCCGTGCGTCGCTGTCCGCACACGAGAACCGCCTCTGACCTCGCCCCCTCTCCCTCTCTCTTCTCCTGGTCGTGGACGACCCCCACGAGCACCTCAGACGCACCCTAGCCCCCTCCCGTGACCACGGAGCCGCCCTCGCAGACGGTCATGGACTCCATCCATGGTGAACCACGAGCCGGCTATATAAGCAGCCCACGTTCCCGTCCTCCCCTCTGGTCTCTCTCTCCCGACCTCAATCACACGCCCGCACCACCTATTCAACCCCTCGGAGCCCCAGTGCTCGGGATCGAGCCGAGTGCCGCAGCCTCGGGCCGCCGGCGTCCGCGCTCTATGGACCCTCTAGGCCGCCCGTTTCTTCTCCTCTAGCATATCCATTCCTCCCTGGCGCCTTCCCATCTCTCCTCCGCGTCGATTGCAGGCCGGAGCAGCCGGATCGAAGACGACCCAAAGCTCAGCCACCCTGCTCCCTCACCGCCAGCGAACCATGCTGCCATGGCAGCCCCCTCCTCCATCCAGCTGAAGTGTGGCTTGCCCCTGAGCCTGTAGACGCCCTCTGTTTGCCTCCCCGACGACCGCAGCACCGCCGGTGAGCTCCCGACCCCTCCAAGTCGCAAGGAAGGAGATGACAGACACGACTCGCCTGTAATGCTCACTGCCTCTCCCTCCCTCACCGACAGGTGCAACCCACCTGTCATGTTCAAATGTTGTGCGCGCGCCCCTAGCTCGCTCCTGAGCCGGCTCAGCCGCGCCTGGCCTGGCCCGCGTGCGCAGTTCTTTTCTTTTTCTTTTTTGTTTTTCCAGAGGGATTGCAAAAATTCCACAGACTAGTATTTTTGCCCAAATGACATGATTTAAACTCGAATATTCTTCTAAAAATCCCACCTATTTAATGGTAAAACTCCCACTCATTTTGGACAACCTTTCCTGCATTGTTCATAATTAAAATCCTATTTGGGTATTTACATTCAGTGTTTAAAATCTAAAACTCTTTTTCTGTCACTCCAACTCCAAATCCAACAAATATGGCATTTTTAGTTTTAAATCTAGTAGTTAAGAAAAATGAGTTGACATTTTTAGGAGTGATTTATTTTTCCTGTTTTTGTCGTGGTCTTATTTTTGCCTGTTATATTGCGACGATACATTACCTTGTTGACGGGGAATTTGGATGACACACCTTGTGTTTGTACCACTTTGCTATGTTGTGAGATTATAAAAATTTGTAACAATTAAAACTTTTTGAGTGCTTGTAATGATTGACTTAATTGCTATATTGCTTGATTGCTTCCTTGTGTTTTGACTCACAAAAACTCCCCTGCTCTCAAAAATAATACACTTGATCCAAAACTTTGCCCAATGATCATGCCATGTCTATAGGAACTAAAATTATTTTCATAAAATATTATTTTGGCCAAAAAGCATTTATTCAATTTAGGATTTCAAACCCCACTGAATTGGGGTTTGTACTACAAGTCCTCAAATTAGGGTGAATGTTTTTCCCCAAAGACTTTATTTGGAACCTATTATATATAAGACTCCCCAAAACCACAAAATATTATATTTAAAGATTATTGTCATATTTTATTTAAAGGCTTTTTCTTAAGGCCAGAAATGGTCTTTTATTGGGAAAAATTATTTTTATGCTTTCAAAATATTTGAGAAAATTTAGGGAAACTCAGTGGACATATATTTTCCATATATAAGAGTTTCAGCACATGGTCATGTTCAAAATATTGGACAAAACCCTCCAAAACCATTTCTGCATATTTCGAGCATTTGAAATATTTCTATAAGAAATATTCTCAAGTAAATACAGGAAAATTCCAACATGTCACATATGCCATATGCGATTATCTTGTCAAGTTCCATCTCAATCCCAATAATTTTGGATCACCAAAATATCCCAAAACACTAAGTGTCTACAACCAAATTTGAGCAACTCTACATTGTCAAGTTTCTCCAACTGACCCCAAACTTTGTGGGCATGCTGTAATCCTCAAATGATGCCACCACACCAAGTGGAGCATCAAGGAGAATAGCGTAGCATGATTAGACCTATAAGATCCAGATTCTGTTGATTTCTAGGGTTTATAAAAGTTGCATTGCCAACATTCCTCAAACGAACTCAAACTTGGTGATCAACCTCATTTTTTATCTTCCATTTGATCCTGTTAAATCTCATGGCAAGTAGACTCTTTTTACTTGCCCAAATAAGCATCAAAAACTTTCTGCAGAAATCCTAAAGTTACTGGTTTCACCACTTAACTTGTTCTCCTTGAGTCTAGGTTTTTACCATAGTCCCTCCTAGTCCCCTTCTACCTCCAGTAAAAATTTCAAGCCATGAATCAATCATTCATGGGGGTAAACCCCCAAGATTCCTCTCTGGACAGTCAAAACTAGCACCATTTCTACCTCTCCTTTTACTTCTACCCCCTCTCCTCACCTCCCAGGCATCCAAAGAGCATCTCTGAATACCCCAGGAGCTAGTGGACTTGAGGGAGCGTGGTTAAAACGCGTAGGCATGCCGTGGCATGCAATAATCGCGCTCTGGAGCATGCTACAATGTGCACCCGCACTGTAGCCGGCCCATTCCGAGGCTCCCGACAGCCTCGAGCTCCCTCCTCTCACCAGCAGGCTTGCCTCGACGTTCGGGACACGCCACGTTCCTGTCCCCCCCCCTTTCTTCCCTCTGCTGGCCTCTCCACGCACGCGCGCCGGTCGCCCGAGACATCCAATCGACTACCTCACACGCGCAGGCACCCGAGCCTTCCCCGCTCCTTCTCACCCCTCCCCCGATCGTGGACCATCCTCACAAACACCCCGGACTCGCCCCTACGAGCTCCCGTGGCCTCTATCCTCGTCCATGGCCTCGCCGGCGCACAAGCATGCGATGGACCATGCCCGAGCTATTTAAGCCCTTCCCGAGGCTCTCTCTACCCTCCGGTCGCCCACTCCCTCTCCCAATCGAGCCCCCCCACCACCAGTCCCTCCCCTAAGCCACCCGAGCTCGAGATCAAGTCCGAGCTCCGCCGCATCGGGACTCCGGCGATCTCCGGGTATAGCCCCTCCCTAGCGCTCTTTTCTCCCCCTCTCATCTTCCCCTGCCCTCCTGACGTGATCCCCTCTCTCTCCCGCTCTGATACAGCATGTATCGTCGACGGCGACCACCTCCTGAGCTCCTCCGCTGTGGCCTCCTCATCGCTGGCGACTTGGGCCACTCTGGCGACCACCTTGACCACCATCCGAACGACGGGAGCATGAAGAGTCCATTCCTTCCCTCAGCTTCCCTCGGCGTGGAGGGAGTCAACACCGGCGAGCTCCCTGCCCCTCTGGCCGAAAGTAGACAACGGCCTGCCAGTGGGCCCCGCTCGTCCGTCTCCCACCTCTCTCGCTCTCCCTCTCTCTCTGGCGGCTCGGCCCGCCCGTTGGATTTAAACCGAAGCAGGCACGCGCCTAGCTCGCCTGGGCTAGTATAGCCGACTAGGCCGGCTTGGCCAGCCATTTTGGCCTAGTAGGCACAGTGCCCTTTTTCTTTTTCTTTTTCTTGCATTTCTTCCAAAAATTCCAAATGATTAAATTTTTGTCCAAATCAAAATATTCCAACTCCTAAAATCTTGTAAAAATACCACCTATTTAATGATGCCACTTGTGCATCACATGAAAATAATTTTCGTACTGTTTTAATTAAAACTTCTTTTTAACAATTTTAATTTTCTGTTAAAACGCTTTTCACTATTTTTGACACTTCAAACCAGAATTTTGATATTTTTACTTTTTATCCTAGTAATTTTCAAAGGTGGTTTGAAATTTTTAGGAGTGAATTATTGCCCCTGTTTTTTCCATGGTCTTATTTTTGCCCGTTATTATTGCAACGATAGATTCTGTTGTTGACGAAGGAGTTGGACCAGAAGTATTTGAAAACCCCGAGGACTTTGTTGAGCCAGGGAAGCAACCCCTTGACCGTGTCTAAGAAACATTTTTTATGCATGTCATATAGCCCTTTATGTTGTTGCATCAGTATCATGTTGATGGTGACCACTTTGGTGGGATGCCTCCGTTACTTTCCTCGTTGATACTTGGATGACTCTACTTTCCTCTACACTTGCCTGGGTGGGAAGTAGATAGGTTGCTAAAGTAGTTGCTACGCAAATGGGACGGGAATATGCATGGTGAAGGAAACAAAGTGTTTTCAAAGACTTTTCGAAAACCCCGCCGGGTGCCACTAATGCCCGAGGGACTAGATGAGCTAGGTAACCACTTGAGAAAGAAGTGGTGTACCGGAGCCAGTTGTGTGTGTGTGTGTTTTCGAAAACGGATTAGATTTAAGATTTGCTAATCATCCCAACCTTACATGTATGACCATGATACCCCTTATGGGACGGGGCTCTGTTGATTACTTTGGTCGCTGCTAGCATAGAGCCCGCATTACTCGTGGCAGGAGTGACATGGTCACTCGCGATGCGGGGTCATGCCGGAAAGGACGACCATGAGATGTTTTCACAAACACAGGGCACACCGTTGGTCCTCTCATGGATGCTACTTGTGATGTACATCATGCAGGCTAGATACCAACGAGTGGACTCTTTGTTAGTATCGCCAGAGGAAAGGCATTGTTCGGGTACTTACCTTGGGTATGCAATATACCGAGAGTTGTGGCTTGATACGAAAGTTTCCTGAGTCTTGTGGGTAAAGTGTGCAACCTCTGCAGAGTGTAAAACTATTCAAATAGTCGTGTCCATGGTCAAGGACATATGGGTGGTCCTGCTTAAACTATGTCCAGCTATTTTCACAAATTTGGTGTGTGTGTGTGGGAAGAGAATACTTGAGTTGAGTTAGGATGACTTGACGTGATGATTGAACAAGAGATGTTCAACCTCTATTCATATTGATATTTGTGACCTGTTCATATGGTTACTCGGAATCTCGTAATGCATGCTTTTACATGTCGATAGGACATACCACTGCACTCAAAATTAGCTTTCTGGAAAACTTACCTATTTAGTGCTATATCATGCATTGTTATACCTTGTTCCAAAACATGGGTTGCTTGCGAGTACATTCAAAGTACTCATTGGCTTGCCACTGGTTATTTAATTGGTCAGGCATGGAAGAACAGGAATATGGTGAAGAATACCTTGGCGAGGAACATGCGAATTAGGGCGCTTCCCAGTCAGAATGCCTGTAGGGTTAAGGTAGATGGCATGGATCTACGCTATCTTTCAAGATTTCCGTTGTGAGTTTATGTTTGTTGTTTGGACTTCATGGCCCTATCTATGTAAGACTTAACCTTGATGGTCTTTATTTGTGTAAGACGATATGTATGGATGTAAGACTCTTGATTATCCAGCTTCTGTGTGTTCAGTGAGCATTGATCTCTGGGATCGCTATACACGTGCATTCGGTGATCACGACTTACGAGTTGGGGTCCCCACAGAGCTGGTATCAGAGCTATCCTGACTATAGGAAGCCTTAGTTAGCATGGACGTTAGTTACAATAAAACCCTTTTCAAAACATATACCTAGTACCTGTACTTAGGAGTTTCTTTACTTCTTATCTCTTCTAGTCTACTTTCAAGACTTTATTGACTCCCCTCCCCTTAAACCTTGTAGATGGACGTCGTACCGGAGGACCTCCTATCAACCGGTTTTCCTCTACTCGTTGGGGACAGCCTAGAGAAGTGCGAGTTTCCCCAACCAACCGTTTTCCTCTACCACGAGCACTGGATCGATGCCACGACGAAGGAGTACCACGTTGATGTGGTCGTGAAGCCAAACGACTCCCCGACGACTTGGTTTCTTTGAGGGATGATAACCCACAAGAGTAGGAGATCATTTGTAGCCATTTTCGATAAATAAGAGTGTCGAACCCAACGAGGAGCTAAAGGTAAAACAAATATTCTCTCAATTTCTATCGACCACCGATACAACTCTACGCACACTTTAACGTTTGCTTTACCTAGAACAAGTATGAAACTATTTTGTAGGTGATAGGACAGTTTGCACGGATAAAATTAGAAGTACTTTGCGGGAATAAAACTACGAGTAAATTGCAAGATAATAAAAGACAGTTGTTTAGTAGAAAGCTTTTGTCAAACAAGAAGGTTATTTGTCCCTAGGCAATTGATAACTAGACCGGTAATCATTATTGCAATTTTATATGAGGGAGAGGCATGAGCTAACATACTTTTCGTACTTGGATCATATGCACTTATGATTGGAATTATAGCAAGAATCCGCAACTACCAAAGATGATTAAGGTAAAACCCAACCATAGCATTAAGTATCAAGTCCTCTTTACTCCCATACGCAACAACACACCTACTCAGGGATGCGCTTCTGTCACTCATGCCACCCACCATAAGCAAATCATGAACATATTGCAACACCCTACAATGGGGATTCCTCATGTTTGCGTGACACGAAGGGCACCATAGGACAGCACCAAAATAAAACATACAACTCATACCAACCACGATCATCAATTAGCCCATAGGACAAAACGGATCTACTCAAACATCATAGGATAGCCACATATCATTGGGAAATAATATATGGAGTTGAGCACCAGGTTTAAGTAGAAATTACAGTGGGGAATAGAGGTGTTACACCGCTGCATAAAGGGGGAGAGAGTTGGTGTTGACGACGACGAAGTTGTTGGTGTAGATCGTCGTCACGATGATTGCCCCGACGGCGTTCCGGAGCAACCGGGAGAGAGGGGCAGAGATCCCCCCTCCTTCTTCTTCTTCCTTGGCCTCCCCCTAGATGGGAGGAGAGTTTCCCCTCTGGTCCATGGCCTCCATGGCGGCGGAGGGGCAGGAGCCCCTCTGAGATTGGATCTCCCTCTCTGTTCTCTTCTGTTTCGCGTTCCTGTTTTCTCGCCGAAAACCGTTTCTTATATTCCCGGAGATCCGTAACTCCAATTGCGCTGAGATTTTAACACATTTTTTCCGGATATAAGCTTCCTTGCGCCCGAAGTAGAGCTCCAACAGACTTACGAGGAGGCCACGATACACCACCACGCGCCTGGGCCCTGGGGCGCGCCCTGGTGTCGTGTAGTGGCTGTGGGCCTCCTTTTGCGTTGATTCCACCTCCCAAAAATCACAAATATTCCAAATAATTTTCCGTAAATTTTTATCACATTTTGACTTTGTTTGATATGGATATTCTACGAAACAATAAACATGCAACAAATAGGAACTGGCACTGGGCACTGGATCAATATGTTAGTCCAATAAATCATATAAATTTTGCCAAAAATATGTGAAAGTTGTATAATATTGGCATGAAACAATAAAAACTTATAGATACGACGGAGATGTATCAGCATCCCGAAGCTTAATTCCTGCTCAACCTCGAGTAGGTAAATGATAAAAAAGATAATTTTTGATGTGGAATGCTACATAGCATAATCTTGATCATATATCTAATCATGGCATGAATATTAAGACATGAGTGATTCAAAGCAATAGTCTATAATTTGACATAAAGACATTAATACTCAGGCATCCCAACAAACAATCATGTCTTTCAAGATATCAAGGCTAAAGTACGCTATCCCTACAAAATCATATAGCCTTGTCATGATGTGTCTTCTTAACAAAAAGTATAAATCATGTACTACCCCGGTGTCAGCTAATCAGTTGGTTCATACTTTTTAACGCGCTTCAGCATTTTCAACTCTCACGCAATACATGAGTGCAAGACATGGATATAGCACTATGGGTGGAATAGAATGCGGTGGTAGACATTATTATAGAGAATACAAAAAGGAAGATAGTCTCACATCGAAGCGGCTAATCAACGGGCTATGGAGATGTCCATCAATTGATATCAATGCGAGGAGTAGGGATATATTGCCATTCAACAGATGCACTAAGAGCTATAAGTGTATGAAAGCTCAAATTGAAACTAAGTGGGTGTGCATCTAACTCTATAATGAGAAATTCCCACTAGTATATGAAAGTGACAACATACGAGACTCTCTATATGAAAAACATGTTGCTGCTTTGAAGCACAAGTGTGGAATTAGCATGCCCCTTCTCTCTTTGTCTCTCATTTTTTTATTTTTTTCTTCTTCTTTTTTTCTTCTCTTTTTTTTCTTTTTATATTTGTCCGGAGCCTCATCCCAACTTGCGGGGGAATCATAGTTCTAATAATGTATAATGATGATCATCAAACTTCTATTTACTTACAACTCAATATTACAACTCGGTAGAACAAAGTATGACTCTATATGAATGCCTCTGGCAGTGTACCAGGATGTGCAATGATCTAGCGTAGCAAAGATATCAAAAAATGGACAAGCCATGGAAACATCATGCTAGCTATCTTACGATCATGTAAAGCAATATGACAATGAATGCTCAAGTCATCAAAACGGAAGCGGTGGAAGTTGCATGGCAATATATCTCGAAATGGCTATGGAAATGCCATAATGGGTAGGTATTGTGGCTGTTTTGAGGAAAATATAATAAGGCTTATGTGTGATAGAGCATATCATATCACGGGGTTTGGATGCACTGGCGAAGTTTGCACCGACTCTCGAGGTGAGAAAGGGCAATGCACGGTACCGTAGAGGCTAGCGAATTGCGGAAAGGTAAGAGTGCGTACAATCCATGGACTCACATTAGTCATAAAGAACTCATATACTTATTGCAAAAGTTTATTAGCCCTCGAATCAAAGTATTACTACGCATGCCCCTATGGGGGAGGTTGGTAGGAGTTAACCATCGCGCGCCCCCGACCTTCACACAAAGATAGACAATCAACGATAAATTGTACTCCAACTTCCTGGCATAACGGGAGACTATACATGCATGCTTCGGGAATCACAAACCTTAACACCAATATTCTTACTAACCACAACCGTTTACAAGTACCTCCCACATATTATCATCTCTATATCGCAAAACTATTGCAAGGAATCAAACATATCATATTCACTGATTCATAAGTTTTATGTAGGGTTTTATGACTAACCATGCAAATGACCAATTCCTGTTGACTCTCTAAATAGATATAAGTGAAGAAGAGAGTTTAATTCTTTCTAGAAAAGACCATGCTCTAATAAATATAAGTGAAGCAAAAGGAGCATTCTACAAATAACAATTTTCTATGTGAAGATAAACAGGCAATCCAAACTTCAAATGATATAAGTGAAGCACATGAAGCATTCTATAAAGCCACAGTCAAAAGATATAAGTGAAGTGCAATGAGAATTCTATAAATCAACCATGGACTATCTCATACCATCATGGTGCATAAAAGAAAAGTGAAAACTAAACACAAAAGACGCTCCAAGATTTACACATATCAGATGAACGAAACGAAAACGAAAACATACCGATACTTGTTGAAGAAAAATGGGATGCCTTCTGGGGCATCCCCAAGCTTAGACGCTTGAGTCTCCTTGGATATTTACTTGGGGTGCCTTGGGCATCCCCAATCTTGCGCTCTTTCCTCTCCTCCTTCTCCTCATATCGAGACCTCCTCGATCTTTGAACACTTCATCCACACAAAACTTAACAGAAAACTGGTGAGATCCGTTAGTATAATAAAGAAAATTACTACTTTAAGTACTGTTGCAAACCCATTCATATTTTATATTTGCATTATATATGCTGTATAATAACTTCTCCATGGCTAATACTACCGATAAAATTGATAGTTTCATCAAAACAAGCAAAAGAATGCATCAAAAACAGAATCTGTCTTAATCAGGACAGTCTGTAGTAATCTAAACTTTGACCATACTTATGTTACTCCAAAAATTCTGAAAAATTAGGAAGAAATAAAAAAAATTATAGAAATTCTTTGTAAAAATTTCAGAAACTTTTGACGTTCCAGTAAAAAATGTAAATTCACGCACTACAGCCAAAGTTTCTGTTTTTACACCGCACATACCAACAAGCAATCTAATCATCCTAAAGTCAAATATTGGCACATTATTTTTATAATACAATGGATTTGTACAAGGGGATAATTATTTTTCTTGAAAAGTTTCTGTGATTCAAGATTCACAAAGTTTCCATGGGCATGAACAAAGTTCAAGGCTAGCCCCCACTTCAACGGTGCTCATCTCTCTCGGTTTCACCTTTCTTTTTGTGAAGTTTTAGGTTCCCCTCAATATATTTTTTGTTTTATAAAACCACTCAACAGAATAAAATGACTCTCTAAAACTTCCGGGATGTCTCCCTAGCAGCGCTTTCTTTAAAGCCATTAAGCTAGGCATAAAGTGCTCAAGTAATGGATCCACCCGGATCCCAAGGTATATCAAAGCCAATGTTAATTAACAATGATTTGTAATTTACTAGTGAGCACAAAACAATATATATCATGCAATGACGAAGTCTAGCTCTCTTCCTATGCATCGGCATGTCATAAAAGAACAATTCATGCACATCAAGTAAAGGCCAATGCATAGTATAAACAATTTCTTGCAATTTTATCGTATTGGAAACATACAGAGGTGGAGATGTAGCTCCTCTCTCATAATAATTGCAAGTAGGAGAAGCAAGCACATGCATATTATATTCATCAAAATCATCATGTATAGTAGCAAAACGCAACCCATCAATATAATCCATAATAAGAGCAAACTTCTCCGATATAGTGTAGTTGGAAGAATTAAAAGGGATAATAGGACTATCATGTGTGGGTGCAATAGAAACAATTTCATTCTTAACATAATAAACTATAGAAAGTTCATATTCATATGCATAATTCATATTGGCATCATGGCCGCAAGCATAGTAAGCATCAAGTTCATCAAAAAGGGATATTTCAAATGAATCCAAGGGATCATAGCAATCATCATAGCATTCATCCTTCGGTATGTGCGAAGGGTAATTAAACAATGTATGAGTTGAAGGGTTACTCTCATTAGAAGGTGGGCATGGGTAGCTAATCCGCTCTTCCTCCTTTTGTTCTTCGCTCTCCTCCTCATCTTTTTCAAGTAATGGGCTCACAGTTTCGACAATTTCTTCTTCCATAGATTCCTGCAAAATTTTAGTCTCTTCCAAGGCAGCGGACATTCTCTCAATAAATTCAATAATATCATAATTGTATTCATAATTATCATAGCAATATTGAAGTATGGATACATTTTCAGATTTGTAAGGAACATCATCATACTTTCAAGTAAAGAAGCAATTTCATAAGCACCTTTAAAAGTAACAAATTCTTCTGTTCGTTCCACATCATAGTAATCAGAAATACCATTAGCATAAGAAGCCAAGGTTTCATTATCATTAAATAAACATTGGAAGGGAAGGTTTGGAGCCTTTATCTTAGAGCAACAAGTAAAGTCACATCTCAAGTATGCATCCCAAGCGAACCATTGCAATATTTTAATTTGATCCCATAAGTGTTTCCCTTTTTGAGACAAGCGATAATCCCTAAAGTACTCACGTTGATCCAACGTGTCTCGCGTTATAATATTTAATGATGATTTCTCAAGATTATCAAAGGAGTAATTAACGTATCCCACATAACGAGCATCGAGGGTTTTAGGAGGTTCCCCATCTCCATGAGTAGCAAGTACCACTAATTTTTTTGGTGTTTCGTGTTGCATATCCATAACTAAAGATATAAAACAACTAATAAAAGAAAATAAAAATGACTCAGTGATAAAGAAAACAAGTACACACGAGAATATTCACCCCACTCTATTGCTCCCCAGCAACGGCGCCAGAAAAAGGTCTTGATAACCCACAAGTGTAGGGGGTCGTTTGTAGCCTTTTTCGATAAATAAGAGTGTTGAACCCAACGAGGAGCTAAAAGTAGAACAAATATTCCCTCAAGTTATATCGACCACCGATACAACTCTACGCACACTTTAACGTTTGCTTTACCTAGAACAAGTATGAAACTATTTTGTAGGTGATAGGATAGTTTGCACGAATAAAACTAGAAGTACTTTGCGGAAATAAAACTACGAGTAAATTGAAAGATAATAAAAGTTAGTTGTTTAGTAGAAAGCTTTTGTAAAACAAGAAGGTTATTTGTCCCTAGGCAATTGATAACTAGACCAGTAATCATTATTGCAATTTTATATGAGGAGAGGAGATTGCATGAGCTAACATACTTTCCGTACTTGGATCATATGCACTTATGATTGGAACTCTAGCAAGCATCCGCAACTACCAAAGATCATTAAGGTAAAACCCAACCATAGCATTAAGTATCAAGTCCTCTTTACTCCCATATGCAACAACCCACCTACTGGGGTCTGTGCTTCTGTCACTCACGCCACCCACCATAAGAAAATCATGAACATATTGCAACACCCTACAGTGGGGATCCCTCACGTTTGCGCGACATGGAGGGCACCATAGGACAGCACGAAAATAAAAAATACAACTAATACCAACCACGATCATCAATTAGCCCATAGGACAAAACGGATCTACTCAAACTTTATAGGATAGCCACATATCACTGGGAAATAATATATGGAGTTGCTCACCATGTTTGAGTAGAGATTATAGGAGGGAAGAGAGGTGTTACACTGCTGCATAGAGGGGGAGTGAGTTGGTGTTGACGGCGGCGAAGTTCTTGGTGTAGATCGCCGTCACGATGATTGCCCCGGCGGCGTTCCGGCGCCACCGGGAGAGAGGGGGAGAGAGCCCCCTCCTTCTTCTTCTTCCTTGGCCTCCCCCATTGATGGGAGGATAGTTCCCCCTCTGTTCCATGGCCTCCATGGCGGCGGAGGGGCATGATCCCCTTCGAGATTGGATCTCCCTCTCTGTTCTCTTCCGTTTCGCGTTCCTGTTTTCTGGCCGAAAAACGTTTCTTATATTCCCGCAGATCCGTAATTCCGATTGCGCTGAGATTTTAACACGATTATTTTCTGGATATAATCTTCCTTGCGCCCGAAGTAGAGCTCCAATTGACTTACGAGGAGGCCATGATACACCACCACGCGCCTGGGCCCTAGGGCGCGCCCTGTTGTCTCGTGGTGGCTGTGGGCCTCCTTTTGTGTTGATTACACCTCCCAAAAATCACAAATATTCCAAAATAATTCTCCGTAAATTTTTATCTCGGTTGGACTTCGTTTGATATGGATATTCCGTGAAACAAAAAACATGCAACAAACAGGAATTGACACTGGGCACTAGATCGATATGTTAGTCCAATAAATCATATAAAATGTTGCCAAAAATATGTGAAAGTTGTATAATATTGGCATGAAACAATCAAAAATTATTGATACGATGGAGATGTATCAAGGGATCACAGATGGAGACCCTAGTGATCGCAGTCGAGGCGGCTGCACGGAACGCACTTATCCACCTTCGAGACATCATCCCCGAGCTGGCTGACGAGCCAGCTACTCGCCACCTACCTTTTAGGCAGGATGATATTGGCGAGAGTTGGATGCTGGTCACATCCAAGGAGGATGGCACACCACTCAGGTTCCAGACCTACTTCAGCCTCTCCGCCGACAGTTTGGCTCACAACCTGATTAAGGAGTCCATGAAGCTCCGCAAGGAACTTCACCACACTCGAGAGCTACTCCATCAAGCCAAGATGAAGCCAGATAGGATGAAGAAGGATGGAGCCCCGAGGGATGACCAACTATCGCTTTCAGACGAGGAGTACCCCCAGCTAGAGATGCACCCACTCATCGTCATCGAATGTGTACGAAGAAGTACCATGCGCTCTTCACCGACCCACCGGCGAAGCGTTGTCAGGATGGACCTCCTCATTCTCCGACCCCCTCGACCGGAGACATTGCCCGTGTGGGTGATGACCAGGAGGAGGATCCAGAGAAGCATGAGTACGAGACCGAGCACTCCACCACTTGAGTCTGATAACCCCTAGGGTAGGATAAGTCGTGTACCCCTCTTGCGAACTCAAGTCCGTGTAATGGTTCATATGAAACCATGTGTGCTTGTTGTTTGTTTTTGTTGTTTGTGTCCCGATGCAAGTCGAGCCTTTGCCTTAGGCAACATGTAAATGACTACATCGTCCATCTTATCTTAATATTATGTGTTTGGTCTTTCGACCTCTGTTTGATCACACTTTTACTATACCAACCCCCTTAGGCGCGCTTTCTCTATTGTTGCTTTTCCCTCTCATCTGTCCCAGTTGTTTGACTTGGGTGCTCCAAACATAATGGTGACTGCAACCCGCACCAACACTTTTGTCAACCCCGACGCCGGCAACTCTAGCCAGCATCATGGAGCTTGTCGGGGATATAACTCCACGGTGTAACCCACCCTATTGGGCCGGGTTAACATATTGATAGCTTATGACCAAGTTTAAGATGGTCCATGTCATGGAGACGAGGCAAGCAAGGCGGTGGCTGACTAAAAGTCGCCAGGCGGCCCAACATTTGAAGATGGCGGCTTAAGGCCCACAAGCTGAAGACGCCGTCTGGATTTCCTTGCTTAAGGCGCAAGGCAAGTTAGAAACATTGTCGGTTACGGGTCACGTTATGACCCGGACTCTATTGTAAAACCCTAGGGCTTGACCTGTATATAAAGGATGTCCCCTAGGACCGAGAGACTCAAGTTAGAATCTCTCGATAGCTAGGTTAGCGATTCCGCACCCTTGTAATCGAGATCTATCCATCAAATACAGACAAAGCTGGACGTAGGCTATTACCTCCATCGGAGGGGCCGAACCTGGGTAAACCGACTCTCCCTCTTTCATTCAACCCCTTCGACTCGCCACCTAGCGGCGATGGCCTCACACCTAAGTCCTTTTATGAGGACATCTGCCGGGTTGACAAAACCACGACAGTTGGCCCGCACCGTGGGGCCTTCGCCCGGTGGAGTTGAGTTTTTGAAGGGAACCCTTCCAGGATTTTGAAAGTTTGCGGTTGATCATATGATCAAGAGCCGCCACGACAAGATCTACGTCAACGAACTGGGTTGGAGCGTCAAAGCTGACTCGATCGAACGCGGGCTTTGAGTTCCCGTGGGAGAGATTGGTTTTGAGACCCCCGAGTCGGACATCAACACCAACATCGACGAGGCGGCTCGGAGCGCCCAAGCCAGTGAACACTAGGGCGGCTGTTGTCATGTCTTTGTTGGTTTCACGCAAGGAATCAGCCTTTCGGACAAGCCGGCTTCCAGCGAGAATGCCCTCGTCAACTCGGACGGTGGGTCATCCACGGGAGATACGGAATCGATCTGTCCTCTTTATGATGGCGGACTTGGGGGCTCGTTGGAAACTGAGGCCCCGTGGGGAATACGATGAGTCGCCACGGCAAGTCGTCGTCTACATGGTAGGAGCTACGACGGTTCCAGATCTAGCTGTAGCTAGAGGTTCTGGCGGGACAACCAAAACGCCGGCTCAAGCCATGGCCAATCTCATGGCCGAGATGGCAAAACTCGTGGACACCCTAGTTACTGCAGAAAATTAGGAAGAGCGCATTGTTGAGCTAACCAAACTGCGTATCCATGTAGTCGAGGTGCAGAAAGAGATTGAAGCTGAAAATGCGCGGATGGCGGAGTTGCAGGCTCGCATACATCAAGAGACAGAATGCCTTAAGGCCGAGGCCTGGCGGTTAGGAGTTCGGAGGGAGGCATCGGAGGCGGTTTATGAGAGAAGACACCACCGCGGGCTCCCCCCGAACCTTGAGCCACAACAACTTTTTAATACCCCGCAACAGACACTAGGAACTATTCAACAACCTGGGAATCGGCAAGAGGAACCGGCTCAACGCATGCCGGCTCACTCCCCACCTCGACAATTCCAGACTCCGTGGGGCCACTTTTCCAATCCTGTTGACAACATGCTAGCATCAACCCGGAATTTGGAAGCACTGCCTATTAACGGAAACTCCCCCGTTGCGGTTGAGGCTAGAAACGCTATTGAGATGCTGAAAATAGCTGTGGTACAGCAGGCACAGTGCTCATACAGCTGGGATCGGATGCATTCCACTCCCTACGCTAGCCAGGGCCGTCATGTGGAGTCCCCAGCCGTTTCCAGCAGTGTGCGAAGGCAACAGCCTCGGGTCTCCCCAACCCGTCCCATTCCGTCGGACTCCCAGGCAGTTGTTGATGCAGCTAGAGGCACACGACAGGCAGAAGCGGAAGCAGCAGCACGGGCGATTCAATAGCTTCACCCTCAACCTTCGAGTTTGGGGGCTGGGACCAACAGTAGGACAATTAGGATACCATGCTTATCCCCGGCACTCCGCGCCGAGCACATGCCCAAAAGACTTCAAGGGGCCTCGTAAGGTGCCAAATTACACGGTAGATCTTGAGCTGGCATCCTGGATCGAAAGTTATGAGTTGGCGATGGATATGCTGGATGTCAGTGACGTTGTATGTGCCAAGTACTTAACCATGATGTTGGAAGGACAGGCTCGGACGTGCCTGAAAAACTTGCCGCCTAACTCCATCAACACATGGGCCGAGCTGAAAGAGCGGTTCATCAAGAATTTCCAAGGAACCTGCAAGAAGCCTATGACAATAGTAGACCTACAACATTGCGTTCAGCGAGTGGACGAGTCGGACCACCATTGGACCCGCCGGGTTGCGGAAATTATCCACTCATCAGACAGCATCACGGCGGCTCAAGCATTCCTAATATTGGAAAAGAACTGTCACTTCCAGCCGTTGGTTCAGAAGCTCGGACGGCTCAAGTGAAAGGTACAAGACATGGGCGACTTAATGGATGTCCTAACCAGATATGCCGAGTCAGATAGTACGAAGGATCCCAGATCAAATTAGGACAAGACCGCTAAAGGCAAAAAGGCTGAAGGAGGAAAAGGCCAGCATAGTCACGGTGGTAACCAGGGGGCTCAAAATAATAAGCGGAAGCAGCCTGATGGCGGGTCAGACTTTGTGGCCAATACTAACACGGGTTTCAAGAATCAGCGCCGCAATGGTCGCCCCGGGGGGGGGGGGGTTACAATGGGAATAAGCCTCGCAATTATGAGGAGGCGCTTAAAGCACCTTGCCCTAAGCACAACACTCGAGATAAGCCGGCTACCCACTCGTGGGAGAATTGTTATATCATGCAAGAGTTCCGTAACCAGGCTTTCCAGAATAATCCAGGAGGAAATGGTGGAGGACACCTAGGTAAGCACGGACCTGGCGGGTCACAAGGTGGCCCGGGGGCTGGTTATCAACATCAGGGAAATCATGGCAATGGACATCATCCTGGCCAGGGCAATCAACATAATAACCAAGGAGGATTCCAAAGTAATCCCAAGCAGTTGAATAACGGTCAGTACCACTAGCCCCTGAATCCTTGAATAAAATTCATGCTCTAGAGGGTCTCAAGAAGAAATTTTATGTCTCCTAGAGGGAAACAAGCCGGCCCTGGAACACCAGTGGCCTTATTATACTTAGCTCTGCCGACTCCTTTTTTTTAATTTCTCCCCCCTTGCAAATTATGTATATACTTCTTTATGTTTCGAGTATAAATAAAGCCGGTGTATTTTGTTGTTTCAACATACAAATTAAGCTTGAGTCTTTATTTTTCAAAACAAAGGGCACCTGGGGCTTCTAACTCATCGAGTTTAGCTTTCTCACCCTTGTGACCCGGCACAATGATGCCATAATACAAAGGGCACTTGGGGGCTTCCAGCTCATCAGGCTTAGCTTTCTCACCCTCTTGACCCGGCAAAATAAACGCCATATATGGTTAAACCTGCCTGTACGCTTGATGCGACTCCGATCAGATGACCCCATGTACTCTTGACAAGTCAATCCTTTGAGACCCTGAATTTGTCAAGGTTAAAACACCGACTTGCTTCATGAGAGAGCCGGCATACAAAGAGCTATGATAAACCATGGGTTATCATACCCGATTCATTGAAGCAAGACTCGAGTCTCGAAAGCCGTTCTTTCCCTGTCGAGCCTCGAAAGCCGACAATTACCTTGATATCATGAGCATATGTTATTTGCATTACATCATTACATCCTTCGCATCATCAACGCGTTATGCTAGCGTGGTCTTACCTATGCGGAAAACTGATTTTTAGATCACAATATGTCACAAGATATTTGTGAACGCCTATGAAGCCCTTTTAGCCGATCAGCATCGCGGTTATAATAACCCGGATCATGCGGTTAAAGCCTTCAAAGCTGTTTTCAAAAGGGTCGCCTTACATTTCTGGGTTTCGAAAGCTAGTTCCTAAACGGTGCAATGTGATGTAAATCACCACATAAAATATTTTAGGCCCGCCCTGTTCTCATTACCGGTTCATACATGAAAAACCTGGGTTATCAGTTGCATGACCAGCATAACATTATATTATTGGGGAAAATCCAAAAGGACTTTGGGATCTAAACGCCCGTTTATTTTTGCCGAGTCTCATCGAGACGTCTTATCAAGTTTACCTTACTTGGCTTTGTTTATTACAGCAAGTTTCAGGTTCAAAGTTATTACCGGCTTACACTTGTGAAACCGGGTTGAACAATTAAGCTCGCATAGCGACCAATTGACAAGACATATAAATCTTCAACATTGTTGAAAGAGAAATAGACTGTTCAAAATCCTCTGTTGGCTCATTTAGCCTAGTTCTTCCTTGCCAAAAGTCTTCATCAATAGGAAGAATATGCGAATGACAGGACATGAACCACCACAAAGGGGCATCAAGCCCAGGGTTATAAATATTTTTTGCCAACAAAGGCGCAAACATGCACGATGGCATGACACAACAGTATTTTCAGAAAGCTACCTCTATTACAAGCTCAAGGAGCCACAAATTGTTTTTTACCCATACTTGGGGGCTTGAGTTAACAAAGTAACGATTGATAAGCTCACACCGTCATTTCAACTGACTCGCCGACCACCTCATCCAGGTTAGTGGCGGCTAATCTTGCGCGTGAGATGCCTCCGGGTTATCCACTGCTTGGTCATATGTCTCTTGTATTTGAAGGTTATTCATGTCCCAGTTGTAGTGGGACAAGGCTTGGAACATGGCCTCATCGTCAAAGATAGGAGATGGATCAATTTCAGGAGAAAATATATGCTTACGCCGTTGAGGAGCCAGATACATTGATATTAAATAGGGTGGTGGAATCCGGGTATGGTTGGCGTCATAAGCCGCTTGATAATTCTTCAGTTTCATCTCAGATACCAACTGAGTGGACAATATTTGAGCGTGTTTGACACAGGCAGCATAATCCTCGTGAGAAAATTCGGACCCGTCATTCTTGAACTCGGGGAAGCCCTTTGCTAATTCAGCTGGGTCAAGCTCCTCTCCATAAGCTAGAGCCCGGCTCAACGCATATATCGCACCGGATCGGGCGACTGACCTCTTCAGATCTGGAATGTGTTATGGGATGGTTGAAAGACATTCCAACACGTTTTTAATAAGCTTTAAAGGCTCCTTATCCCCCATCGTTGCCTTGATTGCAAGATGACTCCCAGCATAGAGTTGCTCTGTCAGAGAATAAACAGCCTTAAGCATCAGCATACTATTATTATAGAAGCTGCTAGTCCGAGGGCCTGCGAAATAAATCAATGCATGAGTCGCCAGGTGATTTATATCTGTATCTCAAGAAGACCAAAGGCTATATAAACATACCGAAAATAGCTTGGGTCATCTGGGCAATGTGTCGTTTTAGCCCGGACAGCTCTTCGGTGATGGGTTTGAGCTCGCCCTCTGCATCCTCTGCACGTTTTAGTAGAGTCACCTTTTCAGCATCAAAGGATTTCTTCTCCTTCAAAAAGCCCGCCTTGGCATTTTCCAGTTTGATCAACGAGAGTCAAAGTTTTTCTTCAACTTCTGCTTGGGAGGTTTGCCATTTTCCATGTCCTTTTTCAAGCCGGCTACACTGGATTCAGCCGTCTTCAGGGCCTCCTGCATAGTAGATAAATCTATATCAAGTTCCAAGCAAATTGCAAGCAATATATTTGGCACTTGGGGGCTAATGTATATCAGTTCTTTTGACATTTAAGGATGCGGAGAAGACCCGACTCATCTCAAGGAGGAGAGCAGGCCCTTGGGGGCTACAGGTCGAAGTTCTTTCAATTATTAAAGACCCGACTCATCTCAAGGAGGTGAGCCTGCCCTTGGGGGCTACAAGTCGAAGTTCTTTCAATTATTAAAGACCTGACTCATCGCAAGGAGATGAGCCAGCCCTTGGGGGCTACAGGTTGAGTGAATGACAACATTCACAAGACTCGGCTTATCTTAGAAAGACAAAGCTGGGCCTTGGGGGCTACATAGGGATATATGGTGTGAGCATATAAAGGAGAATATACCTCGTATTTATTCTTCATCATGCTAACAAGACCGATTTCCATTTCACGGCTCGTAGCCACGCGGTCCAGACAGGCAGCATGAAGGTCTTCAGCACTAAAATTTTCATAATTTGGAAGCTCTAGTTTGGTCTTCCCTTTCTCTTGCAGCACCGCTTCATCCTTAGCAATAACCTTTGTTAACACCCTGGAAACCTCAGGAGCGGTGTAACTCGTCCCAGTAATGACAACCTCAGGGGCATCTTTGTTAGTTACTAAAGGATTGGGCGGGTTAAGGTTGACTGCTGGTGTAGCTTCAACAGTCACGGCGTCAGTACTGGCTGGTTTGGACGAAGGAGGTAAGTCGGTTTGAACTTCAGGAGGGTCTTCAGATTGGTCAGCACGAGTTTCAGGAGCCGCCAGATCAGAAATCTCCGGTTCAAGGACCTCCGGGTTAATAGAAGACCCGTCAGTTTTCCTTTTCTTTGCCTTGGCCCTACAGAATGAAGAATACATTATAAAACATGGGTAGAGACAATCGTCTACTCAAACAGGCAAAATAACAAAGGGGAATTTACCCAGGATTGATAACAAAGGGTGCCAGTTTGGATGCAGTTGAGTCGTCCGACGAAGGTGGCGACTCCTGATACACCAAGGCATAGGAATTAAAAGTTGACACATCAAGTCAAAACTTCCTTGGAAGATTGGAGTGTTAAATACCTTGGCTGGTCGTTTTCGGGCGGCTGATTTATCAGGTAAGCCCTCAACAAGATCACCACTCCCACTTCGGGTTTGACGCCTAGACTCGTGCTGGGTTTTCTTCAAAACATAGTGACAATCCATATGAGCGTCCGAGTGAGAGAAGCCTACCTTCCGAATAACTCGCCTTGTTTTCAACGGGGGCAAAGGTTCTGAGTCAGAAGAGATGGAAATTACCTCAACGTCGCCTGCACGGCTTGTTTCGACGTCGCCCTAAGAAGAAGAGGTGTCAGATAGATTCAATGAAATACAAACAAAAACATTAAATTTACCTCTGATCGAGTATCAGTGGCAGCTGCTTTGTCCATATGAGACGGCCCTTCTATAGCCGCCTTATTCGTCTTCTTACTTGGGGCGGCTTTGGGCTTGTTAGCCACAGTCTTGCTGTGTTTCCTGCCCAAAAAGAAGATGTAGCCTGTAAAATTAAACGATTAGAGCAAGCAGGTAAAAGGCTCAAAGTTTGTTCAAAAAAATGGATTAGAATATTAAAAAATTTATACAGGAGGAGCCGGGTTAAGGGCGTAGAAAGGTTTTGTAACACCTCAAAATTTTGATTTGGTTTTTACCAAATTCTTATTTTGATTTGAAGGAGGTTATTTGAATCTTTCTAAAGAGACTCTCCTTCTCAAATCTTTTTTTATGACAAATATTTTATGAAATATTTCTCAAATTTGGTTCTGGTCTTGAGAGTTTTCAGCATGGGTTGTTTTAGCACAAGTACCATGGTGGTATTTGGCTATTTCTTTTTTTTAAAAGAATTCTTATGGATTTGGATTTAATCTTTCCCTATTCCCAAATCTCCTATGCTACTCTCTTGCCGTAACCTTCATTTGCAAATTTTCTTCCAAAACTCTCCTCCCTACTTTGGATCAAGCCAAGCATCCAATTCCAGCAAGTTTCAACCTCTTTTAGATTTTATTTCTATTTATTTCATCATCAAATCTTTTTCTGTCATTTATTTGGACCCTTGGGATTTACAAAGGAAGTACCAGATTACTTTGAGCTTTGATCCCAAATAAATACTCCTAGCTACTCCTTGGCACCCTCAACCTTTATCACCCATGATCTGCTGGTCCACAGTTCAAAAATTTCAAAATTTGTTTACTGCAAATTTGGACCAGATTTGCCATTTTTGATGGAAACCATTCTTTCTCCCTTCCAAAAATTCTGAGAAAAATCAGGGAGCCTCTAGAAGCCCCAATGGATAAGCCCTCCAAGTTTCAGCTCAAAACAAATTTTCCACGTGCCTCAAGCATTTCATCAAACAGGTGGCATGCACTGTTCCTGTCAAAGTTCAGAGTTCAGTGTTAATTTTTCAGAGACAGTGTCGTTTTCTTCAGACTCCGGCGTCAATCTCACCAGTAGCTGCATTGGCGCCATGCTCCCTGTTCCTCCTTCTTATCCAGGGCGCCGCATGGTCTCTTGGCCGGTTGTGAGCGTCGGTGGCGAGCTGTCGCGTCGGCTCCGGCGTCTTCCGCGGCGACAGTACTGCCCGTGGCGGCCAGCAGAGGCCAGCCCTGCAGTACGGCGCCGCTCCGCACCTCCCAAGACACCAGTGGCCTCCGCGTGTTCATCTTCTCCCCTGAGCACGCTGCAGAACCGTCGCCGTGGTCTGAGAAGCGCAGAGCGCGCTCTCTGCCGCCATCGCGCCCGAGAGCGCCGTTCCGTCGAAGCCCCAGCTATAGCCCAAGTTGGACCAAGCTTAGCAGCAAAATGGAACTAGTGGACCAATCCGAAGCTGCCCAGTCGCCATAACCTACCGTCCGACCTCTGCCTCGCCATAATTTCTCGCCGGAGATATTTTGCTCACGGCACCCCCATCGCCCGCCTATAAATAGGAGCCCCCCGAGCCATCCTGCAACTCAGCACCTCACCACCTCTCCTCAAAGCCACGCCAAGCCCCTCGGAGGACCTCGGGGAGGTCATCTTCCTCAGCTCCGGCCGCCTCGACCCGCTTCGGTAGCCAGCAAAATTCATTCTGTTCATTGCACCTTCCCAGCTCATATTTGGTTAGAAGGCTCTCAGTGCACCTATGGCCATAACCCCCGCTCCAATTTGACGCTAGGTTTCCCCGACGGTGAGATCCATCATCGCCCGACGCCGCCGTCCGCCGGAGTAGGAGCTGCCGTCGACTTGGTGCACATCGACATCCATCTCCACCACCCACCGATGCGGAATAGTCCCGTGAGTGCAACCATCCCCTTGCCCCTCTCTGGATCGCCGTCGATCATCGCCGGTGTCCACCGTTTGCTTCTGGCGCCGGCGAGCTCTTTTTTTAAACCTGACATGAGGGACCCCCTCGTCAGCCTCTTTCCTTCTTTTTGAACCGTTTCCTGAAAACGCCTTCGGGCTGAGTACGTTTTCTTCTTGGGTTGGCGTATTTCTTCCGAAGCGTTTTCTCTTTTTATCAAACTACCCCTGGATAGTTTTCTATTTATAACAGATTAGTCCCTTGACTAAAACCCTTATAACTTTTAAACAAAAGATGATTTTGAGTTGATTCTTTTTCTGTCATATTTATTTTTTTGTCTAGTTTTTTATCATATTTATTTGAAAAATATTTGGAACAACTTTTATGCACGCACGGTATTTACGTTAGTATCCGATTGTTTGCATAACGTAGATACCGAAGGAGGAGACGCTGCCGTCAACTTCGCCGAGCTAGACTCCGACTACTCCGATCCAGGCAAGCATGTTTGTACCTTTGATATGATGAGTGTTTTTCATGTTTGCTTGAGTGGTTATTCTCATGGCATGTTTATATAAGCATATGATGAAGGTTATATTTCATGCATGATAAGTTGCAAGTGAGCTACAAACTTGATGTGATCATGAAATATTGGACAACCTAGTCATGTGGTGACATGACGGGTTGTATGCTGGTATTGTTGGAGCATGCCGGTATTATCCAAGAAACTGTTTAACTCCAGTGTTGACATAGATCGAGTCTTGTTCCCGTTCGCCTTATTTTCGTGCTGCCACATGTTTTCTGCAAAGAATGCGGTTTAGTAAGTTGCAAACCTCTTTCCATGTACACACCAAATAGAGAGGCCGTGCTGAGGGTTCCATGGCCCTGTATTAAAGCCCGTCATCCGGTCAGGGGGCATGGGTGTTTCCGGTTGGGACCGAGAGGGGGGCACCCCTTAGTAGTGCGCGTTATAAATTTGATCCCATGCTATTCGAGGTGTTTGCCTCCCCGTCTCAAAGTTTTTCTTGAACGTTGCCTAGGGTGATACCTGGCATCGGGATGTGAAATGGGTGTGTACTGGTTAGGTGTGTTTTCTTCTAAAATACTGTAGACGGAACTAGTCCTTTGTGACTACTGAAATCCGTTGGCTGTGGGTAAAGAGTACAACCTCTGCAGAGTCAAAACTATTCGAATAGCCATGTCCACGGTCAAGGACGTTGGTTGACAAGTCAAGTGTCGGTCTCAGTGTCAGTCTCTGGGGAACTAATATGTTAAATGACAGAAGTAAACTTGGCTGAATATTATTCCTGTGGATGGACTAACCTGTTTATCATTGTGATGTTCCGAGTATTCCTTGGGATGGTGCTACCTCCTAGATTACTCGTATTCGAACGTTGAAATATAAGCCCTTTATGTGATGTCGCTCAGACGTCCGACTGTGGCATTCTTGTTATTTATTTTCGATATAAGCCCTTTATGTGATGTCGCTCAGACGTCCGACTGTGGCATTCTTGTTATTTATTTTCGATATAAGCCCTTTATGTGATGTCGCTCGGACATCCGACTGTGGCATTCTTGTTGTTTACTTTCATTATAAGCCCTTTATGTGATGTCGCTCAGACGTCCGACTGTGGCATTCTTGTTATTTATTTTCGATATAAGCCCTTTAGGTGATGTCGCTCAGATGTCCGACTGTGGCATTCTTGTTGTTTACTTTCATTATAAGCCCTTTATGTGATGTCGCTCAGACGTCCGACTGTGGCATTCTTATTATTTATTTTCAGTACACGCCCTTTATGTGATGTCGCATCAGACGTCCGACTGTGGCACGTACTGTTATTTATTTTCCAGTATAAGCCCTTTATGTGGTGTCGCCCCGACGCCCGACTGAGGCATGTTTATTTATTCTTACCTTTCGAGGCGTCGTTCCAGACACCCGATCGGTCTTCTTCTATTTTATTGGGATTTCGGGAGGACTACCGCCCGACTTCCTATTTATTTATCTTGCTGTGCAGATTAAATTCCTGTGTGTGTATTACTAATCTGCTCATGTGCATCATGTTTGCATTTGTTATATCTTATGTCCAAACTGTCTTGCGAGTACATTCAAAGTACTCACCTGGCTTGTTGATTTGGCCAGATGTTGACGAAGGCGATCTTATGGATGAAGAGTACGATAGCGAGTCCGACGCCTAGAGGAGTCCCAGTCAGTCCCTTGCGATCCTGGAGTTTGCCACTTGTATTATATACGCTTCCGCTACCCAAATAAATCATCGAGCCTCACTCCGACGCTTGATGAGCTGTAAGATATTAGAGTCATGTCACCCACTCCACTGTGACATATCCACCACTACCATATATTGCGAGTCAGTAGTTATGCCACCATATCCATTGTGTCATATCCGCCTTTATGCGTAGTATTGGCGTGTTTGTAATAAATTGTTGAGCAGCCTCAGCTCAACCCTGTATAATATTAAGTACTACTGGATCTCTGTATTAAGGATTTGTCTACCAGTACGAAGGATTTTCTATGCTGGTCTGACTGAAGGGGCGGATTTTTCAATAAATGTTTTATTGGAAAACCGGTCCTGACAACCTTGGTACCAGAGCCAAGCTGACTGTAGGAAGCCACTAGGTGCGATCGCTAATCGGTTATTAGCGTATTAATGTTATTTTAGCATTATACAAATTGTAGCAATTTTTCTGTTAGTCATCATAAATTTATGATTTGACTATCTGGAATTTTTGTCTACTTTTGTAGATGGCTAGCAGCGACTGTGAGTCACAGGTGTTCGCCAATGTGCCCGAGGGGTTTATCAAGCTCCTCGTCTCCATCGCCAAGATCGCGATCGGGCCATCGACTCATCCGGAGTTCACACTCTACCAGCACAAGCTCAGCGACAACGTGTCTATGCACCAGGCCGCGGTGCAGTTCAAGGGAGGGCGTGCTGAATCACGCCACTTCCGATTTGTTGGGAGGGCCATGCCTACGGAGAGGCATGCTATACATATGGCTGCCCGTGAGGCAATTGCTCGTCTCCGGGATGTTCTTCCTTCGATGAAGGCTCGTCGCTACCGCTACCTCCCATGCCACGTGCCATACACGTGTCACTATGCATTTGCTTGCGCTAGGGGAGAGAGAGATGAAGCCATTGAGATGCTTGTTGAGTATCTCAAAGCTCTTGAGGCAGCTTTTGATAACCTCGTGGATGACTTTGTGGCTGCTCGTATGGACTCAGTTCAGGGCTGTGTCGCCAACAGGAGGAAGCTCCTCCATACAGCACCACCACTGTCGTACATCTCGTCCGCAGCATCTTATACACCTGCCATCTTAGCCACTGCACGCCGCCTGCCTACCACTGAGGAGTTTGACCGAGTTATTGCTCCTACCCCAGTTAGTGCTGCACCACCTGCCACACCCGCACCAGCTCCACAGCCCAGTACTCCCCGCTTAGAGCCTATTCTTGAGGAGGAGGTTGAGTCTCCAGCACCTCTAGGACTTACCCTCGGCAGGCCGAGGGAAGTTTTTACCATCTCCGACTGAGTACGCCGAGCAGCAGTGTGATGTAGCAGCATGTATGATATGTTTATATGTATATAGGCTTGGAGAGAAGTAGTCTGTATGCACATCATGTAGGAATTCGGAGAAGTGCACTAGCTTAAATAACATGTCAGGAGTGTGTACGCGCATCCTGAGTGATGTAGTGTATAATTATGGCTTGCTTGTAAGATATGTACTGTGCGGTCCTTCTCCATGCGCAATCAAATATTTTTCTTGAAAAATCTTGGAGTATTTAAATTTCTGCCTTTGCAAAATTATTTATTTTTGCCACACAGATTTTCTCATGTGTTCTGCAATAATACCCCAGAGTGGAAAATGCATCGTCCCTGGACTCGTTCTATGCCAAGTCCGCCAGAAGAAAATCATGGTACCCAGACAGGTAACAATTTCACACAGGGACAGTCAAGTCAGCAAGATAGTGACGCAGCATTTTCTCAAGTATGCCGCCTTTATGAGCAAAGCCAGCAGCAGCATCAAGAGATGATGAATCATATTATCAACATGGGAAATCACCGTGAACCATACCAACAGCATTCCAAATTATCTGAGCTGCAAAAGACACGTCCCCCAACTTTCTCTCACACCGATAAACCTCTTGAGGCCGATGATTGCCTTCGAGACATTGAGAGGAAATTAATTATTGCACAATGTTCGAACCGTGAGAAGGTACTTTATGCACCTCACTACCTCACTGGAGCAGCTGCATCGTGGTGGGAAAATTTCCTACACATGCACCCCAATGAAAACAACATCACCTGGGAGGAATTCAAGGAAAACTTTCGTGGGGCGCATATTCCCAAAAGTGTTATGAAGATCAAGAAAAGGGAGTTTGATGACCTCAAGCAGAGAAGCATGACAGTGACTGAGTACAATAGTCAGTTTACTCAATTATCTCGCTATGCCAATGATGAACATATGACTGAAAATAAAAAGATGGAAAAAATTTTGGACGGTCTTGCACCAGCACTAAAATGCCAGCGGGTCATTCACACCTTTCCAGATTTCAAGACACTTGTGGACAAGGCCATTACACTGGAAAATGAGCGACGCAGCTTGGATGATATTCGCAAGCGCAAAAGGGACAAGACTGCCCATTCTCGCAACAACAAGAACAAGAATGATTTCCAGAGAAATGGGGCGAACAAATCCACAACCAATGTTCCGCGCCCAAATAAAAAATTTCATGCAAGCGACAAGGAATTTACGTATCGCCCAGGCGTTACCTGCTTCGCCTGTGGAGAGGAAGGACATTATGCCAAGCAGTGCCCAAAGCCAAGAAACTCGGCTCCCAAGCCGAACCACAATGGAAATAATTCAGCTCCCAAGCGCAACAACTTCAACCCCAACAACAATCACAGGAAGGGTCACGTGAACCATATGACCAAGGATGAAGCACAGAATGCTCCGGACATCGTACTCGGTACGTTCCCTGTCAACACAATACCTGCCACGATTTTGTTTGATTCTGAAGCCTCTCACTCGTTCATTTCCAAGAAATTTGCTTTGCAACATGATTTTCCGATTCTCCCCTTGGACAATTCAATGACTATCAAGTCCCCCGGGATTAAGAAAATCACTCAAAGTTACTGCCAAGGCGTGATTATTGAGATTGAAGGGTTAAAGTTTTGGGCAAACCTCATTGTACTAGAAAACAAGGGATTGGATGTTATCCTAGGAATGGACTGGTTAATCACTAACAAGGGGTTTATTGACTGTTTCAATTGGACAGTGACTCTCACTCATCATCACGGGAAGACAATAAGAATTGCAGCTCTAGAAAGACCAATGTCACTTCGACCAAGATTGAACAAGGTGGATATTTCTCAATTAAGTAAAGTTCCAGTGGTGTGTGAATTGCCTGATGTATTTCCCGAAGAGCTACCAGGCATGCCACCAGACCGGGAAATAGAGTTCATCATTGAACTAGCACCTGGCACCACTCCCATTTACAAGAAACCATACAGAATGGCACCATCCGAGCTGATAGAATTGAAGAAGCAAATAAAAGAATTGCTAGAAAAAGGTTATATCAGACCTAGCTCGTCACCATGGGGTTCACCAGTATTATTTGCCAAGAAAAGAGATGGGACACTGAGATTATGTATAGACTATCGGGCACTCAACATGGTCACCATCAAAAACAAATATCCGATGCCACGGATAAATGATTTATTTGACCAGCTCGCACAAGCCTAGGTTTTCTCAAAAATTGATTTAAGTTCAGGATATCATCAATTAAAAGTACGGACAGAAGATATTCCTAAGACGGCATTCACCTCCAGATACGGGTTATATGAATTTACAGTGATGCCGTTCGGACTGACAAATGCCCCCGCATATTTTGTCCACCTCATGAACAAAGTGTTTATGAAATATATGGACAAATTTGTTGTGGTGTTCATTGATGATATTTTGGTATATTCCAAGACACCAGAAGAACACACTGAACATCTCAGAATTGTACTAGGAGAATTAAGGAAACATCAATTGTACGCCAAATTCAGCAAATGTGAATTCTTGTTAAAACAAGTTGATTTTCTAGGCCACGTACTAACCCAAGAAGGTGTTGCCATGGACCCAGAGAAAGTCAAGGCTGTACTTGAGTGGAAACAACCAGCCAACATAACAGATATACGAAGCTTTCTGGGAATGGCTGGATATTATAGAAGATTTATTGAGGGATTTTCCACCATAGCAAAACCTATGACACAGCTACTCAAGAAGGATAAGAAATTTGTGTGGACTGAAGCCTGCGAGAAAAGTTTCCAAGAACTGAAAAAGAGATTAACAACAGCACCAGTATTAGTCGTGCCAGACATACACAAAAAAATTTAAGTATATTGCGACGCGTCCAGGAAAGGCCTCGGATGCGTACTAATGCAAGAAGGCAAAGTAGTCGCCTATGCTTCCAGGCAACTACGTCGGCATGAAGAAAATTATCCTACTCATGACTTGGAATTGGCAGCAGTTATTCATGCACTCAAAGAGTGGCAGCACTTTTTGCTTGGCAATCGTTGTGAAATATATACGGACCATAAAAGTCTCAAATATATTTTCACACAGCCGGAACTCAACTTACGACAACGATGCTGGTTGGAATTAGTGAAGGATTATGATGTTGGTATTCACTACCATCCAGGCAAGGCGAATGTCGTGGCAGATGCTCTCAGTCGAAACCCAAGCTCGAACAGCGGCAATTTACCAAATTTAAGACCTGAGTTTCAGCGGGAATTTGCCAAACTCAACATGGTGTTAGTCACAGAAGGCACTGTCGCAAATTTGGAAATTCAGCCCACCTTGACGGAGCAAATTAAGGAAGCTCAGCCCGGACACCCAGCATCGAAGGCATAAAAAGAAAAGTGGGTATGGGCAAGGACTCGGAATTTGTCGTAGACGACAAGGGAATATTATGGTATGGAGACAGGCTATGCGTACCAAATATAGAGGGCCTCAAACAACAAATTTTGGCCGAAGCCCACACCGCTCCATATTCAATCCACCCAGGAGGAACCAAAATGTATAAGGATATTCAGGAAAAAATTTGGTGGCACGGCATGAAGAGAGATATAGCCACATTTATCACATGTTGTGATTCATGTCAACGCATTAAAGCCGAACACCAAAAACCAGCAGGACTATTACAGCCAAACAGGATACCAGAATGCAAGTGGGACGAAATTGGAATGGATTTTATTGTCGAACTACCTCGGTCACGACACAGAAATGATGCCATATGGGTCATCACCGATAGATTAACCAAAGTGGCACATTTTATTCCAGTAAAGACAACCCTCACCACACAGAAGCGGGCCAGACTCTATCTCTCCCGTATTGTTTGTTTGCATGGAGTTCCAAAGACTATACTATCTGACAGGGGCACTCAGTTTGTCTCCAGATTTTGGGATAACCTACAACAAGCTCTGGGAACTCAACTAGTATTCAGTACAACGTACCACCCCCAGACTGGAGGACAGACTGAGCATGCGAACCAAATTTTGGAGGACATGCTGAGAGCATGTGTTCTCACCTTTGGAACCAGTTGGGAAGAAAGCTTGCCGTACGCTGAGTTCGCGTACAACAACAGTTACCAAGCCAGTCTACAAATGGCACCTTTTGAAGCCTTGTATGGGCGAAGATGCCGTACTCCACTAAATTGGTCAGAGACAGGAGACAGCCATATTTTCGGCCCAGACAAGCTCAAGGAAGCTGAGGAAAAAGTCAAATTAATCAGGGACCAACTCAAGACAGCCCAGAGCTGACAAAAGAGTTATTATGATCAAAAACACCATGAAGTCAGTTTTGAACCAGGAGAATATGTGTACCTACGAGTATCCCCAATGAGGGGCCTGCAAAGATTCAAAGTTAAGGGAAAGCTGGCACCACGATTTATTGGACCCTTCTGTGTAATTGCACGAAGAGGCACAGTGGCCTACCAGCTAGACCTACCCGAAGAACTGTCAGACGTCCATGACGTGTTCCACATCTCACAGTTAAGGAAATGTGTGAGCAACCCAGAGAAGCATGTATCTCATGAGAGCATTGACGTTCAACCAGACCTCACATACAGGGAACGTCCAATAAAAATATTGGAGGAGTCTGAAAGAAGGACCCGTCAGAATACAATTAAGTTTTTCAAGGTTCAGTGGAGCAATCACACCGAGGATGAGGCAACATGGGAAAGAGAGGATTTTCTTCGGGCAGAGCACCCACACCTATTTGAGGATCAGCTGAAATCTCGGGGACGAGATTTTTCCTAAGGGGGTAGGTGTTGTAACACCTCAAAATTTTGATTTGGTTTTTACCAAATTCTTATTTTGATTTGAAGGAGGTTATTTGAATCTTTCTAAAGAGACTCTCCTTCTCAAATCTTTTTTTTATGACAAATCTTTTATGAAACATTTCTCAAATTTGTTTCTGGTCTTGAGAGTTTTCAGCATGGGTTGTTTCAGCACAAGTACCATGGTGGTATTTGGCTATTTCTTTTTTTTAAAAGAATTCTTATGGATTTGGATTTAATCTTTCCCTATTCCCAAATCTCCTATGCTACTCTCTTGCCATAACCTTCATTTGCAAATTTTCTTCCGAAACTCTCCGCCCTACTTTGGATCAAGCCAAGCATCCAATTCCAGCAAGTTTCAACCTCTTTTAGATTTTATTTCTATTTATTTCATCATCAAATCTTTTTCTGTCATTTATTTGGACCCTTGGGATTTACAAAGGAAGTACCGGATTCCTTTGAGCTTTGATCCCAAATAAATTCTCCTAGCTACTCCTTGGTACCCTCAACCTTTATCACCCATGATCTGCTGGTCCACGGTTCAAAAATTTCAAAATTTGTTTACTGCAAATTTGGACCAGATTTGCCATTTTTGATGGAAACCATTCTTTCTCCCTTTCAAAAATTCTGAGAAAAATCAGGGAGCCTCTAGAAGCCCCAATGGATAAGCCCTCCAAGTTTCAGCTCAAAATAAATTTTCCACGTGCCTCAAGCATTTCATCGAATAGGTGGCATGTACTGTTCCGGTCAAAGTTCAGAGTTCAGTGTTAATTTTTCAGAGACAGTGTCGTTTTCTTCAGACTCCGGCGTCAATCTCGCCAGTAGCTGCATTGGCGCCATGCTCCCTGTTCCTCCTTCTTATCCAGGGCGCCGCACAGTCTCTTGGCCGGTTGTGAGCGTCGGTGGCGAGCTGTCGCCTTGGCTCCGGCGTCTTCCGCGGCGACAGTACCGCCCGTGGTGGCCAGCAGAGGCCAGCCCTGCAGTACGGCACCGCTCCGCACCGCCCAAGCCACCGGTGGCCTCCGCGTGTTCATATTCTCCCCTGAGCACGCTGCAGAACCGTCACCGTGGTCTGAGAAGCGCAGAGCGCGCTCAATGCCGCCGTCGTGCCCGAGAGCGCCGTTCCGTCGAAGCCCCAGCTATAGCCCAAGTTGGACCAAGCTTAGCAGCAAAATGGAACTAGTGGACAAATCCGAAGCTGCCTAGTCGCCATAACCTCCCGTCCGACCTCTGCCTCGCCGTAATTTCTCGCCGGAGATATTTTGCTCACGGCACCCCCATCGCCCGCCTATAAATAGGAGGCCCCCGAGCCATCCTGCAACTCAGCACCTCACCACCTCTCCTCAAAGCCACGCCAAGCCCCTCGGAGGACCTCGGGGAGGTCATCTTCCTCAGCTCCGGCCGCCTCGACCCGCTTCGGTAGCCAGCAAAATTCATTCTGTTCATTGCACCTTCCCAGCTCATATTTGGTTAGTAGCCTCTCAGTGCACCTATGGCCATAACCCCCGCTCCAATTTGACGCTAGGTTTCCCCGACAGTGAGATCCATCATCACCCGACGCCGCCGTCCGCCGGAGTAGGAGCTGCCGTCGACTTGGTGCACATCGACGTCCATCTCCACCACCCACCGACGTGGAATAGTCCCGTGAGGGCAACCATCCCCTTGCCCCTCTCTGGTTCGCCGTCGATCATCGCCGGCGTCCACCGTTTGCTTCTGGCGCCGGCGAGCTCTTTTTTTAAACCTGACATGAGGGACCCCCTCGTCAGCCTCTTTCCTTCTTTTCGAACCGTTTTCTGAAAACGCCTTCGGGCTGGGTACGTTTTCTTCTTGGGTTGGCGTATTTCTTCCGAAGCATTTTCTGTTTTTATCAAACTACCCCTGGATAGTTTTTTGTTTATAACAGATTAGTCCCTGGACTAAAACCTTTATAACTTTTAAACAAAAGATAATTTTGAGTTGATTCTTTTTCTGTCATCTTTATTTTTCTGTCTAGTTTTGTATCATATTTATTTGAAAAATATTTGGAACAACTTTTATGCACGCACGGTATTTACGATAGTATCTGATTGTTTGCATAACGTAGATACCGAAGGAGGAGACGCTGCCGTCAACTTTGCCGAGCTAGACTCCGACTACTCCGATCTAGGCAAGCATGTTTGAACCTTTGATATGATGAGTGTTTTTCATGTTTGCTTGAGTGGTTATTCTCATGGCATGTTTATATAAGCATATGATGAAGGTTATATTTCATGCATGATAAGTTGCAAGTGAGCTACAAACTTGATGTGATCATGAAATATTGGACAACCTAGTCATGTGGTGACATGACGGGTTGTATGCTGGTATTGTTGGAGCATGCCGGTATTATCAAAGCAACTGTTTAACTCCAGTGTTGACATAGATCGAGTCTTGTTCCCGTTCGCCTTATTTTCGTGCTGCCACATGTTTTCTGCAAAGAATTCGGTTTAGTAAGTTGCAAACCTCTTTCCATGTACACACCAAATAGAGAGGCCGTGATGAGGGTTCCATGGCCCTGGATTAAACCCCGTCATCCGGTCAGGGGGCATGGGTGTTTCCGGTTGGGACCGAGAGGGGGCACCCCTTAGTAGCACGGGTTATAAATTTGATCCCATGCTATTCGAGGTGTTTGCCTCCCCGTCTCAAAGTTTTTCTTGAACGTTGCCTAGGGTGATACCAGGCATCGGGATGTGAAATGGGTGTGTACTGGTTAGGTGTGTTTTCTTCTAAAATACTGTAGACGGAACTAGTCCTTTGTGACTACTGAAATCCGTTGGCTATGGGTAAAGAGTACAACCTCTGCAGAGTCAAAACTATTCGAATAGCCATGTCCACGGTCAAGGACGTTGGTTGACAAGTCAAGTGTCGGTCTCAGTGTCAGTCTCTGGAGAACTAATATGTTAAATGACAGAAGTAAACTTGGCTGAATATTATTCCTGTGGATGGACTAACCTGTTTATCATTGTGATGTTCCGAGTATTCCTTGGGATGGTGCTACCTCCTAGATTACTCGTATTCGAACGTTGAAATATAAGCCCTTTATGTGATGTCGCTCAGACGTCCGACTGTGGCATTCTTGTTATTTATTTTCGATATAAGCCCTTTATGTGATGTCGTTCAGACGTCCGACTGTGGCATTCTTGTTATTTATTTTCGATATAAGCCCTTTATGTGATGTCGCTCAGATGTCCGACTGTGGCATTCTTGTTGTTTACTTTCATTATAAGCCCTTTATGTGATGTCGCTCAGACGTCCGACTGTGGCATTCTTGTTATTTATTTTCGATATAAGCCCTTTAGGTGATGTCGCTCAGACGTCCGACTGTGGCATTCTTGTTGTTTACTTTCACTATAAGCCCTTTATGTGATGTCGCTCAGACGTCCGACTGTGGCATTCTTATTATTTATTTTCAGTACAAGCCCTTTATGTGATGTCGCATCAGACGTCCGACTGTGGCACGTACTGTTATTTATTTTCCAGTATAAGCCCTTTATGTGGTGTCGCCCCGACGCCCAACTGAGGCATGTTTATTTATTCTTACCTTTCGAGGCGTCGCTCCAGACGCCCGATCGGTCTTCTTCTCTTTTATTGGGATTTCGGGGGGACTACCGCCCGACTTCCTATTTATTTATCTTGCTGGGCAGATTAAATTCCTGTGTGTGTATTACTAATCTGCTCATGTGCATCATGTTTGCATTTGTTATATCTTATGTCCAAACTGTCTTGCGAGTACATTCAAAGTACTCACCTGGCTTGTTGATTTGGCCAGATGTTGACGAAGGCGATCTTATGGATGAAGAGTACGATAGAGAGTCCGACGCCTAGAGGAGTCCCAGTCAGTCCCTTGCGATCTTGGACTTTGCCACTTGTATTATATATGCTTCCGCTACCCAAATAAATCATCGAGCCTCACTCCGACGCTTGATGAGCTGTAAGATATTAGAGTCATGTCACCCACTCCACTGTGCCATATCCACCACTACCATATATTGCGAGTCAGTAGTTATGCCACCATATCCATTGTGTCATATCCGCCTTTATGCGTAGTATTGGCGTGCTTATAATAAATTGTTGAGCAGCCTCAGCTCAACCCTGTATAATATTAAGTACTACTGGATCTCTGTATCAAGGATTTGTCTACCAGTACGAAGGATTTTCTGTGCTGGTCTGACTGAAGGGGCGGATTTTTCAATAAATGTTTTATTGGAAAACCGGTCTGACAGGTTTCAACCCGTCCTTGCTGCAAGTCTCTTGGTTTTCACCTAGCAGCTTCTTCATGATCTGCTTTATTTCGCCGGCCTCCAAGGAAAAGTTGTTGTACTGTTGGGCGTCATCCGAGTCGCCAGAGTAAGCATACGTTAAGTCATTGCGAAGACTCAACAGCAGAATCCTCCAGATACCCAACACCGGGTTAAGTCGACTCCAGTCAGCCCGTTGGCTAGCAGAGCCCTCAACTTCTGATAAACATGGGCGTGTTGAGAACGCTCCTCTTGAGGAGCCCAACCAGGAAGTTCAAAATCCATAGGGAGGCGGTTGGGTCTATAACCCAGCAAGGGATTCTCGTCACCAGGAGCGGTATTCCGACAATAAAACCAAGTTTTGTTCCACCCCTTAGGATGGCTTGGCAGGGTGGCAGCAGGAAAAAGGACGTGTTTCCGCCTCTGGATTGAAACCCCGCCAAGTTCTAAGCCAGAGCCGTCCGCACATTCGGTTTGCCGGTTCAAATAGAAAAATTCCCTAAAGACGGAGACGGTGGGTTCCGTTTGCAGATATACCTCACAAAATACTCGGAACTAGCAATGGTTCGATATGGAGTTAGGACCCAGGTCTTGAGGATGAAGATGGAAAAAGTGCAAGATGTCTCGAAAGAATTTTGACTCGGGGGGTGAAAAACACATGTAGAGGTCATCCAAGAATATCACCACTTCCCCCTCCTCTGGGTTTGAGATTTCCTCTCCAAGGATGACCCGCCAGCCAACCACATTTTGAGGCAGCAGAAACCCATGTTCCTCATAATCTTTCAAGATAACATCAGAAACTTGAGTAGCCACCCAGTTGCAAGCTTTGGACTCCGACATAATGAGTCGCCTGGATAAAGCAAAAGGAGGGCGGCTTAAGTAAATGGTTCAAATAAAAGGATCTAATTATCTGTAATGTAAAGGCTGCCTTGTGAAGAGCCGGAGCCTTAATGCAGTAGTTTAATGCATGGTGGGTTACAACTATTGAGCCGGCAGGAGTAAGGGCGACTCATGCTAAGAATCAAATGATTCTAAAGTTTTGCTAAGTGTAAGAAAAACAAGTTTCTCCTAGAACAGCAACAATTTTGGATCTAAGAATAGTTCAAAAAAGCGAAGTATTTTCTAGCCCTAGCGGAGGAGCAGAGAAACAATGGAAGTACAGTTCATCTAATGTTGAGGGGGGTTAAAGCATGATACACCAAAAACGGAATCAGTGTTTCTACCGTTTTACTTTTGTGATTACGCTTGCGGGATTTACTCACAAAACTAACGATGGTGATGAACCGGAGAGAAGCTACAGAAGAACTTCAATATACTACAATGGATCTAGGTCAGAAGAAAATGACTTAGTTGAACGATCACCGGCGGCAGCGGAAGCGCGCGGAGGTTTGACTGGTGAGGAAGAAATACCGCAGCAACCTCGAGAGTGATAGCCGGAGATGAGGAAACAACGTCGACATCACGAGGGGGTCTCCGGACTCGAGGAAGAAGAAGAAGCAAAGAGGCGAAGTGGAAAGTGAACCAGTGACCCTTCAGTAAATATTTAAAGGGAAGGAGCTCGAAGAGGCAACTGACAGGCGCGACAATCGATGAAAATGCTGTAATTTTCGGGAAACAAAAATGCCTCGATTTTCGGGATAAACAGATATGACCAGATTTTCCATGATGTCATTATTGTTTTTCAAGATTAAGGACGGGTGAAGTCACAATAAGTGAACGCTGGAGAAATGACAAGTATGGAAGTATTACAAGCCGGCGTTGTGAGATTCATGGAAAGTACAAGTCCAATGATGAGCCGCCAAAGGAAGAAAAGAGAAATTGACATGAATGGATTCAAATCAATCTGGGGCCTAATGTCGGGGATATAACTCCACGGTGTAACCCACCCTACTGGGCCGGGTTAACATATTGACAGCTTATGACCAAGTTTAAGACGAGCCGTGTCATGGAGACGAGGCAAGCAAGGCGGTGGCTGACTAAAAGTCGCCAGGCGGCCCAACATTTGAAGATGGCGTCTTAAGGCCCACAAGCTGAAGACGACATCTGGATTTTCTTGCTTAAGGCGCAAGGCAAGTTAGAAACATTGTAGGTTACGGGTCACGATATGACCTAGACTCTATTGTAAAACCCTAGGGATTGACCTGTATATAAAGGCTAGACCCTAGGACCGAAAGACTCAAGTTACAATCTCTCGATAGCTAGGTTAGTGATTCCGCACCCTTGTAATCGAGATATATCCATCAAATACACACAAAGCAGGACGTAGGCTATTACCTCCATCGAAGGGGCCGAACCTGGGTAAACCGACTCTCCCTCTTTCGTTCAACCCCTTCAAGTCGCCACCTAGAGGCGATGGCCTCAGACCTAAGTCCTTTTATGAGGACATCTGCCAGGTTGACAAAACCACGATAGAGCTGGTGGGTCTGCTCCGCCCGGAGGTCACCAGGAGCAGCCACAAGGCGACATTCAACCACCACCACCTCCACCGGATAACATGACCATAGCTTCGTTTCTCCAAGTTCTCTGGGAGGAACGCCAGGCCAACTCCACTGCTATTCAGCAGATGGCTTAGTCCCTTGTGAACAACCAGCAGCAAGGGAGGAACGGCAATGGCCGCTCCACTCTGTCGGAGTTCATGAGGAATTCGCCCCCAACCTTCACCGAGACTGCAGAACTTTTGGATGTCGATGACCGGATCCGCACCATCGAGGACCTCCTTGCACTGTTCAACTGCAATGAAGATCGCGAGAAGGTTCTTTATGCCTCTCACTGCCTCGGAGGTACCGCTAGAGCTTGGTGGGATGGATTCAATGTCATGCAAGGTGATCATGTGATTACATGGGCTGATTTCAAGGATGGTTTCCGCAAGGCCCACATTCCTTCTGGAATTATGGCTATCAAGAAGCATGAGTTCCGAGCGATGAAGCAAGGAAGTGGCTCTGTCAACGAGTACATGCAGAAGTTTAACTTCCTGTCATGGTATGCCCCTGAAGATGTCAACACAAAGGAAGCCAAGATGGAACGCTTCATGGAAGGACTCCAGCAAGACCTGCAGTATCAGCTCATAGTCTGTGATTGCCGGACCTTCTTCGACCTAGTTAACAAGGCTCTCATGCTTGAGGACAAGCGTCATGCCATGGAAGACATCCGCAAGCGCAAGATGATTAGCAAGGCTAATTCCAGCAACCAGAAGCCTCGCCCCTGGCAGCCAGCTCCAGCCTGGCCAACTTATCAGCCTCAGCAAGTCAAGACTCTCGCACCTCGTTCGAGCTACCAGCCTCAGCAGTATGCCAACCCCAAGCCTACCTACAACAACCCCAACAACAATGGTGGCAAGACCAACAACTCCGGTCAGATCACATGCTTTGGATGTGGTCAGCTTGGACATATCTCCATGCAATGCCCCAACATGAAGCCAGATGCACCGTTCCCCAACGCGCCGAACCAAGGTCAAGGCCGTGGAGTGCCACCAAGGAACCAACCTCCCAGAAACCAGCCCAACAATGGTAGGGGTCGTCTGAATCACGTCACCGCTGAGGAAGCCCAGGAAGACCCGGACGTCATACTGGATACATTCCTTGTCAATTCAACCCCAGCAACCGTACTGTTTGGTTGTGGAGCTTCGCATTCTTTTGTTACCCAAAAGTTTGCACTAGAGAGTCGTATGAAACCTAAACCCCTGGGTAGTCATATGTTGGTACAAACCCCGGGATCGGTTATGAGAACCAAGATAGGATGTAAAGGAGTTGGGATTGTCATCAACGGAGTAGAATTCCTAGCAGACCATATGATCTTGAAGTCGCAAGGCTTGGATGTGATCCTAGGCATGGATTGGTTAAACAAGCACCAAGGCTTGTTAGACTGTGCCAAAAGGACTTTTACCATGACCAATAGCCAAGGAGTTGAAGTCAAGTATGTTAACCAATCACCAAGGTCAATTGTCTGTCGAGAATTGAGTTGGGCCAAGTGCCAGTGGTGTGTTAATACCCAGATGTCTTTCCTGATGAGCTGCCCGGAATGCCTCCTGATCATGACATCGATTTCATCATTGAGTTGATGCCCGGAGCAGGACCCATTTATAAGAAGCCCTATAGGATGGGATCCAAAGAGTTGGCTGAGTTGAAGAAGCAACGGGCTGAGCAGCTCAGTAAGAGATTAATCTGCCCTAGTGCCTCCCCTCGGGGATCACATGTTCTGTTTGTGGAAAAGATGGATGGTACTATTCGACTTTGTGTTGATTACAGATCTCTCAATGAAGTCACAATCAAGAACAAGTATCCACTCCCCAAGACTGAAGACCTGTTCGATCAACTGAATGGTGCCAAGGTGTTTTCCAAGATCGACCTCGGGTCTGGATACTACCAACTGAAGATCAGACCCGAAGACATTCCGAAGATGGCATTCGTAACCCGATATTTCCTGTACGAGTACATGGTCATGTCATTTGGGTTGACCAATGCCCCCGCCTACTTCATGTACCTCATGAACAAAGTTTTCATGGAGTACTTGGACAAGTTTGTTGGCATCTTCATTAATGACATGCTTATCTTTTCCAAGTCTAAAGAAGAGCATGAGCAACACTTGAGATTGGTCCTAGATAAGCTTCGAGAGCACTAGCTTTATTCCAAATTCAGCAAGTGTGAATTCTGGCTGCACGAAGTTGGATTCTGGGGTCATGTGTTGACTGTCGAAGGATTGTCAGTGGATCCTGCCAAGATTGAAGCCATGACTGAATGGCAATCCCCAAGCAATGTGAAGGAAGTTAGAAGCTTCCTCAGACTCGCGAGATACTTCCGTAAGTTCATCGAAGGATTCTCGAGCATTGCTAGACCCATGACTTGGATCTTGAAGAAGGACAAGAAGTTCGAATGGATGCCGAAGTGCGAGGAAAGTTTCAAGAGATCAAGAAGAGATTGACAATAGCCCAAGTTTTGGCCATTCCCGATATTCACAAGGAGTTTTTGATATATTGTGATGCATCGAGAACCGGGCTTGGAAGTGTTCTGATGCAAGAAGGCAGAGTCTTAGCATATCTATCCAGACAACTGCATCCTCACGAAGAGAACTACACTAGTCATGATCTTGAGTTGGCAGCAGTAGTTCATGCCTTGAAGACATGGCCACATTACCTTCTAGGAAAGCGATGGGAGATATACACAGACCACAAGAGTTTGAAGTATATTTTCACTCAAAAGGAATTGAACATGAGGCAGCGAAGATGGTTGGAGTTGATCAAGGACTATGACATCAGTGTTCAATACCACCCTGGAAAGGCTAACGTGGTAGCAGATGCCTTAAGCAGAAAGGCTTGTTCCTTGAACGCTATGATTAAGGAAAGGTTACCCACGTTGTATGAAGAGCTTGAAAACTTTGGCTTGGAACTAGTTGCACCTGGATTCCTTGCCAACCTCGAAGCAAAGCCTACCTTGATGGATGATATTAAGGAAGCTCAGAAGGGACACGAGATCATTGAAGGCATCAAGAAGAAGATCAAGGCAGGCAAGGCCCCGGGATTCTCAGTGGATGAACAAGGAGTCTTATTGTTTGGGAATCGCATTTGCGTACCCATCAAAGTCGAGCTCAAGAACTTGATCTTGCAAGAAGCACATGACACTCTGTATTCTATCCATCCTGGAGGAACCAAGATGTACCAAGACCTTAAAGCAAGATTCTGGTGGCATGAAGAGAGAAATAGCCACATTCGTCACTAAGTGTGACATATGCCAGAGAGTCTAGGCTGAGCATCAGTGACCCGCTGTATTGTTGCAACCTCTCAAAGTGCCTGAATATAAGTGGGACAAGGTGGGGATGGACTTCATAACTAGTTTGCCTAGGTCAATCAAAGGGCATAACTCCATTTGGGTCATTGTTGACCATCTCACCAAGGTTCCCCACTTCATCCCCGTGAAGACCACCTACGACAGAAACAAGCTAGCCAATCTTTACATCGAGCGTATTGTGAGCCTCCACGGAGTTCTAAGGAGATTGTGTCTGACCTAGGTACCCAATTTACCTCAAGGTTTTGGAAGCAATTCCAAGAAGCCTTGGGGACTAAGCTATCCTTCAGCACCGCTTTTCACCCTCAGACCGGAGGACAGACAAAACGAGTGAACCAGATACTCAAGAATATGCTTCGTGCTTGTGTCCTGGCGTATAGAGCCAAGTGAGAAGACTATTTGCCGTTCGCCGAGTTCTCCTACAACAACAGCTATCAGTCCGGTCTTCAGATGGCACCATTTGAGGTGTTGTATGGACGCAAGTGTCGTACTCCCCTCAATTGGTCAAAGACCGGCGAAGGGCTAGTCTTTGGACCAGATATCCTCCGTGAACCAGAAGAGCAAGTTCAACTCGTCAGAGAGTGTCTAGAGACCGCCAAATCAAGAGAGCTACACTGATTCCCCTCGCCGAGAAGTGATCTTCAACAACAGAGACCATGTCTATCTCCATGTCACGCCTCTCAAAGAAACCAAGCGTTTCCATGTCAAGGGAAACCTTGCACCAAGATATATTGACCCCTTCAAGATCACCGCAAGATGAGGAGAAGTCGCCTACCAGCTATAGCTACCTTCCGAGCTATCTGATGTGCACAACATTTTCCACGTGTCACAGCTCCGGAAGTGTCAACAAGTTCCCAACCGCCCCGACCTCTACAAGGACATCGATCATCAAGCCATCGACCTTTAGCCAGATCTCACTTATCATGAGAGACCAGTTTGCATCTTGGATGAAGATGAGCGTTGCACCCGAAGCCGCACCATCAAGTATTTCAAGGTCCAATGGAGCAACCACACCGAAGCAGAAGCAACCTAGGAGCATGCAGACTAACTTAGATCCGAGTTCCCTTATCTTTTTAGCGCCTAGCTTAGGAATCTCGGGGACAAGATTCTTGTAAGGGGGGTAGGTCTGTCACAGCCTGTATTTGTACCACTTTGCTATGTTGTGAAATTATAAAAATTTGTACCAATTAAAACTTTTTGAGTGCTTGTGATGATTAACTTAATTGCTATATTGCTTGATTGCTTGCTTGTGTTTTGATTCACAAAAACGCTCCCACGATCAAAACTCATCCACTTGATCTAAACCTTTGCCCAATGATCATGCCATGTGTATAGGACCTAAAACTATTTTTATAAAATATTATTTTTGCAAAAAAGCATTTATTCAATTTAGGTTTTCAAAAACCCTTGAATTGAGGTTTGTACAACAAGTCCTCAAATTAGGGTGAATGTTTTGCCCCAAAGACTTTATTTGGAACCTATTATATATAAGACTCCCCAAAACCACAAAATACTATTTTAAAGATTATTTTCATATTTTATTTAAAGGCTTTTTCTTAAGGCCATAAATGGTCTTTTAGAGGGAGAAATTATTTTTATGCTTTCAAAATATTTGAGAAAATTTAGGGAAACTCAGTGGACATATATTTTCCCTATATGAGAGTTTAGCAAATGGTCATGTTCAAAATATTGGACAAAACCCTCCAAAACCCTTTCTGCATATTTCATGCATTTGAAATATTTCTATAAGAAATATTCTCAAATAAATCCAGGAAAATTCCAGCATGTCACATATGCCATATGTGATGATCTTGCCAAGTTTCCTATCAATCCCAATAATTTCGGTTCACCAAAATATCCCAAAACCCTCTCTATCCAGAAGCAAATTTGAGCAACTCTACATTGTCAAGTTTCTCCAACTGACCCCAAATTTGTGGGCATGCTGTAATGCCCAAATGATGCCACCACACCAAGTGGAGCATCAAGGAGAATAGCTTAGCATGATCAGATCTATAGGAACCAGATTTTGTTGATTTCAACGGTTTATAAAAGTTGCATTGCCAACTTTCCTCAAATGAACTCAAACTTGGTGATTAGCCTCATTTTTATCTTCCATTTCATCCTGTTAAATCTCATGGCAAGTAGACTCTTTTTACTTGCCCAAATCAGCATCAAACACTTTCTGGTGAAACCCTAAAGTTACTGGTTTCACCTCTTAACTTGTTCTCCTTGAGTCTAGGTTTTTACCACAGTCCCTCCTGGTCCACTTCAACCTCTAGTAAAAATTTCAAGCCATAGATCAATCATTCATTGGGGTAAAACCCCAAGATTCCTCTCTGGATAGTCAAAAATAGCACAATTTCTACCTCTCCTTTTACTTCTACCCCCTCTCCTCACCTCACAGGCATCCAAAGAGCATCTCTAAATACCCCAGGAGCTAGTGGACATGAGGGAGAGCATCCAGAACATGTAGGCATGCCATGGCATGCAATAATCGCGCTCTGGAGTGCGCTATAGTGCGCTCCCCCATTGTAGCTGCCCCCATTCCGAGGCTCCCGACAGCCTCGAGCTCGCCTTTCTCGCCAGCAGGCTTGCCTCGACATCCGGGACAGGCCACGCTCCTGCCCCCTCCTCTCTTCCCCTCTGCTGGCCTCTCCTCGCACGTGTGCCTACCACCCGAGACCTCCAATTTGCTACCTCACACGCGCGGGCACCCAAGCCTTCCCCGCACCTTCTCTCCCCTCCCCGGTCATGGACCAACCTCACAAACGCCCCGGACTCGCCCCTACGAGCTCTCGTGGCCTTTGTCCTCGACCACGGCCTTGCCGGCGCACAAGCGTGCGGTTGTAGGACCGAAAGTATGTCTAGAGGGGGGGTGATTAGACTACTTGACTAAATAAAAATCTACTTTTTCCCAATTTTAAGTGTTGGCAGATTTTAGCATTCATAGCAAGTCAAGCACACCCTACACATGCATGTCTACGAGTATAGCATCGGAAAGTAAAGACAAGCATGAGTAGTAAAGGAAGGGTAGGAAGATCAAACGCAATTTGTAGACACGGTGATTTTTCCCGTGGTTCCGATAGGTGGTGCTATCGTACGTCCACGTTTATGGAGTCTTCAACCCACGGAGGGTAACGGTCGCGAGAGTCCACGGAGGGCTCCACCCATAAGGGTCCACGAAGTAGCAACCTTGACTATTCCATAACGGCTTCCGTCCACGACGGACTAGCCTCACTACGGGTAGATCTTCACGAAGTAGGCGATCTCCTTGCCCTTACAAACTTCTTGGTTCAACTCCACAACACGAAGTAGGAGGCTCCCAAGCGACACCTAACCAATCTAGGAGGCACCACCCTCCAAAAGGTAATAGGCTCGGCAATGTCGATGAACTCCTTGCTCTTATGCTTCAAGATGATAGACTCCTCAACACACAATCACTGTCTCACAGATTTGGCTGTGGTGGAAGAGATTGATTTGGTGGAAAGCAACTTGGGGAGGCTAGAGATCAAGATTCATATGGATGGAGTGGAATGGCTTGATCTCAACACAAGGGTAGGTGGCTCTCTCTCAGAAAATTGGATGGGGCAAGTATGGAATAGTTCTGAGTGCTTCACTTTCGAGTGGGTGGTGGTGAAGGGGTATATATAGGCATCCCTAAAAATCCAACTGTTACACCTAAAGTGACCAACTCGGTGACACCGATGTGTGAATCTCGGTGGTACCGAAGTGACCAAAAGGCAGTAACTTTTGAATCTCGGTGAGACCGATATATAACTCTCAATGGTACCGATCAGGTGACCAACGGTCAGATTGCGCAAACTCGGTGACTCCGATTCTCACATCTCGTTGGTACTGATTCTTGACCATGGCAACCCAGAGAGTTGGTCCAGGAACTCGGTGGCGTCGATCCACAATTCTCGGTGGTACCGATTCTTGTGAATGGCTATCCAGAGAGTTGGTCCAGAAACTCTGTGAGACCGACTGGCAAATCTCGGTGGTACCGAAGACTGAAAATAGCTAAACAGAGAGTTGGCAACCTAAACTCGGTGGCACCGATGCAGAATCGGTTGCACCGACTGGCTAGGGTTTGGCATGGGTCTGTCTGAGTTTGGGAATCGGTGGCACCAAGTGGAAAGTGTTGGTTGCACCGATTTTGGATATTTGACTTTGGACAGACTTTTGTGGAAGAGCTTGTGGGTCTATTTGGTGACTATCACTTGTGCACGTATGAGCATTTTGTTCACCAACAGTACCTTACCCCCTTTTAATAGTATTGGCTTTCCTATGGACTCAAAGTGATTTCTCACAAAGTAAAATGTAGAGTCCTCTTGCTTGAAGCTTTGCCAATCCATTTCCTTGCATCTTGGGGTATTTCCACAATCCTTTTGCCATCCCTATCATTGAACTTTTCCTGAAATATGCTTAGTGGAAACATTGGTTCAATGACATATATGTTGTTATTAATTACCAAAACCACCAAGGGAGCAAATGTGCTTTCAATCTCCCCCTTTTTGGTAATTGATGACAACATATAGATCAAAGCTTCGACATATGATATAATCAATGAATATAATCGTCGCTTTGAGAAGTATGTGATAATCAAGAGCTCTCCCTAAATTTGTGCATTATTTTAGATTTGCGTTTGAATGCAAATGCACAATCGATTAGCTACATAGGGCACTCTTTCATGTCACATACAACTTGGTGGTGTGCGAGAAAAATAAGAATGAACATCATAGCACAACACAATCAAGCAAAGGTGAATGATTATCTCATAAGCATCATAATGATAGGAAGTAGTAGCAACACACATTAAGCGTATGATCAAAACACCAACAAAAGTATAACACAAGCAACCAAAAGATCAAATGTTTTTGAAAAAGCAATAATAACCAAACGCTCTCTCACTCGAAGCCTAAAGATCTATATACACTTCTCCCCCTTTGGCAACAAGTTACCAAAAAGTTCAAAGGTATATATCTAAGCGCTCTTCTGAGGCTGATCTCCTCCGGTAGTCGAGGTAGGAGTCGAGAGAACTACGTCGGTGAAGACCTCTGCTGATGTCATGGATGGAGTTGGAGTAGCAATGGGAGGTACTGAAGCTGATGGAGCTGAGGAGGCTGTAGCAGGTGCTGATGAAGAAGGCCTCAAATCTGGAGCTGGCATTGTGGCTGATCTAACCTGGGTAGAGAAGTGAGTGCCTGGCCTGAGAGGAGAGTCATACTCATCATCTAAAGTGTCGGGACTGGGCACGCTGTCAACTTCCTTCTTCAGCTCATTCACTGTCTTTGTCAGCCCATCCACTTTGTCATTAAGGGTCTTGATCCTATTCTCAAAGATCCTCACAAGACTATTCTGATTCCCCAGTATGTCCTTGATGTCCTTCTGCATGCCCTGAACGGTGTTGATCAAAAGATCCATTTGGTCGTTCCTGGATCAAGGGACTGGAGCACTAGTGGCTCTAGCTGCTTCTGCCTCTGACTGTGCTGCAGCTGAGGTGGGATGATCTGGGTTCATCTCCACGATGTTGTCCTCAAGATCTCGCTGTAGGGGCAAGTGGGGTCTGTCAAGAGAAAAAATGTGCTTCTCCAGCTTGGAGTTGATGAGCATCTGAATGTAGGGTGCATAGCAGCATTAGCGCTTTTGATCAGCAGCAACCCTCTTCACAGTCTCTACTATCAAGTCCATCACCCTTATCCTGGTGTGTCTATCACGATGGATCAGCATGTTGATGGAATAGCCTCGAATCATCTTGTCATCTCCAAACTTAGGCATCAATGTGTGCCTCAAGATGGTGTTCATGGTATGGAGGCCAGCCTGAAGGAAGTAGATGGATCCTAACTTGTGAGACATCACATGAGCAGCAGGGATCACATTGTACATGATAGCCATAGCATTGTGGCTCTCCTTGGATTCAGAATAGACATCCAGGTCACCATCTTCCACATCTTGGACTCCTAAGATAGCAGCCCATTCCTCAACAGTAGACTCATATCTTGCTCCTTCAGTCATCCACACAATCCTACCATCTCCATAGAAATGAGCAGTGGAGTAGAATTGCATGATCGTCTCATCATTCCATGCAGTGAATTCTGTGCCAACAAACTTGTCTAAGCTAATGCAGTGGAAGTTGTCTTGAACATTTGGGAAGTAGTCTTCATTCTCCTTGATATACTTCCAATCAACATATCTCATATCACTGACAGCTGGGCTCTTGTCAAGTAAGATTGTCTCATAGAAATCCTGTTGCTCCTTGGTATAAACCCTATAGTCCACAACAGTTTTCCTTCTCTGGGCATATGGATCAATAGCTCTCCATGCCCTTAAGACAGAATCCTTCCTCTTCTTCATATCTTCAGCAATCAGGTGGCTGGCATTATGCTCTGGATGGTGTGGTCTGAGCTTCATCAAAGCAGAAAAGTCATCATCATCCTCAGCTTCCCTGAAAGTGGAGGTCTTGTTCTTGCTGGAAGCTGGTATATATCTAGAAAACCTCTTAGGCTTATCAGCAGCAGCAGCCTTCTTTGGAGCAGATTTGGTGCTCTTGGAAGTGTTAGCCTTAGGCATAGCATCTGCCATAAGCTTCTTCTTCTTCTTGGGAGGTGCCTTAGCAGCTGGCTCTACCTCCTCCTCTTCTTTCTCATCTAGATACTCTGGAGTAGATGGAAGAACTTTAGCCTTGACATATTTTGTCCTCTCTCTCTTCTTCTTCTCCCCTGCCTTCTTGGGTATAGACTTCTTGGGAGGCATAACAGTCATGGTTGCTCTGGAGCTCTCAGGAGCTCTTAATATCTCAGAGCTAGCATACTACTTTCTGATAGCTTTCTTTTTCTTGGAAGAAGTGGCAGCATCATCTTTCTTAGGCAGCTCATCAGGGATGAAGTCCTCATCCTCTTCATCAGAATTGAGCTTCCTCCTAGTCCTTGTAGCAGCCTTGGGCAAATCAGGAGAACTGGGCACATCATCAAAACTCTCATCAGGGCTAGTGCCTAAGTCCATATCCACACTCTACTCTCTGAGATCATTCTGGCTATCTTCAGCATCTGACATATCTGACCCTGTGAAGAGAATATAGAGGAGCAGAGGGGTTGAGCATCACAAAACAAAGAGATTTTCAAAAGTTTGAACAAGGAAGACATTAGTTTTAGCTTTCTGCAGAAGGTATTTCGGTATCACTGAGTGGTATTTTTCGGAGTCACCGAGACTGACCATATTCATCAACAGAGACCTGGCAGCCTTTTCGGTGGAACCGAAAAGATTGCTTCGGTCTCACCGATATGGTTCTCAATAACCCTAAAACACAATCAGTGGAACCGATTTTTTCAACTCAGTGGTACCAACATGCAATCTGCGGACAGCTAACCCTAAAATTTTTCATTGTTCACTAATCTACGAGAACTCTGGTGGATAGGGAGGATTGCACACAGTGGCTTATAGATAAGAACATCTCAATGCGCAAGAATCAGACGATGGAGCGCAAGAGAGGATCGGATCCGTACCCTAGCTTGGTGACGGTCTGCTACGGCGAAGATGGGGGCAAAGATGCCCGTCGACGGCGAGGATCCCAGCGGCTGAGGAGCACGGGGAGGCAAGAGCGACGACCGGGGGGTCCTTGTTGGCAGCTTAGGGTTCTGGAGCGCGACGGTTTGAGGAGTGAATTTCAAAGCGTTGGGTCCACAACATATATACCCCTTGCTGTCGGTGACACCGGTTCGAAATTTTCGGTGTCACCGAGTTTCACAACTATCAGCTGACAGGGAAACTCGGTGTAACCGAGAATAAGGAATCGGTGTTACCGAGATAGAAAATCCAGATCAACCCTCGGCAATCGGTGAAACCGAGAAATGTTTGTTGGTCACACCAAGTTGCACTTGGGAGGTTTTGGAGTGCAGCCCTTTTCGACACGGAACTCCGAGTGCATCTCACACAGAGGGGTCGAGAAGTGCTTGTTCAAGTTTTGTGATGTAGCAAGAAAAGAATATGAGGTGAGAAAGCATAGATAGCTATAGGAGGGTCCTGGGCATTCGTGTACATCCAATTGGCAAAAGATAAATTAAGAACCAAATAGCAACAATTGGATATCCTCGAATGGATAAAGATGTGCAAACCAACATGCTCACACAATAAGATGTCAAATGAAATCATGGCAAACATGCACAAACATACTAGCATCTATCAAGAATTTTGGCGATGACGGAGTCATCTATATATGAGTATATTGACTTAGGAGCCAAGTAAGAATACTTGATCATAGGTCATACTCATCGTTTAAGCACAAGTGGAGTTACCACTTTTACATAAAGCATTTAATGTTGTCACATAATATGAGATGCTTTAACTCAAGTCTTAGAGTAAAGCTCCCCCTTGATGTGACATCCCCTCATAGGAGGGATAAACTAACCTTGGGTTTTGTCGATGAAGACTTCATGTAGGTGAAGTAGTGGTGGATGCTAAAAGTTGATGAAGATCACCATGAGTTGGGAGCATCCTTGTTGTTTCCTTACTCTTCTCACCTACATGGGTTAGTCCCAACACACAAGAGACAAATACAAGGATATCTATGGACATGGAGTGCAAAGAATATGTGATGATGTCCATGGATTTGTTGATCACCTTGTCCCTTGCTTACCTTTGAGGGAATGTGTGATTCCTTAAACTATTGCATAGAGTTGATGTTGATTGCAAATAGTTCTTGCCAATAATGAATGTGAGTGAATTTCATTGGCAGAGTCACCCCTCAAGAACTTTCTAGTTCTTCTTCTTGGGGACCCACATCAACTTGATGGGGATCCTTGGTGTTGAAGTAGCCCTTGTAGAAGTTGAGCTTGAAGTAGCCTTGGGAACCCACTCCACCAAAGCTTGGGTTTCATCTTCAAATGAGTCAATGTCCTCTTGAAGCTTGTGGCCATGTGGTGGAAGGTCATCTTGACTGTTTGTTCCCTTGGGGAGAGTATTTTCATACTTCTCCTTTTGAGGAACAAACTTGGGCTTGGGGTATTGACCTTCTTCCCATTCAACTCCATTAGCATTGAAGTAGCCAATGCCATGGTTCTTCCGGTATCCTCCGTGCTTGCGTACAATTTCCTCAAATTGCTTACACCCGGCAAGACTTTTGTAGATACCTTTCTCGATACTTCCTTTCAATAAAGTATTTTCTTGCTCAAGAGTAACTTGGCTAAGAGAATCATCATTAGTGGAATCAATAGAACTACTAGAAGCAACATCATTGGGTTTAGCATTTTTATTGTTGCTGCTAGATGTAGAACCTTTCTTGCCTTTGTTACTAGTTTGTCTAGATTTAACTTGTGGCATGAATGTAGACAAGAGCAATCGTTTGGCTAGATAAGATGAAGTCTTATTTCGGAGATCGTCATTGATAGCTTTAAGAAACTCATGCTCTTGCTCCAAGGTGAGCTTCTCGAAGCGTAGCTTCTCATGAGTCCTTACAAGCTCTCTATGATCTTCGAGAGTAGATTCATGGGCTAACTTAAGAGTGTTTAATTATTTAGTTAGTTGTTCTATTTTCATCTTATCATCATCAAATGACTTTTCTTGACTAGCATGAGAATTATCAAGTTCATTTTGACTAACATTACTAGTATTATCAAAGTGCAAGTCATCATCACAAAGTAAGTCATCTTCATCACTATCGAAATCAAGATACTCGGGGTGTGATACCTTGGGGCCTTTAGCCATGAAGCAACTTCCACTCCCTTCATTTGGTGAATCAAATAGATCATAGGAGTTGGTAGTCACTAGTGCAAGTCCGGCAACACCTTCATCTTGACTATAGTCCGAGTTGGAGTGATAGCTTCTCTCGGAGTTGTTGTCGGAGTCGGAGCCGGAAACCCATTCACCAACATGTGCTTGATGTTTTCTTCTTGTGTAGATCTTGGTGTATTTGTCCTTCTTCTCCAAGTCCCTACTTCTCCTTGAGGGTCTTCGTTCATAACGATCATCTCTACTCCTTCTCTCTCTTTGAGGTGATTCATTCCTTGAGCTTCGTCTTCTAGGTGATTCTTCTCTTCGTTTGTAGGGAGCCGTGCACTCATTGGAGTAGTGTCCGGGCTTCCCACGATTGTAGCAGTTGCGGTCACGACTTGACGAACGCTTCTATTCATATCTTGAGTTAGAGCTTCGTTGTTTGCCTCTATTCTTGTAGAACTTGTTGAATTTCTTGACCATGAGGCTTATCTCTTCATTGGTGACAAGGTTGTCGCTTGAAGTTGCGGGAGCATCACTTGTGGCTTTGTAAGCACCGCTAGATTTGTTGTAAAGATCTTCTTTGTCTTTGAGTGTCATATCATGAGCAACAATCCTTCCAAGGACTTCCGTAGGCTTGAGATCTTTTTAGTTGGGCATCATTTGGATCAATGTGCACATGGTGTCGTATCTCTCATCCAAAGCTCGAAGTATCTTCTTGATGATGAATTTGTCGGTCATTTCTTCGCTTCCTAAGCCGGCAATCTCATTGGTGATGAGAGATAGCCTAGAGTACATCTCCACGACTCCTTCACCATCCTTCATCTTGAACTTGTCAAGTTGACTTTGAGGAATGTCCAACTTGGATTCTCTCACGAACTCGGTACCTTCGTGCATATGAACCAAAGTATCCCAAATCTCTTTTGCATTCTCAAGACGGCTGATTTTGTTGAATTCTTCGGGGCATAGGCAGTTGAAGAGAATGTTACATACGTGAGCGTTGTATTGCAACATCTTCAATTCATCCGCGGTCGCTTCACGATCCGGTTCCCTTCCATCACCAAAGAATTCACCTTGCAAGCAAACACGAACAACAGCCCATATGGCGGGGTTATGACCAAGAATATGCATTTTCATTTTGTGCTTCTAACTAGCAAAATTAGTGCCATCAAAGTACGGACCTCTACGGTGATAATTTTCCTCACTAGACGCCATACTCTCCTAGGTTGTGAGACCAATGCAATGGAGACCAAAGCTCTGATACCACTTGTAGGATTGAAAGTATGTCTAGAGAGGGGTGATTAGACTATTTGACTAAATAAAAATCTAATTTTTCCCAATTTTAAGTGTTGGCAGATTTTAGCATTCATAGCAAGTGAAGCACACCCTACACATGCATGTCTACGAGTATAGCAGCGGAAAGTAAAGACAAGCATGAGTAGTAAAGGAAGGGTAGGAAGATCAAATGCAATTTTTAGACACGATGATTTTTCCCGTGGTTCTGATAGGTGGTGCTATCGTACGTCCACGTTTATGGAGTCTTCAACCCAAGGAGGGTAACGGTCGCGAGAGTCCATGGAGGGCTCCACCCATAAGGGTCAATGAAGTAGCAACCTTTACTATTCCATAACGGCTTCCGTCCACGAAGGACTAGCCTCACTATGGGTAGATCTTCATGAAGTAGGCGATCTCCTTGCCCTTACAAACTTCTTGGTTCAACTCCACAACACGAAGTAGGAGGCTCCCAAGCGACACCTAACCAATCTAGGAGGCACCACCCTCCAAAAGGTAATAGGCTCGGCAATGTCCATGAACTCCTTGCTCTTGTGCTTCAAGATGATAGACTCCTCAACACACAATCACTGTCTCACAGATTTGGCTATGGTGGAAGAGATTGATTTGGTGGAAAGCAACTTGGGGAGGCTAGAGATCAAGATTCATATGGATGGAGTGGAATGGCTTGATCTCAACACAAGGGTAGGTGGCTCTCTCTCAGAAAATTGGATGGGGCAAGTATGGAATAGTTCTGAGTGCTTCACTTTCGAGTGGGTGGTGGTGAAGGGGTATATATAGGCATACCTAAAAATCCAACCGTTACACCTAAAGTGACCAACTCGGTGACACCGATGTGTGAATCTCGGTGGTACTGAAGTGACCAAAAGGCAGTAACTTTTGAATCTCGGTGACACCGATATATAACTCTTGGTGGTACCGATCAGGTGAGCAACGGTCAGATTGCGCAAACTCGGTGACGCCGATTCTCACATCTCGGTGGTATCGATTCTTGACCATGGCTTACCAGAGAGTTGGTCCAGGAACTCGGTGGCGCCGATCCACAATTCTCGGTGGTACCGATTCTTGTGAATGGCTATCCAGAGAGTTGGTCCAGAAACTCGGTGAGACCGACTGGAAAATCTCGGTGGTACCAAAGACTGAAAATAGCTAAACAGAGAGTTGGCAACCTAAACTCGGTAGCACCGATGCAGAATCGGTTGCACCGACTGGCTAGGGTTTGGCATGGGTCTGTCTGAGTTTGGGAATCGGTGGCACCGAGTGGAAAGTGTTGGTTGCACCGATTTTGGATATTTGACTTTGGACAGACTTTTGTGGAAGAGCTTGTGGGTGTATTTGGTGACTATCACTTGTGCACGTATGAGCATTTTGTTCACCAACAGTACCTTACCCCCTTTTAATAGTATTGGCTTTCCTATGGACTCAAAGTGATTTCTCACAAAGTAAATTGTAGAGTAATCTTGCTTGAAGCTTTGCCAATCCATTTCCTTGCATCTTGCGTTATTTCCACAATTCTTTTGCCATCCCTATCATTGAACTTTTCCTGAAATATGCTTAGTGGAAACATTAGTTCAATGACATATATGTTGTTATTAATTACCAAAACCACCAAGGGAGCAAATGTGCTATCAGCGGTGGACCGCGCCCGAGCTATTTAAGCCCTTCTCGAGGCTCTTTCTCCCCTCCGGTCGCTCTCTCCCTCTCCCAATCGAGCCCCTGCACCACCAGTCCCTCCCCTAAACCACCCAAGCTCGAGATCGAGCCCGAGCTCCGCCGCATCGAGACTCCGGCGATCTCTGGGTATAGCCCCTCTCCGACGCTCTTTTCTCCCCCTCTCATCTTCCCTCACCCTCCTGATGCGATACCCTCTCTCTCCCGCTCTGATTGCAGCCTGTATTATCAACGGCGACCACTTCCTGAGCTCCTCCGCCGCGGCCTTCTCATTGTCGGCGAGCACCTCAAGCACCATCCGATAGGCGGGAGCACGAGGAGTCCATTCCTGCCCTCAGCTTCCCCCGCCGTGGATGGAGTCGACGCCGGTGAGATCGCCGCCCCTCTGGCCGGAGGTTGACGACGGTCGGCCAGTGGGCCCCGCTCGTCAGCCTCCCACCTTTGTTGCTCTCCCTCTCTCTGGCGGCTGGGGCCCGCCTGTCGGGTTTAAACCCAGGTAGGCGCACGCGCCTGGCTCGCCTAAGCTGGTTTAGCCGACTGGGCAGGCTCGGCCAGCCATTTTTGCCTAGTAGGCACAGTGCCCTTTTTCTTTTTATTTTTCTGTCATTTCTTCCAAAATTTCCACAGGACTAAATTTTTGTCCAAATCCAAATATTCCAACTCCTAAATTATTGTAAAAATACCACCTATTTAATGATGCCACTTGTGCATCACTTGAAAATAATTTTTGTACTGTTTTTATTTAAAACCCCTTTTTAACCATTTTAATTTTCTGTTAAAATGCTTTTCACTATTTTTGACACATCAAAACCGGTGACTACTAATTTTGGTATTTTTAGTCTTTATCCTTGTATTTTTCAAAGCTGGTTTGACATTTTTAGAAGTGAATTATTTCTCCTGTTTTTGCCGTGGTCTTATTTTTGCCCGTTATTATTGCGACGATAGATTGCGTTGTTGACGAAGGAGTTGGACCAGATGTATTTGAAGACCCCGAGGACTTTGTTGAGCCAGGCAATCAGTCCCTTGACCATGTCTAAGAAACATTTTTTATGCATGTCATCTAGCACTTTATGTTGTTGCATCGGAATCATCTTGGTGGTGACCACTTTGGTGGGATGCCTCCGTTACTTTCCACGTTGATACTTGCATGACATGACTCTACTTTCCGCTAGAGTTGTGTGGGTGGGAAGTAGATAGGTTGCTAAAGTAGTTGCTACGCAAATGGGACAGGAATATGCATGGTGAAGGAAACAAAGTGTTTTCAAAGACTTTTCAAAAACCCCGCGGGTGCCACTAATGCCCGAGGGAGTAGATGAGCTAGGTAACCACTTGAGAAAGAAGTGGTGTACCGGAGCAAGTTGTGTGTGTGTGTTTTAGAAAATGGATTAGAATTAAGATTTGCTAATCATCCCAACCTTACATGTACGACCATGATACCCCTTATGGGACGGGGCTCTGTTGATTATTTTGGTCGATGCAAGCATAGAACCCGCATTACTAGTGGCGGGAGTGACGTGGTCACTCTCGATATGGGGTCATGCTGGAAAGGACGACCATGGGTTGTTTTCACAAACACTGGGCACACCGTTGGTCCTCTCATGGATGCTACTTGTGATGTACATCATGCCAGCTTGGTACCAATGAGTGGACTCTTTGTTAGTATCGCCAGGGGAAAGGCATTGTTCGGGTACTTACCTCGGGTATGTAATATACCGCAAGTCGTGGCTTGACACGGAAGTTTCCCGAGTCTTGTGGGTAAAGTGTGCAACCTCTGTACAGTGTAAAACTATTCGAATAGCCATGTCCATGGTCAAGGACAGTTGGGTGGTCCTTCTTAAACTATGTCCAACTGTTTTCACAAACTTGGTGTGTGTGTGGGAAGAGAATACTTGAGTTGAGTTAGGACGACTTGACGTGATGATCGAACATGAGATGTTCAACCTCTACTAATATTGATATTTATAACCTGTTCATATGGTTACTTGGAATCTCGTGATGCATGCTTTTACATGTTGATAGGACATCCACTACACTCAAAATTAGCTTTCTATAAAACTTACCAATTTAGTTCTATATCATGCATTGTTATACCTTGTTCCAAAACATGGGTTGCTTGCGAGTACATTCAAAGTACTCATTGGCTTCCCACTGGTTATTTAATTGGCCTGGCATGGAAGAACAGGAATATGGTGAAGAATACCTTGGTGACGAACATGCGAATTAGGACGCTTCCCAGTCAGAATGCATGTAGTGTTAAGGCAGATGGCATGGGTCTACGCTTATGTTTCAAGATTTCTGCTGCGAGCTTATGTTTGTTGTTTGGCCATCACGGCCCTATCTATGTAAGACTTGACCTTGATGGTCTTTATTTGTGTAAGACGGTATGTATGGATGTAAGACTCTTGATTGTCCAGCTTCTGTATGTTCAATGAACATTGATCTCTGGGATCATTGTACACGTGCATTCGGTGATCACGACTTATTAGTCGGGGTCCCCACATTGGACCAGAAGGATTTGAAGACCCCGAAGACTTTGTTGAGCCAGGCAAGCAACCCTTTGACCATGTTGATGAAACTCTCTTTATGCATGGCATCATAGCATTTTACTTGTTGCATGAAAAGCAGGATGATGTGGTGACAACCTTGCTGGATTTGTCTCCAATACATTGCCCGTTGATACTTGCATTGTGCATAACCCTACCTTCCGATAAGGATTATGCAGGTGGGAAGTAGATAGGATGCTAGTAGATGCTACACAAGTGGGACAAGAATATGCATAGTGATGGAAACAAAAGTGTTTTTAGAGACTTTTCGAAAACCCCATCGGGTGCCACTAATGCCCGAGGGATTGGTTTAAGTTGCGACCGTTACTCCAACCTTACATGTACAATCAAGATACCCCTTATGGGACGGGGCTTTGTTGATTACTTTGGTCAATGCTAGCAGAGTGCCCGCATTACTAGTGGCGAGAGAGCCGAGTCACTCTCTCGATACGGGGTCGCGCCAGGTAGGGCGACTATGGCTGTTTTTACAGACACTGAGCACACCATTGTGTACCTCATGGATGGTACTATGTTGAGAGAGTCTCGTGTGATGTACATCATGAGGACGTGGGCCAACGAGTGGACTCTTTGTTTAGTGTTGTCAAGGTAAAGACATTGGTTGGGTGCTTACCTCGGGTATGTAACATTACCGCGAGTCGTGGGTTGACACGGAAGTTCCCCGAGTCTTGTGGGTAAAGTGTGCAACCTCCGCAGAGTGTAAAACTATTCGAATAGCCGTGTGTGCACGGTCAAGGACAGTTGGAAGACTGCTCTTGGGTTGCGTCCATTGTTTTACAAAACTTGGTGTGTGTGTGTGTGACAAAGAGATACTTGATCTAAGTTAGATGACTTGATGAGATGATGAAACTAAAGTTCAAATACTCTATTCATATTGATACATGTAACCTGTTCATCTGGATATCTACAACCTCATGATGCATGATTTTACAAATGTTAGGACATGTTATTGTACTCAAAACTATCTTTCCGCAAAACTTCCTACTTAGTGCTATATCATGCATTGTTTACCTTGTTCCAAACATGGGTTGCTTGCGAGTACATTCGAAGTACTCGTTGGCTTGCCGCTGGTTATTTAATTAGCCAGGCATGGAAGAGCGGGAATATGGTGAAGAGTACCTTGATGACAAACAGGCGAATTAGGCCGCTTCCCAATCAGAATGCCTATAGGGTTAAGGCACATGGCATGGGTCCATGCTTTCGTTCAAGATTTCTGTTGCGAGTTTATGTTTGACGTTTGGCCTTGGTGGCCCTATCTTGGTAAGAATTTACCATAATGGTCATAATTTGTGTAAGACGGTATGTAATGGATGTAAGACTCTTGTTATTCAGCTTCTGTGTGTTTAGTGAGAATTGATCTCTGAGATCACTGTACACGTGCATTCCGTGACCTCAACTTATGAGTCGGGGTCCCCACAAGAGGAGAGGCTGCTGGAAGTAGTACAAAGCCCCTCCATAGTAGTATTTAGGGGCTATTTTGTTTAGTTCATCTAATTATAGATAAGTTTGAACTATACATGTGCTTTAAATTAGCTAGTATATATAGTTGAACTTGCTATTTCAGTACGTGGTTGGAAACAACCGGGGAGAAGTTTGTTCGGTTCAGATGTTGATTTGAACTATTTTCTATAAAGAACGACTTCTTAATCTATGAATGAAACCTATGTTTACTCAATTTCAGTTGCAAAATTACACCATGCTTGTTATTTTGTTCCTGCAAAATTTGACAAATGTCAGTTTTAGTGATTTTGTTCCTGCAAAATGCCAATGTTACTACATTGATAAATGTCAATGCTTCAAATTTGACATGTAGCAATTTACCCAATATGACAGTTGCAAATTTTACAAAATTTTATGTAGTAAGCACACAGGTCATCAGACTGAATCATTTGCGATGATGCGATCCACCAATCCTCCGTGCCAAATTTTCACTTGGCTTAGTGGCAAAGGAACCATAGCTCTCGTTCTGCACACGGGTGTTCAGTGTGAAACGTTGGCGATGGGGTCAAAGGGCTCACTTTCCGATGAGCCCGCATAGGGTACTGCTTGCACGCGTCCTGTCTACTCAAATAGTTGTCCACACGCCACCTCCTAGCCAATAAAGATGCGACATGTGGCAGCATGTAAATGGTCAGTAGAACGCCCACGATTTATTAATAATACCAAAAATACCATGAAAATGGACACATATACCACAACATATTTGCGCCCTCTCTCAAAATGGACATGAGAAATACCAGAACATATTTGTGCTATATCAGGACACCCTACCCAGTTTCATGAATTTTCTATGTGTTTTGGATTTACGATAATTTAAACCAATCGGAAACGTGTCTCAAATTGCAAAACAACTCACAATGCCTTTATGTGCCATGCCATGTCACCATGCCAAGTTTCATGAATTTCTAACGAGATTTGAATTTACTGGAATTTAAAAACCTGGTTTATCGATGTCTATGGACGAGCCATGAAGTTGAGATGTTTGAAATCCATTCTCATTTTTTGCATGGGACCTAAACGTGCAGCCAAGGACACGTATATGATTTTTCGATCCATTTTGGTGCACCTAACCTTTTGATTGTAGTTCAAATTCGAATTATGCTCATTAAATTCCTAGAAAACTTAATTAATGTATAAAAAGGCCAAACAAACCCTGAATAATTCCTTATTTGAGAACGACACTCCTATTGGTCTATGTCGCCTCTAGAAAAAAGGCCAAGGGGAGAAGAGGCAGTGGATGTCATTTTGCCCACAAAAGGTGACACGCATTCCCTATCAAAACGACGTAGCTTCTTGTGAGAAGCTCTAGTTTGTAAGAGGCTTGTGCCAAAACTTGTCCAAAATTGAATAAATTTTTTACCACGAAACATATGTGTCGTGACATGACACCATGCGAAGTCACATGAATTTCTAATGATATTTGGATTTACTGGAATTTAAAAAACTAGATTATCGATGTTTATGGATGAGCCATAAAGCCGAGATGTTTGAAATTTATTCTCATTCTTTCATGGGACCTATACATCCAGCCAAGGACTCATATATGATTTTTTGATCCATTTTGGTGCATCGGACCTTGTGATTGTAGTTCAAATTTGAATTATGCTCATTAAATGCCTCCAAAACTCAATTAATGTATAAAAAAGGCCAAACAAACCCTGAATAATTCCGTATTTTAGCAGGATGCTCCTATATGTCTATGTTGCCTCTAGAAAAAAGGCCAAGGGGAGAAGACGCAGCGGATGTCATTTCGCCCACAAAAGGTGACACACATGGCCTATCCAAACCACGTAGCTTCTTGTGAGAAGCTCCGGTTTGTAAGAGGCTTGTGCCAAAAGGTAACCCAAATCGGACAATTTTTTTTGGCACATATGTGCCATGACATGACACCATGCCAAGTTTCATGAATTTCTAACGAGATGTGGATTTTTTGGAATTTAAAAACCTAGATTCTCGATGTTTATGGCTGAGCCAAGAAAGCGAGATGTTTGAAATTCATTCCCATTTCTTGCAGGGGACCTAAACATGCAGCCAGGGACACGTATATGATTTTTCGATCCATTTTGGTGCACCGGTCCTTGTGATTGTAGTTCAAATTTGAATTATGCTAATTAAAATCCTGGAAAAGTCAATTAATTTATAAAAATGCCAAATGAACCTTGAATAACTTCGTATTTTGACAAGGCACTTCTATTGGTCTATGTCGCCTCTAGAAAAAAAGGCCAAGGGGAGAAGAGGCAATCGATGTCCTTTCGCCCACAAAAGGTGACACTCGTTCCCATCGGAACTACGTACCTTCTTGTGAGAAGCTCCGGTTTGTAAGAGCTTGTGCCAAAACTTGTCCCAAATTGGATTTCTTTACCACGGCACATATGTGCCATGCCATGACACCATGCCAAGTTTCATGAATTTCTAACGAGATTTGGATTCACTGGAATTTAAAAACCAAGATTATCGATGTCTATGGCCGAGCCACGAAGGCGAGATGTTTGAAATTCATTCCCATTTGTTGCATGTCACATAAACATGCATCCAGGGACACGTATATGATTTTTTCAATCCATTTTGGTGCACCGGACCTTGTGATTGTAGTTCAAATTCTAATTATGCTCATTAAATGTCTGGAAAACTAAATTAATGCATAAAAAGGCCAAACAAACCATGAATAATTCCATATTTTTGCACGACACTCCTATTGGTCTATGTTGCCTCTAGAAAAAAAACAAGGGGAGAAGAAGCAGAGGATGTCGTTTTGACCATAAAAGGTGACACACGTTCCCTATGGAAACCACGTAGCTTCTTGTGAGAAGCTCCGGTTCGTAAGAGGCTTGTGCCAAAACTTGTCCCAAATCGGATAATTTTTTTACCACGGCATATATGTGCCATGCCATGACACCATGCCAAGTTTCATGAATTTTTGACAAGATTTAGAGTTACAGGAATTTAAAAACCTAGAGTATCGATGTGTATGGACGAGCGATGAAGCTGAGATGTTTGAAATTCATTGCCATTTCTTACATGGGACCTAAATATGCAGCCAGGGAGACGTATATGATTTTTCGATCCATTTTGGTGCACCAGACCTTGTGATTGTAGTTCAAATTTGAATTATGCTCACTAAATGCCCAGAAAACTCAATTAATATATAAAAAGGCCAAATGACCCCTGAATAATTCCATATTTTAGCACGACACTCCTGTAGTTACATGTTCACTGTAGATAAATGTTATTCGAATACAAACACTTTCCTTTGCCGATGTAACATCATTTTTCGTTTTAAAACAATATGATAAACAAGTACATCACAAACTGTTCAAGATCATGAATCGTGTGTGATGTAGTATAAAGTATCTTGGGACAATCTGTAAGACCGAAAGCAGCAAGGGTTTCGGAGGGGGCGACGGTCTCACCGAGTTCCTCAACTGTCTATTGACAGGGAAACTCGGTGTAACCGAGAAGATGGAATCGGTGGTACCGAGATAGAAAACCAGATCAACCCTAGGCATTCGGTGAGACCGAGACCTTGGATTGGTTCCACCGAGATGCACTTGGGAGGTTTTAATGGTCAGTCCTTTGTCGATATGGAACTCCGAGTGCTCCTCACACACAGAGATCGAAAAGTCCTTGTTCAAATTTTGTGATGCAGCAATAATAGAATATGAGGTAAGAAAGCATAGATAGCTAGAGAGTGGTCCTAGGCATTCTTGTCCATCCAATTGGCAAAAGAAAAATCAAAAACCAAATAGCAACAATTGGATGTCCTCGAATGGATAAATAAATGCAGACCAACATGCTCACCCAATAAGATGTCAAATGAAATCATGGCAAACATGCACATACATACTAGCATCTATCAAGCATTTTGGCGATGACGGAGTCATCTATATATGAGTATATTGACTTAGGAGCCAAGTAAGAATACTTGATCATAGGTCATACTCATCGTTTAAGCACAAGTGGGGTTACCACTTTTACATAAAGCCTTTAATGTTGTCACATACTATGAGATGCTTTAACTCAAGTCTTAGATTAAAGCTCCCCCTTAATGTGACATTCCCCCTTAGGTGGGATAAACTAACCTTGGGTTTTGTCGATGAAGACTTCATGTTGGTGAGGTAGTGGTGGATGCTCAAGGTTGATGAAGATCACCAAGAGTTGGGAGCATCCTTGTTGTTTCCTTACTCTTCTCACCTACATGGGTTAGTCCCAACACACAAGAGACAAATACAAGGATATCTATGGACATGGAGTGCAAAGCATGTGTGATGATGTCCATGGATTTTTTGATTACCTTGTCCCTTGCTTACCTTTGAGGGAATGTGTGACTCCTTGAACTATTGCATGTTGTTGATGTTGATTGCAACTAGTTCTTGCCAATAATGAATGTGAGTGAATTTCATTGGCGGAGTCACCCCTCAAGAACATCTCCAGTTCTTCTTCTTGGGGACCCACTTCAACTTGATGGGGATCCTTGGTGTTGAAGTGGCCCTTGTAGAAGTTGAGCTTGAAGTAGCCTTGGGAACCCACTCCACCAAAGCTTGGGATTCATCTTCATATGACTCAATGTCCTTTTGAAGCTTGTTCTTGCCCTAGAGCTTGTGGTCTGGTGGTGGAAGGTCATCTTGAGTGTTTCTTCCCTTGGGAAGAGTCTGTTCATACTTCTCCCTTTGAGGAACAAACTTGGGCATGGGGTATTGACCTTCTTCCCATTCAACTCCATTAGCGTTGAAGTAGCCAATGCCATGGTTCTTCCGGTATCCTCCGTGCTTGCGTACAATTTCCTCAAATTGCTTACACCCGACAAGACTCTTGTAGATACCTTTCTCTATAATTCCTTTCAATAAAGCGTTTTATTGCTCAAGTGTAACTTGGATAAGAGAATCATCATTAAGGGAATCAATAGAACTACTAGAAGCAACATCATTAGATTTAGCATTTTTATTGTTGCTATTAGATGAAGAACCTTTCTTGCCTTTGTTACTAGTTTGTCTAGATTTAACTTGTGGCATGAATGTAGACAAGAGTAATCGTTTGGCTAGATAAGATGAAGTCTTCTTTCGGAGATCGTCCTTGATAGCTTTAAGAAACTCATGCTCTTGCTCCAAGTTGAGCTTCTCGAAGCGTAGCTTCTCATGAGTCCTTACAAGCTCTCTATGATCTTCTAGAGTAGATTCATGGGCTAACTTAAGAGTGTTTAATTCTTTAGTTAGTTGTTCTATTTTCATCGTATCATCATCAAACGACTTATCTTGGCTAGCATGAAAATTATCAAGTTCATTTTGACTAACATCACTAATATTATCAAAGTGCAAGTCATCATCACAAAGTAAGTCATCTTCATCACTATCGAAATCAAGATACTCGGGGTGTGATACCTTGGGGCCTTTAGCCATGAAGCAAGTTCCACTCCCTTCATTTTGTGAATCAGATAGATCATAGGAGTTGGTATTCACTAGTGCAAGTCCAGCAACACCTTCATCCTGACTATAGTCGGAGTTGGAGTGATAGCTTCTCTCGGAGTTGTTGTCGGAGTCGGTGCCGGAAACCCATTCACCAACATGAGCTTGAAGTCTTTTTCTTGTGTAGCTCTTGGTCTACTTATCCTTCTTCTCTGAGTCCCTACTTCTCCTTGAGGGTCTTCGTTCATAACGATCATCTCTACTCCTTCTCTCTCTTTGAGGTGATTCATTCCTTGAGCTTCGTCTTCTAGGTTACTCTTCTCATTGTTTGTAGGGAGTCGTGCACTCATTGGAGTAGTGTCCGGGCTTCCCACAATTGTAGCAGTTTCGGTCACAACTTCACGAGCACTTCTCTTCAAATCTTGAGTTGGAGCTTCGTTGTTTGCCTCTATTCTTGTAGAACTTGTTGAATTTCTTGACCATGAGGCGTATCTCTTCATTGGTGACAAGGTTGTCGCTTGAAGTTGCGGGAGCATCACTTGTGGCTTTGTAAGCACCGCTAGAATTGTTGTGAAGTTCTTCTTTGTCTTTGAGTGTCACCTCATGAGCAACAATCTTTCCAATGACTTCCGTAGGCTTGAGATCTTTGTAGTTGGGCATCATTTGGATCAATGTGCACACGGTGTCGTATCTCTCATCCAAAGCTCTAAGTATCTTCTTGATGATGAATTTGTCGGTCATTTCTTCGCTTCCTAAGCCGGCAATCTCATTGGTGATGAGAGCTAGCCTAGAGTACATCTCTGCAACTCCTTCACCATCCTTCATCTTGAACTTGTCAAGCTGACTTTGAAGTACATCCAACTTGGATTCTCTCACGGACTCGGTACCTTCGTGCATATTAACCAAAGTATCCCAAATCTCTTTTGCATTCTCAAGACGGCTGATTTTGTTGAATTCTTCGGGGCATAGGCAGTTGAAGAGAATGTCACATGCTTGAGCATTGTATTGCAACATCTTCAATTCATCCGTGGTCACTTCACGATCTGGTTCCTTTCCATCACCAAAGAATTCACCTTGCAAGCCAACACGAACAACAGCCAAACGGCGGGGTCATGACCAAGAATATGCATTTTCATTTTGTGCTTCCAACTAGCAAAATTTGTGCCATCAAAGTACGGACCTCTTCGGTGATAATTTCCTTCACTAGGCGCCGTACTCTCCTAGGTTGTGAGACCAATGCAATGGATACCAAAGCTCTGATGCCACTTGTAGGACCAAAAGTATGTCTAGAGGGGGGGTGATTAGACTACTTGACCAAATAAAAATTCTACCTTTTCCCAATTTTAAGTGTTGGAAGATTTTAGCAATGATAGCAAGTGAAGCACACCCTACACATGCATGTCTAAGAGTATAGCAGCGGAAAGTAAAAACAAGCATTTATAGTAGAGGGCAGGAAGGAAGATCAAACGCAATTTGTAGACACGAAGATTTTTCCCATGGTTCCGATAGGTGGTGCTATCGTACGTCCACGTTTATGGAGTCTTCAACCCACGAAGGGTAACGGTCGTGAGATTCCACGGAGGGCTCCACCCATAAGGGTCCACGAAGTAGCAACCTTGACTATTCCAAAACGGCTTCCGTCCATGAAGGACTATCCTCACTATGGGTAGATCTTCACGAAGTAGGCGATCTCCTTGCCCGTACAAACTTCTTGGTTCAACTCCACAACACGAAGTAGGAGGCTCCCAAGCAACACCTAACCAATCTAGGAGGCACCACCATCCAAAAGGTAATAGGCTCAGCAATGTCGATGAACTCCTTGCTCTTGTGCTTCAAGATGATAGACTCCTCAACACACAATCGCTCTCTCACAGATTTGGCTATGGTGGAAGAGATTGATTTGGTGGAAAGCAACTTGGGGAGGCTAGAGATCAAGATTCATATGGATACAGTGGAATGGCTTGATCTCAACACATGAGTAGGTGGCTCTCTCTCAGAAAATATGATGGGGCAAGTATGGAATAGTTCTGAGTGCTTATAATTCGAGTGGGTGGTGGTGAAGGGGTATATATAGTCATCCCCAAAAATCCAACCATTACACCTAAAGTGACCAACTTGGTGACACCGATGTGTGAATCTCGGTGGTACCGAAGTGACCAAAAGGCAGTAACGTTTGAATCTCGGTGAGACCGATATATAAATCTCGGTGGTACCGATTAGGTGACCAATGGTCAGATTGCACAACTCGGTGACGCCGATTCTCACATCTCGGTGGTACCGGTTCTTGACCATGGCTTACCAGAGAGTTGGTCCAGAAACTCGGTGGGAACGATTCACAATTCTTGGTGGTACCAATTCTTGTGAATGGCTATCCAGAGAGTTGGTCCAAAAACTCGGTGAGACCGACTAGCAAAACTCGGTGGTTCTGAAGACTAAAAATGGCTAAACAGAAAGTTGGCAACTGAACTCGGTGGCACCGATGCAGAATCGGTTACACCGAATGGCTAGGGTTTCGCATGGGTCTGTCTGAGTTTGGGAATCGGTGGGACCGATTGGGAATTGTTGGTAGAATCGATTTTCAAGATAGGCTTGCACAGACTTTTGTGGAAGAGCTTGTGGGTGTTTTTGGTGACTATCACTTGTGCACGTGGAGCATCTTGTTCACCAACAGTACCTTACCCCCTTTTAATAGTATTGGCTTTCCTATGGACTCAAGGTGATTTCTCGCAAAGTAAAATGTAGAGTCCTCTTGCTTGAAGCTTTGCCAATCCATTTCCTTGCATCTAGGGGTATCTCCACAATCCTTTTGCCAACCCATCATTGAACTTTTCCTGAAATATACTTAGTGGAAACATTAGTTCAATGACATATATGTTGTTATTAATTACCAAACCACCAAGGGAGCAAATGTGCTTTCACAATCCTCATATATATATGGCTTACGCCAGAAGCTTAGTCGACTACAATCCACCACTGGCATGTGAACCAAACATGCTCCCCAAGCCCATTATACTGTTCAAAGGTTTCCGGTGAAAGATGGGGACTTGGATTCATGTCGTGAGGGAACTTCGATGACCAACTCCGGATCAAGCGCGGCCGCATCAGCCATGAGCGCGCTAACAACCTCCATGAGTGCGGACACAATCTCCGAAAGGGCGGCTACAACAGCCGAAAAGGCAGCTGCTGCAGCTGAGATGGAGGCAGCAACATGTGCGGTGGGGATAGCAAATGGCGAGAATGGCACAACAACTATCCGTTCCTTGGCATCTGCTGTAGCCCTGACGGCCGCTGCCCACACTGGTGCAACGACGTGCAGTAAAAACGGTTTTTAACCCCTTCCGCGAATTAGTTTTAAACTATCACCTTGCGTGTGTGGGGGCGATAGGGCGGGTCCATCCCACACGACACAGAAAAATCGTCGGCGATGCTAACCGATGGACGCAAACGATTGACAAAACTAAGCGTATGGGATGTCTGCATCTATCACAAATGAGAGTCATTAGCTAATCATTGAGATATGTCATACTTCCCATACGGCTCATGTTTGCTACGTGTGTGAGATCGCATTACCATCGCAGGCGCTACTCCGTGGTGAACCGTTTACGATGCGCGCCGCATCACAAATAGTTCATGATTGTAAATCATGTAGGATAAGGAGTATATCACAAACATGCACATTTTCCGACCCGTTTGTGATTTTGTAACTAAAAAGATAATTTAACCATCGTACTCGTGTTGGATAAGTTTAAGAAACGTATGAATGTCGTACTCGTGTCGAACATGATAAAAATCGCACGCGCAATTCCGTGGTGCAACATTTACGATGCGTATTACATCACGAATAGTTTATAATTTTGAACTGTGTGCGATAGAGATTCTATCACCAATGCTGAATTCGGTTGCACCGTTTGCGTTATTGTCTTTCATCACACACGGTTTGCAAACGGAAATTGATTGCGTGGTCGCACACGTTTCCTATCTGTGAAACGTGTCGGATTATGAGGTATTTCACAAACATTGAAATTTACAAAACGTGTGTGGCGTAATGGCCCACAGAGCACCTTTTTATATTTTAATCGCTACAATTTAAAATTGTACGTAATTTGAATTTGAAAGTAGGGAATAGCTTTTTACATATCCACAGATAGATAGGTTCAACAACCGATGCATTATTCCATTCACAGGTACAGAGTTCAAGAATTACGTCAACAAAAGAATTACATAAGCACCAAATAAAGAATGGTGAACGACGTTTTGAATACTTGTATTAAAGACGGTAAAGAATGAGGCAAAATATATTCTGGTTGGTGTAAAAGTTGAAGCGGAATGCCCGTAGTATGCCCTTCTCCATGTCGAATGCACACACGACACTAGTCCAACCCCTTTGTGATGGTCGACCACCCATCCGTCAATACCTTCACGAGGACTTCCAGAAAGTCATTGTAATGTGGGAGAAATCCATGTACATTTGCATGTCCAACAATCATGTAGTTTGAGAGGTGATCTTGAGTAAACTAAATTGGGAACCACTGCAAAGGAAAAAGATACAGACATTGTTAGCTAACAACTCATTATGGGCAGTAAAAAGGCTACAAAGTTCTGAGTTCATATACTGCAGATCACCGTTGTCTTGGACAAACTGTAAATAATTAGTTTAATTTCCACATTTTGACCCGTTGTCCTAACAATCTTTATTACTTACCTCGCACGATGCTGGTTCATGAATATCTCATTGCCTCATACACAAAAATGGGTGTAAGCACGGATATTTACCAGTGACATATGTACCGACAAGCAACAAGTAATATTAGAAGCTAAACTGCATTGCACAATGTAGTACACTACTCTCTCCGAACCACTATATAAGATCTAATTACATCCAATATACTAACATATTGGATGTATTAACATCTTATGTTATGGGCGGAGGGAGTATAACATGGGAAACAAATATGCCCATGGGAACCAAAAACCAAACTAGGCATATGCTCACTATAACAGGATTAACAACAACCAAATATAGTGATTCATAATGGTATTGTTGAGATTGCATAGAACAAAGCTTGTATTTAAACATCAAATTGTATAATTGAACATCACAGAGTGAAAAAATAGGGGGTGTACTACCTACATCAGGCTTAACAGGAAACAAATATGGTTATTGAACTGGTATTGATCAAATTGTACTGCACATTGTGAACAACTAAATAAACAAGGCATACTACAAACAACCAAATATAGCAATTGAAACTAGGAAAATGCTAAACACAAATAACCAAAAACCTTTAAAGGAGGCATATGCTCACTACCACAGACTTAACAACAACCAAATAGTCACTCATATCGGTATTGTTGAAAATGCATAGAACGTACCATGTGCTTAAACATCAAATTGTATGATTGAACATCATATTATGAGAACACTAAAATAAACAGGGGCGTGTTAACTACACAAGCTTTAACTGGAATCAAGTATATGATTGAACAACCAAATCTAGCAATTGAAGCTAGACATATGTTCACTACAAAAAACCAAAAAAAGCTAAACAATTTATATGCTCACTAATAACAACCAAACGTATGGATTCGTGAAATTGAACTGAACAATTCATACTCCAACATATCAAATTGCGCTTTTGAACATTACATTTTGCATGACTGAAAAAGTTTAACACGACATGATTAAAACCTAGCATGGCAAAAGCTACAAGCACGATCATATGAAGTGTTCCCCCTTTGAGGAGGCACGACAAACAAATCATGGGTTTCCTCAATTGTCACATATTGGCTCATTCCCCTTGGAAGAGCTCGGATGGTGGGTGCACACCGTGCGCTCCCTGTTGTCGCAGCTTGGCTCCTTCCCTTATGAAGAGCACGGCTTCAGGGTGCCCTCCCTTATGTCGTGGATGGGCTATTTCGCCTTGGAAGAGACGGATAGGGCACCCTTGTCGTCGTTGTCATTGTCAGTGAGGCATGACTTGGCAGCTGACGAAGCCGAGGCACCACCGTGGAACGCGACCTTCAGATATGAAGGCAAATTCCTGACAACAAAGAAGAGTAGATCAGCGGCGAGGCCATGGAGGAGATCCACGTGGGTTGAACCCCAGGGGTGGGGTGCGCTACTTAACCTCTGGCATAGCCTGCATCAAGCCGTCGCTATCGACGAGCTCGATGTCGTAGCCGGCTGCCACGACATATAGACATGCGCGAGCCCGCTTATTTAAAGCCCCCGACCATTCATTGTAGTGAGCTTCCCCGGGGGCCTCGGCGGCCACCTCACCGTCGTCCAGCGGACATGCCTCGATATACCTCTTTTTTTTGCCATTCTCTCCTTGAGCTCCCCGGGAAGCATAGCCAGGCTTAGGATGCAGTGCTCTAGGGTGGGGGTGGGGATCTGTGGGTAAGGGGGTGTTTCGCAGGGAGAGCCGACACAAAGGGTTGGACTAGGGCGGTGCGTGAATTTGACATGGATGAGCACTACTATCAAATGCACACAAGACTCTAGTATAACGCCTTGTGATGGATCTTCATGAGGACAGTCGGGCCTGGCGGTGGCGGCGGCGAGCTAGCTAGGGTTCGAGTGAGGGAGGAGTGGTGTGTGTGTGAGCGGAGGTTTTCCTCTTCTGTTTTTGACGTAATCTGAGCAAAGTTTAGTGTGGTGGGGGGTAGGTCGTGTTTGAGGTAATGCCGCAGCTATTGAAAATTTTACTATTTGGGAGTGTAATGCCGGGATGCCAGGGCTACTGAAAATTTAGATTACAGAATTGAAGCGGCGCGGCCCGCGTGGGAGCAACAAACATCGCACACTGCCCAAACACAATAAGTGTGTGCTATCATATAGGAAAAACCTGCGGAACCGCCATTTTTCAAATCGCTCAAGGCGGTAGATATTTTTGAGATTGTGAGCGAGGTCTCATGGAGCCCAATTGTGTGACCGTGATGATGTGATAGGGCACGGCCGTGGCACACGGGTAGTCGGAGCCAGGGAGGAAAGGTGTCTCTGATGAGTGTACAATCTCAAACAGTCGTTTTGTTCGAATCGTCTGCTCTTTACTCCTATAATAGTAATATAAATGAGCATTTCACCGAAAAAATGCAGGAAATGGGTCAGAACACAAACACACCAGCATGTGGAACAAAAATATGTATGCAAAGGTTGGTTTGATATGTTCAAATACCCAATGCGCAATTTTGATGTGGCACATGTCTCGTGTGCCGCCACTTCGTGTCGGTGGGAGGGAATCATAGCTACGAGTACATGCCCCCAACTAGGTCTCGCGTCTCAACCTACCTTAACACGAAAAAGAAACCTACATGAATCCAGCATGGTAAAACCACCCCTGTCTCGCTTCTAGTCGAAGGTGGACGGTGGCACATGCGCCTCGCAACAGAGACATCCCTAACCCCACAGAGGTTCATGACATACACGCATTATATTCCCCCCCCCACACACACATAGAGAGAGAGAGACTTCCAGTTGGTTGGCGGGCCTCAGACCAAGACTTACTCTAACACGGACCAAAGAATCAACCTTGGTCAAACCTCTCTCGCAGTCGTTCAAAGTGATGGACATCCACCGAGGCCCACGAATGGGGCGTGTCGCCGATAACCACGCGGTGGAGTGTCCGAAGACAGCCATCACAATGCATGTGGCACACACATATGTACGGAAGTGTTGTATTGCATTTTAATTAATTAATATATATACCTGATACGTAACTTTGATGGCACATGCTTTGGAACCGAAAAGCCCCCCCCCAACACACACACAAGAGCGAGGGTTCATGGCGCGTATAGCTAGTCTGTCGAGCACCGATGGGAAAGATTCACGTGTATGTAGTCTTGCACTCAGACTTTGCTAATTAGGAAACTTATTGACCTAATATATAATAGGGCTTTCTATTCCTGTGCCCCTCGTTCCTTAGCTCTACTCATTCATCCCCACGCTCTTAACATTTGCTCACTTTTCCCCACTCCTTAGTCCGAAACCCTCATAAATGGTCACACGGGGGGATGCCATCGGGTCAATGGTTTGACCGTTAACTACTGACGAGTGGGACAGGTTTCGGTGGACTGTTGGGCCGAAGCGCGCCACTCCCTCCATCCCGTTTTGCAGACGTCTTTTCACAAGCGCCCGCCACGTCGGGTGACGGCATGGCCCCACGCGGACTCGTCGGGAAACCCGGCGGTCCAACGGGCGCCTCGACCGTCGGCGCGGTGTCAACACCGCATGGCGTCACTTCGAATTGCCACCCGAGGCCATTAGCCGGCTATTTAAGCTGGCCGTCGTCCCCCAGCCCTTGCACATCCTCCTCCTCCCTCCACCCCGCCACCGCCCGAGCCCATACACCTCCTCTCGCACTTCCGTCGCCGTCAGGATGGTCCGGCGCCTCATCACCACATACGCGCAGCTCACTCCGGAGCAGCGCCTACAAATCGAGGCGGAAATGCAGGCTCGCCACGCCGCCCGCATTGATGCGGGTCTCCCTTCGGATTTGCCGGAGACGGAGGAGGAGGAGGAAGAGGAGGAGGAGGAGCAGGAGGAGGAGCATCAGCCGGCGCCCATGGAGGAGGACGGCCTGGAGGCGGAGGCAGAGGTCGTCGTCGACCAGCCGGAGGAGATGGCGGAGCAGCAGGCCATCCTGGATTCCATCCGGGATGAGGCCAAGGTGGAGGCCAACCGTCGGCTCATCCGGCAGAGGCAGGCGGAGGCTGACGCCCTATTCGACGAGCTGGAGGCGGAGATAGAGGCAGAGGAGGCGGCAACAGAGCAGCCGCAGGTGCCGGAGAGGGCGGAGCCGCAACAGGCGGCCAATTATCCACCGAAGGGGCACGAAGATCATCGACATCTCCGACGAAGAGTAGATATGTTTTATCATGTAGTAGTATGTAGGTTTTACATCCTGCATGCTTTTGTATGATTTTTTTCCTTTCTGAATATAAGATATCCGGTTGTGTAATGATGTTTTCAATCTAATATGAACCATGGTGATGTTGAAAAAGAAGAAGGAAAAGAAACTATTTTTGTAGGATGAAACTAATTTGGTGCAATCAAATCAAAAAAAGAAACAAACGGTGCAATCAAATCAATAAAGAAAGGGCCCATAAAGAAAAGGGTGACGGTGCAATCAAATCAATAAAAAAACAGAACTAGCGCGTGCACCATTTTTTAGGCCTATTTTATCCTTGTGGGCCTTCGACAGGTCAACGCCTTGCGAAGGTCCAACAAGGACTTGTTTGCATTTTGGGACAGAGAAGTGGGTGAGCAGAACCAACCTCTCGCGGATCGCCCAACGATCCTACGGTGCGGAGCCGTCCATGTGATCCAACGGCGCGCAGCCTCCACGCGCATCCGCCCTGTGAATTCCTTCTAGAAGACCAGATCTGAGGGCTGTCGCTTGGCGCTAGGGTGTGATCGGACGGCTGCAGTTCGACGCTACGGTTTGGAGAGATGCTACGGGGTTTTGAGCCGGTCAGCGGGGTTATCTTAGGTTTGACCAACTTTCAAATGATGTTAACTAATTCAAAAAAAATAAAAAAATAGCAAACCTTCGCAGATCGTCATTTCATAAGACATAGTTACCATAAAAAATATAAACTTGATTTAGGGATATTTTTGTGGAAAATATTCTTTTGAGGTAAGCTACCATCTCCAAGTTCAAATGAGAAGAACAAATTCAAAAATAATCAAAAAAAATGGAAGACCTGCACACAATGCCGTTGTATGTGACATTGTTATGACAAAAAAAAAATCTTGGTTTATGGACATTTCCATGAAAACTCTTTCACACAAATGAGCTATCACGTACGAGATTGTATAGAGTCCAAGAAGAGAGTGATAGTGGGTTTGGGTCTATGAAAAATAAAAAAAATAACCATAGATTCATTTTAGTGTGAATAAGAAGGATTTGAACTTATATTTTTATTATTGAAATTTTAAACTGTTTTTATAATGATTTATATTGGAAATGGCCTGTTTACCCTAACTTTTCGGAGCTCACCAACATAGGCTAACATGATCATTTGTTTGTATTTTTGTTTTATTTGTTGTTAGATCATTGCAACCTAGGCTAACATGATCACTGCAACATCACAGAGCAATGGATTTCAAATGTTTTTTATAATTCAAATGTCAGTCAAAATTCAAATTCAAACATCACATCACAGTCAAAACATCATATCAAATCACATCAACCTGCGTTAACTTTAATTATACATTAATGCCGGCCACAAAGACCGGCGAGAGTTCACAAGTCTTCCAGGCATTAACTAAAAACATTAAAACAAAAAATAAAAACGAGGAGGTGTGCTAGCCCCTAGGCGTCCTCATCGTCGTCGTCGTCGGGGCCGGTGAGGTCGACGAGGGTCGGTGCCGGGCCAGCCCAGGGCAACGACGTCTCCCAGGCGATGGCGACGTCGTCCGCCGGTGGCTGCACCGCCACTGCCTGCACTTCGGCACGGCGCTCCTCCTCCTCTGCCTCGGCGTCCTTCACCAACTCCTCGAGCCGCTGACCCTCACGACGCTCCACCCGCAGGTGCCGCTGTTGCCAGAACTCCAGGTAGTCCCGCTCCTGCTTCGGCGTCGTCAGCATCCATATGGGTGGCGCGCTCACCCACTTCCGCACCACCCCCTCCCAGACGTACTCATGGGGCGTGAGGGCGGTCGGCGCCTGCTCGAGCATGGCAGGGGACGGCGGGGCCAGCGGCGGCATGACGCAGTCGCCAGCAGCGGAGAGCGCAATGGCCTCCGCCATCCGCGCCTGGTAAGCTGCCTCCTCCTCCTCCTTGTGCCGCTCTTCCTCGTCGCTTTCACGGAGGATAGCTGCCAGCGCCAGCGCCTCCTGGTATGCGGCCTCCACCTCCTGGGCCTCATCGCGCGCGATGAGGGGCGGCGGGGTGCCAGCCCGCACGTCGCGGACGCCACTTCGGCGCTGCTCCTCATGCTCAAACGCAAACCAGACCTCCCAATTGGGAGAGTCTGCAGCATAGGCAGGATCGAGCCGCTGCTCGGGCGTGAGCTGCTACCGCCGGTGCCTCACCTCCTCTGCATGCGCCCGCGCCGACCGTGGAACCGCTGGCACTGGGATCCTCTCCGGATCCAAGTGCCAGTACTGTGGCAGTATCACGTCGGGGTAGGGGAGAGGGATGGTGTACTCCCAGTGCCACCTCGCTTGGTGCACTGGGACGCTAATCCACTGCCGAGGCAGATGGGAAGGGGACGGCGGGGGTAGCGCACGCCAAGGGATAGCGGGGGCCTTGCCCTTCTTCTTGCCGGAGCTCGAGCCGGCCCCTGAGAAGATGCCCATGGTGGCTACTGGCTAGGGTTTGGTTTTGTCGCCGGCGGACTAGGGTTTGTATCCTGCCGGGGGTGGAGGGGGCAGGCGCGGCTCTGGAAGGATGGAAGGTACTCTGGACTGGCCGGTTTCCATTTAAAGTAGGATGACGGCCCGAACATGGGTGGCTGACGACCGGGGCCCACCGCGCGTGTGCATTTACTTTTGGCTATGGGGGTAGTTGGAAGGCTGCCACGCGTCCCCAAGGAGGACGAGGAGAAAGCGCGTGCACGTCCATTTGGCGTCTGTGTGGCCGGAAATGGGGCGGGACGGACTCACTCGTCAGGTCCAACGGGCGACGCAGTCCAGCGGGGCCCCACTCATCAGAGTTAACGAGCAAACCATTGACCTGACGGCATCCTCCGTTGTGACCTTTGGTGAGGGTTTCGGGCTAGGGAGTGGGGAAAAGTGAGCAAAATTTAAGGACGTGGGGATGCATGAGCATAGCTAAGGAACTAGGGGCATAGATGTAAAAAAAACCTATATAATTTATATACCATAACACAAACCAAGAAGAATCCACCGTGGTAACCACTATCTCGTTGTCAGTCAATGTGATGGACATCCACGCAGGCCCATGAGGGCTTCCCATCGACAACCTTATGATGGAGTGTCTGAAGACAACCATCGTCTAAGTGTGGATCAACATATGCATGGCAACATTATGTGATGTTTAATTACCCAACACACAGACTTTGATGTGCCACCCTCGCTAATCACAAAGTCCCCACGCAGAGCGAGGTTCACGACACATAGTACATATATATGCCCCCCCCCCCCCAAATTCAAGCCGACCGGAGGAATTCATGCGTACACATGCGCTCAAATTATACCATTGATAATCTCAAACCATGACCTACCACAAAGATAAACCAAAAAAAATCCACGGTAATTAATCTCTCTCGTTACGATCAATGTGATGGACCACACACGAGGCCACAGATGGGAGCGACACTGATAACTGCGCGAGGGGGGGGGAGGCGATATCTGACAACAACCACCGCCTCCATGATGTCCTAACATATGTATAGAGGTGATGTGTGATGTTTTGAATACCCAATGCCCACCTTTGATGTGTCACCTTCGCAAACCAGAGCCCCCTACCCCAGAGGTGCACGACGTGTACACTTACTTGTAGCCAGTGGGAGCACATGTACACATGCACTCAAACTTTCATGTGGAATCTCAACATGATCTACACCGAAACACGCACCAAGACGAATCTACCTTTGATCAAACCCCCCTCACCGCGCCATTCAAACTGATGGACCACGCGGGGGCCATCGAATGGGTGTGTCGCTGGTAACTGCACGAGGGAGAGTGTCCGAGGACCACCAGCGCATGTGACACAAAAATATGCATGAAAAAGGGCATGAGATGCTTTAAATACCCAATGCATGACTTTTAATTTGGCACGTGCCTCACAAACCGGACAACCCCACACGGTGGCTCACAACACATAGTGTGCCGAACCCCCCACCCCAACCCATCCCACCACACCGCCGCCACTTCGAGGCATGCATGTCCAACTTTTTTCTGTAGTGAACATGTGACAATTGATTCCTTAGGTATTTAATTTATAAATTTCAAATTTGAACCATAAGCACACGCAGTTGTGTGCCAGAATGGATTTGAAAATCAAATTTATGTCTTGGGTCCATCTTTAGTCCCCATGCAAGGAAAGGCAATAAATTTCAAACATCTCGGCATCATGGCTTAGTTGGAAACATCGAGAGTCTTGGTTTTCAAATTCCAACAAATCACCAGCTAAGCTAGAATTCACGAAACAATCACTATGGAACAAATAGTTCAAGGTAAATAAATCGTACCATTTGAGACAAGTTTCATCTAAGCTTAATGGATGCAACATAGAACTGTCACGATAACATCGCAAATTTTTTATTAATCCAACTCGTTGCCGTTACAACAACATTGTACGTGCCATAGCTTCGGTTAAGTAATAATAAAGCGGTGGCATTAATCCTCAAAAAAGAAAAACAATACATGCCCCGCTATCCTTGCGAGCAGATCTGATTTGATGGGATGCATGCTAGCAGGCCGCCGCAGGCTGGCCGGGAGGCGTGCGAACAGGTGCGTGAATTGATGGGAGGCGTGTTCGCTGCGCAGTCTCACAGGGAGACGTGCCGTCAGGCATGTGAATTGACGGTACACAGGCTCACTTGGAGGCGAGCCGCCCCTTTGAACTGACGCCTGCCTCCCTCCCAACTGCTCTATTAACGGCGCCCGAGCCGTTGGTTTTAACGGGCGGCCGCACTCCCCGTTCTCGCTACACACACAATCCTCGCCCCCATGCATCCTCGTCGTCGTTCTCAGTCGTCATCAGCAGCCTCCCCTAAGTGCACCAAGGGAGGGAGTGACCACATCGGGGCCGGCGAAGCACCCGAGCACAACGTGAAGCTAGGCACAGAGATTGCCGTCGCCACAGATGTTGTGTTGCGTGGACAGCAGCGCGGCCTTGACGTCGTCGGCGCTGTCGTGCTTCCCCAGCCGGAGCCAATGGTCCACAGCGACTCCGACGACCACTCCCGCGCCGATAAAGACTCAGATGGAGAACCGGTTGGTCATCTATACCTATTTTTGGTAAATAAAATGTAGATGGGTTTTCTCTGGTTACAGATTGTCTATACAAATGATTTTGCTAATAATCCGATCGACTAGGGTAAGTGATTACGCTAATAGTTCGTGGCCAGATCTTACAATCCATTTGAATGTCCTACATTATTGACTGCCATTTTTTACCATGTATATGTGCTATCTAACGATGTTGACGACGAGGATGTAGACGTCCGGGAGAGGTTCAAGAGGCAAACGCTCAGGGAGCTTAAGGCTGGAAAGCATAACCAGCGTATGTGGAAGAATGGGGGCAATGGATCCCTGTTCTGTAACCATAAGATTAACAACACGTATTCTAGTGCTCTAGCGCATGCAAGATAACAAGCCGTTGGATCCTTCAAGCATAAGTATTCTCGCAGGAGAGCGCATGTCGCGTACATCGAGTTCCTGGAGAATCTTAATGATCAAGCATGAAGATGAGATGTTGGATTGTATCTATCTAGTTTGTGTGTATTATATCTATGCTTGAGTATATATGTTTATCGGTTGATTCCACATGTTGGTGAGATTATGTGTAAGGAACTAATAGTGCAATGTAATTGCAGTCTTGAGCTACAATCAGTCTGGTTTATTCGTTTTTATGCCTCTCTTAATTAGACCAACCTATGATTGCCCACAACACACACAACTTATTATCGTGAATAGTTTGTGTTACTTTCAGTCTTTCCACACAGTTTTATAATAGAAATCGTTTGGCAAAAAAAATTGAACCCATACGGTGCATATTATAGGGTGAATGTTTAGCGTTGGTAATTTTTTCCTAGATTAGAATTGTGTGTGATGACTTTTATTATGCCGCGTCATTTCTGTTCTGATTGGGCACAACGCATCCCCATGGCTCGCACATCTGAACCGCAGGATGGACACAGATCGAAAGGCTGCCCGTATATCCATCACACCGGGTTGCTCGTTTTTTTGAGAGTGATATTTATGATTTATCACACACGATTGGGTCTAGTGAACCGTTGCCTTTGAAGCAAATTATTCACACACAGTTGGGTCTATGATACGTTGCTTCGAAAGCACATTATTCTAGGACAGAAAACCCTCAGCACCCACAGGTCATAAAACCCTCACCCCCGCCCGACCGGCCCCCTCCCCCTCCCCCTCCTCGTCCCCAGTAGTACCTCCAATCCTCCGTGACTCTCCATGTCACCGCCTATCCCCGCGGCAACCACTTAGCTCAACGCCTGTCGCGGCCGCCGGCTGCCGCAAACGCCACCGCATTTCACCATTATCGCTTGCCGTGACCTATCAACAGTGACTTTCTCGATGCTGCTCGCCGTCGACCCAAGCTCGCCCGATTGGGGAATTTTTGGTACTAGTTTTTCCCCATGGAGAACCTGGTAACTAATCAACTGAAATATTTCCACTCATCCGTCTGCCCCCTTTTAATCACCCGTCCGAAATCGTCATAGATTCATGTTTCTTCTAGCTGATTCGAGGGTTTTCATTCATAGAGTGTGCAGTACAACGACACATCAGGGCTATGCGGCCTCGTCCATACAGCCGAGGAGTTCCATCTCACCGTACCAGACGACTTCATGAAGTGCACGGTATGTTCAATCTCATACTACCTGGGTTAACATGGCCTACACTTTTTCTGAACCTATACTATATATCGCTACATTTGGATACAAGGTGCCATATGCAGCATATACATCAAAGGTGATTTCTTCTTCTTCTTCTTCTTCTTCTTCTTCTTCTTCTATATTAGGCAAATTAAAGTTGTATTGTTCTTTCGTTTACTCTCATATATATTTCCATGACATCATGGTGACATTATCTGTTTACTTATAATTTTTGTCCTTTCATATCAACTGATGTGTTGTTCGTTTAACTACTCCCATACTAGTAGCATGTTACCCTGTTCTTTAACAATCTTATCAATTCCTGCAGTACTTCCCTGGCTTCACAACAACAACTATATAGCTCAATCTTGGCCTTTACATAACTGAAGACTCCAGGGATGTCATATTGAGCACAAACCATGGATTTATAATCGTTGTTTCTATAAAACTTGATGAAGATTGTCACTCCTATTTTGATATAGGACTTTGGCCAGAAATTTCTAAGTTTTATGTACTGAAAGCTGGCACTAAAATTGCGCTGCATCCAAAAGAGCTTCACCATATGATAAATGCTAACTTACCCGAAGACATCATCCGTCCATACTTTGTTGGAAGTAAGTGTTCTTTCTAGTATCTTCATGTTGACTTGCGTAGCAATATCAAATTAATTGTGTAGTAGTTCAGCAACCAATTGGGATTTCATTGTCTGAATCTGTTAAATCTGTTCCTACCTAGTAACTTGTAATTACCAACGCAGTACTCTTCTACCCAGATCTAGATACATAATCACTATCCTCCCACTGCTCTACTCATGACAGATAGTGCCGCCGACGCAGATACTCCGGACATGGAGGACGAGGTTGCCAACAAGCGGAGGCAGGCCGAGCCAGAAACACAAGTGCCTTCGGCAGGCCTAGACTTCATCAGCAGCCTCCCCGATGACATGTTGACAGTCATCATCTCCCACCTCCCAATCGAAGATGGCGTGCGCACAACCGTCCTCTCCCGGCGGTGGCACCCCCTATGGCGTTGTGCCCCTCTCGGCCTCATCAATGCAAACATGCTCTACAATGGCTATCGCAAACGCTTGGATACATTGTCCCAGATCCTTGGCACACACTGTGTTCCAATCAGAGGCCATACTATGGGCAAGTTACGTTCCAACGGCAAGGACAGAGCCAAGCTTGACGAGTGGTTCTTATTGACCGCCCTAGATCAGCTCGAGTAGCTCACTTTTAATGATGGACATATGCGCTCGCAGCCACCCTTCGCACTGCCCCTCGCGCCAATGCTGCGCATCGCTAGGTTTATGAACTGTCATTTCCCCCAAATTAATGCCGATCCCGCACTTTTGCTACCTAAACTGAAGCACCTCGAGCTTGTCGCCGTATGCACCCCCAATGACAACATGGAGCGCCTACTCCCTGGCTGTACTGCGCTCGAGTACCGTCATCTTCAGGCGATCAATGGGTTGAGTAGCCTCCACATCGCCTCCATGAGTCTCCAGACAATCTGTGTGTATTGCTGGTGCTGCAACAAGAGATCACACAAGGTGAATCACCAAATGGTCATTGAGGACGTGTCTTTACTTGATAGATTACTTGTTGTTGATCAACAAGGTCCAACAAGAATCAGGGTAATTTACGCGCCGAAGTTGACAGTGTTTGGCTACTCGCCCGTCAACTTCTCTGAACTTGTTATTGGATCCATAACCGTCTAGGTACAACCATCACCTTCTTCTCCTTCTTGAAATTAACATTTATTTTTCTCTATTCAAGATGTATGTTCGTGTGTCATCAAGAAAATGATTCCGACAAGCTCGACCTCATATCTACGGACAGTGAAGGTCTTGGCACTAGAATCTATTGGCCCCGACCTGGACCAAGTTGTCAGATTCCTGAGATGCTTTCCGTGCCTAGAGAACCTATATATCGAGGTAATGATCCTTTCATGTTAAATGTTAATGACAAGGGAGTTCAATTTTGGAAAGCCTGCAAATCAAATAGGTCCCTCGTGTGTCCAAGCACAAATACCTTCCCTTCTTTTGCAGATACGATTAGGCTAGGTAGTGGATAATGTCATACAATATAACAATCCCATCAAATGCCTCGATCTCTAAATTACTTTGAACTCCTATCGAGGGACCTTACCGGAGATTATATTCGCCAGGTTCTTTGTTGTGAGAGCAAGTGTGCTAAAGATAATGAGATATTCCCTACATTTACTCCGCAAAATAGAATGGTTTGCTGATCAGCTCCGGTGACTAGGACAGAATGGAAAAGGCTCTGCAGAAGTTCAATTTCCTTTTGTAACTTCAGCTGACAGACTATTCGAAAGTCCTTATGTCAACCCCATACATGACAAGTCAGTGGCGGATCCCTTTGTAGAAATATTAAAGTTGCGAAACTAGTTGTAATATCAGCATGAACCTCTCGTATGTTCATGTTCAGTTGATCAGCACGGGCGTCTAGAGCTGCATGACAAAGTTTTTTCATAAGCTGAATTTCATTTCTATTATCGGTTTGACCCTTGTAATCTTCTAATTTGAGCCTTGTAATGCTGGAATTTGAATCTTTGTACTATTTCTGTCATTTGTGATACAATCATTCAAATGGCATCGCATGAGACTCCTATTGTGGTAGTACTATTTTTACCATAGTATGCATTGGACGATTAATATCTGGACCTTAATATGCAATTGACGATTAATGCTATGGACATATTGCTTGATGTGGACAAAGACAAAGTGGTCGGGTTCGACCTCGCGTTCCTCGCGTTCCAGCAGTTGGGGCGAACCCACGATCACGCTCGGGGTGCCATATGCATGCGGTTGCACCACACGCGTGACCCTATGCAATTACGTGCTCCACGACTGGATCACGCACTGCAAAAACTGCCATTCGGACGTGCCGGTTTTCCAGGACGTCCGGCCCCCATTTATACCTACGCGCCATTAACCATAGTCTCTTCACGCTTTCGATCGCGCCCAACAACACAATAAGTACACCCTCGACGATGCATACAGAGAGGATATCCAGGGATGCTCCATTGGAGTTCGGTATGCATCATGTGGAGACCCACATGAGGAAGACGGACCTCACGGTGGTGTACACCAACGACCCGTTCAAGGTGGAGGACTCCATCAACACTATGGAGCAATTACTTGCTACGGATGACAAGTACAAAGTGGTCGGCTTCGACCTCACTTACACTGGCGGTCATGCCGGGCATGATTAGAAGGTTGCCATCGCCCAGTTGTGTGTGTGCCATCACGTCCTCCTCTACCACTATTGCCTGGCTACAGCGCCTTGCGAGCGTTTTACCAGGTTTGTCAACAGCCCCGACTACAGGTTCGCTACGGTGGACACCACCAACGATCCAAAGGTGCTCAAGACTTCGGCCTTGGCCTGCCAGAAGCTTGTCGACATCCGTGGCCACTGCAAGATCTGGGGCAGCAAGAAGGACATGTAATCCCATGTTGACCTGGCCGAGGCCATCATCGACCCCTACTACGGAGGCATCAAGGCTGAGTGCGACAAGAACAAGCCTGCCTGGCTGTCACACCATGTGATCGTACCACTTTGCTATTCTATGAGTTTATAAATTTGGACCCATTTAAACTTTTTGAGTGCTTGTGCATGATTTGATTGTTTGATGTTTGCTTGTTTGGTTCATTGTGTTTTGACACTGAAAGATTCTTCTTCTTCTCTCAAGACTCATCTACTTGATCCAATTCTTTGCCCAATGATCATGCCATGTTTATAGGACCTAAACCAATTATTATAAAATATTATTTTGGCCAGAAAACATTTATTCAATTTAGGTTTTCTAAAAACCCCTGAACTGAGGTTTGAACTACAAGTCTTGAAATTAGGGTGAATATTTTACCCCAAAGACTTTATTTGGAACCTATAATATATGAGACTTCCCAAAACCACCGAATATTATTTTTAAAGATTATTTTCCTATTTTATTTAAAGTCTTTGTTTTAAGGCTAGAAATGGTCTTTCATAGGTAAAAATCATTTTTATGCTTGCAAAATATTTGAGAAAATTTAGGGAAACTCAGTGGACATATGGTTTCCATATATAAGAGTTTCAACACATGGTCATGTTCAAAATATTGGACAAAACCCTCCGAAACCCTTTCTGCATATTCCAAGTATTTGAAATATTTCTGTAATAAATATTCTCAACTAAATCCAGGAAAATTCTAGCACGTCACATATGCCATATGTGATCATTTTGCCGAGTTTCATCTCAATTCGAATAATAGTGGTTCACCAAAATGCCCCAAAACCCTCTCTATCCAGATCCAAACTTGAACAAATTTACATAGCCAAGTGCCTCCATTTGTGCAAAAACTTTGTGTACATGTTGTAATTCTCTAATAAAGAATCCACACCAAGTCGTGCATCAAGGAGAACAGATCCACCTGTCCAAATTCCCCCAAACCCAATTCTGCTGATTTCTAGAATTGGAAATTGTTGCATTGTCAAGATTCCCCATTTAGTCCCAAACCTTTTGGGAATGCTCTAATACCCAAATTCTCACCAGTCCAAGTGGTGCATCAAGGAGAATAGGTTTGCCTAACTAGATCTAAGAAAATCCATTTCTGTCCATTTCTAGGGTTTATAAAGTTTGCATTAGCAACTTCCCTCAAATAAGCTCAAACTTGGAGTACGACCTCAATTCTATATACTACTTGATATTGTTAAATATCATGGCAAGTAGGATCTTTTTACTTGCCCAAACAGTCATCAAACACCTTCTGGTAGATTGGTAAAACTGTTGTTTTGACCCCTTCCACTATTCTCCTTGCTCTCAGATTTTTACCACAGCTAGCCACATACCTCCTCTACCTCCAGTAGAAATTTCAAAACATGGCTCAATCATCATGGGGGTAAAACTCCAAGATTCCTCTCTGGACAACCCCTTTTCTCTCTCTCCCTATACCTCTCTCCCCCTCCCTTTACTTTCTAGAGCATCCAAGGGCATACCCACATTGCATACTCACACATACATCCTCTGGACGCAAGTGGCCATGACCATGGCACAAAACACATGCCATGGCATGCCAAAAACGCGCTCCAGAGCGCGCTATAGTGCGCACCCGCACTGTAGCGGCGCCCAACCCGAGCCCCCTGACCACCTCGGGCTCCGCTCGCATGCCAGCACGCTTGCCTCAACGTTAGCTGCATGGCAGCATGTCGGCCCCCTCCTTCCTTGCCCCTTCCTTGCCCTGCTCACGCGTGCCCCGGCACCGCCCGAGCCCGCCACTCTCTGGTCGCGCGCGGGACCAGCCTCGAGCTCGCCTTGCTCCCCCTCTAGCCCCACGAGCACCACAGGGAGCTCCATGCCGCCCCCCTTGGCCACCAGAGCCGTGCCCGCGGGTGGCCGTGAACCTCGTCCACAGCGAGCCCAACAACGCTATAAAGAGCGACCATGAGCCTGCTTCTATCCGTTTCTGACCTTCACGCACTCCCAATCGCGCTGCCCCACCTCTCCCCCTTTGTTTTGGAGCTCAAACGCTCGGGATCGAGCCGGAGCTCACCGCCTCGGGCCACCGGCGTTCGCAAGGTGAGAGTCCCCCTCCGGCCGCGTTCTCCTCTGATCTGGAACCTACACATCCCCTTGATCAGTTCCCCCTCGATTGCGCACCATTTTGCAGGCCAGAGCGACCGGTCCGAGCTCCTCCCGATGCCTCTCCGCCAGAGTTGCTCATCGCCGGCGATTCCACGTGCTCCGGCGACCAGCTCCTACGCTGCATGAATGGCGGCTCAACCCAGAGCATGCCGGTGCCCTCCATTCTCTCCGACGTGCTGTGTAGCGCCGCCGGTAAGCTTCCCCCGCCTCTATCACGAGGTAAGGGATGACAGGTGGGTCCCACCTGTCATTCCCTCGCATGTGCCCCTCTCACTGACCGACCCGGCCCACCGGTCAGGTTTGAAACAGCCGCGCGGGTGCGTACCGCTTCGCGTGGGCGAGATCCCTTCTTGGTCGGCTCAGCTGCGCTGGTTCTGGCCAAGTGCCAAAGTGAAGTTTTTTTTCTAGAACTTGCAGAAATTCCACAAGACAAAATATTTTTCCAAATGACATGATTCCAAATCCCAATTTTTTCTCAAATTCCAAAGAATTTAATGGTAAAACTTTCAAATTTTTATACCACAAGTTTCTGTGTTGTTCAAATTCAAATTCGAATTTGAACCTCCCAAAGGCCCCTTCTGAAAATTCCTAGAGCATTCATTGCTAGTCCAACTTGGATGATTCAAATTTCCAAAGACTCCAAAAATCTTGCTAGCAATGGATAACATTTTTCCTATGCTATATTCTGGTTGGATCTAATAAATGGCCCATTTTCCTTTTATTTCATCTTAAGAAATCCATAGGAAAATCATTCCAACTCCAAATCCAGTGAAACCACTTTCTAAAATCTTCTAAAATCATGCCCTATTTGATGGGTGCATTCACTCATTTTTTTTAAAATATTTTCTGTAGATTTTTCACAAGACCATTAATACCTCCACTTCCACCATTCAAAGAGCCTCATTGATCCAACTATAGTAGAGACACTTTAGGAATTTTTCTTATGACCAGAGATGGACAGGAAGAATAAAATTCCTATTTATAGAGCACTTTTATTTCTCTGCTTGTTGTGTTGCCTATTATGGTTGTTTTCGGCGGTAGTTGATGAAGTAGACGGAGTGCTTGGAATTGGACCAGAAGCGTGTGAAGACCTCGAAGACTTTGCTGAGAGCTGAGACAGGCAAGCAGCCCTTTGACGATGTTGATGAAACCCCTTTTATATGCATGTCATATAGCACTTTATTTCGTTGCATCAAAACTTGATGATGTGGTGACAATCTTGCAGGGTTGGTCTCCGATGCATTCCTCGTTGATACTTGCATTGTGCATCACCCTACCTTTCTATGAGGGTTATGTGGGTGGGAAGTAGATAGGATGCTATGTAGTTGCTACGCAAGTGGGACGGGGATATGCATTGAGATGGAAAACAAATGTTTATTAAAGACCTTTTCGAACAACCCATCGGGTGCCACTAATGCATGGGGGAGATGGTGTTGAGCTAGGTATTCACTTGCTAAAGAAGTGGAGTACCGAGGCAAGTTGAGTGTGTGTGGTTTCGAAAATGGATTAGATTTAAGATTTGTCGACTGTCCCAACCTTACATGTACAACCACTCTACCTCTATACGGGAAGGGGCTTTGTTGTTTACCTTGGTCGATGCTAGCAGAGAGCCCACATTACTTTTGGCGAGAGGGCCTGAGTCACCCTCTCGATACGGGGTCGTGCCAGGTAGGGCGACCATGTACTGTTTTACAGACACCGGGCAAACCATTGTGTCCCTTCATGGTTGGTACAATGATAGAGCGAGTCTCATGTGATGTACATCATGAAGACGTGGGCCAACGAGTGGACTCTTTGTTTAGTGTTGTCAAGGGATAGGCATTGTTAGGGTGCTTACCTCGGGTATGTAATATACCGCGAGTCGTGGATGACACGAAAGTTCCCCGAGTCTTGTGGGTAAAGTGTGCAACCTCTGCAGAGTGTAAAACTATTTGAATAGCCGTGTCCACGGTCAAGGACAGTTGGCTGGTGCTGCTTAAACTACGTCCTGATGTTTTCACAAAACATGGTGTGTGTGTGTGTGACAAAGAGATGCGTGAGCTATGTCGGAAGACTTGATGAAATGATTGAACACGTGATGTTCAAACCCTGCTTACATGGATATCTGTAACTTGTTCATATGGATGTCTGTTCTTGTTGATGCATGATTTACAAAAATGGTAGGACATGATATTGCACCCAAATCAGCTTTCCACAAAATACCTGCTTGGGGTTACACCATGCATTCTTTATCTTGTTCCAATCATGGGTTGCTTGCGAGTACATTCAAAGTACTCATTGGCTTCCCACTGGTTATTTTATTGGTCAGGCATGAAAGAACAGGATGAAATGAAGAGTACATTGGTGACGGACATGCGAGCTAGGATGCTTCCTAGTCAGAATGCATGTAGGGTTAAGGCAGATGGCATGGGTTCACGCTATCGTTGAGGATTTTCGTTGTGAGTTTATGAAGACTTGGCCATATTGGCCATATTTGAGTACAAACGGTATGTAATGGATGTAAGACTCTTGTTGTTCGGTTTCTGTGTGTTCAGTGAGCATTGATCTCTGGGATCACTGTGCACGTACATTCGGTGATCACGACTTATGAGCCGGGGTCCCCACACTGGCACAAGGCCTGGATGAACATCACCTCGACATCACAACGAAGGAAGTGTACACATGCTACGAGATGTTCAGGCGGATCGTTGACATGAGGAAGTGCCTCCTACCTGAAGACGTCGAGGGATCGAGCCACAAGCAGAGCGGTGGTGGCAAGCGTCATAGGAAGTAGATGATTTGATGATCGTTTCCCATACTAGCTCTCTGCCAAAATATTTATAGAATTAGTAGGCCAAGTTTATTATGCATGTAATTGTTTATTGAGGTGTGCGCCAATGTTATGTGTGTAGTCACTTATGTATTTGGATGCTTAATTAAGTTATGCAATCGTGTTGTTATGTGTGTAATTGTTTATTGAGGTGTGCCAATGTTATGTGTGTAGTCACTTATGTATTTGGATGTTTAATTTGGTTATGCAATCATGTTCTTCTACACGGATGATAGATGTTTGTGCGCAGACTGAGCAAATCACACCGCATAAGGATTAAACTACCGAATATGTCGGTGACGATTTCATCAATCGCTGACAATTCTTTACCAACAACCGTTTTGCCACAACACATCCGAGAGTGACCTGTCCGCTGTACATCACACACATCTTGATCTGAGCAATCGTTTCTGTTATTTTTTCTCGTCGCAAACAGTTCATATGGGCAACGTGTTTGCCGTCTATCTCACATGTCTTGATCTGCGTAATCGTTTGTGTTATTTTATGTCATTGCAAACAGTTTATCCGGCTGACCTATATGCCGTCTATCGCAAACATAATCATCTGGCCAATCGTTTGTGTTCTGCTAGATCAGAGCAACCATTTTATCAGGGTTAACTGTATGCCATACATCGCACACACTTGTATTTTGTGAATCATCTGCCTTAACAAAGTCCCATCACAAACAGTTTATCTTGGTGAACTATTTGCCATAGATCGCATATGCTACTTTTTTCTGAATCATATTTGATAGATCCGCCATCGCACACAGTTCTCATTATTGGCGACGGAGCTATAACTATACCGTTTGCGATTCATGCATCGCACATAGTTTCGTCGAAGGGTCTCTGATTGATGTGTCGTCTTTGGACCACCATGCGGTAGTGCCACGCCTATGCCGAGGCCGCCCATGCCCAGCTCGTCTACTCCGACATCGGTTGGCAACCCACGTCTAAAGAGTTGTCAATCGCCGAGACCGCTCGAGTAGCAGTCTGTTCGTCGGTGGCCTCCCTAACCGAGATGGAGGCTGTCAACGCCCGGACCATGGCCACCCACGCCCAACTCATGGCGGCCTTTTCCAAAGAGATGGCAGACTTGGACTGCAAGATGCTAGTGGAGTATGCGGCGATGGATGCCACAGAGCCCCTTCCCCCGGAGGTCGTCGAGCGCCAGCTGGTCATGGAGGAGGCGGCACCGCCGGAGATCGACGATGCCAGGGGCAATATTAGTCTTTGTTTAGAGCGTGGTCTTTTGTTAGAGTAATGTTTAGGTCAACTAGCTCTGTTTAATTGCTTGATTAAGTATGTGCAGGCTGTGTTGTGGGCTCTCTTGTGTAGTATTCATATTAGGAACTAATGTGAAATTATGCAATGATGTAGATGACCACTGTAATGAGGGAAATTCTGACCAAAATTTGCTGCCGTATCCCCATTTTGTCCTCCAAATGAAAATCAAATGCAAGTACATTACACAATTTGTTAGCACGAACCGTGTGCAATGTAGTATCCAATATCTTAAGCTAGAAGCGTGGAGACCAAAATTTTCACTTTCAAACTCATCACACATGGGCTAAAGTATAACATTCATTTGTGATGTTTACATATCGCACACAATTCTGAGTAGGACTGTGTCCGATGAGACTTTGCGCGCCAGTTTTTCGCTTCATCGAATGAAAATTTTGGGTTGCGGCGGAAATATCTACCTCCTCCGCCCCTCATAGCAACCAAAAGCCACATTACCCCTTGCTCCCACTTACTTTCTTAAGTTCAAACCTTCACTGCTAGCTTGCAGCGCCGCCTCCCCACCAGTGACGCTCCTTCCTACTGCTTGGCCTCCTCCATCTAGTCAGGTAATCTACGCCTCCCCATACCCCTCCCCCCACCCCTACCTCGTCCATTCCACATACCCCGACCGCTGGCACGACACCTTCCACCCAAATCACCGCGCCACCCCCCCCCCCCAAATAATCACCGCCGAAAGCCATGGTGCACGCAGTATAGCCAAGATCTCAGGGAGCATTTGGCAGCGGTGAAGCAAATCGCGGTTGTACTCGCGGATAAGGCCGCGATGGCTACCATGCGTGCCGACCCCCAGATCTTGGAGCATCACCTCACCGTCGAGGCCACCGTCGATGCCTCGCACGCGGATGCCGCCACGCGGTTGGCTGCTTTAAATGACAGCTCGTGGTGTTTTATCGAGGACACCGTATGTGCCTTCGACGAAGAGTATGAGGTCTTTTCACAGCATGCCCGTGCTTACCTCAGCTCCATAGCTGGTGGGTTGGTGCCCGGACAGGCTCATGTCTCTCACCACTACGAGGAGAGCACCCACGATGTGGAGGCCTCGCCCTCTTCCAAGTATAAGGAGCCCATCGTCATCGATATCTCCAAGATGAGGAATAGCATCGACGGTGACAAATAACTCGGAAAGATTGTTAAGATAAAGAAACTAGTGACAAAAAACAACAAGATATTTTTCTGCAAAATGAAGAAGACATCAGTCAACTATAGGATGGTACTATCTCTTTCACCTTGTCTTTTTCACTTTGCGCCATTTCAAATTTTAGAAAAGATATTTATGCATATCTTTGTTTTTCAGTCCTTTTCAATGCTGTTCATCGAAGATTACGTCTCAAACCACTTGTATGGTCAAGAGGCGATGAAGGTATTCACACAACACCCAAGGTATAATCTTGAAGTCTTCCCCAAGAGGATGGAGGATGGGCGAGCAATCATCCACAAGCGCTGGCCTAAAGTTGCAAGGACCTTCAACATCATTGAAGGCTCAATATTTGCCTTCCGCTTCAACAGTTTTCTAGACGAGACTCATCTGTCTGTTTACCGTCTATAATGCTACTTTCCAAAGGTTTTAGATGTTCCATGTGAAACTTGGTCCTGTTGTGTAATTGGGTAGCTAGGTAGTATATGCCTAGATGATGTTGTAATCTGATGTGATTTCAATTATGAAATCATGGTTGTCGTAATACGAATATAAAATATATTGTGTGCTTGATATGAAATGTCAATTTGATTACTAAATGGATTATAAATAATAGGGAAATTAGGCTTCTTATTGGGTTTTCATATTGCAGACGGTTTGTCAGGCACCACCGTGGGCGATGAGCTCAATAAACCCACACGGTTTATAGAAAGTTGGTGTGTTGGATGAGTGAACAATCACACACGACTTCCGGCTAACAACTGTGTGTGTTAGGTCACCTTGCACGAACGTTTCCACATAAAAAAATGTGTGTGATGGCAGCCCTATGCCAAACAGTTTCTTCTAGGCACCGTGCGTGATGTATTGAATAGTGCAAACGACAGAATTATATCTAGCGTGTGTGATGGCAACCCCTATCACAGACGATGCTCTACAGAAAATTGTGTGCGATGTACCACATGAACTGAAACGTATGATTGGGATTCACTGTGTGGGATCCCTAGTCCATCTCACACGACCCCTCTAGTATACCTATTTTTGATGGGCCTCCCAATCGCACACGGGCTCTATTTGCCCAGCGTGTGTGACCTGAGGAGGCATCGCTGCTGATTTATCTGTATCGTGTGGGATAGCCCCCCCCCCCCCCCCCCGGATCGCACACACATGCAAGGCAACAATTTAAAACTACGTCACGGAAAGGGGGTAGAAACCGTTTGTATATGACTCGGCTGCACTAGTGCCAAAACAACCCCAAGCATGTTAGAAGCGCTCAATATGGAACATAACCCCGGTAATTGGAAACTAAGGCGGCAAGAGTGGAACAAAACACCAAGCAAAAGGCCAAGCCTTCCACCCTTTACCAAGTATATAGGTGCATTGATTTAAATAGCAAGAATAATGTGATTTCCCAAGATATCCATGTTCCAACATGGAACAAACTGCACTTGCAACTAGCAATGCTATAAGAGGGGCTGAGCAAGCGGTAACATAGCAAAACAATGGTTCGTTGGGAAGGTGGAGGTTACAGGCTTATCATGGCATTTCGGGAGGCTTGACAAAGAAGTGGTAGGTAGCGAAACATGGCGATAGAAATGAAACAACTGGCATAGCAATGATAGTAGTGATATCCAAGATAATGGTCATCTTTCCTGGAATCCTGCTTGGAAGAAGAATGAATCCGTGAAGTAGACTAACGGGCATGGTCGAACGAATCCTCAAACTCTGAAAAGTTATCGGAACTCTAGCAAGAAGAAGTGAAACCGGAAATAAGCAAAAAAATGCATGGTAAACAAAACAGGCATCAACATGACATGATGCACAACCAAGTTTGATGCATGTCCACTTAAAGTTGTATGGCATGGCAAAGTGCAACAATCAAATACTACACATTAAGTGAAGCTCAAAAAAACTCAACATCAATTGCTTAGTTCACTCCCATTTATGCTACTCATCAATTTTTTGGTTAACGTGGCCAGAGATGAATCATAATTAAACTACCCTATCTAGGCATTATAAATGAGGCCGAAAACAACATATGTCATTTCCAAAATGACCCCATATGTAAATTCCGAATTTTGTACTATTATGTCCTAAACACCATTTTAATGTTGTTAAACATGCAAAATAAGTACACCATATTATTCTACTCCTTTTTTCTAGTCAAGTTACATATATAGTTTATGTAATTCGGAGCTACGGTTATTTAATTAGGAAAAAACCATTTTAGCAAGTCATTTATGCAAATTGATGCAAACAACAATTTTAAACATTTTTAACATGGATGAGAGTTGGATATTGGGAAACTACATGAAATTTTAAGCAATTTACATATAGGACATGTTTTATTATGTTGCACGGTTATTTAGTTATTCACATTCAAAAAATTATGGCATTTGCAAAAATCTACAGAAAAGCCTTAATTCGTAAATAATACAAAACCAGACATATATATAGAAAATGTTGTGGTAACCCAGGACCCTACAACAACAGATTATGATAGTGGGTAGGGATGAAAATGGAATGGAAACTTTCCTCTTTTCCGGAGGAAAAATGAAAATGGAGAGGAAATATGAAAATGAAAATGGAAATTTACAAAATGGAAACGGAAATGGAATTTTTTATGCGGAAACGGAAACAAAAATGGAACAGTGTTTTCCGGTGGAATAGAGGTGGAAACGGAACTTTCCGTTTCCGTGAATATGAAACTTCCATTTTTTGTATAGGCCTATGGCTGCTTTGTAGCCTAACTACCAAACAACGCACAATGACACAATGATCATAATGGACCCTTGGATGCCCAACTTCTATTACCACATATGTACTCAACTAGACCCTATGAACAATTGTCCAGTACTATTACTACTACTATACTATGCTAAGGCGCCAACATAATCATATTATTTTTAGCCATGGTAATATTTCATTATATTTTTGGTTTTATGTTTATTTCTACATGACTCAAGGGGTTTTACATTTCTGGACAATGCCCACTTATGTTTCCGTGTCCGCTCCGTATTTGCTCTGTGTCTGTTTCTGGTAGTATCTGTTTTCATATTCATTTCCGGAGTTTCTGTATCCGTTTCCGCTTCTGCAAAAAAATATGAAAACAAATCTGATAGCACCCAGTTCCGTCCGTTTCCGCTCCGTTTTCATCCCTAATAGTGGGCGATGGGTGCCACGAGGCTGAGGCTGGAGGTTTGTGGAGGCAATGACAAGAAGGCTCAGGGATGGTTAAAGAGGAAAAGTCAACATGGCGCTGGGACCCGGCCGTTAGTGTAACAGTGAGTATATAAATAGGCTAAAACGAAAAAATGTGGGGAACCTGGGATTTGATCTCGAGACTCCTTGTTTGTATTGTGTTGCAATGACCAGCTGTGCTAAGACTGATCTGTGATCAGAGATGGATACGGGCCTAGATGAGGATGTGTGCTAGCTGGTCTGAAACACTTACATAACAAACAAACAGAGACGAACAACAACAAAATCCTAGGGAGTGCGCTGGGTTCAATCCCAGGACCACTGGCTAGACACGAGCGGCGCTAGCCACTCTACCTCATGTTGCTTGCTTGGAATTGGAGGGTGCCTGGTCCTTTTGAAGATTTAGTGGCCAAGCCTTCGCCATGGAAAATACGGAGGACGCCGACAGCGGGCGAACTCTATTGGGTAGAAGACAACGACGGCTGCGGCTGAAAATCGGCGGCGGGCCCGGGGATTTTTAACGCACAAACAACTGCAGGACTTGCGTGGGGCTATATGATCGGGCAGTAGCTCACGCTCAACTCAGGTGAGATAATTGCGATATGACAGTGACATGCGCTAGGTGGGCATGGCAAGGCTTGCGGGTGGGCTGTGGTGCTGCGGCGCGTGAATGATTTGGCCGCAGTGTGTGTGCCATGCATGAGTACAAGAGCCAAATAGTGTAGCCCAAGGCAGGAGCTTCACGGGTATGATCATGGTGAGAGGACGGCGACTGAGGCGTGTGCTTGATGAGACTGGCGGCTACGACAACAGAGACTACGCAGGTAAGGGCTGGGAGGAGCGACTGCTCATCTAGGGGATATTGCGGTCGAGTACCTCGCCGGAGACACAACAAGGACCACCAGCAAAGGCGCTGACTGCCGTTGTCCGTGAAGTTGACGAAGCAGAGGAGGAAGACGACATCGAGGAGGTGGTGCAAACGGTGTCGGAGGCTCAAGGTAGAGTGGCTCAGGCGGAGCTTGAGCTTGAGCTCTCTTGTCCATGGCGACGGCGACGGCTATATGCGTGGAGAGGCTCACCTGGTGGCGGGAGGAGGATAAGAGGGGGGAAATGGAGAGGAGGGAGGCTAGGGTACGTCCAGGGCACCTTATATATGAGCTATGGGCAAGCTCTGGTCGTCACTTCGGCGATTAGGTCGACATGGCATCGCTCGATGTTTTGCCATACAGAGGTTGAAGATAAACAGGGGATAGGTGGTAGATGGGCTGGAAGTTGGTTAGGTGGGCTGGTGTGGTTGGGCTGGTGGTTCCCTCAATCAAAAAACTTGGGAATAAAGAAAAGAAGGGTTAGAATTGGAACTTCACCACAGAAGATAGTTTCCTACACTCTGAAAAATACAGGGAATTTTATAAAAATGCTTGGCGAAATTTTGGAAGATAAAATCCGAGACAAGTTTGAATTTAATTCAAACTATTTAAATTTTCAAACTCGTCCCAATGAACTCTGATTGGGATGGAGTTTTCGGATATGTCCCTACACATGAAATATGATTATGGGCAGACATTGAGCATTTATGGAGGAAGTAAAAAACCAAACATGTTGAATTAATTTAATATGCTTGAATTTTTGAAGCCCATTAAAACGAAGTCTAAATGGGTTCAAACTTGAGAGGGTGTTGAATACAATATGAATGATTTATGGGCAAGGTTTTAGCAAGAATGATAGAAGTAAAAGTGCAACTCAAAAGAAATCAAATGAATGGGGAAGGAAGGAGGTTGCACTTTGAGATTTTGTATCTTGTGTGACACCAAGTTGGAAAAGAGCATTCTCTAGGTGAAAGTTGAACAAGATATGAACTTGAAGTGCAGCACAAGGTTGGAAATCATAAACTAAAAATCAAAACACACAAGCACAATTGATGAATATGATGCACGATGCAAACAAAACAAAACAACACAAACATCACAAGCATGAACATAATGTAAATAGTGGAGGTCTTGGTCTTGGACTGTTACAACTTTCCCACACTTACAAGAGATCTTGGCATGATAAGAGTAACAAGAATAGGAAGAGGAAGAGGTAAAACAAAGTTTCTTCCTTGACAATTGGGTGAGACCAAAGAACCTTGGAATTTTAAAAGAGATGAAGAATGGCACGAGGCACAAGCAAGAATTTATAACTACTCCAGTTGAAATGAGATAGACAAGGAATGATAAATAAGAATTTGGGCAGCACTTCGGTCGAAAATAGAGGCAAAACTTGAGAAGATGAAAAGAAGTGGAAAGAGGACACAACACTCCGGTTAACTGGATACGCAAGGAAAAGTGTCACAACCTGTGTTTTGTATCACATCACTATGACTAATAAAGCTTAAAATTTTGGACCAATTAAAACTTTTTGTGTGCATGTGATGCTTGAGTTGATTGTTATTTGCTTGTCTATTTGTTTGTGCTTTAATTCATAAAAAAACTACTCTCAAAAATCATCTCCTTGATCCAAATCTTTTCCCAATGATCATTCCATGTGTATAGGACATAAACTATTTTTATAAAATGTTATTTTGCCGAAAAAGCATTTGTTTGATTTAGGTTTTCAAAACCCCCTGAATTGAGGTCTGTTCTACAAGTCCTCAAAATAGGGTAAGTGTTTTGCCCCAAAGATTTTATTTGAAACCCATTATGTATTAGACTTCCAAAAACCACAAAAATATTATTTTAAAAGTTATTTTTGTATTTTATTTAAATGCCTTTTCTTGAGGCCAAAAATGGTGTTTTATTGGGAAAATATATTTTAACGTTTCAAAAATATTTTGGAAAATTTAGGGAAACTCAATGGACATATATTTTCCATATATATGAGTTTCAACACATGGTCATGTTCAAAATATCGGACAAAACCCTCCAAAACCCTTTCTGGATGTGTCAAGTATTTGAATTATTCCTATAGTAAATATTGTCAAATAAATCAAGGAAAATTCCAACAAGTAACATATGCCTTATGTGATGATCTTGACAAGTTTCATCTCAATCAAAATAGTGTTGGTTCACAAAAGTGTCCCAAAACCCTCTTTGTCCAGATTCAAAATTGATCAACTTTACATTGCCAACTACCACCATTTGATATCTTACTTTGTGGACATACTCTAATTCTCTAATGATGCTTCTACACCAAGTGGTGCATCAAGGAGAATAGTTTAGCCTAGCTAGATCTGTCCAAATCTGTTTGTGTTGATTTCTAGGGTCTGACAAAGTTACATTAGCCACTTTCTCCAAATGAGCTAAAATTTTGTGGCAAGTTAATTTGGTCCTAATTGTCATTACTGTTAAATCTCATGTCAAGTAGATCATTTTAAATAGATCAAACACCCATCAAACACCTTCTATCAATTATTTGTGCTCAATGATTGAAGGTCCAGAAGTGTTCTCCTTGGTCCCATTTTTCTACCACATCTCCACCTAGTTACCTTCTACCTCTGGTAAAAATTTCAGGCCCTCAGCTCAATTATTGGAGGGGTAAAACCCCCATTCCCTTCACTATTTTACCAAGTCGGCACCTCTTCTCCCTCCCTTTCCTTTTACTTCTACCATTTCCTCACCTTCTAAGACTCCTAGAGCATCTCCAGAACGTCCAGGCACTAGCTGACACCAGTGGCCACGACCAGGGCACGTGGGACATGCCGTGGCATGCCAAACGCATGCTCTAGAGCATGCTATAGTGCCAGCCCACACTGTAGCCGATGCCCATCCCGAGCCCTGATAGCCTCGGGAGGCGGGCTAGTGTCCTCCGGCTTCCCCTCGACGTCAAGGCGATAGGTGGTCGCACCCTCCTCTCTCCCCCTCTGGAGACCATAGCCGCGAGTGCCCGACGCCGCCCTGTTCGGCTAGTAGCTGGCTTCACATGCACCGACTCATGACGCCTTCCTTGCCCCCCGCTCTCTTCTCCTTGAAGTGAACAAACCACACGGACACCCCAAGCCAGCCAGGACCCCCTCCGGTGGCCATCCGAGACGTTTCCAAGGACGGCGTCACAGCCCTAAATTTTTGTTTGTAAATAGTTGCATTGGCATTCATGTTGCATCATACTTAATTTTCAAATGAATGTGAAATAGGGATGATCAAACCCTTTGATCAATTAATTCAACTAGGTTCAACTAAAATAATTTTCAATGAAGCCAAAATGCCCTTCAAAAATGTTCATGATTTAAGGAAAATGTGGAAACCTCTACCACAGATGATGAATATCTTTCTAGGGCATGTTGGATCTTTCAGTTAACACATATTGTAATTAAATTGGAGTTATTATAATTCTATATATATTTTGCTACCTCCAATAATTCTGAAAACCTATGAGTGGCTTTGGATATATTACAATAGGCCACATATAAATTTTCAGAATATTATAAAATGATTTGGTTAGCAAACCAAATTCAAAACAATTGCAGAAATTAGAAAACAGAAAATAAAAGTTAGAAGCAACTTACCTGTGCAGCCTGACCCAGGAGAAATGCCAGCCTAGCCCACCAGGGGCAGGGGGGTCTTCTTCCTCCTCCTGTAGTGAAAACGAGCGCGAGGGCGCAGCATGCCATGGCCACCTCCTGCTTCCCGGAGGGCCCCACCCAGCAGGGATAAGGACGCCGAAGCCATCCAGATCGAGCTCACCTCCCCATTCATTCCTCTCTCATCCCTGTCTCCGTCTCATACGCGCACCCGAGAAGAGTTCGATGCTGCCCTCGCTGTCCTCGCGGCCACCGTGCATGCCTCGCCTCCTCGCCGTCTCCACTAGCTCCGCAATAAAGCGACGCCTCTCAACGCCGGAATCCCTGCAACACTGCTAATGACATCGTCTTCAACCTCGGACTCTCAAGATCGCCGCTGCCGCTCCGTCGACCTCAAACCACCCCCGACCTCGATGAGCTGCCCTACGGCCTCCCGGTGAGCTCCTCTGTTGTTTCCCCCTCCTCCCCGTGTCGATTGCTCGCTGTAGCCACCAAATCCATCAAGGCTAAGATGCACCACCGCACGAGTTCACCGCCGATGAAGCTCGGGTAACCAAATTGCCCCGCGCATGCGTCGATTGAGTTCACAAGCACACATAGACCATGCAGGTGCCTCCCGTTGGACGAGCTACATGCTGCAGTGACGATTCGTCGAGGCTCGAGCTTTGTCTGCTCCTCTCCTTGACGCCGCAGACGGCTCCATCCACACCACGGCCTCCAGCGTGCCCGAATGTATGTGCGTGAGCCTGGGCTTCGCGTAGGTGGTTTCGGCCACGCGAATGGTCGTCGTCGGAGGAATTCCGATGAGCCTCCGCCGTCCGGTGTCGTCACCAACGGTCTAATACCAGCCAAACCACTGTTAAGACTAACCTTATGACCCCCACAACCACTGCTAAGACTAACCTTTTTAGTTTCAATTAATCATACTCACGCTTAGCCACTGTGTCAATGACACATGGGACCCACACGTCAGATTTGACCTTGACTGGGCCGTTGACCTACTGACGTCACACCGACGTATAGCTAACGCTGTAAATGTTTTCTGGAATTAAAATAAATCAAAAATGATTTATTATTTTAGGAAAATGTTTAAAACTTTTGAAAATCATATAAAATAATCTATAACTCCTGTGCAAAAGATTTATATAAGAAAAATGATCAGAAAAATCCAGTCTATCTATTGCTACCGTTTTCATGCATGTTCGAATAACTTTTGTCCTCTGTTTAGGACCAATCTTTACCTATTAATAAAGGAATGAGTGCTTCTGTTCGTACGTCATCAATATTACCCACCAATGCCACCTATAAGTGATAAAAAACGGTTCACACAAAAAATCTCGGACTGGACCGGCCCATGCAAAAACCTCCTATACTGCGCACTGCGCGCTAGGAGAAGACACAACGCACCTGTTTGGGCCGGCCCATGTATGAGCGACCTGTTTTTGAAATTTCATTTTTCTTTTCCGTTATTGCTTTTCTCTACTTTAAATAATTTGGGAATTCAAAAAAGTTTCGAAAATTAAAAAAAATGATAATTTTGAAATAAAATATTTAATAATTCATAAATGTTTGCAGATTCAGAAAATGTTTATAATTTTTAAAAAATGATCGCACATTTATGAAATGTTCACAAATTTTTAAACAAATGTCCGGGAACTCAAAAAATATTCATGATTTTCTAAAAAGGTCAAAGTATTTTTTTAATGAAATTGAATAAAATTCTGTCAATTCAAAAAATGTTCATGAATTTAGAATTTTCCTAAAAAATCAGAAATTGTTCATAATTAAAAATAATAATTTATTGATTCATAAAATGTTCGCTGATACAAAAAGATCATGCATTTGAAAAAGAAATCATCAATTCTGAAAATTGTTCCACCAATTTTGAAAAAATGTTCGTTGACTCTAAACATGTTCGTCGATTCAAGAAAATGTTTTGCAAAAAAGTTCACATATTTTTAAACAATATTTGTAAATAGGCTAAAATGTTGATGAATTCAAAAAATGTTCATGATTTTATAAAATGTTTGTAAACTTTAAAAATATTCATGGTTTCAAATATGTTCACGAGTTTTAAAAAATGTTCATGATTTTCAAAAATTGTTCACGATTTTACGAAAATGAGATTGGTAGTGTATATTGGTGATGCAGAAAAATGTGATCATGGTCATTGGAGATTATGATTTTTGTCTCCCGTTGCAACGCACGGGCCGTTTTGCTAGCAAGATAAATGACATTTAAATAACCAGATATGGAGTTGGAATTTGAACCTTTGGTTCAAAGCAACTTCATTTAATCTTGTTGCTAGATCCATTAGATAAATCAACAGCATGTTGCCATGTCATGATCATGCATCATAGTGTTGCATTTTGGTGAGCTAAATCTTATTCCTTTTCTGTTTGCCGGTGTTGTTCCCCTCGGTAGACGTTGTTCCGACGATGAGATCGATGTCACTAATGAAGAATCAATGCTATCTGCAGAAGTGCCAGGCAAGCAACCCCCCTTTAGAATACTGATATAAACCCACGCTCTCGCTCTTGCTCTCTTTTACTGCATCAGGACAACAACTATTCAACTGATACCTGTTCTCGGTAGTTGAACCCATTTCTTTGCATGACCTGTCTTTGTCACATTAAATAGTTGAAACCTCTTAGCATGAGTAGAAACTGCTTGAGCCTTGATGTGACTATTCATCCATGATTGCCTGCTATGCCTACTATGCTCAGAGTCATGTCGGGTCTGGTCCATCTGGGCGTTGAATCGGAATGGATGTGTTCATATCCTGTTGTGTGAGAGCTAAGTGTGTGAATCAGATTTGGTAAAGATATCGATGAGAGGCCATGTAGGAGTACATGGTGGGTTGTCTCATTGAAACCGCTCATAGGAATCGAGTTCCGTGTTTGTGTTCCAATACTAGATACTACCGCACAGTGGGCTCCGGTTACTCGAGCTCTCTCGGCCTATTGACTTCCATGTTCTAAGTTCAGGAGTCGCAGTAGTTCGAAACATTTATAGGTTGTGGCACGGCCTGCGAAGTGGATGAACGGCCCAGTCGGGACCAGCTTGGGTCCCTGCTCACATCATTTGAGGACGTTTTGGAAACCTTGGCCGGACTTCCCTTATGGGTAACAACTCAGATAGGTGACTACCTTGGGCATGAGTCGTTGTAAGTTAACGTCAGTGGCGCACACCCTCACCGGGCTTCCGCTTGAAGGTTGACGAGTACATGACGTGTAATGGGCGATAAGTAGTGGAAGTGTGTGTGATGAATTACACCCCTGCAGGGTAATCTATCTATTTGAATAGCCGCGTCCGCGGACATAGACTACTTGGAGAATTGCATTGTTCATAGAAATCTTTAAATGGATACTCTAAAATGCAGGAGATAAGTGTGAGTGCTATGGATGGCCTTCTCGTAAGAAGATGTGAGAGGATCCATAGTCTTGTATTGATGTGGTGAATATGTGGACTCGTGTGTGCTCTCGTACCCCAAAGATACTACTTGTGGTCATAGTACAGGTTAACCAAGAGTCAAAGATGACTTGCTACTATAAACTCCACAACCCCTTTGTTGACTATGATGCATATGTAGATAGTTCTGATGTAAGCCTTGCTGAGTACCTTTGTACTCATGGTTGCTTAATTTATGTTTTTGCAGACGATACATCGGTCTCCCTTCTGGTTTCGATGATGTGTTCGATGTTGACCGGATTAGCTTGGGAATCCCAGACAGGGGTCTCGCACCTTTGGGAGGGTCGTTGTAGATTTTCAGGCTCCTCCAACAACTTTTAGTAGATGTCTGTACCCAGACATGTTATGCTTCCACTTGTTGCTTGTATGATTTTCAGTGTTCTTTCATGTGACCCCGGTTTGTAATATCACACTAAGTTGGCTCTTATGTGTCTTTGATAAATATTTGAGTCATAGAGTTATGTTGTGATTCCATGTTGTATCTACGCATATCGTGCATATTGCGTGTATGTTTGAAATGCATTGGTATGTGTGGGATTCGACACCTAGTCGTATGCCTATGGTAGCCTTCTTTACGGGGAAATGCCACTTTGTGCTTCCATTGAGCCCTAGTAGCTTGCTACTCCTCCGGACACATTGATTGACCGGCATATATCCTTCTTTGCTGTGGTGTTTGTCCCTACGGGGAAATGTCATGCGGTGTAAGCCTATTCCTGTACGGTTGTGACACTTGGGTCCACAACTAGTCATGTAGACCCGGGTTCTCTGACATATGATTGCTAGTGACATATTCATATACATGAGCCAAAAGGCGCAAACTGTCCCAGCCAAGGTAAGCTGGCAGCCGTGGAGCTTACCGTGCGTGAGGCCACAAAGTGATATGATGTGTTACATGCTAGATTTGTATGGCTTAGGATCAGGGTCCTGACAGCGCTGGTATCAGAGTCTGATTGCCTGTAGGATTACCAAGCCAAACTGGTCGATGTTGAGTCTAGAAATGGTTTAGTTATAATATGGAAATTGATTGTGGAAGGGAACGTAAAATTCTTTTTACTCCTTTCCTTGTGTCATTCTCACGAAGAGGCGGCAACCCCCGAGCTGGCGACCAGCAAGACGGATTCACCCCCGCCAAGCCAGGGAGCCGCCAACACAAGTACAGCGCAAGGAACAGAACAACAAGTCGTGCTGAAGCAGAAGATGATGCAACACCCAATCTACTTTTTCAGCTCCCTTCTGCAGGGGACTAGGTCAAGGTATTCTAGCGTGTAAAAATTGCTTTTTTGTCTCCTCATGGCCTCTAGAAACTTGTGCCACTACTTCCAGGCACATCATATCATAGTCGTCACTCGCTTTCCGTTTCAGCGCATCTTGAGGAATACAGAGGCAACCGGCAGGATTGTCGAGTGGGCGTTGGAATTACCCAGCTATGATATGAGTTTTGAAAGCACAACAACTATTCAGAGAAAAGCACTCATACGTCTCCAACGTATCTATAATTCTTATTGTTCCATGCTATTATATTATCATTTCAGAATACTTTTTGAGTATTTATTTACCAATTTATATTATTTTTGGGCACTAACCTATTGACCTAGTGCCCAGTGCTAATTGTTGTTTTCTACATTTTTTTGGCTTTTCAGGTTTACAATACCAAACAAAGTCCAATTGCCCCGAAACATTTATATGATTTTTCCAGGACCAAAAGAAGACCTGGAAGCTTCGGAAGGATACCAGAGGCCGCACGAGGGAGGCACAAGACAACAGGGCATGCCCAGGAGGGTCAGCGCGCCCTGATGGCTTGTCCCTCCCTGGTGGGTCTCCTTCCCCCGTTCTTTGGCCTATAAATTCACATATATTCCAAAAACCCAAAGGAGCATCCTGAAACACTTTTTCTGCCACCGGAAGTCTCAGTTCCGCCGCAATCCCATCTGGAGCCCCATTTCGGTGCCTTGCCGGATGGGGGGATCAATCACGGAGGGCCTCTTCATCATCCTTGCTGCGCCCATGGTGATGTGTGAGTAGTTCACCACAGACCTACGGGTCCGTAGTTAGTACCTAGATGGCTCTCTCTCTCTTTTGATCTTCAATACAATGATTATCACATCCTCGCTTTGATCTACCCGATGTAATTCTTTTGTACGATGTGTTTGTTGGGATCCGTCGAAATGTGGGTGTATGTTCATATTATTCTTGAAAAGTGTTTGAGTTACCTCTGGATTTTATGATTCTTATTTGTATGCTCATCATAGCTTCGTAAATCTCTATGATCTATTGAAATACTTTGGCCAACTATATTGATATTTCTTCAGTGCGAGGGGTGCATTGTAGTGGGTTCAATCTGGCGGTACTCTATATCCCAGTGATAGAAAGGGAGAAGACACGCTACTGCAGGTTGCTGCTAACGCGACACATCAATCAGAGACCCTTCGACAAAACTATGTGCGATGACCAAATCGCAAACGGTATAGTTATAGCTCCGTCGCTAATTACGTTAACTGTGTGCGATGGCGTATCCATCAAATACGATCTAAAAAATAGTTGCGTGTGCGATGTTTGGCAAATAGTTGGCCTAGATAAACTATTTGCGATTGGGTAATATAACACAAACGCTTATAAAAATACAAGTGTGTGCGATGTACTGCATACAGTTCACCCCGATAAACTGTTTGCGCTGATCAAGCAGAACACAAACGATTGTCCAGAAGATCACATGTGCGATAGACTACATACAGGTCACTCGGATGAACTGTTTGTGATGAGGTAAAATAACATAAACGGTTACATAGATCAAGATGTGTGTGATAGACAGCATATAGGCCACTGGGATGAACTGTGTGTGATAAGCAAAAATAACACAAACGGTTTCTCAGATCAAGATGTGTGTGATGTACACAGGCCACTAGAATGTGTTGTGGGCAAACGGTTCCGGATAAAGAACTGTCAGGGACTGATGAAATCATCACCGACGGATTTGGTTGTTTATTCCGTATGCGATGTGATTTACTCAATCTGCCCACAAACATCTACGCTCTATTTAGAAGAACATGATTGCATAACCAAATTAAGCATCCAATACACACATAACATTGGCGCACACCTTAATAAACTATTACATGCATAATAAACTTATCCCTCTAAAACTATGAATATTTCTACATAGAGGGAGTATGAGAATTGAGAAACGATCATCAAATCATCTACTTCTTGTGACGCTTGCCGCCAACGCTCTGCTTGTGGCTCGATCCCTCGTTGTCTTCAGGTAGGAGGCACTTCCTCATGTCAACGATTCGCCTGAACATCTCGTAGCATGTGTACGCTTGCTTGGCCGCGGTCTGGAGGTGATATTCATCCAGTTTCTTCACCCTGCCCCTGTGCCAGACATACTTGTTCTTGTCGCACTCAGCCTTCATGTCAGCGTAGTAGGGGTCGATGATGGCCTCGGCCAGGTCAACATGGGAGTCCATGTGCTTCTTGCTGCCCCAGACCCTGTAGTGGCCGCGGATGTCGACAAGCTTCTGGCAGGCCAAGCCCAAAGTCTTGAGCACCTTTGGATCGTTGGTGCTGTCCACTGTAGTGAACCTGTAGCCGGGGCTGTTGACAAACCTGGTGAAACGATCGCAAGGTACTGTGGCCAGGCAGTAGTGGTAGATGAGGACGTGATGGCCCACGCACAATTGGGCGACGGCAACCTTCTGATCATGACCGGCATGACCGCCGGTGTAAGCGAGGTCGAAGCCGACCACTTTGTACGTGTCATCCGCATCAAGCAGCCGCTCCATGGTGTCGATGGAGTCCTCCACCATGCCCGGGTCATTGGTGTACACCACCATGAGGTCCGTCTTCCTCATGTGGGTCTCCACATGATGCACGCCGAACTCCATTGGAGCGCCGCTGGACATCCTCTCTGTATGCGTCATCCAGGGTGCGCTTTTTGTGTTGTGGGGCGCGATCGAAAGCGTGAAGAGACTATCGTTAATGGCCGTGGGTATAAATGGGGGCCGGACGTCCTGGAAAACCGGCACGTCCGGATGGCAGTTTTTGCAGCGCGTGATTCAGTCGTGGAGCACGTAACTGCATGGGGCGACGTGCGTGGCGCAACCGCATGCATATGGAGCCCCGAACGTGATCGTGGGCCGGCCCCAACCGCTGGCAGCGTGCGCGCGGAGGGGCGCGAGAGCAGAGCACGTGTAGGGACGCGAGAGCAGAGCACGCGGTGGGATGCGAGGTCGAACCAGACCCCTCTGTACTTGTCCTCGTCAAGTAACAGGTCCATGACGTTGGAGTTCTCCATCCAGATCAGATGTTTGGTGTACACCACGAACCTACAGGGCATGTCTATGTCATGCATGGTCCAAACACGACATATCAATCAGAGACCCTTCGACGAAACTGTTTGCGATGCATGAATGGCAAAAGGTATAGTTCAAGCTCCATCGCTAATGGCACGAACTGTGTGCGAAGGTGGATCCATCAAATACGATTTAGAAAGTAGTTGCGTGTGCGATCTACGGCAGACAGTTTGTTCTTATGAACCATTAGTTATTAGAGAAGATAACGGAAAACGGTTACCAAAACTATATACGTGTGCGAAGTATGGCATACAGCTCACTCGGATAAACTGTGTGCACTGATACAGCAAAACATAAACAATTCAGCATAACAAGATGTGTGCGATATATAGCAAATAGGTGAGTAATGAGAATCGTGTGCGAACACCAGATATAACACAGACGATTGGTGCTAATAACCTGTCTGTGTTGTGGGGAAACATTTGCTGGTATACAATTGTCAGCGATTGATGAAATCATCACCGACGGGTTTCGTAGTTTAGTCTGTGTGTACTGTGATTTGCTCGATCTGCACAACATCAATGCTGCACCTATAGAACAACAACATATGTACTTAGAAGAACATGATTGCATAAACAAAAAAGAAAAAATGTAATTTCAAATATTGTATCACAAATACCAGCAATATTACAAGGTTCAAATTCCAGCATAACAAGGCCCAAATTCAAAGATTACAAGGTACAAACTGACATTAGAAATCAAAATCAATCTTCAGGATCCATGGGATGAAATATTTCTGCGAAGGGATCATCCACCGAGAAGTCATATATCGGCTCGATAGAATCGCTTCCGAATAATCTGTCATATGAACTTCCAAAGTAAAAATCAGCTTCTGCAAAGCCTTTTCCATTCTGCTGTACACACCTCCGCTGGTGAGTAAACCATCCATTGTGGCGCACTAAATATCGTGCAAACCTCATTAGCTTGAGGACCCTTGCTTTCTGAACAAAGAAACTGGCAAATTGAATCTCTGGATTGGTGCCTCGGTACTCGTTCAAAGTAATTTCCGTGAGATGGAATTCAAGGCATTCGATGGGATTGTTATATTGCGCCACCTTTTCCACTCCAACTCCTGCTTGTATCTGCAAACGAAGACAACATATCAGTGCTTAGATGCAGTATCAAACACTACGGGCCTCTTTGATTTGCATGATTTATAAAATACACTAATAGATTGACATGCCATCTTCGATCGTTCATGATTAACATCTCAAAAAAATGTATAGTACACATTTCATTGTAATCATGGGTAAAAGTGCCAACAAATTGAACTCTGTTGTGGTTAAGAATTAACAGGAAAGGAACTAGCTTCTCCTGCATGGAAAGCATATAAGGAACTTAACAACTTCATCCAGATTGGGGCCGATAGATTGTAGTGCCAAGATCTTCACTGAATGCAGAGACAATGCGTGGCTTGTGGGAATCATTTTCTGGATAACAGCCGAACATAGATCAACAAAAACTAGATAAAATGTGATGTACAATAATAAGAATGAGAAGAAGATTGTTGTACTTGAATGGGTATGGATCCAGCTGTAAAAAGTTCAGAGAATTCAGCACACGAATACCCCAACACTGTCAATTTCGGTGCGCCAATGACCCTGATTCTTGTTTGACCTTCTTTATCAAGTACAAACAATCTCTCTAGGAAAGGCGCATTCTCAATGACCATATCATGAAACTCCCCAACTAACAGCGTGTTGCGGCACCAGCCATGCACATAAATTGTACGGAGATTCGTCATAGCGATGTGGAGGCTACTGAACCCAAACATCATCTGAAGACGAAGGTACTCGAGCGTTGTACAGCCATCGAGTAGGCGCTCCAAATACGACTTCGAGATGATGACGCCAATGAGCTCGAGGTGCTTCAGTTTAGGGAGATGAAGAGCATGCGTGACATTAATCCTGGGGAAAAGGCACCACATGAACGTAGCGAGGCGCAGCGTGGGCGCGAGGCGGAGGACGGACGGAGGCAGCGAGCGCCCATGTCCAGCATCAAAGTTGAGCTCCTCGAGCTGATCTAGGGCGGGGGATAAGAACCAGTCGTGAAACTTGGGTTCGGCCTTGCAGTTTGAACGAAAAGTGCCGATGGCAAGGCATCTGACGGGCGCAGTGTGCGTGGCGAGGATGTGGGACAATGCATCCTAGTGTTTGTGATTCCCACTGCAGAGCTCGTCGTCATCGAGGAGGTCAATGGGGTGGAGTGCAATAGGATGGTGGTCTGCACGGCAGATTTGATGGGGACGAGGGACATGATGGTTACCAACATCTCGTCGGGGATGCTGCTGATGAAGTCCACGCTCGTCGGAGGCTCGTGTGGTTCAGCCTCCATCCGCACCCGCTTGTTGGCCACCTCGTCGTCCATCAAAAAAGGAGGCGATCCGCGGCAGCCACCCAAATAGATAAGACCGGAGGAGAAGGTGTAGCACTAATGGAGAACTTGGGAGAGAATAGGGCTGTGGGTGGTATTCCGACGTCAAAGGGCTTGATTTTCGGTGAGCCAGCTGCGCCTACGTGGCGGACTGCTCGCACGCATCCTTTTGAGCCTATGTGGCGGACTCCTCGCATGCGTCCCGTCTAATCAAACCTGTACCCACAACACAGGCAAGGCCCACCTCTCATAGAGGCAGGTCCACGCGTCTGCTCGATGAGCCCGTTCCCAAACGGTTTCTGAAAACCATAAAGCATTCCGTGCTTGGGAACTAAAACCATCAATAAATATTGAGCTTGTTTCCTTTCACATTCCAAATTACCACACGCTAATTTTTTTCGCAAATCAGTCACACCTACCAAACCTAAATGTGTTCTCACTAAGCAGTTGTTTACTGTAGTAGGCTATAAAAACACAAACTCATACTCGAAAATTACCGCACATTCTTCACCCCACCACCAAAAAAATAGGCCTTTCTTTGTTAGTCCTTCATTCCGTCTGCCATGGCCGGTAGAGGGGGGGGTTCTGGGTCGAGATATAACCAGGGAAGAAAGACCAAAGCCACGGAAGCAACCGAGAGGTCCCGCCGCCGCACCGTGGAAGCGCCAGAGAGCTCCAGCGACACCGCTTTGGCTGCAGCAGAGATGTCCGGTGGAGCCACGGACGCCCGGGAGGATCTTTCGCGGAGAGGCGACGGCTCTCACAGTCACAAGCGCATTCGCCTCGGAGGCGAACTAGACGATTTGGCAATCTTTGATTCCTCAGCCAGCGACGACATGCACGCTGAGCTCGATAGGAAGGACACCACGATCGATGACCTGGTGAAGCTGCTGGAGAAGAGCGACGCCTCGGTTGACAGGGTGACCGGCCTCGTGGAGAAACTTATGGAGGAGAACGACGCCTGGAAGAAACTCCTAGAGAGGAAAAGTGCCTCCGAGGGGAGGCTGAAAGAACTCTTCGAGGAACTTTAGGAAGACTTGGCGAAGCTCTACATTGAGCGGGAGGGGCTGTTGAAGGAATCCATGGAGCGTGTGAAGGAACTTCATGCGTACGCGACGTAGGCCATCGACGCTCTCGAGCAAAGAGCCTGCGCCATGGCCACAATGCGGAAGATGTCGGATGAGAGGCGACCGGAGATGGAGGTCGTGGAGGCGATGAAGAAGGAGATTGAGGAACTCCGTGCCCAGCAATCCATGAAGAATTAGATAGCAGCGGGCCAGATTCTTTTCTTTGTCTTCCTTCTTATTTTGCCCCTGTGTCTTTGGGGAGTTGCCACATGTGGCATTTCTTATTATCATGCATATGTAAGAAAATTATTATCTTTGCCTGTGCTAATTTGTTGTTATATTATTTCGTTCGTTTGTACATGTATACGAGTCAAAAACAGACGAAATGTCAAAGTTCTCGGCTAGGCACGAACAAAACAGTGATCACAAGCAAACTAGTCCCTCCGTCTAGGCGATTAACCACATGATAAAACAACGGGTAGGACGTTATTAATTCAGACGTTGGGAGTGAGGCGAGCGGCGGGGTGGATGTCAAAGTATCGCTTCCCGATGAGCATGCACAGTAGACTCTCATGCGTCCCGTCGAGCATGCACGACGGACAGCTCTCACGCATCATGTCAAGCCTGCGCGGCGGACAGCTCGCACGCGTCCCGTCGAGCCTGCGCGGCGGAAAGCTCACATGCGTCCTGTCATCAACCTGCAGCTACACGCACGACTCCCCAATATCAAGAACTCCCTCCGTTTTTTTAGTTAGCATATAAAATTTGGTCAAATTCAAAAAGAAACGGAGGGAGTAAAAAATGGATGCATGGCACCAAATGGTTATTATACAAGTTTTGTATGTACAGGAATTCAATAAACCAATATTATCAATGATTGCGGCCGAGCTATCATGCCTAAATGTTTCTAATTCATTCACATTCATATGAAAAGGGCCCTAGAAAACTCAATTGATGTATAGAAAGGGACGAATTGGTGCACTAGAGAACAGGTTGAATGTAGTTTCGTCACAAAAGGTGTCATGTTCCCTATCGAAACCACGAGGTCAGAGCATGTGCCTTTAGTTCAAAATTTGAACTACGCATATTAAATCCCTAGAAAACTCAATTAATGTATAAAAGGGGCCGAATCGGTGGACTAACGACTCATTGAATGTAGTTTCACCAACAAAGGTGACATGTTCCCTATCGAAATCACAAGGCTTCTTGAATAAGCTTTGGCTTGTAAGATGCATGTCCCAATATTTGTCCCAAATTCATTAGAAAACAAAATGCACACCGTAGATGTGCCGTGGCATGACACTATGTAAGTTTCGTGAATTCATGGCGAGCTTTGGGTTCTCTCGTACTTTGAAACCAAGATTATCATTGTTTGAGGTCTAGTCACGACACCGAGATGTTTGTAATTCAGTGACCATCAGTGCATGGGATCTAAACATGGACCCAATGACACAAAATGGTTTTTATTCCATTTTGGTGTGCTGGAGCCCGTGCTTGTAATTCAAACTTAAGTTCTTCACATTAAGTGCATGCCTAGAAAACTCATATGTCGTTTCGACCACAAAGGTGACATGTTCCATATCGAAACCACCATGCTTGTCATGGGAAGCTCCAATTTGTAAGAGGTTTGTCCCAAAACTTATATACCTTGTCCTATAAGTGTCGTGTCGACACACCAGTTTCAATACTTTCACATTTTAGCATTGCACTTGTATTAGCCTATGTTGCATCTAGAAAAAATATCAACGTAAGAAGAGACATCGAATGCCGTTCCCTCGACAGAGGTGACAAGTTTCGTATCGAAACCACGATGGTTCTTGAGAGAAGTTTTGGTGTGCAAGAGACTTGTCCCACATTGGACAAAGAATTATCATGTCGTATAAGTGTCGTGTCATGACACCGGGGTAAGTTTCAAGAATTTTAGACGAGTTGTGGATTTATGATGATTTAATAGCCAAGTTTCTCAATGTTTGTGGCCTCATCAAGACTTCGAGATGTTTGCAATCCATTCACGTTCATTTGCATAGGACCTAAAAAAGGAACCCAAGGACACAAATACCTTTTTTCAACCCATTTTGGTGACACGAAGCATGTTCCTTTAGTTCAAATTTGAATTATGCACATTAAATGTCTACAAACTTGATTAGTGTAGTATACAAAAAGCTAAACGAACCATGAATAATTTAAAGCAGTTCTATATGCCCATCTGAAGCTCGTGCGTGTGTAAGCACGGTGTGCGCATGTCGTGCTAGCTCGAGCTTCCTTCTTTCAAAAGTTATCCAATTTGTATTAAAATGATGTTCTATCCAAACACGCTTCTCCCGCCACTCCCCCAATCGGTCTCCCGCCACTCCCCCAATCGGTTTCCCGCCGAAGGGCTGGCCCCGTCATCAACCTCCTGGACGAGGAGGACGAGACGGAGCAGGCCAGAGAGCAGGCAAAAGCGACATCACGCCATCGAGCATCAGCAAGACGTCATCATCCGCCCCCATGCCACCGTCGCACACGGTTTCCAGTACTACCAGAAACGTCTGTGATGCGTGTCTGGTCCCACCAGGTGCCCATCGCCTTGTATATGATAGGAGGCAACCGTTACCAGAAGACGCGGCTTTCCAGCCTGTAACCCATTCGAATGGAACTCAGAAGTTAAGCGTGCTTTCGGTGCAGTAGTCAAGGATGGGTGACCGGTTGGGAAGTTGCTAGATTTCAAGGTTCATTTAGGCGGTGTGATATGAGCACTATAGGCATAAATAAAATGCCTGTAGTGATATGGTTCCGGCTAAATTAATCTTGAGATCCTTGTTTTGAAAATATCCATGATTTTCTTTTGCTTCTTTTGCTGTTTTGAAAATGTGAAGGATCGAGTGAGTGTGTGTGTGTGTGTGTGATATGTCATTCCGGCTAAATAAATCTAATCCTAGTTTTGAAAATATCCATGATTTTCTTTTGCTTCTTTTGCTGTTTTGAAAATGTCAAGGATCGTGTGTGTGTGTGTACCAATGCTTGTGTGTGGACCATGTGCCTACATTGTGCGGTTTCTGATGAAAAACCTATCGGTGGGCCCTTAGGATCTGCCATGCCTTTTACTGACAACGCTGGAAGGCCAAGGATGGGTGACGATGTGTGTGTGTGTGTGTGTGTGTGTGTATGTGTGTGTGTCTGTGTAAACCCATATGCTTGTGTGTGGACCATGTGTACATTGTGCGGTTTCCGACGACAAACCTATTAGTGGGCCCTTAGGGTGTGTCATGCCTTTTAGTGACAATGCTGGAAGGCAAAGGATGGGTGACAGTTTGTGCGTGTGTGTGGGGGGGTGCGCACATGTGCATGTGTGAACCCATGCCTGTGTGTGGACCATGTGCCTACATTGTTCGGTTTCCGACGACAAACCTATCGGCGGGCCCTTACGGTTTTTCATGCCTTTTACTGACAACGCTGGAAGGCCAAGGATGGGTGACGGTGTGTGAGTGTGCGTGTGTGTGTGTGTGTGTGTGTGTGTGTGTGTGTGTGTGTGTGGACCATGCATGCGTCCATTGTGCGGTTTTCGACGACACACTTATATACCGATGGGCCGCTATATATCATCCATTTGAGTGACAACGCTGGAACGTCACCCTGCTACGTGTCATGTGTGTGTGGGGGTGGGGGTGGGGGGAGGGGAACGATATATATATATATATATATATATATATATATATATATATATATATATATAGGACAAATGTTTCGTACGACCGGGTGTGTTACTCCCATTTTTGTTTCGTATGTTCTAGAGAGATTCTATCATATCGGAGTATATGCACGCGTAGTATGTAGTATATAACAATGTTTAGGTAGTATATATACTACCTTTTAGGTAGTATGTATCATATTTTGAGCATACTCTTTTTTACGAACAAATATATACGTATTTCATATATCTAATAAAAACTATGGGCTCCCTTACAATTTTTTTAGATAACTCACTTTGGACTATCTTAGATACAGTATATGAACATACTAATGATAGGGTATTAATATACTAGCTCAAGGTAGTATATGAGACGTGGGTGTAACTACACCCGGTCATAGGATGTATTTTCCCTATATATATATATATCGTTGGATAGCTACGAAAAATGCGCAACTACGTCATGTTGAACACTTTTCGAGATTCCTCATGGTTTAAGAGCAGTTTCAAAAACGGTAGACGCGTGACGAGTGGCAGCAAGCGTATTTTCGCGATTTTTTCTAAACCGCTCATCGGAATGAAGCAAACGATATTGCGTTGGAAAGATATCGTTGATGCGCAACTTTTTCATGTAGATCACTCTCTCTAATTCCTTACGGTTTGAGAGTAATTTCAAATTTACTAAAAAGGGAAATTCTGTTTTTCCAATTTTATGAATTTTTTGGTACGGTTTTCGCTGTAGTTTTTTAACCGTTTGTCGGAACGAGGCATGTGATACGGCATTATAAAGCTGTGGAATAGGCGCAACTTTCATATGTTGGGCATTTGTTGAGATTCGTCACGGTTTTAAAGGGATTTCGAAAACGGTGCGGCTGCCTACGAGTGGCAGCGAGCGTATTTTTGTGCTTTTTTCCAAACCGTTTGTCAGAACGATGCAAATGATACGGCATTGGAAAGATATCGACGAGGCGCAACTTTTTCATGTAGACCACTCTCTCTAATTACTTACAGTTTAAGAGCAATTTTCAAAATACCAAAATGCGGACACTCTGTTTTTCGCTATACCAAAATCGAAGCGTGAATTGTATCAGACCGAAAAATGCACTACTTCAGACTGAAGACTACACTGCATCCTACGGGCACGCGAACTGCAAGATTTTGCTTTTGTCCGATATGTATTTTCACACGTAGCCCGGGCGAGTGGACGGCAGGGACTGAACAAGTGGACTGCATAATTTTTTTGCTTCTCCGTTTTACTGCATGCGCAAAGATAATGAACTGCTGGGAGAGGAATAATTATAGGGGCGAAGAAAGAAAAATGCATGGTAAAGAAAAATGAACCGCAACACAATGCTAGATGCACTGTGTGAGTAAGCAAATGAAGCGAACCTCTTCAAACAAAGACACAAATCCTTTATGCAAACCAGAGGACCGCATTGCACATTGGAGTGAACCTCTCCCAAAAACAATATGTTGGCACATACATCCAGGCTTGCACAGACAGAATTTACAACGTGATGCAGCACTTGCGACGCTCAACTACAAAAGAACCTCTAGTAGACCTACTGCATAAGAACCTATATATAACCGTCGACGAACTTTTTTTTATGAAACAAATCGCTCCCGTGCGGTAAAATGACTCTCTAGTAGATACAAATTATAGAACTTAAAAAAAGTGCATCCAGCAACCACACATCGTATGGCATAGCAAAATTAGAAAAAAGCATCTCGTGAGCTGCACTCGCACATGTGCAGAACTGCACGACACATGCCCGTGAAGTAGGAGATGGATGGGGGGCACGGTGGCTGCTCCCGCTCTGATCCGTCGCCAAACTGCATGAACTCGTCGGATGCACTGCACGCACGCGGTCGTTCGAATTGCACGGCGGCGTTGTTCATGTGCTGCACCGCCACCGAGCTGCACCACGAGCGCCATCGAACTGCACAGAGCTCCCTCGCCGTGGAGCCAACAACGATCTGGACGACAGCGTTGGAGGCAGATCCAACCGGATCCAACAACGGGATAGGTCGCGGTGGTGGGGCGACCGTCATGGATGGGGAGGAGGCGGGACGGGGGAGCTGCCCCGGCCGCGGCAGCATGGGGCCGAAGGTGGAGGAAGGAGGAGGGGTGGGTGGCACGACGTGGCGGTGGAGGAGGTCCGGAGCGCCACCGGGTGGGGCCGCTGCGCCGCAAGCCGTTCGGGGGGGGGGGGGATGCAACGAAGCGTTGCTGGAGGAGAGGCCGTCGAGGATGGGCTGGGACGACGCGGTGTGGTGGCATGGCGGTGCGGGTCTGGTCCAACGGAGGTGAGGAGGCGGGGCGGGGCCGGCGATGGTGGATCTCGCTGGATCCGTGGCGGGGGCGGGACGGCGTGGATCCGTGGCGGGGACGGGACGGAGCGGCGGTGAGGAGGCGGGACGGAGTGGATCCCACTGGATCCGTGGCCTCTCAGGTCTGACGCCGGGGAGGCTAGGTGCGGCGCTGGGAGGGAGGTAGCGGCGCGGTGGGAGGTTGGCGGCGGTGCACTGGAGGGCGGGGGAGGCCGGCCGTGGTGGGGCACGCCGGTCGTGGTGAGGAAGGTCGGGGCGGCGGGGATCTGGTTGGGGCTTGGGGAGTTGGTCGGGAGTGGGGCAGGCACCACCAGGAGGAAGAAGGTGGAGGGGATCAGGGGAGGAGCGGGGGATTGTGGGCGTGTGTGTGAGGATAAGGCTGAGGTGGTTTTGTTCTGTAGTTTGTAGTGGTTCGGTTCGTTGGTTTTTGCAGTGTCAAACTGGTGTTAGAATAAGCGTAGTGGTGTTAGAATAAGACTCTTAAGGGGTGTTGTTATAATAGATCCACCCTATATATATATGTATATATATATATATATATATATATATATATATATATATATATATATATATATATATATACGTCCATAACGATCTAGGTAGTATATATATAACCAATCTTAAGGGGTATATATATATATATATATATATATGTCCAGTTATCTCAGCTAGGTGCATGCCACATCATAGATAGTGTATGATTGTGTATTAATTGTTGAAACACCGGACCACACCATTTTTGCATATACATTTGTCCATATGCAGGGGGATGGTGTTCTTCTAGCACCGCTCAACTGATCTTCGACGACGCGCCAAGTCGTGGGACCGCGTGATCTATATATCCCTATTGTCCGACAACAATATGTGATGGTTTGGCCATATTAAGGTATAAATTCTCCTGGTTGTCTTACGAAAATTCAGACATGGATAAATGTGTGACAAAGTTTGAACCAGGTCATGTGTTCATAGGACCCCATATATCCTCCGGCACATAGTGTAGGGGGCAACACCCTATATTATGTTTGTCATGAAACCCTTTCTGTCACATTGGACACTTCTAGGAATGCACATATGCAGCATGTGCCACACATTAAAGTTGCGCATTGCAAATTTAAACATGACAACACCATGTTCGTACATATATCTACTTCATCCGAACCTAATTACAAGTCTTTTTTACAGATTTCACTACGAACTACATATATATTTAGGAACGGAGGGAGTATATATTTGGGTCACTAGCAGGCGTGGTTGTGTTTTGACCCTCTCTTGCGTTTTTTTCTCATTTATCTCAAAGATGCTAGTATTATGTAAAATAGCAAACGAAACTGACGAAACAACCGTATGCGATTGTACCTCGAGCAGACACGAGTGTGCTACCCTAACCATGTGCGATGCCCGTACACGGCAAAATCGGCCTTGCCTAGTTGTGCCAACCGCAAGCGTCAGTCAGTGCAAAGGGGTAATGTGCACAGTACAAACCCAAACCCGATAGCGACCTATAAAAGATCTTGCCAGTGGCGGCTAATAGCTAATTTTTCTGCCGGTAGCTCACCACCACCACTACACACACCAAATGGAACCGTTGCTCAACCATGGGGATGTGCATGGCGTCGTCCTGATAGTGTTGGACGACGACGTGATAGAGGATTCCGATGCGTTGGCTGCCATGGCGGGCAACGGCAAACAACCAGCTGCCGTGGCCGACGACGATGGGATAGAGGATTCCGACGCGCTGTCCTCCATGTCGGTCAATGGTCAGCCGTCATCTGCCGCGGCCGACGACGACGACCCCGAGTCTCAGCGTCGAACGCAGATGGCCATCACTCTGTCCGTCCAGGAATCAGGCCTCGATGTGTTCCTGCGCGACGAGGATGAGCGCCGTCTCAGTGTCGGTGTGGAACAATCTATCACATCTGCGGATGCCATCCGCAACGCTGCTAGGGATTTGAAGCGGAAGAAACGGCGGGAGAGTGTGAAGAGGAAGCGGAACTCAGATGCAGAGGGAAAAAAGAGGCGGGAGCAGGACCAAAAGGCGGCGGAGCAGGCCGCCGCATGCCTCTCAGCCGCGTTGGAGGCTAGTGCAGGCTTTGCAGCTGCGGCGGCAGCCCTGGCAATAGCGGCCATGGCGACCAGGGAAGCAGCTCTAGCAAGATCGGCGCCCGTCTGTATCCCGATGGCCCAGCTGGACGCCACGACATCTTCGTCGACACCGGCAGACCTGGCGAGAGGCGCCGCGGTCGCTCCGGCCGAGGTAGCCCCGCCGGTCTCTGCCATGGAACGAGTGGAGCTCATCGACTTGACGACCTCCTCTGAATACTCGTTCTGAGGCGAGGAAGGTCATGACGACGGTGGAGGCGCGGCATTTTTATGCATACATGGCGTAGTGAATATGTTGTGCAGTTCAACTTCATGTAAATTGATGAACTGTTTGTAAATTACTGAGCGTATGAACTAATGTCAACTAATCCGCTGTAAAATAAGGCATTTTGTGTTGAAAATTTGCCAAATGTTTGTGTCATCTATTTGTGGGCATGTGGAAATTTAGGATGCAATTGACGTCTACGATTGAAATTGAGGATGAACCGTGTGACATGAACCCGCCTTGAGAAATCTCAGAAAGAGCTACCCGCCTCGAGCGATGCAAAAATTCGTGGTTTCGCAGCACGGCATATAGTTACACCGTAGAGCGTACACACTTTATTATGTTTGGACCGTGTGCAAACTTGGTTGCTCCCGCCCAGTTCGTTTGCCAAAATTTAATTGGAAGCGGTATTTCAAATACATGCCGCCTTTCCTCGTCCACCGCATCGACCCTATAGTAAAATTTCAGCTGCTGAAGCATTTGAACCGTCGCCATCCCTCGTCCACCACCAGCTCCACCCACACCATTACTACTAAAATTTTCAGCAGCAGCGGCACATCCACAAACACCCCCCCCCCGTCCGCACAACACCCCCCCTCCCCTTCCTCCCCCGCATGAACCCTAGCTCTCCCCCACCGCCGCCTCCCACCACCAACCTCAGCCGGTCTGCCCGTGCCTCATAGCTAAACAAGTTCAGGGTCCCCACCGATCCACATACTGTTGGGGAACGTTGCATGGGAAACAAAAAAAATCTATGCACACGCAAGATCTATCCATTGTGATGAGCATCTACGAGAGGGAGAGTGGATCTACATACCCTTGTAGATCGCTAAGCGGGAAGCATTAAGAAACGCGGTTGATGTAGTCGAACATCTTCGCGATCCAAATCGCCGAGCGTCCCGCGATCCAATCACGATCCGTCCCGATCTAGTGCCGAACGGAAGGCACCTCCGCGTTCAGCACACGTGCAACTCGATGACGATCTCCGCCTACTTGATCCAGAAAGAGGGAGCGGAGAGGTAGATGAGTTCTCCGGCAGCGCGACGGTGCGGCGGCGGTGGTGGTGGAACTATTCCAGCAGGGCTTCGCCTAAGCGCCGCTGAAACTAGAGGATTTGATCTATCGGGGAGAGAGGGTTGCACCGTGGCTAGGGTTTCTTGTGCTTCTGCCCTCTCTTTCCTCTAGTATATATAGGAGGGAGGGGAGGGGCTGGCCGGCCTAGAGCTCCTCCTAGGAGTCGGCCGCAAGGAGGAGGAGGTGGAGGAGTCCACGTCCAATCCTACTCCTAGTAGGATTCCTTCCCTTCCCCACTTGGACTTTCCTTTCCCACAATTCCAGCCGCATAGGCCCACTCGGGCCGGCCGCCCAGCCCACCAGGGGTTGGTGCGCCACCCTAAGGCCCATGTGGCCCTCTTGGGGTGTGGTTGGTCCACTTGGTGGACCCCCGGAACCCATTCGTCACTCCCGGTACACTGCCGGAAATGCCCGAAAACTTTCCGGAGTTCAAACACCACTTTCCTATATATCAATCTTTACCTCCAGACCATTTTGGAGCTCCTCGTGATGTCTGCGATCTCATCCGGGACTCCGAACAACCTTCGGTCACCAACATACATAACTCAACTATACCGAAACGTCACCGAACCTTAAGTGTGCAGACCCTGCGGGTTCGAGAACTATGTAGACATGACCGAGACACCTCTACGGTCAATAACCAATAGCGGGACCTGGATGCCCATATTGGTTCCTACATATTCTACGAAGATCTTTATCGGTTGAACCTCTATGTCAAGGATTCAGTTAATCCCGTACGCTGTTCCCTTCGTTCTTCGGTATGTTACTTGCCCGAGATTCGATCGTCGGTATCTCTATACCTAGTTCAATCTCGTTACCGGCAAGTCTCTTTACTCGTTCCGTAATACAAGATCTCGTGGCTAACACTTTAGTCACATTGCTTGCAAGGCTTGTTGTGATGTTGTATTACCGAGTGGGCCCCGAGATACCTCTCCGTCACACGGAGTAACAAATCCCAGTCTTGATCCATGCCCACTCAACAGACACCCTCGGAGATACCTGTAGATCATCTTTATAGTCACCCAGTTACATTGCGACGTTTGATACACACAAAGTACTCCTCCGGTGTCAGTGAGTTGCATGATCTCATGGTCATAGGAACAGATACTTGACATGCAGAAAACTATAGCAATAAACTGACACGATCATATGCTACGTTCATAGTTTGGGTCTTGTCCATCACATCATTCTCCTAATGATGTGATCCCGTTATCAAATGACATATCATGTCTATGGCTAGAAAACCTTGACCATCTTTGATCAACAAGCTAGTCTACTAGAGGCATACTTGGGACATAGTGTTGTCTATGTATCCACACATATATTAGTGTTTCCAATTAATACAATTATAGCATGGATAATAAACGATTATCATGAACAAGGAAATATTATAATAACTACTTTTATTATTGCCTCTAGGGCATATTTCCAACACATACACCATCGCTGCCCTGAGTTTTTAGATGATGCTAGCGATGGCCCTTTCCCCCAGATCCCCATCCCGTACTCCAGAGAGTCACCGCCTAATCAACCCGACCACATCTCCCGTGAACCTCGAGGAGTGTACGAGCAAAAGGAGGTCTATCATGGCCTCTCCACCGTACGTTGGCGAGGTGGGAGCCGTTCGCGCCGACCCTTCGATCCTGGACGAACACCTCGCCACGGGAGCCGGTGAGGACGCTGCCTACATTGCCATGTCGAAGGCTTCAAGTCTGCAGGAACACGTGTTCCTGTATCTCAGGAGAGGCGGCTACGACATCAAGCTCGTCAACATCACCGGCTTCACCCAGGCCATGTCACAAGTTAAGTGGTCCACCGGCAACGCCTCTGGTTCAACCACCGTTGATCTCTCCAAAGGCCCCGCAGCTGATCTCCTCCGCCTTGCGGTCATGGATTCGTGATCCTTCTACTCCATCGAGCCCCTTTTGTCAATTCTGAAGGAAATGTTCTACGGCAGTGGCTTGGGATCCTTAGCTTCAAAGTCAGATCTCATCGACCAAGATAATGGCACACACTATGACTGTTACAAGGGGAAACGTGCCATCTGCGACATCAGGGAGCGCACCCTGGGCACCTCATATTCCAAGTGGAAGGAGCCCATCCATGACAAGTGAGGCAACATCCTGTGAGCAAATCATACCTTTTGTAGCTAGCCATCTCGTACCCATTGTTGTAGTATCATTTTCCATGCGATAATCATGCAGTGTTTAATTGAGCATTTGTCCAGTTGTCAAGCAGATGCCTTGCTTTTCTGTATCTGGTTGTTAGGTTGGTTGCATTGAGTATTTGTCCAGTTTTCAATGGCTATAGTTGGTTGTTACAGTGAGCATGAATGCCTTGTTTCTTTCAGTTATTCACAATGTGATGTTCATTATGTGCATGTATGAACTGTGCAGTTCAATTTCATTAATACCACCTGTTATGCCTGGTGTTGTTAACCTGTGCCCTTAACTCCCGCTTTAAACATTTATGCCTTGTTTCTCTGAATTTGGTTGCCAGGTTGGTTGAAGTGAGCATTTGTCTAGTTTTCAAGCAGATGCCTTGCTTTTCTATATCTAGTTGTTAGGTTGATTGCAGTGAGCATTTGTCTAGTTTTCAAGCAGACGCCTTGCTTTTGGTTATCTAGTTGTTAGGTTGGTTCCATTGAGCATTTGTCCAGTATCAAATGGCTATATTTGGTTGTTATAGTGAGCATATATGCCTTGTTTATTTGAAGCAGATACCTCGTATACTTGGTTGATGTTAAGCCTGATGTACTTATCATGAATTTACATGTACTTGCACAGGACAACAATGGGAGTGGCCAACATTTTCCACCGAGGTTCTTTTCATCCCTCCGCTTATACTCCATCCGTTCCATCATGTAGTGCATATAGATTTTTGTGATGTATCTACATATACCATCTAAAATGTATGCAATATAATTTTTTTTGATGTATCTAATGAAATGGAATTGCAATTCTAGATGTAAATGTTTTTCTCTACAAACTTGGTCAAAGTAATTAAATGTTGACTTCTCAAAATGTTTATATGTGTGTTTTGCAACTGATGGAATAATATACTACACCATTCTGCAACTGCATTTTAGCTTCTAATATTGGCTTCTTGCTTGTAGGTACATATGTCTTAGGTAAAGATCCATTCCTGGACCCTTTTTGCGTGTGGGATAATGAAATATTCATGAACCAGCATCAAGTGACGAAACTGAAAATGATTGTTATGGAAAAGAGACGAACAATGCCAATTAGACTATTTGTTTACGCTCTCAGTGAGATGTAGGATGGTAACTACGAACTCCATAGGCTTCTATTACTACTGCCCATAATGAGTTGTCACACAACAATGTCTGAATCTTTTTCTTTTGCAGTGCTTCCCAAAGCAGTTTACTCAAGATTACCTCGCAAAGTACATGATTGCTGGACATACCATGAAGGTTAAAATATATCATCGAGACTACAATGAGCATCGAGAAGTCGTGATGAAGACAGTGAAGGATGGGCGGGCGGCCATCACTAGGGGCTGGCCTAGAGTCGTTCGTGTGTTAGACATGGAGGAGGGCACAATATGGGCATTCCGCTTCACCTTCTCCAGCACACAAAATATCTTTCGACTCCCTCTTTACCGTATTTAGTACAACCGTGCTTCCATCATTATTTATTTGTCCCTTCTGTACTTTCCTTTTTTTTAGAATTGATGCTTATGTAGTTCTTGAGTATATGTACATGTTAATCGAATTATGCATTCGTTCTTAAACCTAAACATGATTCGATATGAAATACATTAATTCCTACTTTCAAATTTAAATTATGTTAATTATGAACAAAGGTATTTAATTAGGGGCAAATCCTACTCTGTAGGCCATTACAATGCACACAGTTTGAGAAAACAAAACGCCTGCGATCAACTCCAACATCACACACGTTTCTCCATTCGAGGCATGTGCGATGAATCTCGTCTTCACGCACGGTCATATGAGAAAGAACGTGTGAGATTAAAAACACCAGCGTTTGTGCTAGTCTCCTTATCACACACGATTTCGTATTTTGAACTGTGTACCATCGTAAACGTTGGTCAAAGAAGAATGCGTGCGATAGGCCTTCATCCGACACAGTTATTCTGGATGACACGTTTGGGAAGTATGGATCACACATTTGTGACGTTTTATAAATCACAAACGTTTATCAGAAACCCCACGTGTGGGATATATTCAACCTTCGCATACAGTTTTACAATGATAAACGTATGGACTCTTATATCATATCACAGACGGTCAAAATGGAACTAAATGTGTGTGATTGTCTCCTTATCGTACACGCTTTATAATCATGAACTGTTTGCGATTTGGTGCACATCGTAAACGGCGCTTCACAGAATAGCGCGTGCGATGTTGTGTGATCTCACACGAGTTGCAAGGATGAACCATATGGGAAATACACATATCTCAAACGATTATCCGGTGACCCTCGTTTGTGATAGATGCGGACATCCCATATGCTTAGTTTTGCCAAACGTTTGCATTCGTTGGCCACCATCGCTGATGGGTTTTCCGTGTCGTCTGGGATGGACCCCCCCTATCGCCCACACATGCAAGGCGACGGTTTAGAACTACGTCGCAGAAAGGGGTTAAAAACCGTTTGTATAGCACGTCGCTGCACCATGAGTAGTTCACCACAGACCTACGGGTCCGTAGTTAGTACCTAGATGGCTATCTCTCTCTTTTGATCTTCAATACAATGATCATCACATCTTCGCTTTGATCTATCTGATGTAATTCTTTTGTACGATGCATTTGTTGGGATCCGTCGAAATGTGGGTGTATGTTCATATTATTCATGAAAAGTATTTGAGTCACCTTTGGATTTTATGATTCTTATTTGTATGATCATCATAGCTTCGTAAATCTCTCTGATCTATTGAAATAGTTTGGCCAACTATATTGATATTTCTTCAGTGCGAGGGGCGCATTGTAGTGGGTTCAATCTGGCGGTACTCTATATCCCAGTGATAGAAAGGGAGAAGACACATCTTTGTATTGTTGCCACTAAGGATAAAACGATGGGGTTAATTCATATTAATTGAATTCTCTTTGTCTACATCATATCATTGTTCTCCAATCATTACTCTCTTTTAGTTAATACTCTAGATGCATGCCGGATAGCGGTCGGTGGGTGGAGTAATAGTAATAGGTGCAGGCAGGAGCTGGCCTATTTTCTTATGGACGTGATTCCTATATATACATGATCGTTGCCATTAATATCACATAACTATGTGCGTTTCTATCAGTTGCCCAACAGTGATTTGTTTACCCACCGTATTCTTCCCACATGAGAGATGCCGCTAGGGAAAACTATGGCCCCCGGGTTTATTCACTAATATATTTACAATAGCTATCAATACCTTGCTGCCATTATTTATCTTTTATTTTATTTTGGAATTTACAATTATCTACTATCATCTACACACTTCATTTCCTTGCAAATAACGAGACAAAGGGGAGTGACAACCCTCTTACCGCGTTGGGTGCAAGTGTTTGCTCTTAACTGAGTGAAATACTTATCCGTATTGTGCTGCAATCACCCGTTCCTCTTCATTGAAAACCCAACGCAGATCACATGTATCAGGAAGGATTTCTTGCGCTGTTGCCGGGAAATATCATCAACCAACTATCAATTAACTTCACACAAATTATCATTCACTTGTTATTCTTTTTATTTTCTGTTATATTTATTTTGCTTCATAAAAATAAAAAATACAAAAATATTTCTATTTGGATGCTTTTCCAGTTATGTTATCTTTATTTTTGTCTCACACAAACAGAAAATAAAAAGCAAGAAAAATAAGATAAATGGATCCTCATCGACTTGCTAATCTTTTTCATAAGACCCGATTATGTTGAACCAATTTCTAGTGAGTTGAGTGCACTAGATTATCTTTGTGAGGTCTTGCTTGAAAATCGTGAATCTGGAAATTGTGAAATTTCTAAAGTGATTCATGATAGTTCCTCGAATGAAAAGCATGACTACAATTTTGTTAGTATAAATTCTATGAATATCAATTGTGCTAATGATCATGATTGGGGTGATAATCTTTATGTTTCTTGTGATCTTGATAATTCTAAGCTTCATGATGAATCTACTAATGACAATGATATTTGCAATGCTACTAAAAGTGGGTTTGGAGAGGTCATGACTTTAGTTAATGTTAATCCCACTATCTCTGAAGATTGTAAGACTTGTGTGCATATGGATCATAAAGAAAATATTTTAAATGATAGCTATATTGTTGAGTTTGATTATGATCCTACACGTAATTATTATGAGAGAGGCAAATATGGTTATAGGAATTTTCATGTTACTCACATACCTCTCTTTGTGTTCAAATTATCAAGGCTTCATTTTTCTGATTTGCATATGCTAGATATTTTTTGTCTTGATAAGTTGTTTGCTTATAAAATGCCTATGCATAGGAAGTATGTTAGACTTAAATATGCTTATCACATGTTTTATTATGCTCTCTTTGTGCTTCAATTCTTCTCTTTTATGTGAGCATCATTATTATCCCAAGCCTGTCTTAATGGCTATAAACAAAGAGCTTGTTGGAAGACAACCCAATACTTTCTGTTTGTGTGTGATAACATGATTATTGCCTCTATAAGGATTGTGTTTTAATGTTTTAGTTAGTGTTTGTGCAAAGTAAAGCCTTTGGGATGACTCACAAGATGAGTAGAATTGATACGGTGCAAAAACAGAAACTTTAGCGTCCAGTGCAGAATTTCTCTAGCTTTACCGGAACGTATTTTTTATTTGAATGTTCTACACAGTATTATTATACTAATTATTCAGGCTGTCCTAATGTTTCAGAATTTTTGGAGTTATAGAAGTATAGGTTCTTTACAGATCTTTACAGACTGTTCTGTTTTAGACAGATTCTGTTCTTGCTTGCATAGTTTGCTTCTTTTGATGATGCTATAGATTGTATCAATGGTATAAGCCATGGAGAAGTTATAATACAGTACCTATTATGAACTAATAAAATATGAATCAATTTATAACAGTACCTAAAGTATTTGATATGTTTCTTATACTGATGGGTCTCTTGAAGTTTTGTTGAGTTTTGTGTGATTGAAGTTTTCAAGTTTTGGATGCTATCACGATGGACGAAGGAATAAGCAGCGGCAAGAGCCTAAGATTGAGGATGATCAAGGCACCCCAAGGTAATATTCTAGGAATACTCAAGCATCTAAGCTTGGGGATGCCCCGGAAGGCATGCCCTCTTTCGTCTCAATCCATCGGTATGTCACTTGGATCTATATTTTTATTCATCACATGATATGAGTTTTGCTTGGAGCGTCGTTTACTTTTGTTTGCCTTTTCTTTTAGTTTGCTAAAATCATCATTTTATGGGCACATCTATTTGAGCGAGACACACCTTCATCATAATTTATTAGAATACTCTATGTGCTTCACTTATATCTTTTGAGCTTAGCAGTTGCTCTAGTACTTCACTTATATCTTTTTGAGCATGGTGGTGTATAGATTTTATAGAAATAATTGCACTCCCATTCTTCACTTATATTTTTTGGGAGTTAATAAATAGTGACGGTAATTTGCATGGGTCATAAGACTAGTCCAAAAAATATTAGGTATTCAATGAGTGATATTCAAAACCATCATGTAGCACATTTAAGAGAAATTTTGGGTTAATGATATTGATGTGGTAATATGAAAGGGTATGAGTGCATGGTTGTCGGTTCATAGAAGTATCGGTATTAAAAGGTGTTAATTTCCCATTTGTCTAAATATTAGAGAAAGGCATGGTGGGGATGTGTGATCATTTCTATTCCTCGTTGAAATCCTAGTGTTTTTCGGGTCGGAGGCGCGCGATGGTTAACTCCTCCCGACCTCCTCCCTCCGGGCATGCGAGTAGTACTTTGATTTGCGATAAAACTAATGAAACTTTGCAATAAGTATATGAGTTCTTCATTATTAATGTGAATCCATGGACATATGCAATCTCAAGACCTCATATTTTTCTAGCCTCTTCGGTAGCGTGGATTGCCCATTTTCACCTCGAGGATCAGTGCAAACTTCGTCGGTGCATCAAAACCCTGTGACATGATATGCTCTGTCACATATAAACATCATTATATCTTCCTCAAAACAGCCACCATACCTACCTATTATGGCATTTCCATAGCCATTATGAGATATATTGCCATGCAATTTCCACCGTTACATCATGTGACTAGTTCATTCATCCTCATATTGCTTTCCATGATCATATAAAGCTGACATAGTATTTCTGGCAAAGCTACCACTCATCATTTTTTGATACATGTCATACTAGATCATTGCACATCCTGGTACACTGCCAGAGGCATTCATATTGAGTCATATTACTTCATAGTTTTCATGTTGAGTTTTCATATTGAGTTGTAAGTAAATAAAAGTCATGATCATGATTATTAGAGCATTGTCGCAGTGAGGAAATAAAAATGGAGGCCAAATGAGCCTACATTAAAAAATGAGAGAAAAAAGAGAAGGGACTTTACCACTATCCTTTACCACACTTGTTCCTCAAAGTGGCACCTTGTTCTTCATATAGAGAGCATCATGTATCATATGCTAGTGGGAATTATTTTTCATTATGAAAAACTTGGCATGTATATTCTGATCATGAGCGTCCTAAAATGCCCGAGGTCTTCATGAGCAAGCAAGTTGGATGCACACCCACTTAGCTTCAGTTGAGCTTTCATACACTTATAGCTCTAGTGCATCATTTGGATGGCAATCCCTACTCCTCACATTGATATTTATTGATGGGTATCTCCATAGCCCGTTGATACGCCTAGTTGTTGCGAGACTTTCTTCTCCACTTTTTACCCCTTTGATATCTACCACCATATTCTATTCTACCCTTATGCTATGTCCATGGTTCACACAAAGGTATTGTGTGAAGAATAAAAAGTTGATGCACATTGAAAAAGTACGATCCAATTGCCTGACTTGGACACCATGGTGCTTGACATTTGTATTAATGTGGTGAAGACGGAGCCATGCCTTACTAATATGATAAAATGAATGGGGGGTAAACATTCTTCGAGGATTGTATATTTCAAAAGATTGATGATTATGTTGCTTGTGCTTACAGATATTACTATGTTGATGTTTGTTAATTAATCATTTCTCAATGAACATAAATGCAAAAGATTACATATTGGGTAGCATGTCACAACAAAAAATCTGTTTTTATCATTTACCTACTTGAGGACGAGCAGGAATTAAGCTTGGGGATGCTGATACGTCTCCAACGTATCTATAATTTTTTATTGTTCCATGCTATTATATTATCATTCTAGGATGCTTTTTGAGTATTTATTTACCAATTTATATTATTTTTGAGCACTAACCTATTGACCCAGTGCCTAGTGTCAGTTGCTGTTTTCTGCATGTTTTTGGGTTTTCAGGTTTACAGTACCAAACTGAGTCCAATAGCCCTGAAACATTTATATGATTTTTTATGGACCAAAAGAAGACATGGAATCTTCGGGAGGAGACTGGAGGCCGCACGAGGGAGGCACAAGCCAACAGGACGTGCCCAGGGGGGTCGACGTGCCCTGATGGCTTGTCCCTCCCTGGTGGGTCTCCTGTCCCCATTCTCTGGCCTATAAATTCACATATATTCCAAAAACCATAAGGATCATCCCAAAACACTTTTTCCGCCGCTGCAAGTCTCTGTTTTGCTGCGATCCCATTTGGAGCCCCATTACGGAGGGGGATCAATCACGGAGGTCATCTTCATCATCCTTGCTGCTCCCATGGTGATGTGTGAGTAGTTCACCACAGACCTACGGGTCTATAGTTATTACCTAGACATCTATCTCTCTCTTTTGATCTGCAATACAATGATCATCGCATCTTCGCTTTGATCTATCCGATGTAATTCTTTTGTACGGTGCTTTTTTGTTGCGATCTGATGAATTGTGGGTTGATGTTCATATTATTCATGTAAAGTATTTGAGTCACCTCCAAATATGATGATTCTTATTTGCATGATCATCATAGCTTTGTAAATCTCTCCGATCTATTGAAATAGTTTGGCCAACTAGATTGATATTTTTTCAGTGAGAGGGGTGCGTTGTAGTGGGTTCAATCTGGCGGTGCTCTATATCCCAGTGACAGAATGGGACAAGAAACGACTTTCTAAGTTGCCACTAAGGATAAAAAAATGGGATGAATTCATATTAATTGAATTCTCTTTGTCTACATCATGTCATTGTACTCCAAGCATTACTCTGTTTTACTTAATACTCTAGATGCATGCTGGATAGCGGTCGATGGGTGGAGTAATAGTAATAGTTGCAGGCTGGAGTTGGCCTATTTTCTTATGGATGTGATGCCTATATACACATGATCATTGCCGTGAATATCACATAACTATGCACTTTTCTATCAATTGCCCAATAGTAATTTGTTTACCCATCGTATGCTTCCTACATGAGAGATGTCGCTAGGGAAAACTATGGCCCCGGGTCTATTCAGTTATATATTTACAGACACTATCAATACCTTGCTTCCATTATTTATCTTTTATTTTATTTTGCAATTTACAATTATATACTATCATCTACACACTTCATTTGCTTTCAAATAATGAGACCAAGGGGATTGACAACCCTCTTGCCGCATTGGGTGCAAGTGTTTGCTCTTTTCTGTGCAGTCGCTGAAGAGAGTTGTTGATTGGTATTCCTATTGGTTCGATAAAACTTCATTCTAAACTGAGGGAAATACTTATGTGTATTGTGTGGCAATCACCTGTTCCTCTTCACAGAAAACCCAACACAGATCACAAGTATCAAGCCCTAGCAAAATTCATTGCATAATGGACGCCAACGCCAGACGAAGAAACCCCGGAGACGGACCTCCACGGCAAAGAAGCACCACAGGAATTGATCATCTACTTCGACGGAGCCTTTTTGCTGCAAGGCGCTGGTGCCGGAGTGCTGCTTGTCGCGCCCACCGGAGAGCACCTCAATTACATGATCCAGATGCATTTTCCCCAGGAGGTGTCGACAAACAACACGGCTAAGTATGAAGGATTGCTTGCCGGTCTACGAATAGCAGTTGACCTTGGCATCAGGAAATTGACAGTCAGGGGAGATTCTCAGCTGGTTGTGCATCAAGTGAACAAAGATAACCAAAGCCCTCTGATGGAAGCTTATGTGGACGAAGTGAGGAAGTTAGAAGAGCATTTTGACAGTCTCCAAACATAGCATGTTCCACATGCAGAAAACAACATTGCCGATGACTTGTCAAAACAAGTTGCACAAAAGTTGCCTGTGGAGCCAGGTACTTTTGTACTCCGACTGACTCAACCGTACGTCACGCCATCAGTGCGGCAAGCAAAGAAAAGAAAAAATAGTTCTGGTGTCTATCTCCTAGCAGAGCTCCCAGCTGCCGCCAAGATGGTCGTCGGCGACAGTAAAACGTTTGTCGGAGAGCAGCACGCTCCGGCAGGCCATTTGGCCCTTGCCGTTGAAGCTAGCGCTCCCGCAGCAGAAGAAATACCATTGGTCCTTGTCGTTGAGCCCCAGGCTCCGGCATGGGCACAGCAAATCGTCCATTACCTCCAGACAGGTGAACTTCCTGAAGAGCAAGAAGAAGCTGAGAAAGTAGCCCGTCAGTCAAGCACGTACCAATTTGTGGACGGCGCTCTTTATAAGATAAGACCAAATGGGGTGAAATTGAAGTGTATTCCCCGGGAAGAAGGACATCAACTGTTGGCAGAAATACATGAAGGGATATGCGGCTCCCACATAGGGTCACGTGCTCTTGTCGGGAAAGCATTCCGGCAAGGCTTCTACTACTCGACAGCCCATCAAGACGCCAAGCGGTGGTGACAACATGTGAAGCATGCCAATTCCACACCAAGCAGATACATCAACCAGCACAAGCCCTTCAAATCATACAGCTTTCCTGGCCATTTACAGTCTAGGGGCTCGACATCCTCGGCACTTTCCCCCGTCCTACCGGGGGCTTCGAATTCTTGTTCGTCGTGATCGACAAGTTTACGAAGTGGACTGAGGTGGAGACGGTAAGAAAGGTAATAGCGCAAGCAGCAGTCAAGTTTATCAGAGGACTAGTCTGCCGGTTCAGGGTGCCCAACAGGATCATCACCGACAACGGCACACAGTTCACCAGCAATTCCTTCATGCAGTACTGCCAAGATATTGGTGCCAATATCTGCTTTTCCTCAGTTGCCCACCCCGGGAGAAATGGCCAAGTAGAGAGGGCGAATGCTAAAGTGTTGCAGGGCCTCAAGACAAGAACTTTTGACAAGCTGCACAAGCACGGAAGGCGTTGGATTGATGAGTTGTCGGCAGTTCTTTGGTCGATCAGGACAACACCGAATCGAGCCACCGACAAGACACCCTTCTCCCTAGTATATGGTGCAGAGGCGTGCTCCCCAGGGAACTCAAATATGGGTCACCTTGAGTAAAATCTTTCGACAAAGAACAACAAGAGCAATTGTGGCAAGACGATGCCACGCTCCTCGAGGAAGAACGACTCCAGGATACGTTGCGTGCCACCCGGTACCAGCAAACTTTGCACCGCTTTCATAGCTGCAGGGTGCGCGCCAGGAGCATTGAGGAATGTGACCTTGTTCTTCATAGGATTCATTCCATGAAGGGATCAAACAAGTTGACACCGAAGTGGGAAGGCCCTTACCGGGTAGTATGAGTCACCAGGCCCGGCGTAGTCCGCCAGGAGACCGAAGATGGCACGCCAGTGCAGAAATCATGGAATATTGAACATCTTGCCAAGTTCTACCCATGAGGCGTGGTTGCCGGGAACCCTGGCAACCCCTTTTGTATGAATTAGCCGGCAAGGCGTGTAATCCTTTGTACAAAGCCAGGCGAAGACCCTGTGCATAGTCAATAAAGTTAAGTTTCCACAACTTTTGTCAAACTACATTTTATCTTATGTATATTGCATTAAATGTTGTGTTTATCTTTGCATAAGAGTGATTGTTGAACCCAAGGTTCCTAGCCTTCTTTTTTTCTCTTCTTTCTATTTCTCAAGAGACAGAAGGGACCCTCGCGTGCAAGTATTCCCGAGGGGAGTGATGGTATGGTTACCTACGGGTGCATTCAAGGAGACTCATTCCACAGCAAGGAACGCAGCAGAGAGAATCTAAGTTGCAAAAACTTTAAAAATTATCTTTTTTTTGGCATTTTTCCTTGAACGATATCAACACTTGTGTGAGAAAACCTGCACGCGAAGGGCCCTTGTCGAAATTGTCTGCGATCTTTGAAAGCCTCAAGTAGCTGCGGCAAGAACGGCAAGAAGGTCATGCCAGCAGCGGTATCATTAGCAGGCTGCTAAGGACCTGCTCCTAAAAGCGCTCGCGGCAAAGGTGTGCACACCGGCAAGCGTTCCTAATAAGCGTAGGGGCTAGAAACATACAAGTGCAGAATCATACATGAGGAAAAACAACTCATTCATTAAACATGATATGCAGCAATATATCTGATAAAGAGTGCTCAACCACTTTTTTCTTACGTCCTCGCAGGGTTACATTGAGTGCGATCTAAACACAAAAGGACATCTACCACTATGATGTGGCGAGCGATCTGGAAACGAGGTCTCGCGGATGAAGCGCCACACCCGCCCCAGCCATCTCCTCGTGCAGGTGGCCGACAAGGAGATCACCCAGCTAAGTGCGGCCACCTTCAAAACCCGGTGAAGGCATCACGCACGCCTAGTCAGAATTGTTGTCCTCGCTCTTGATGACGTGGGAATCGTCGTCGTTGTCGTTCGAGAAGTCGGAGTCACTGACGCTTGAACTCTTCGCGCAGCACTCCAGTCGGCTGCCGGAGGCCCTGAAGAACTTCATGGAGAGCGTGGCGTCCCCGTCGAACTTGAACTGGAGGAGATGCCCCAGGCCTAGTCCGTGGGAGTGGGCAAATGATTTACACCCTCGCATCAGGAACATAGCGCTGTTGGGGGAGAGGTCGACCGCCACCTAGGCAGGCCCGTTGCAGCAGTCGTCCGCCTGAAGCCATAAGCCCAAGGGCCTACTTCTTTCCATGACCCTTGCGTAGGGGTTAGGAAGCCCCATTCAGCTGCGGGGATGACGGCATTGTGCAACGACAAACTCGTGCGCCGCCACCCCCATGTGGGTCTCCACCTGGGGCATGAGAAGAGGAGCGCCACCATGACCACCTCGGCTCGACATACCAAAACTCCCACGGCCCCTGGATACGGCCCCTCCACGAGAGCTCGAGCCAGCTCCCACGTGTTGGGTTCTACCGTAGGTGCATCACATGCAAATTTAAGTTTTCCTACGTGCAAAACATCCAAGAACATGCTACAGAGATGGATCACAGATCGTTACCACTAGACGCGCAGTGTCGAGCAGCGGAAGTAGAGTTGTGGCAGCGCATCCGCGAGGTCCGTCTCCTCCTCGCCTGAAATCCCTCAAACAGCCAGTCGCCGGATCCCACGTACAGGTTTGCCGGAGCAGCGCAAGTGCACCGCCTCTAACTGTATCCACGTGTGCAGGAGGAACACCGTGCGGCGGACTGCTAGGTCCGATCACACAGTTTGGCGGCGAGTGGAGGTGGCTAGTTGCAACACATGCAAAGCCCTAATGACGGCGCCGAAGCGATCAACCAGATGGGTGTGCCGCGCCTCCACTATATATAGGCATCCGGTGCAGGCTCAACTCTTGGGCCTCGTACGGATCCTAAAGCCCACGTGTTCCTTCCCTTAAGCGCGTGACCCCTTAGGTTCTCATTCACTTGGTCGCGAGTCAGATCACTTCTGACTCGACTAGTCGGTAGCAGCCTCTAGCAAAGCGTGCCGACTCCAAGTGTCTGATGAAGATGGTTAAGCAAACCTGTATATCAGACTTCTGTTCCCTTTGCCACACGATATATGTTGTCGTGCTCATGGCGAGATGGTCATCCTTGTTGCCGCATGACCTCTTTCTCGTTCCGGTGAATCCGACCAACACTTTGGATTATCTCATAATCCTCATCGCATGGCCATGCTTATCCAGGTCGGATCACTCAAGGGGCCCAGAGTATATCTCTCCTGATCGGAGGGGCAAATCCCATCTTGCTCAACCATGTCTCACGGCATGGGTCAGGACAAGCCCGAAACCCACCTTTATACCTACCCTGTTACGGAGTAGCTTTTGGTCGGCCCAAAGCAAGTCTATCACAATCCCGAGTACACGCGTCAGATCAGGTCTTAGGACGTAGAATGTATGTTGTACTAGAGACTCACAGATGACCTATCGTTGCGTCTCATAGTTGGGTATGTCCAACTCAGACCTTATCTCGACTCGGATCCGACTACGTCGAATCTGACCAGATCTTTCTGAGTCCATATTATCCTACTAGCATCCAATGCTACATGGTCAGTGAGACCAGACCATCCACCATGTCATATGCTAGTCTAACTGGATGCGCGTCCACACAGCCCTTTCGACTAGGGACCATTTAGGATAGTCATCATACAATGCATAGTCTCACAAACAAGTCACGTACTTGTTAATACACATCACTGATAATATCCAAGGACTATCTTTATTCATAAACACATAGGAAATATCATCATACATGATTGCTTCTAGGGCATATCTCCAACACCACGGCGGTCACCAGAATGCGCGTATGGCTCCAGGGGGAAGCCCTCGAAACGGCAGCGGACCCTCGAGCTCGGCCTCTGCCCCTTGCCATTTAAAAGGAGATCTTCTCGGAGAAGTGGCGGGGGGAGGAAAGCGAAGGAAGAAAGGCGATGATGGCCGACTTACTGGAGTAGAGAAGTATGGATGAGCAACGCCCTACGCGGTATCCTCTTTATAGGGGAGGCGCGGGGGCTGGCTCTCCACTATTTTTTTGAAATGACTACACATTGGCGAGCGCACTACTCCAAGCGACCGCCCTTCCTCGCCAATGTTGCGCTTCTCATGCAACACATGTCATAGAGGACGCAGTAAATGAGGAGAAGACGAAGGGAAAATGCGGCAGAGGGAGACAGGTGGTTGAAGCATGTTGCGCCCCTGCAAATCCCCCAATCGGGAGGGGGGAATATGCAGAGGCCACCTCTCCCAGTCCAGCATGGCCGCGCCTTTCTAGGCGTGTCCCCATGGTGCTGTTCCAAACCACCTCTCCCACGTCCCGCATTCAATTCGCGTCGTGGGCGGGGCAGTAAAACCAATATTACAACCGCAGTCAAGATCAGGCTACGTGCCTGGGCATTGCTTTGGGCCTATACCAACGACGTCGTAGACTCCGGTATGGCCCGAGGGCTCCTATCGATGCACTAAAGAAAGGGCCCTTTATAGCGCCCTGACTTGTGCACATGCGGTAGCCTCCTCCGGCTCGGCAAGCCTTGCCAGGCAACACCTCATCTAGCCAAACGTTGTGCCACGAGGCTGAGCCGTCGGCAAGCCTCCTTGCCGGTGAGGAAGACTCGGCACACGGCAAGACTCCACTACAACTCGCCCACTTAACCTCATCGAGCCAGTCGTCGCCATCAATGAGGTGTCGAGCGGGCAGGTAGTTAGGTAGACCTTGTCGGGGCATGAGGCGACTCCAGGAAACTACAGCATCTTTAATGACACCCGTCTGGACGGCGTGTCAAAATAATAAGAGGTAGCTCGGCGAACGGCATAGAAGGTGAGGCAGTCCTTGCCGGGGAGCATTGCCAGCGCGCCACCTCACGACACATTTAATGCGTCTGTCCTAATCCGCCAGGGTTTGGTATTTCCCATTACCATATCAACTATTCACCTAGATGTATTTTACCATTTTAGCCACTGTGGTAACCCCTTTCACCTATAAAAGGAGGGTCATGGCTAACTTTAAAAAAGTCGAAACATTGTTCAATTGCCTGTGTAGCAGCGCCCTCGAGCGTCTTGCCGGGGGACCGCACTCCTTGTAAACTTGGACATCCACACTCAATCATAAGCACACAGGACGTAGGGTTTTACGCTTTCAAGCGGCCCGAACCTGTCTAAACCTCGATCACGTTTGAGTTGGTGTTGCTCTTTGCTCGCGTAGATCCCCACAGTAGAACCGCAAAGGGACCCGATGGTCCCATAGATGGTCGTACCCCGACAACGAGTTACCATGCTAGAGACTTAAGTTGATATCTTTTCGGATCGGTGTCTCCATAAGAATTCAGTGTTATATTGTCAGTTGTCTTGCAAGTTGCTTCATATTTGATGCCCGTACAGCTGTTATGCTGTCGGAGTTATCTAAGGTTTATAAAAAAAGATGATGCAATTGCAAATTCTCTCCTCTTGTTCCCGATGTCTTTTCGCCGGACAAAGCACGCCAATTATTGTGTTGAGGTACTCCATTACCTTGACGTATTTGCTGAAGGTGTTACGAAACCATGTTATCTAAGAGAACCACCAATAGTCTAGTTGTGTTTTGTGTTTCCAGTGTGATAATTCTGGCCATCGTTATCGAAAGCATCATGTGATGTTACTTAGTCAGTAGGTATTCTATTTCTGGGTTCTGGAACCCAAGGGTCACTCTACTCACTCATGTTGATAGTGTTTTCTCGTTCCTTTAGGATGATTAGTAACCTTGTTATAGTCTTCAAGGTTCGTGGTTTATCAATCTTCCAATACCATGAACCATCCTCGGTAGAAGTTCTTCTTGAACTGAAGATCACAACATGAGTGCTCTTGATGACTTCTTCATTCCATAGTTGTGACTCTGCCAATCCTACCTTTCTGCATGGGTTGATCCGGAAGAATTATGTTGAACTCATTCAACATGCTAACCTATGCATCCACAACTCAGAAAAATCATGTGCTCTTGAGTTGCCCCTCTTCAGATGTGTTCTGACCTTCATTTATCTGTGTATAGTAAAGAGTAGTTGTGAATTCATGGTCATCGATGCCTATTATTCATGTGGTGCGTCGAGCCATTCTATTTCAAAATGTCTAGGAGAAACAAACTCCAGTACCTTATCCATATCCTGGATTGGGTCAAAGCAGTTATATTTCGCAGAGTAAAATGTCAATCCAACTTTTTCTTTGTTCTACCCTGAAGTATTACCCTGTTTATGTCAGGAATGTCATGAGAATTGCACAACCTCTTATGAATCATTGATACAGTGGTACTTCTCGCCATCATGATTCATTCCTCGGTTTCCATGTTGGTTGTAACCGGAATACCGACAAGTGAACTGTGATGTGTGAAATCAATACTCCTAACAACCCGTTGCTTGGTAGTTAATAGACAATAAATTCATTCTTAGTGTGTTGGTTATTGAATCACAATTATAGGATTAACCGTACTACCTAGCCTATTTTTCATGGTGCACTTCTCGATCAATGAGTTAGGATTGTTTCGATCCCTCGCTCTTCTGATCATATCGTCCTGCCCTTAAAAGCAAGATTGTTGTCGAACTTAATGACATATCGGTGGCTCGTGATTTTTCGAGTATCTTCTTGAAAGAATTACTAGGTTGTTCCCTGATAGTTATGTTGAGTTCGTGACAAGTTGGTTTCTTGTAAACGACACCTTCTCCAAGGATTCGTGTTGGATACCCTTGAACAAGTTGATTAAGCTAAACAACAACTTGCAGAATTGGAAGATGGAATCTTTGCCTAACTTAGTTCACTCCAAAGTAATATCCTTTGTTGTGTGTGTGTGTGTTGAAGAAAGATGATATCTTCATTGATTGACCTTCGTGGTCCATTGTTGGATCTATTATCTTATCCAAGATTTGATTTGATCATGGGCTATTATAAAATTAGACAGAACCAACGATTCTCGTAATGTTGTCTTACTCGTGGTTTTTTCCTCGAGTATAAACCATTATATCTTTTGGTCTGACCAATGCTATCACTTTGATCACATAGTGGTGGAGTTCCCTTTAATGGAAATCCTGATGAGTTATTGTCGAGCCCATCTACAACATCTTTATCTTCTCCATGACTATGTTGAACATTAAAGCTCATGTTGGAAATTTTTGTAGGAGTTATCTTCGTGTCCCGTACAGGAGGTATATTTTGGTGTAAGACGTGACTTCCTCTAAATTCATGTGCATTTGATGCAAGTTGCCATCGTGAATTTGAAAAAGGTTGTTTTGCTTTCTTTGGAATCATCCCAAGTCAGTCATGCAAGTGCGAAGTAATTTATGGTTTGATAGAATGATCATCTCCATTCCATATGTATTCCCTACCACAATAAGCCACTAATTGAGTTGCTGAAGGAAAAGAAGTTAAGTGCTAATACATGGTAATGCACAAGACTTCGTTACCTCCAATGATAGTTCCCACCCAGAACTCGGTAGTGTTTTGTTGTAGGACTTCTATGTGGTCATGCTTTGTCTTGGACAGTGTGTTCACATGTGCCTTGCAATCCAGCTCATGTTTTGAAGTTGTTGCTATAGTTCGTTTCCCGAGAATCTCGCAACATCATCTCGTCGATTTGTGTTGCAAACCTTCTTTTCAAACAAGTTGAGACTGAAACATCCTGTCACAACCCAGATTTGAATCTCAGGCAGATATGATGGTTGAAACATTTCCCAAGAATTATGATATTGGTCTCTCTGTAACCCGGTAAGGTGGTGTTGTGGCCAACACACCTAGTTGGGAGACCTATTCTTATAATATCTTGTATCAGCAACCGTAGCCACCTCCCCATGAGGATTTCATATGACTTATTCTAGAAGTTGTTCCTCATGGACACTTTGAGATCCCGAAGTCCGACCTCTACTTGATGTTCTAGATACCTAATAGTACCTTTAATTTGGTTACGCTAGTACATCAAGGAGAACATTAGAAGCAGAGTGCTAAATGTCTCTCAGTCGATCATCCAGATTTCGTTCCCTTAGCATAGCTAAGGTGAAATATGAGAATGTGTTGTCTTCCTTTGCATATGCATCCTCCATCACTATTTGTCATGGTTGTATGATGTGTTGCCAGGATCCTTAGCAAGGATGTTGGTAAAACCCTGATGAATATGGAAATGCTCAAGTTCTTGAGAGCACGCTCAGACACTGGGTTATATTCTAGTCATCAATTGGAATGTGCCTTCCGTTTGCCGAGTTGTTCTATAACTCTACTTTCCTTTCCAATCTGAGTACACCATTCTTTCGAATGCTTTCAAAAGATCATTTATAAACTGCCTTAGCTGGTATGAAAAGTTTCAATGATCTCTGTATCAAAAGTAATTATTTTTGCCACTTAAGGGGATAACCCTACGAGTCACCTCCTCTAAGGTGTCCCGTTATGGTATGAAGGGCATCTGTTTCCTCCCTCCTTTGAAACTCACTCCACATCTTTTAAAGCGTGGAATCAAGGTTGTCAGAATCGCGACACAGGTCTTAGAATCTTACGACTTTACGATCCAAACTAGCCCCTCTGATTCTATGATTTTTCTCATAGAATCTAAGTTTCTACGATCCTAGTAGTTATGATTCTATGACTCACGATCCTACCAACGGAGCTCCGATCTGATTTAGAATCTCGATTCTGACAACTTTGCATGGAATTGTTGCCTACCAAATTAAACCTTCATCATCTACCTCGTTCCATCTCTATTGATGCGTTTTGTGTCTTAGCTCGAGGGATGTTTTGACATCTCATTCCATGAGTTGATCATGAGTTGCTCGATCTTCGAGAATGTTGATTCCTGCAGAGTTTCATTCTTTCGTCATCGTGTTGGGTTAAGATCTCGAAAGCAAAGACGACAAAATCAACATGATGCAAGGAATCAACTTCTTCGAGAATGGCAATTGGATAATGAAGATTTTGATAGCGTAGTGTCCCCTCTTCCTCTTACCCTACGCCTGAATCTTGGGACGAGATTCTTGTTTAGTGGCGGTGAGTTGTCACAACCCTAATTTTTTAATTGTAAATAGTTGCATTGGCATTCATGTTGCATCATATTTAATTTTCAAATGAATGTGAAATAGGGATGATCAAACCCTGTGATCAATTCATTCAACTAGGTTCAACTAAAGTAATTTTCAATTAACCCAAAATGCCCTTAAAAATGTTCATGATTTATGGAAAAGGGTGGAAACCTCTACCAGAGATGATGCATATTTTTCTAGGACTTGTTGGATTTTGAATTAACACATATTGTATTTGAATTTGAGTTATTAAAATTCTATAACTATTTTGCTAGCTCCAATAATTCTGAAAACCTATGAGTGGCTTTGGATATATTACAGCAGGCCACATATAAATTTTCAGAATTTTGTAAAATGATTTGGTTAGCGAAACAAATCCAAAACAATTGTAGAAATTAGAAAACAGGAAATAAAAGTTAGAAGCAATGTACCTGTGCAGCCTGGCCCAAGAGAGAAGCCATCCCAGCCCACCAGGGGCAGGGGGTCTTCATCCCCTTCCTGCCAGGAGGACGAGCGTGTGGCCGCAGCGCACCATGGCCACCTCCTACTTCCTAGAGGCCCCCACCCAGCGGGGATAAGGACGCTGAAGCCGTCCAGATCAAGCTCAACTCCCCATTCATTCCTCTCTCGTCCCCTGTCTCCATCTCATATGCGCACACAATCGGAGTTCATCGCCACCCTCGTTGTCCCCGCAGCCATCGTGCATGTCTCGCCTACTCACCGTGTCCACTAGCTCCGCAATGAGGCAAAGCCTCTCCATGCCCAGCCACTCAAGGAAGCCCCGCAACGCTGCCAATGACATCGTCTTTGACCTCGGACGCTCGACATCGCCGCCGCCGCTCCGTCGATCTCAGGCCACCCCCGAGCTCGATGAGCTGCCCTATAGCCTCCCGATGAGCTCCTCTATTGTTTCCCCCTGCTCCCCATGCCGATTGCTCACTGTAGCCACAAAATCCATCAAGGCCGAGGCACAACGCCGCACGAGTTCATCGCCGACGAAGCTCCGGTGACCAAATGGCCCCGTGCGTGCTTCTGTTGAGTTCACAAGCACACATAGATGTCGGCGTTCTGGGATCGGGGGTACCCAGACCTGCCTGCCTGCGGCCCAATGCGTGGCCCACCACGACAGCCCAGTACGGCCTGGCAGCAAACCCCCCAAGACAAGACCCTCGCGAGAGCCCCAGCCTCGCGAGGCGGACAGCGCCAAGACCTCCAGGGGAGCGGCCTCCTCAGGCTGCCTCCCGAGGAGCGGAGATTCCTATGCAGGTACCCGGGCTCATGAGGCTGGGATGACGTGAGCCATGACGACCAAGGCTAGGTGGGTGCCAGCGGGCGTAGAAGGGACAGTTTCCTCTTTGGTGCTAAGAAGGCAAGGACTTACGCGTGTTCCCAAGGAATCCCCCAAAGGTTTCCATTCCAGTGCAACAAGACCAAGACCACGAGCTCGGCAGGACGGATGTCATCGCCGAGCCCACCTCTGCATCACGCCCAGAAGCTTTGCAGGCGAAGACCACCTTTAGTCAGGATAAGATGTACCTCTTGTCCCCTTTCAAAATTGGTCGTTGTGGGATCCCTTCCCGCCTGTGCGATAAGGGAAGAGGACCAAGGCCACTATAAATAGGCACCAGCATCCACCGTAGAAGAGGGGGATCCAACCTCACCTCAGAGCGCTCGTGAGGTCGCTCAACCACTGTTCTAGTTCGTCCCCGAACCTCCTCATGAGGACAATCCACCAAAAGCATGAGTAGGGTGTTACACCGCAAGGTGGCCCGAACCTGGGTAAATCTCTGTGTCCATATTCTTGTTCGCTCGCATGTATTCGACGAGGCTTGGCTGAATGGTGGCAAGCTTGAAGCTAGGGCTGGTTGAGATCTTCGCACACGCCCCAGAGTTCGAACCTTCTTGGGTCCGCGGAGCCCCGATTCCGACATCTGGCACGCCAGGTAGGGGCATGTCGGAATCCTCCCTCCTGTTCTGCTTCATCTCCGCTTTGTCGTTCTCATGGCCAAGGCTCGCCGGGCTCGCGTTGAGCGCCGGGCTGCTCACATCGCCCAGACAGCACCCGTGGGCCGCGGCTTTCCGCGCTGCTCCGCCCCTCCTGCAGCTAACGCTACCACCGACCCGGTTGCTCATGAGCGACAGGACTCGTTGCTGCTGCCCACCACGCAGCGCGATGGCCGCGCCGCTACTCTGTCCCTCGCTCTCCCCGTGGCGTCATCCCCCCGCGCTCGCCGCAGGCCGGCGAATGCGGGGACTACACTGCTCGTGGTGTGCTAGCTGCTGCGTTACCGCCCCGCCAACGATCGCTACGACGACTGGCTGGGTCGCGTCACCGAGCCCGTCAATGCCGCCGGCGAGGCCCCGGTGCTCTCCCCCGGGGCAGGCTTGGGGGCTTCCGCCTGGAGAGCTCCCGACCTGACGGGCGTGACGAGGGAGGCGCTCAGGCACCACTTGGATGCGCGCTTCGACGTGCGCCCCCACAAGCATGGAGCACGGCACGGGGCGCCAGGCTCACGGGAGTTCATCACCAACGCGATCGAGGCGCTTCAGGAGGCACGGGCCATGTGTGGCGAGCGTCGCCCTGCGCCACCCAATGCGGCTGCCACCCCCGACGTGGGTGGTGGGCTGCAAGTCTACGTCGATACCCCATGGAACAGCCGCGTCCTCGCGGGCGGCCTCAGCCAGGCCTGGCGCGAGCAGCCTCGCGAGGACAGCTGGCGTGGTCAGCCTTGTGAGGTTGCTGGCGTGAGTAACCTCGCGGGGCATGCCCTCAAGCTAGGGGCTATCACAAGGAGGCACCCATGCCTATGGGTAGGGCCTTACCTGCCTGGAGACAGAGGGTGGAGCAGGTGCCCATGTCTCCGGGGTGGGCGTAGCCTGCCTAGAGACCGAGGGTGGTGCAGGCGCCCATGCCTCCGGGCTGGGTGTTGCCTTCCTGGAGACGGAGGGTGGAGTAGGCGCCCATGTCTCCGGGCCGGGCATTGCCTGCCTAGAGACGGAGGGTGGAGCAGGCGCTCATGTCTCCAGGCCGGGCGTTGCCCGCCTGGAGACGAAGGGTGGAGTATTCGCCCATGTCTCCAGGCCCGGCGCTGCCCGCTTGGAGAGAGAGGGCGGAGTGCCCGTGCAAGGCACCCGGACACCCCGTCAAGGCGCGCCGGGGTGCCGTGCCGGGGGCCAACCTCGCGCTTGGCGAGAGGGTCCGATACCGGGCCCTGTCCGCGCCGCAAGGAGTTGCGGCACTACTGCCGGATTTCGGGCTCCGCAAAACCCCAAGAAGTTCGAACACAGGGGCGTGTGCGAAGATCCCCTGCAGCCTCGCCCTGCCAAGCTCACTACTCGATGATTTCTACGACGAACTCACATGATGACGAGGAAGCAGATGCACACGATGATTTACCCAAGTTCGGGCCGCGGCGAAGCTTAATACCCTACTCCTGCTTTGGTGGATTGCCTATCGAGGAGGTGTGGTGGATGAACTAGTACAATGGTGAGCGGCCTCGGGAGGGCACTCGAGTGGAGCTCTTGGCTCTCTGCTTCCCTTGTTGTCTCTCCGGTTGTTTTTTCCTTCTACAGTGCAACCTAGCCTCTATTTATAGCAGCGGCCCGGGTCCTCTTCCCTTATCGCAATGGCGGGAAGGGATCCCACAATGGCCAAATTCGAAGGGGGACAGGAGTACATCCCCGCCCTGTCCAAAGGTGGTCTTTGCCTGCAAAGTGGCTGTCGATGATGCAGAGGTGGGCTCGGCGATGACATCCGTCCCGCTAGGTACCCCCGTTCCCAGAACGCCGACAGTAGCCCCCGGGCCCAAGGCGCGCTCGAGCCGGCTTCTGGGTGAAGCTGCTGAGGACGGCCCGAAGCGCCGTAGGCCCCAAACGCCTGCGGGCCAGGCCCGACACACGTCGCGCGTCCGGGCGCCGATGCCCCCGTTCCCGAGGGCGTCAGGAATCGCTCCAAGTCAAACTAACGCGACAGTCATGCGCTACGCCGGCCATCATTACCTTTCTTTGAATGCGGCTGTTCCCTCGGCCTTCTCCCCATGGGCTACGCGTATGTGACCCTTTAAAAGCTGACGAATTTACACGGAGCAGGGCTGCACACCGCCCGGGATGCGAGGGGGCGCCGGCTGGCCCTTGGTTGTATATAAGCGAGCGAGGGAGAGAAAACCCTCAACACATCTTCACCTTCTTCGACTCCCAATCTCCAAGCCGCCGCTCAACCAGTCATGGCTCCAGTGAGGAAGTTCTCCGCCGCCGAAAAAGGGAAGGCCCCCGAGGAAAGCCCTGCCCCACTGCCGCCCAGGAGGGGCCGCGGTCGTCCATGGAAGCATGCCGCGACGCCGGTGGTGAATCCCCGTGGGCGAGGCCGTGCCCCAACATGGCCCAGGGTTACCATCGGCAGCCGCGAGGGGGGGGGCTCCGTCCAGCGCGGGCGGCCGCAGTGGTCGTGGTGGAGGCGCCCGCGGTGGGAGGCCGGCGATGGCCACCCGGCCGCCACGCCCGCGGCTGCATTCAGCCGACGTGGCCCAGGAGTTTGTGGTATGGGCGGAGAGGCCGGCGAACGCTTGGTTTCAACTCCCGAGCTCCTTCGCAGAGGCGCTGCCGGCCGGGGGGCCTGCTGGCCTATGGCTGCAGGCCGACGGCTGCAGCAGCGTGGCCTCGTGGGTGGAGGTCGAGGTCACCCCCGGGGGTTATGTGTATCTGAACTGCGGGTGGCAGACGTTTGCCCGCACCCGTGGCTTGGAGGGGAGGTGCACCCTTCACTTCAAGTACGACGGGGTGGCGATGCTCTTTGTCAATATCTTCGGAGGAGAGGGCGAGCGCCTGGGGTGCTGCCCGGAAGACGACGGACGCGGAGATCTTGGAGATTAGTTTGCCCTTCACGACGGGCGCCGCGCCTCCAGTAGCAGTGACACCCCCTCCGAGGAGAGCCCGGGCGACAGCAGCGACAGCAGCTATGGCGCGCCACCGCGCTGGTACGCCCGGACCTCCGGGGGTAGCCAGCCGCCGCGGCGTCGCTCCTCTGCTCCAGAAGCGGCCACGCCGGCAAGCCTCCACGGGCCCGTGAAGGAAGAGGAGGACTCCGACTGAGCGTTGGTGCATCGACGCCAGGGCTCCTGGAGCGGCAGCCCGCGAGGGGGCTTCCTCACTTTCTTTCTCCTCCTCTTCTTCCTTTCCTGTAATCAAAGAACCAAGGGGGGGCCTATGGGCGTGTAATGAGTTTCGGCGCTTGCGCCCTTGTTAGTGCCCTTGTCGTGTGTCCTGGTTCTTGTGTCATTGTTAATTGAAACATCTTGCTGATCGCGGTTAGGGTACTTAGCTTGACATGCTCGCGGTAGGCTTTTCGTCGGGGAGGTTTGGTTATGGCGCCTGGGGACTTCTTCTTCTTACGAGTGAGGCAGGTTGGGAGCCCTTTCGGCACTCTGTGTCTGCAGGCCCCAGTCCCGCACATTTCTCGACCACTGTAATGTATGACCGGATCACCAGGATGCAACTACGAGGTGAGGCCTCGACACCCTTGATGACTACCGGATCACCAAGGACGACATCAAGAGGCGAGTGGCTATATGATCGGTAAGGCTCCTGAGGCACGTTGCTCAGGAGACCCCCTTGACGCTCAAACAGCTCTATGTCGGCAGGTCCAAGTCCCGCACATTTCTCGACCACCGTAATGTACGACCGGATCACCAGGACGCAACTATGAGGTGAGGCCTCGACACCCTTGATGCCGACCGGATCACCAAGGACGACATCAAGGGGCGAGTGGCTATATGACCGGTAAGGCTCCTGAGGCGCGTTGCTCAGGAGCCCCCTTGACGCTCAAGCGGCTCCCCAAAAAAAATTGTTTTCCTGCCCCGGGAAGCGCGGGCCTCCTGAGGCTCCGAGACGGCGCGTCGGGCCGTAGTAGAGCCCTCAAGTGAGTATGAAGCGACACGCGCCTGCTGACTCACCCGGGAGCGCCACGCAAGGATCCGGGCGCCAAGGCCTTGGCGAGGTGCGAGCATCGTGCCCCCCAGCCCCCGCTCGCGGGGTGCGAGGGGGAGGGGAGCAGGCGACTGCTCGACTCGAAGAGAGAGAACCCAAGATAGGAAATGGCGACAAAAACAAATCCCTGACCCTTTCTTTAAAACATGGTTGGAAAAAGCCCCAAGTTTTGTTCCAGAAAAGTTGGCAAATTCAAACATCAAAAGAGCAAATAACAGCTGCATCCGGCGCCTAGACTAGTCTTCATCTTCGTCTTCCCCCAGCACGGAGCGTAGGGCATCCATGTTGCATGGGCATAGCCATTGGAGGGCAGTGTTGTTCGCCAGCGCGGAGCATGGGGCTTCCACTTGGGCGTGGGTGGGAACCCCTCCGCGTCCTTGGGGGGCTCCGGGCTTATACAACCCACTCATTATTACGTGAGAGTGCCACGGGTAGAACTTCCGGAGGTGTTGGATGTTCCAGGCATTCTAGATGGGGACCCCGTCTTGAGTCTCCAGGCGCACAGCGCCAGGCCTGGAGACGTGAGCGACCTTGAACGGGCCCTCCCACATGGGCGAGAGCTTGTGCAAGCCCTCCCTGGAGAGGATCCGCCTCAGGACGAGGTCTCCGACTTCGAGGGTCCTAGGGCGTATGTTACGGCAGTGGTAACGCCACAGCGCCTGCTGGTACCTCGCAGCTCGGAGCGAGGCTCGGCGACGGGCCTCCTCCCCGAGCATGAGGTCTGTTCCCCGCATGGCATCCTGACGATCCTTGTCGAATGCCAAGACCCGCAGAGATCGGTGCTTGACCTCGTGCGGGAGGACTGCTTCAGCTCCGTAGACGAGAAAGAACGGGGTTTCGCCGGTGGGCTTAGTCACAGTGGTGTAGATAGACCACAGCACGGACTGAAGCTCATCGACCCAACCCCTGCCGCAAGCTTCAAGCTTCTTCTTGAAACTCCTTGCCTTGAGGCCTCGTAGGACCTCTGCATTGGCGCGCTCCGCCTGGCCGTTGCTCCGTGGGTGGGCCACCGACGCGTAGCATATCTGTGTTCCAAGGTTAGCGCAATAGGTCTTGAAGAGGTTACTTGTGAACTGTGAACCGTTATCGGTGATGATGCGGTTGGGGACGCCGAAGCGGCTCACGAGGCCCTTGATAAACTTGACGGTCGATCCGGCGGGGATGGTGCGGATGGGCTCCACCTCCGCCCACTTGGTGAACTTGTCGATGGCGACGTATAGGTAGCGGTACCGGCCTGCTGCCCGCGGGAATGGCCCCAGTATATCCAGCCCCCAGACCACGAAGGACCAGGAGAGCGGGATGGTCTGTAGGCCCTGCGCGGGCTGATGAATCTGCTTGGAGTGAAACTGGCAGGCCTCGCAAGACCGGACTAGCTCGATTGCGTCGTTAAGCACCGTGGGCCAGTAAAAGCCGGATCGGAACGCCTTTCCTGCAAGGGTGCGCGATGAGGAATGGTGCCCGTAGTCTCCTCCATGGATGTCGGCCAGCAGCTCGCACCCCTGCTCCTTGGAGATGCACCGCAGCGTGACATCATTCGGGCGCCTGCGGTACAGGTCGCCGTCCTGCAGGCAGTAAGCCGTGGCCTGCCGCGCCACGCGCTCCGCGTCTTCCTCCTTTTCTGGCAGTGTGCCGTGAAGTAGGTACGCCCTGAACTCCTACGTCCAGTCATCGTCCTAGGACTCCAGTGCCAGGAGCAATCGGGCTCCTGAGGCCTGGCCACAGTCCTGAGCCCCCGAGGGCGGCGCTGGGGGGAGCTCCTCACTTCGTGGCGCCAGGTCCTCGGTTGGTGGCGCTGCGGAGGGTTTGAAGAGCCGCTCCTCGAAGACGCCCAACTCCTCGGGCTCGCGACGCGACGCCCTCTTGGCGATGTCGTCGGCCTCCTTGTTCGCGCTGCATGGGATGTGCTGCAATTCCAAGCCCTGAAAACATTTTTCGATCTTACGTACCTCTTCCAAATACGCCTCCATGTGCTCGTCCTTGGGTGTATACTCTTTGTTGGAGAAGTTGACGAGGAGCTGGGAGTCGCCCTTGACGGTGAGGCACCGAATCCCCAAGGCCGCCGCCGCCTTGAGGCCGGCGATGAGGCCCTCGTACTCCGTGATGTTGTTGGAGACCTTCTCTCCATGCTGGAAACAGAGCTGCACAGCGTAGCGGAGCTTGTCCCCTGCCGGGGAGGTGAGCACGACTCCGGCCCCCGCTCCCATGCACGCGAAGGCCCCGTCGAAATGCATGATCCAACCCTTAGGTGCCTCATCGCCAGGGGTTAGGGACTGGCTCCCCTCCAGTCCCCGGTCGAGGGCGTCTGTCCACTCCGCCACGAAGTCCGCTAGGGCCGCCCCTTGATGACCCTGGTCGTGCTGAACTCTACGTTGAAGGCCTGCAGCTCGATGTTCCATTCGGCGACTCTTTCTGCTGCGTTGGGGTTGCGTAGGACCTTCTCCAGGGATTACGCAGAAACGACCTTGATAGGATGTCCCTGGAAGTAGTGGCGTAGTTTCCTCAAAGCAACCAAGAGTGCTTGGAGGAGCTTCTGTTGCATGGGGTAGCATGAGCGCGCGTCCCGCAGCACTGTACTAACGTAATATACTGGGTGTTTGACGAGGGTGAAGCCCCCTGCGGTGCCCTGCCCCGTGATGGGCCCAGGAGGCTCGAGCGCCCCGGAGGCCGCCGGAGCGACCGGGGCCTCATGAGGATTGAGCGTCTCAGGGGCCGTCGGAGCGACGGGAGCCTCATGAGGATTGAGCGCCTGAGGGGCCGTCGGAGCGGCGGGGGCCTCATGAGGATTGAGCGCCTCAGGGGCCGTCGGAGCGGCGGGGGCCTCATGAGGATTGAGCGCCTCAGGGGCCGTCGGAGCGGCAGGCACCTCAGGAGCACCGCCTTGGGGAGAAGCGGGCTCCTTGGTATCCTGTGAGCCCCCTTGCTCCATGTTGGGGGGCCCGCCGGCGTCCGTCGATGTGGCGCGCGTGTCGGCACGCTCCTCCCTAACCGCCACCAACGCAGCATTGGCGGAGTGGGGGGTGGCAGCCAGGTATAGCAGCAGGGGCTCCCGAGGATGAGGCGCCACCATCACTGGCGGGCTTGTGAGGTACTGCTTGAGTTCCTCGAAGGATGCGTCTACCTCCGGGGTCCACTCGAAGGGGCCCTTCCTTTTCATGATGTTGAAGAATGGCAGGGCTCGTTCGCCGAGTTTGGAGATGAAGCGCCCCAGGGAGGTCATGCAACCTGCCAATTTCTGCATTTCCTTGAGGGTCTGGGGCGCGCCCATCTTGTTTATGGCTTTGATCTTCTCCGGGTTCACCTCGATTCCCCGGTGCGACACCAGGAAACCGAGCAGCTTGACCGATGGGCCTCCGAAGTCGCACTTCTCAGGGTTGAACTTCAGGTTCACCTCCCTCAGGCTGGCGAACGTCTCCTCCAAGTCCTCGATCAGGGTTTTGGCCTCCTTGGACTTGACCACGATGTCGTCGACGTAAGCTTCTGTATTCCTCCCAAGCTGCGGCCCCAGGGCGATGTGCATCAGCCGCTGGAAGGTTGCCCCGGCGTTCCGTAGCCCGAAGGGCATACATGTGTAGCAGAACACTCCGCACGAGGTGAGGAAGGCCGTCTTCTCGACGTCCTCCACTGCCATTTTGATCTGATGGTTGCCCGAGAAAGCGTCCAGGAAGCACAGGAGGTCACACTCCGCGGTGGAGTCCACGATCTGATCGATCCACAGCAACGGGAATGGGTCTTGGGGGCAGGCTTTGTTGAGGCTCGTGAAGTCGACGCACATACGCTCCTTCCCGCACTTCTTCGGGACGACCACCGGGTTGGCAAGCCACTCCGGGTAACGCACCTCCTGGATGACCTCGGCCTCCTTCTGCTTGCCGACCTCCTGGGCGATGAATGCCTGCTTCTCGTGAGCTTGCTTCCTTGCCTTTTGCTTCACCGGACGTGCGTTCGGGCACACCATGAGGTGGTGCTCGATCACGTCCCTCGGGACCCCCACCAGGTCGGAGGCACTCCACGCGAATGCATCCTAGTTTGCACGGAGGAAGGCCACCAATGCCTCCTCTTGCTCCTGGGGCAAGTTGGCACCGATGGTGAAGGTAGGACCAGGGTTTCCTTCATCCACGGACACCTGCTTCGTCTCCGCTGGGCTCTGAGAGAACAGCTCCCTCTTCTTTACCGGCACGACATCGAGGACACCCCCGGAATCCTCCGCGGCTTGCGCGGCGTCGCTGGTACTGGGGCGCACTGCGGCCGCCGCTTTGTAGGCGATCTTGAGCGCGTGGGACGCGTCCTTGGCATCTCCCATGATGGTGAGGATGCCGCCGCTCCCGGGCATCTTGACGACGTTGTAGCCCAGGTGCGTTGCCGCCATGAACTGGGCGAGGGCGGGGTAGCCGAGTATTGCGTTGTACGGAAGGTGGATGTGGGCGATGTCGAAGTCAATCTGCTCGGTGCGGAAGTTGGAGCAGGTGCCGAAGGTGACGGGGAGGCGCACTCGCCCCACAGGGACGACGGATCCCCCAACCACCCCGGAGAAGGGCCTTGAGGGCGTGAGTTGGTCACGGGGTAGCTGCAGCGCGTCGAAGGCCCCCACGGAGATGACGTTGAGGCCGGCGCCACCGTCTATGAGGGTCCTGGAGATGGCCACGCCCCTTATGGTTGGCGTGCACAACATGGGGAGCGTTCCGGCGGCCGTCGTTGTCTTGGGGTGGTCGTCGGGGCCGAAGGTAATGTCGGTCTCCGGCCACGTCCGAGGAGACGTGGGCTCGGACCGCGGCCGATTAGCTCCTTCGCGGCGAAAGAACTGCTTCACCTGGCGGCTGGAGGTGGGCGCCTATGACCCGCCAAGGATACACGCGACCACGGGGCCGGCCCCGCGTGCCATGGTGCCTTCGCGCGCCGCGGGCTGGCCGACGTCGGGGATCTCGTCCGCCATGGGATCGTCGAACCGGGGCTCAACCATCATCGCGAGTGGGGAAGCTTCGACACGCCCCCTACCTGGTGCGCCAAATGTCAGATTTCGGGCTTCGCAAAACCCCAAGAAGTTCGAACACAGGGGCGTGTGCGAATATCCCCTGCAGCCTCGCCCTGCCTAGCTCACTACTCGATGATTTCTACGACAAACTCGCACGATGACGAGGAAGCAGATGCACATGATGATTTACCCAGGTTCGAGCCGCTACGAAGCGTAATACCCTACTCTTGCTTTGGTGGATTGCCTCTCGAGGAGGTGTGGTGGATGAACTAGTACAATGGTGAGCGGCCTCGGGAGGGCACTCGAGTGGAGCTCTTGGCTCTCTGCTTCCCTTGTTGTCTCTCCGGTTGTTTTTTCCTTCTACGGTGCAACCTAGCCTCAATTTATAGCAGCGGCCCGGGTCCTCTTCCCTTATCGCAATGGCGGGAAGGGATCCCACAACGGCCAAATTCGAAGGGGGACAGGAGTACATCCCCGCCCTGTCCAAAGGTGGTCTTTGCCTGCAAAGTGGCTGTCGATGATGCAGAGGTCGGCTCGGTGATGACAACCGTCCCGCTGGGCTCGTGGTCGTGGTCTTGTTGCACCGAAATGGAAACCTTTGGGGTGGCGCTTTGGGAACCCACGTACGTCCTTGCTCCCTTTGCACCAAAGGGGAAACTGCACCGACTGGCGTGCTGGTGCCCGCCTGTCCTTCCTTGCGTCATGCTTGACTCCTGAGGCCGAGTTCTGCATAGAGATCTCCGCCGCTCTGGAGGGGGCCTGAGGAGGCCCACTCCTTGCTGGTCTTGATGCTGCCTTCCTCGTGAGCTCAGGTCCTCGCGAGGGCCTTCTCTTGAGTGGGGCCGTGCCAACCGCGCTTGGCTGGCGAGGAGGGCCATGCCCTGGGCCGCAGGCAGGCAGGTCTGGGTACCCCCGTTCCCAGAACACCGACAGCTACCACGGCGGCGGCGTCCACCTCCAGGCCCTCGGCAGACAAAGACCTCGTTCCGAAGCGGGTCCTCCCCAGAGAGGGCACCCGTGGTCTCCCGCCCTGTGGGAGGACATGTTTGGAGCCTAACGCGCCCCAGGCCCGCCGCCGCACGCCTAGGGACAAGGGATGGGGTCCGCGCTCCGGAGGCATGGAGCACCCTACGCCCCCCAGGCTCTACCCGTGACACTCTCACGTAATAATGAGTGGGCTGTATACGCCCGGAGCCCCCCGAGGAGTGCCGTACGAGGCCGCGGAGGGGATCCCGCCCATGCCCAAGTGGAAGCCCCATGCTCCGCACTAGAAGACGACACGGTCTTACAACGACTATTCCCACGCCTAGTGGAAGCCCCATGCTCCGCACTAGGGGGGAGACTAGCTTAGGTGCCTGACGCGGCTGTTCTTTGCTCTCTTCTGTAACCGAATTTGCCAGAATTTGGAATGAAGTTTGAAGTTTTCGCATCTTTATTCGAAAAGAGGGGTGGGAATTTTTCTCCTTACAGTGTTTCCCATCTTGAGTCTCGTTTCTCCTTGCCAGCTCTCTCTCTCTCACGCGCGCGCCCCGCGAGCAGGGGCTGGACACGGTGTGCACGTTTGAGCCAGCCCCGGCGGCGTTGAGGGCTCTCCCCGAGGCCCCATGTCACAACAGCCGCGGGCCTGCCCACGCGCACACCTCGCCAAGGCTTTGGCGTCTGAGTACTCATGCGACGCTCTCAAGCGAGCCAACGAAACATCCGCCTCCCGACCTTGGCCGAGCACCGCGACTCGGTATAATGGTAATGACCCACCCCTCCTCAAGGGTTGCGGGCCCATGACGAGCAAGGGAAAGGCGACACAAGGGAGTACAACGTTACTTGACACATCATAAAGGAGTTTCTTCCAAAATATTTTCACATCCCCGCGGGGTCATATCCAAAATCTTGACAGGTAAAACAGGAAAAAGACAACCTAAGGAGATGTGTTGTCCCCGTCGCTGTTGTCGCTACCACCACCGTCAGACCCACGCCCCTCGACCACAGGCTGGCCCTGACCTTCAGCGGGGGAAAACTCCACGATCAGGTCGCCCACGTGATCCTCCACCTAGTCCTCGAGGGCACCTTGAATCACCTCGGGCACGGGGGCTATCACGGCTTCAAAGTCGAAGTTGGGGTCGAAACGAAGAAGGTGGCTGAAGACACGTGAAGATGCCCACGTGAGGAGGTCACGACGCTTCTCTTCCACGAGTTGGCGGACCTTCTCTGTTCCCCCCCCTTCAAGGCGCTCCACAATCCTAGTGAAGAAGCCAAGGTAGCCAGCGTCGTCAGGAACAAGCGGACTGGAGACGCTCTCGTTGCAGATACTGCTCAGGGCCTGGTGGGCCCTCCACACAAGGGCCTGGAATATCTGGGAGCGCGTGTGCTGCAGCCCCCCGGGCGTGGTCCGCCTCGTCTGAGGCTTTCTCCATGAGGTAAGTGACATCCTCCACCTGCTTGTAGAGGAAAGACAGCTCGGCCTCGGCAGCGGCCTGGGCATCCATTGCAGCTTTCTCACGTTGCTCCGTCGCGGCTAACTTCTTCTTGAGGCCGTCAACCTCACCTTTCAGGTCGTCACGCCGCTTGCAGAAATGGGACTCCAGAAGCTTCATCTTCTCCTGATAGTCCTTGGCGAGGGCTCGGCGAACCTCCGCCACCCTCTCGTCGACCTCTCCCCGGATCATCGCCTCTCGGGAGGCGAGGGAGTCCTCGGCGGCAACCACTTGGTGTTCCATCACCTCCAGCCACTTGTGCTCCAGGCTTTGTTCTAGTGTTTCCAGCACCAGCGTCTCTTCAAGTGTGCAGAGCCTCGCTTCTCCCATGGACGGCTCGCTCGCCGAGGTGGCGAGCGTGGCCTTACGCACCTGGACTTGTCGCTCGAGGGCGGCATTGGAAGCTTGAAGCTCTTCCCCGCGCTTCTCTGCAGCCTCACGCCGGCAGTCCGTGGCCCGGGACTCCTCAAGGGCACGATCGTGGGCCTTCCTCGCCACGATGAGGGATTCCTCGGCTTCCGTATGAGCGTGCTCGCGTTGTAGACGACCGAGGTTGATGGCGACCTCGAGAAGGCACCATTCGCGCGCCAGGCGCAAGCGCTCTGCCTCAAGGCATGCGTTGACGTCGTTAACCTCAGCCCCGAGGCGGCTTAGCGCGCTCACCCCGCCTTGAAGGAGGCCGTGCCGGGAGGCGCTGCGACCGCAAGCGAGCTCCAGCCGACCGGGGTTTTCCTCCGCCCCCCGGTCGGCAGCAAAGGCACGTGAAGGTCCACCCGTCTCCGGCGGGGACCCGGGGGCCGAGGGTCCATTGTCCGTCCCTCCAGCTTGGGGCTAGGCCCCATGGGAACTCCCCCCCCCCCGCTTGAAGAAGGCGCCGACGCCCCAGGCGTCCAGTCGTTGGGAAGAATCGTCAAGGGAGGCCTCGGCCCTGCCCCCGCGAGCCGGAGGCCACGCCTGAAGAGGGACGCCAAAAAGTCGGGCACGGTGCTCCCCAGGGACGGCTTGGGCCCAAGTACGGGTACCTCCTCGCACGCAGTTACGCGGCTCGCGGGGCACGAGGCCGCTAGAGGCCCAGCGCCTTTGGGAGGTGGTGGCAGAAGTGCGCTTTTTCCTTCGTGAAGAGGGGACCTGAGGAGCAAAAATTCAGAGGTGCGCATCATGCGGAAATCAAGGGAGGTCGGGCGCTTACTCATCCGTGGCAATCCACTTCCTCTTCCTCAGGGCCCTCGGGGCCGGGCTATTGCGGCCCCCGGGCTCCTTCCTCTTCCGGCATGAGCAGGGGTCGAGGGACGGCTCGCTGATGTCAGGCACCCGGCACCCTGCCGCAGGGGCGGTGGTCGTGCCTCCGGGCAAGGCGTCACCTTCACTGCTTGGAGACGCCAAGGTGGATGCTTGGGAGGCGCACGGCTCAGGGCGCTCCTCCGCAGTTGCGCGAGGGGCGCTGACCTCAGGGCCCCCAGGGCTCGGGGCCACCAAGAGGGGGTTGTCGTGAGGTCCCACGTGGTGCTTGGGAAGCAGCCCCCACTCGTCGAAGTGTGGCATCTTGTGGGCGAAGGCTCCCTGTTCGGATGATTTCACAAGGGGATCCCTTCTGAAGGAAGTACGGCGGGTTCTCCGCCGGTCAAGAGGCGGAGCACCTCGCGCAACACGTTGGAAGGAAGGGAAGGCACCTGGAGCCTCATGGTGTTGTCAGAGCCGGTAAAGGCCCACATGGGGCGAGAATGGCGCTAGAGGGGAGCAATTCACCGACGGATGAACTCCCTCACCACCATCGCCATCGTCACACCCGCCTTCTTCAGGTCGGCCAACCTGGCCGTAACCCGCGCGAGCCGCGGGTCGACAAGCTTTGCGTGCTCCCAGCCGGGGCTCGGCTCCGCGAGGGCCACCGGAGTTTGGAGCAGGGGGCTATAAACGGCGGCGTCGACATACACCCACTCCCTCCGGAAGCCCTCCGCGTTTGGAAGAAGGTCTGCATCAGGGGCCGCACCCGCCATCGCGTCCGCCGCTCGAAGCGACACACACCCCGAGCACTGCCCGCTGGCGACCATTTGGAGGGAGAAGAAGTGGCGACGCAGGGCCATGGACGGGAAGATGCCCACGAAGGTCTCGCACAAGAATGCGAAGGCGGAGAGGAGGACGATGGACCCAAGGTCAAGATGCAATGCGTGGACCTGGTAGTGCGTGAGCACGGTATTGAAGAAGTCTGAGAACGGCGGCAGCAAGGCGGAGAAGAGGGCATGGAGATGATGGGGGATATTGGTGGCCCCCAAATCAACTGAGAGCCGAGAGGAGGGACAGATCTTTGTCGCCTTCCACTCATTGGTATTGGCGGCACTTGCCAGCCGGACCTTGTCCAGCCCTTTGAGATTGAGCACAGAGGACCAGCCCAGTGCGGGCTCTGGTCCCGGCTGGGGCTCCGGCGTCATCGAGGTCCTACCCCTCTCCTTCTTGGGAGCCATTTCGGAGGGGCAGATTGGAGCAAGCGCGAGATCCGGTGAGGAAGGTGCGAGTTTGCGGAGGAAGGAGGAGAAGAAGGCAATCACGAGGTGGGACAATGATGGCCCTGCTACGTGCGCCAGGTTTTTGTCAGCAAGGGCGGTTGCCGAGGTGACGTGGGGAAGTGGACGCGTCCGCGTAACGTCGTGCGCCACGTGTTGAGCCTGGCCCGCAGGTGATTGGGGACCACGGCACTTTGGCCTCCCTTCCTTGGCTTCATCCCGAAGCCAACCCGAGCGCGCCTTGGGCCCGGGGGCTACTGTCGGCGTTCTGGGATTGGGGGTACGCATACCTGCCTCCCTGCGGCCCAGCGTGTGGCCCACCACGACAGCCCAGTATGGCCTGGCAGCAAACCCCCCAAGACAAGACCCTCGCGAGAGCCCCAGCCTCGCGAGGAGGACAACGCCAAGACCTCCAGGGGAGCGGCCTCCCCAGGCTGCCTCCCGAGGAGCGGAGATTACTATGTAGGTACTCGGCCTCATGAGGCTGGGATGATGTGAGCCATGACGACCAAGGTTAGGCGGGTGCCAGCGGGCGCAGAAGGGACAGTTTCCTCTTTGGTGCTAAGGAGGCAAGGACGTACGCGGGTTCCCAAGGATCCCCCAAAGGTTTCCATTCCAGTGCAACAAGACCAAGACCACGAGCTCGACAGGACGGATTTCATCGCCGAGCCCACCTCTGCGTCACGCCCAGAAGCTTTGCAGGCAAAGACCACCTTTAGTCAGGATAAGATGTACCTCTTGTCCCCTTTCAAAATTGCCCGTTGTGGGATCACTTCCCGCTTGTGTGATAAGGGAAGAGGACCAAGGCCACTATAAATAGGCACCAGCATCCACCGTAGAAGAGGGGGATCCAACGTTGCCTCAGAGCCCTCGCGAGGTTGCTCAACGACTGTACTAGTTTGTCCCCGAACCTCCTCGTGAGGCCAATCCACCAAAAGCAGGAGTAGGGTTTTACACCGCAAGGTGGACCGAACCTGGTAAATCTCTGTGTCCATCTTCTTCTTCGCTCGCACGTATTCGACGAGGCTTGGCCGATGGGTGGCGCGCTTGAGGCTAGGACTGGTTGAGATCTTCGCACACGCCCCAGAGTTCGAACCATCTTGGGTCCGCGGAGCCCCGCTTCCGACAATAGACCACGTAGGTGCCCCCCGTTGGACGAGCTACATGCCGCAATGACGAGTTTGTTGAGATCCAAGCTCCGGTCGCGGCTGTCCTTATTGCCGCCGATGCCTTTGGCCACCCCACGGCCTCCCACGTGCCCCACTGGATGTGGGCGAGCCTGGGCTTCGCGTAGGTGGTTTCGGCCATGTGAATGGTCGCCGGAGGAGGACTTCCGGCGAGCCTCTGCCATCCTGTGTGGTCACCGGCGGTTTAACATCGGCCAAACCAATGTTAAGTCTAACCTAATGACCCTCGCATCCACTGACTAGTGGGCCCGACCCTGCCAACCTTTTTGGTAGATTAATCTTAATCATGTTTAGCCAATGTGTCAATGACACATAGGACCCACACATCAGGTTTGACCTTGACCGGGCCGTTGACCTGCTGACGTCACACGTACGTATAGCTGACGCTGTAAATGTTTCCTGGAATTAAAATAAATCAATTTTTTTATTATTTTCATAAAATGTTTAAAACTCCTAAAATCTTATAAAATAATCTACAACTTCTATGGACAAGATTTATACATGTAAAATGATCAGAAAAATCTAATTTATCCATTGGTACCATTTTCATGCATGTTTGAACAACTTTTATCCTCTGTTTAGGACAAATCAAATAAATGCCATTTAAATAACCACATATGGAGTTGGAATTTGAACCTTTGGTTCAAACCAACTTCATTTAATTAACAACATGTTGCCATGTCATGATCATGCATCATAGTGTTGCATTTTGGTGAGTTAAATGTTATTCCTTTTCTGTTTGTCGGTGTTGTTCCCCCTTGGTAGACGTTGTTCCGACGATGAGATCGATGTCACTAATGAAGACTCAATGCTATCTTCAAAAGTGCCAGGTAAGCAACCCCGCTTGAGCATACTGATATAAACCCACTCTCTCGCTCTTGCTCTCTTTTACTGCATTAGGACAACAACGATTCAACTGTTAATTGTTCTCGTAGTTGAACTCATTCCTTTGCATGACTTGTCTTTGACACAGTAAACAGTTGAAACTCTTAGTATGAGTAGCAACTGCTTGAGCCTTGATGTTACTACTCATCCATGATTGCCTGCTATGCCAACTATGCTTAGAGTCATGTCAGGTCTGGTCCATCTTGGCGATGAATCGGAATGGATGTCTTCATGTCCTGTTGTGTGAGAGCTAAGTGTGTGAATCCGATTTGGTAAAGGTAGCGATGAGAGGCCATGTAGGAGTTATGGTGGGTTGTCTCATTGAAACCGCTCATAGGAACTGAGTTCCGTGTTTGTGTTCCAAGACAAGATACTACCGCACATTGGGCTCAGGTAACTCGAGCTCTCTTGGCCTATTGACTTCCCTCTTCTCCGCCCAGGAGTCGCAGGAGTTTGAAATATTTATAGGTTGTGGCACGGCCTGCAAACGGCGCAGTCTGGACCGGCTTGGGGCCCTGCTCACATCGTTTGAGGCCGTATTGGAAACCCCGTCAGGACTTCCATTATGTGTTCTAACTCAGATAGGTGACTACCTTGGGTGTGCGTCGTTTTAAGTTAACGTCCGTTGCTGACACCCTTGCCAGGCTTCCGCTTGAAGGTTGTCGAGTACATGAAGTGTAAAGGGCGATAAGTGGTGGGAGTGTGTGTGATGAAGTACACCCCTGCAGGGTAATCTATCTATTCGAATAGCCGCGTCTGCAAACATGGACTACTTGGACACTTTCTTTGTTCATAGACAACTTTAAATGGATACTCTAAAATGTCCAAGATAAGTGTGAGTGTTATGGATGGCCTTCTAGTAGGAAGACGGAAGAGGATTGATAACCCACAAGTGTAGGGGATCATTTGTAGCCTTTTTCGATAAGTAAGAGTGTCGAACCCAACGAGGAGCTAAAGGAAGAATTAATACTCTCTCAAGTTCTATCAACCACCGATACAACTCTACGCACGCTAACGCTTACTTTACCTAGAACAAGTATGAAACTAGTTTGCGGGAATAAAACTAGAAGTACTTTGTAGGTGTAAAGATAGTTTTGCAAGATAATAAAGAACGTGGAAATAAAAGTTAGATGATGTTTTAATAAAAGAACAAGAAAGTAAATAGTTTAGTAGAAAGCTTTTTGTAGCACAAGAGAAAGATTTGTCCCTAGGCAATCGATAACTAGATCGGTAATCATTATTGCAGTTTTATATGAGGGAGAGGCATACGCTAACATACTTTCCATACTTGGATCATATGCACTCATGATTGGACCTCTAGCAAGCATCCGCAACTACTAGTAATCCTTAAGGTAAACCCAACCATAGCATTAAACATCAAGTCCTCTTTACTCCCATACGCAACAATCCCCTTACTCGGGTGTAAGTTTCTGTCACTCTCGCCACCCACTATAAGCGAATCATAAACATATTTCAATACCCTCCGGTGTGAATCTTTCACATGTGCACCTCACGGAAAGCACCTTAGGACAACACCAATATAGAACATACAACTCAAACCGATCACGATCATCAATCGACCCATAGGACAAAAGAAATCTACTCAAATATCATAGGATAGCCATACATCATTGGATAATAATATATAGCATTAAGCACCATGTTCAACTAGGGGGTACAGCGGGATGCGGGAGAGTGGACCGCTGTAGATAGATGAGGGAAGGTTATGGTGGTGGTGATGACGGCGGCGAACTTGTTGGTGTAGATTGTTGTCACGATGGATGCCCCGGCGGTGCTCTGGCGCCACCGGGAGAGAGAGGGGGAGAGAGCCCCCCTCCTTCTTCTCCTTCCTTGGCCTCCTAGGGAGGAGAGGAGGGTTTCCCCTCTGGTCCATGGCCGCCAAGGCTCTAGGAGGGCGAGAGCCCCTCCGAGATTGGATCTCTCTCTGTTTCTCTCCTGTTTTTGCGACTATTTTCGGAGCCCTTCACCGTTTCTTAAATATCCGGAGAACCGTAACTCTAATCGGTCTGAAGTTTTGAGGGGATTTTTATCGCGAAAATATCTTTCTTGTGCCAGAAGGAGAGCCTCAACCGACCTAAGGGCTGGCCACAAGCCATCTGGGCGCACCCGGTTGGCTTGTGGGGACCTCGGGCATCGTCTTGCGTTGATTCTGACTCTCAAAATTCACATATATTCCAAAAAAATCTCCTTTAATTTTTATTGCGTTTGGACTTCGTTTCATATGGAATTTCTGCGGAAAAAAAAACACATAAAAAACAGGAACTGGCACTGGGCACTGGGTAAGTAAGTTAGTCCCAAAAATATTATAAAATGTTGCCAAAAGTATATGATAGTTGTAGAATATTGGCATGAAGCAATCAAAAATTATAGATACGACGGAGACGTATCAGCATCCCCAAGCTTAATTCCTGCTCGTCCTCGAGTAGGTAAATGATAAAAAGATAATTTTTGATGTGGAATACTACCTAACATAATCTTGAACAAATGTCTAATCATGGCATGAATATTAAGATACAAGTGATTCAAGGCAACAGTCTGACAGAAAGACATCCATACTCAGGTTTACTACCAACAAGCATGTCCTTTCAAAATAGCAATGCCAAAGAATGTTATCCCTACAAAATCATATAGCCTGTCATGCTTGGTCTTCCTAGTATAAAGTATAAATCATGAGCACCCCGGTGTCAAACCAAGCAATTGGATCGTACTTTTTCAATGTGCATCAACTTTTAATTATTCACGCAATACATGAGCATGAACCATGGACATAGCATAAGGGTGGAATAGAATATGGTGGTAGATATCAAAAGGGTTGAAAGTGGAGAAGAAAGTCTCGCATCAACTCGACGGATCAATGGGTATGGAGATGCCCATCAATAGATATCAATGCGAGGAGTAGGGATTGCCATGCAACGGATGCACTAGAGCTATAAGTGTATGAAAGCTCGACTGAAGCTAAGTGGGTGTGCATCCAACTTGCTTGCTCATGAAGACCTTGGGCATTTGAGGACGCCCGTCATCGGAATATACAAGCCAAGTTCTATAATGAAAAATTCCCACTAGCATATGGAAGTGACAAAACAAGAGACTCTCTATATGAAGAACATGGTGCCACTTTGAGGCACAAGTGTGGTAAAGGATAGTAGCAAAGACCCTTCTCTCTTTTTCTCTCATTTTTTATTTTGTTTTCATGGTGGGCTTTTCTCTTCTTCTTTTTCTTGTTGCCTCCCCCATTCATCATTTTTTTAGGGTGGGCTCATTTGGCCTCCCCCATTTTTATTTTATTTTTCGGTCGGAGTCTCATCCCGACTTGTGGGGGAATCATATTCTCCATCATCCTTTCCTCACCGGGACAATGCTCTAATAATGATGATCATCACACTTTTATTTACTTACAACTCAATATGAAAAACAAATAGGATGATATGACTCTGTGAATGCCTCTGGCAGTGTACGAGGATGTGCAATGATCTAGCATAGCAAAAGATATCAAAAAATGGACAATCCATATAAATATCATGCTAGCTATCTTACGATCATGCAAAGTAATATGACAATGGAACTACAAGTCATATGAAGTGATGGTGGAAGTTGCATGGCAATATATCTCGGAATAGCTATGGAAATGCCATCATAGGTATGTATGGTGGCTGTTTTGAGGAAGATATAATGAGGCTTCTGTGCAACAGAGCATATCATGTCACGGGGTTTGGATGCACCGGCGAAAGTTGCATCGATCCTCGAGGTGAGAATGGGCAACGCACGGTACCGAAGAGGCTAGAAAAATATGAATAGGTGAGATTGCATATGTCCATGGATTCACATTAGTCGTAAAGAACTCATATACTTATTGCAAAGTTTTATTAGTTTTATCACAAATCAAAGTACTACACGCATACTCCTAGGGAGGAGGTTGGGAGGAGTTAACCATCGCGCGCCCCCGATTCAACAACACAAAGGATTTCAATCAAGGATAAATTATGCTCCAATCTTCATCGCATAACTAGAGACTATACATGGATGCTTCGGGAATCATAAACCTTAACATCAATATTCTTACTAATCCACAATCATCTACTAGTGCACCCACATATTAATATCTTAATGTTGCAAAACTGTTGCAGGGAATCAAACATATCATATTTAGTGATCTACAAGTTTTATGTAGGATTTTATGACTAACCATGTAAATGACCAATTGCTGTTGACTCTCTAAATAGGTATAAGTGAAGCATGAGAGTTTAATTCTTCATACAAAATACCTGGACATGCTCTAATAAATATAAGTGAAGCAAAAGAGCATTCTACAAATAACGGTTTTCTATATGTAGAGAAACAGGCATCCAATTTCAAATGATATAAGTGAAGCACATGAAGCATTCTATAAGGCCATACTCAAAAGATATAAGTGAAGTGCAAAGAGCATTCTATAAATCAACCATGGACTTTCCCGTACCAGCATGTTGCATTGATAAAAGGAAAATAAAAGGCACATGACGCTCCAAGAATTTACGCATATCATGTGAACAAAACAAAAACCGAAACATACCAATAGTTGTTGAAGAAGAAAGATGGGATGCCTTCTGGGGCATCCCCAAGCTTAGATGCTTGAGTCTCCTTGAATATTAACTTGGGGTGCCTTGGGTATCCCCAAGCTTGAGCTCTTGCCTCTCCTTATTCTTCGCATATCAATACCTACTCGATCTTCGAACACTTCATCCACACAAAACTTGACAAAACTTTTATTAGAAATGTTAGTGCGTAATCATCAAATCTCATCATGTCCTGCCATAACATTATTGCATAATTATAATATAACATTACCCACTATAAGCTATCACAATTATATGGCTCCCAAGTCAATGAGGCTCAACAAGAATTCAAACATAAGCACGCAAAGCAACTATAACAGCATTCTGTGAAAAACAGGACAGTCTGTAAAGATCTGTTTGGTTACTATACTTTTGTAACTCAAAACATTCTGAGAAATTAGGACGTAATAAATAATGTGCATAAAAGTACTGTATAAAAAATTCAGAAACTTTTGACGTTCCAGTAAAATATGAAAAATCAAACACTAGAGCCAAAGTTTCTGTTTTTGCACAACACATATCAAACAAGCAATTTAAACATCCTAAAGGTAATTCTTGGCGCATTATTTTTATAATACAATGGATTTATACAAGGGGATAATTATTTTTGTTGAAAAGTTTCTGTAATCAAGATTCACAAAGTTTCCATGGGCATGAACAAAGTTCAAGGCTACCCCCCACTTCAACGGTGCTCGTCCTTCTCACATTCACTTCTCTTTTTGAAAAGGTTTTAAGTTCCCCACTTTATTTTTTTGTTTTTAATTATTTTAAAACCACAACAGAAATAAATGAATCTCTAAAACTTCTGGGTTGTCTCCCTGGCAGCGCTTTCTTTAAAGCCATTAAGCTAGGCATATAGTGCTCAAGTAATTGATCCACCCGGATCCCAAGGTATATCAAAGCCAATTTTAATTAACAATGATTTGTAATTTAGTAGTGAGAACAAAGTGATATATATCATGTGACAACGAAGTCTAACTCTCTTCCTATGCATTGGCATGTCATACAAGAACAATTCATTCACACAAAGTAAAGGCCAATACATAGCATAAGTAGTTTCTTGCAATTTTATCATACCAGAAACATAGAGAGGTGAAGATTTGGTTCCTCTCTCATAATAATTGCAATTAGGAGCAGCAAGCACATGCATATTATATTCATAAAAATCATCATGTGTGATAGTAAGACGCAACCCATCAATATAATCCTTAATAAGTGCAAACTTCTTCGATATAGAGTAGTTGGGAGAATTGAAAAAGATAATAGGACTATCATGTGTCGGTGCAATAGCAACAATTTCATGCTTAACATAAGGAACTATAGCAAGTTCATCTCCATAAGCATGATTCATATTGGCATCATGGCCACAAGCATAGCAAGCATCAAGTTCATCAAAAAGGGATATTTCAAATGAATCCAAGGGATCATAGCATTCATCATAGCATTCATCCTTCGGTATGTGCGAGGGGAAATTAAACAATGTATGAGTTAAAGAGTTACTCTCATTAGAAGGTGGGCACGGGTAGCTAATCCGCTCTTCCTCCTTTTGTTCTTCGCTCTCCTCCTCATCTTTTTCATCTAATGAGATCACAGTTTCAATAATTTCTTCTTCCATAGATTCTTGCAAAATATTAGTCTCTTCCAAGGCAGCGGTCCTTCTCTTAATAAATTAAATAATATCAGCATTTCATTCATAATTCTCATAGCAATATTTAAGTATGGCAAGATTTTCAGATTTGTAAGAAACATCATCACGCTTTTAAATCAAAGTGGCAACTTCAAAAGGACCCTTAAAAGCAACAAATTCTTCTATTCGTTCCACATCATAGTAATCATATACACCATTAGCATAAGAAGCCAAGGTTTCATTATCATTAAATAAACATTGAAAGGGAAGGTGCGGAGTATCTAACTCAAAGCAACAAGTAGAATCACATTTCAAGCACGCATCCCAAGCAAACCAACGCAATATTGTAATTTGATCCCGTAAGTGTTTCCCCTTTTGAGATAAGCGATAATCCCTAAAGTACTCACATTGATCAAATGTGTCTCCCATTATAAAGTTCAATGGGGATTTCTCAGGATCATCGAAGGAGTTATTAACGCGTTTCACATAACAAGCATCGAGGGTTTTAGGAGGTTCCCCATCTCCATGAGTAGCAAGTACCACTATTATTTTTGGCGTTCCGTGTTCCATATCCATAACTAAAGATATAAAACAACTAATAACAGAAAATAAAACCACTAATAATAGAAAATTAAACAACTAATAACAGAAAATAGAAATTACTTAGTGATAAAGCAAACAAGCACACACGAGAATATCAACCACTACGCTATTGCTCCTCGGCAACGGCGCCAGAAAGAGGTCTTGATAACCCACAAGTGTAGGGGGTCGTTTGTAGCCTTTTTTGATAAGTAAGAGTGTTGAACCCAACGAGGAGCTAAAGGTAGAATTAATACTGTCTCAAGATCTATCGACCACCAATACAACTCTACGCACGCTAACGCTTACTTTACCTAGAACAAGTATGAAACTAGTTTGCGGGAATAAAACTAGAAGTACTTTGTAGGTGTAAAGAAAGTTTTGCAAGATAACAAAGAAAGTGGAAATAAAAGTTAGGTGCTATTTTAATAAAATAACAATAAAAGTAAATAGTTTAGTAGAAAGCTTTTTGTAGCACAAGAGAAAGATTTGTCCCTAGGCAATCGATAACTAGATCGGTAATCATTATTGCAGTTTTATACGAGGGAGAGGCATACGGTAACATACTTTGCGTACTTGGATCATATGCACTCATGATTGGACCTCTAGAAAGCATCCGCAACTAGTACAAATCATTAAGGTAAACCCAACCATAGCATTAAACATCAAGTCCTCTTTACTCCCATACGCAACAATCCCCTTACTCGGGTGTAAGTTTCTGTCACTCTCGCCACCCACTATAAGCGAATCATAAACATATTGCAACACCCTCCAGCATGAATCTTTCACGTGTGCGCCTCATGGAAAGCACCTTAGGACAGCACCAATATAGAACATACGACTCAAACCGATCACGATCATCAATCAACCCATAGGACAAAAGAAATCTACTCAAACATCATAGGATAGCCTCACATCATTGGATAATAATATATAGCATTAAGCAACATGTTCAAGTAGAGGGTACTGTGGGATGCGGGAGAGTGGACCGTTGTAGATAGATGAGGGAAGGTGATGGTGGTGGTGATGACGGCGGCGAAGTTGTTGGTGTAGATCGCCGTCACGATATATGCCCCGGCGACGCTCCGGCGCCACCGGGAGAGAGGGGGAGAGAGGCCCCCCTCCTCCTTCTTCTTCCTTGGACTCCTCCCTAGGTGGGAGGATGGTTTACCCTCTGGTCCATGTCCTCCATGGCTCCCGGAGGGCGAGAGCCCCTCCGAGATTGGATCTCTCTCTCTCTCTCTCTCTCTCTCTCTCTCTCTCTCTCTCTCTCTCTCTCTCTCTATTTCTCTCCTGTTTTCGCAACTGTTTTCAGAGCCCTTCACCGTTTCTTAAATATCCGGAGATCCGTAACTCCGACCGGGCAGAAATTTTGAGGGGATTTTTATCGCGAAAATATTTTTCTTACGCCAGAAGGAGAGCCTCAACCAACCTAAGGGCTGGGCACAAGCCATCTGACCGCACCCCCTTGGGGGTCCGGCCGGTTGGCTTGTGGGGCTCTCAGGCATCGTCTTGCGTTGATTCCGACTCTCAAAATTCACATATATTCCAAAAAATCTTCGTAAATTTTTATCGCGTTTGGACTTGGTTTGATATGGAATATCTGCGAAACAAAAAAACACACAAAAAACAGGAACTGGCACTGGGCACTGGGTAAGTAAGTTAGTCCCAAAAATATTATAAAATATTGCCAAAAGTATATGAAAGTTGTAGAATATTGGCATGAAGCAATCAAAAACTATAAATACGATGAAGACGTATCAAGGATCCATAGTGGTGTATTGATGTTGTGAATATTGGGACTCGTGTGCGCTCTCGTACCCCAAAGATACTACTTGTTAGCCAAGAGTCAAAGCTGGCTTGCTGCCATAAACTCCACAATCCCTTTGTTGACAATGAGGCATATGTAGATAGTCATAATGTAAGTGTTGCTAAGTATCTTTGTACTAACGGTTGCTTAATTTATGTTTTTGTAGACGAGACTTTGGTCTCACTTCTGGTTTCAACGATGTGCTCGATGTTGACCGGATTAGCTTGGGAATCCCAGACAGAGGTCTGGCTCTTTTGGGAGGGTCGTTGTAGATTTTCAGGCTCCTCCAACAACTTTTAGTAGATGTATGTACCTAGCTATGTTATGCTTCTGCTTTTTGCTTGTATGATTTTGAGTGTTGGGTCATGTGACGCATGTTTGTAATATCACACTATGTTGACTCTTATGAGTCTTTAATAAATATTTGATTCATAGAGTTATGTTGTCATGCCATGTTGTATCTACGCGTATTGTGCATATTGCGTGTATGTTTGAAATGCATTGGTATGTGTGAGATTTGACACCTAGTCGTATGCCTATGGTAGCCTTCTTTATAGGGAAATGCCTCTTTGTGCTTCCACTAAGCCCTAGTAGCTTGCTAATGCTCTGGACACATTGATTGACTGGCATGTATCCTTCTTTGTTGCGGTGTCTATCCCTACGGGGAAATTTCATGCGGTGTAATGGAGTCCGTGTAGCTTGCTACGACTTGTCTACACACCTTGATGACTGACACCTGCATTGTTGGGTTATGTATGACTGTTCCTGTACGGTTGTGCCACTTGGGTCTATAACTAGTCATGTCGACCCAGGTTCTCTGACATATGATTGCTAGTGACATATTCATATACTTGAGCCAAAAGTGGCAAACGGTCCTGGCCAAGGTAAGGTGGCAGTCGTGGAGCTTATCGTGCGTGAGGTCGCAAAGTGATATGATATGTTACATGCTAGATTCGAATGGCTTAAGATCAAGGTCCCAATAGTCATGGACTCCGTCCATGGTGAGCCTCAGACAGGCTATAAAAGCTAGCCCCAGACCCCCCGCTGCCTTATTGTCGCCCTCTCTCACTCCCAATCGGCCCTCCGCATGCCGCATTCCACCTCGGGTACGCCATGAGCTCGGGATCGAGCTCGACGTAGCAGCCTCGGGTCGCCGGCGATCTCGAGGTAGAAATCCCCTCTAGCTCCCATTTTTCTTTCTCTGAAACCACGACTCCCTGTTGATTCTTCTCCCCCTCTTTTCCCCATCATTCGGAGATGAGGACGACCGAAGCAAGCTCGGTCGAGGCCTCTCCACCGTGCTCACTCGCCGGCGACGAACTAGGACTACTCGGTGCTCCCCTCCACCACCACCCGAACAGCGGTGATACGTCTCCAATGTATCTATAATTTTTGATTGTTCCATGCTATTATATTATCTGTTTTGGATGTTTTATATGCATTAATATGCTATTTTATATTATTTTTGGGACTAACCTATTAATCTAGAGCCTAGTGCCAGTTTCTGTTTTTTCCTTGTTTTTGAGTATTGCAGATAAGGAATATTAAACGGAGTCCAAATGGAATAAAATCTTCGGAATGATTTTTCTTGGACCAGAAGAAACCCAGCAGACTTGGAGACGAAGGCAGGAGACCTGCTGTGGCGTCACAAGCCACTAGGGCGCGCCCTAGGGGGGGGGCGCCCCCCTGGCTTGTGGCCCCACGGCAGCCCTCCTAATCCTATTCTTCAGCCTATAAATTCCCAAATATTCCCTGGATACCAAAGAGAGCCACGAAAATACTTTTCCGCCGCTGGAAGCCTCTGTTCCAGTGAGATCCAATCTTGGAGCCTTTTCCGGTAATCTGCCGGAGGGGGATTCGATCACGGAGGGCATCTACATCAACTACATTGCCCCTCCGATGATGCGTGAGTAGTTTACCATAGACCTTCGGGTCCATAGCTAGTAGCTAGATGGCTTCTTCTCTCTCTTTGTTCTTCAATACCATGTTCTTCATGATCTTCATGGAGATCTATCCGATGTAATATTCTTTTGCGGTGTGTTTGTCGAGATCCGATGAGTTGTGGGTTTATGATCAGCTTATCTATGAATATTATTTGAATCTTCTCTGAATTCTTATATGCATGATTTCATATATTTGCAAGTCTCTTCGATTTATTGGTTTGGTTTGGCCAACTAGATTGGTAATTCTTGCAATGGGAGAAGTGCTTAGTTTTGGGTTCAATCTTGCGGTGTCCTCACCCAGTGACAAAGTAGGGGTAGCGAGGCACGTGTTTGTATTATTGCCATCGAGGATAAAAAGATGGGGTTTTCATCATATTGCTTGAGTTTATCCCTCTACATCATGTCATCTTACCTAATGCGTTACTCTGTTCTTCATGAACTTAATACTCTAGATGCAGGCAGGAGTCGGTCGATGTGTGGAGTAATAGTAGTAGATGCAGAATCGTTTCGGTCTACTTGACACGGACGTGATGCCTATATGCATAATCATTGCCTTGGATATTGTCATAATTATTCGCTTTTCTATCAATTGCTTGACAGTAATTTGTTCACCCACCGTATTGTTTTCCTACATGAGAGAAGCCTCTAGTGAAACCTATGGCCCCCCGGTCTATTTTCCATATTATATTTTCAGATCAATAAACCAAAAATACCAAAAATACCTCGCTGCCTTGTTTTTACTTTTGTTTTACTTTCCGTTTTAGCAATATTTTATATCTATCTCTATCAGATCTCATCCTTGCAAATAACCGTGAAGGGATTGACAACCCCTTTATATCGTTGGGTGCAAGTGTTTGATTATTTGTGTAGGTACATCTATTGGGGACTTGCTTGTATCTCCTACTGGATTGATACCTTGGTTCTCAACAACTGAGGGAAATACTTATCTACTTTGCTGCATCACCCTTTCCTCTTCAAGGGAAAACCAACGCATGCTCAAGAAGTAGCAAGAAGGATTTCTGGCGCCGTTGCCGGGGAGATCTACATCAAGCCTACCAAGTACCCATCACAAACTCATCTCTTGCATTTACATTATTTGCCATTTGCCTCTCGTTTTCCTCTCCCCCACTTCTAAAATGATTTTCAGAAAAAACCAAAAAGATTTGCCTTTTTATTCGCCCTTTTTCCGTTCAACTTTTCGTTTACTTTCTGTTTGCTTGTGTTGCCATGTGTCTTCCATTTGCTTGCATCTTCGCTTGCTAAAAATCTATTGATATGGATCCTCATCCACTTGCTAATCTTTTCAAAAGGCCAAATTATGATGAACCAATTGCTAGTGAGTTGAGTGCACTTGATTATCTCTATGAAGTTTTATTTGAAAATCATGAATCTGAAAATTATGATGAAGTGTTGAAAGAAGAAATTTATAAAGTGATTCACGATGTTTCCTTGAATGAAAAGCATGATTGCAATGATATTGTTATAAATTCTATTAATATCAATTGTGCTAATGATATGCAAACTCACAAGCTTGGGGATGCTATATTTGATGAGTTTGCCATAACCACTACTTATTGCAATGATCATGATTGGGGTGATAATGCTTCTTATGATCTTGAGAATTTATTTAATACTCATGATGAATATGATATTGAAAGTGGGTTTGGAAGAGTGTCAACTTTAGGCATTATTGATCCCACTATTTTGGAGAGTGTTCAATCTTATGAAATTTTTGATAAAAGTGGGTTTGGAGAGGTCATGACTTTAGTTAATGATAATCCCACTATTTTGGAAGAGTGTCAACTTTGCATGCATGTGGATCATGAAGAGAAAGTTTTATATGATAGTTATATTGTTGAATTCCTTCATGATGCTACTGAAATTTATTATGAGGGAGGAACATATGCTTGTAGGAATTGCAATAATATCAAGTTTCCTCTCTATGTGTTCAAAGTTTTGAAGTTATGCTTGTTTTGCCTTCCTATGCTAGTTGATTCTTGTTCCCATAAATTGTTTGCTCACAAAATCCCTATGCATAGGAAGTGGGTTAGACTTAAATGTGTTTTTCATGCTATTCATGATGCTCTTTTGCATATCTCAATTTCTACTTTTTATGTGAGCATCATTGAAATCGTTATGCCTAGCTAGGGGCGTTAAACAATAGCGCTTGTTGGGAGGCAACCCAATTTTATTTTTATGCTTTTGTTTTTGCTTCTGTTTTTGAGTGCTTTACACATTATTACCTCTGTATTAATTGTGTTTTCTTGTTTAAATTAGTGTTTGATCCAAGTAAGACCTTTGGGATGGTCTACGGTGTTTGTGATTTGATTTTGCTGAAAAACAGAAACTTTTGCTCTCAGTCCACGAATTTTGTAAATTCACTGGAACGTGATTTTGATCTGAAATTTTTACAAAAGATTTATATACAAATTTCCCTGATTTTCCCAATTTTTCAGAATTTTTGGAGTTACATAAGTATTCGAAGTCTATAGATTGCTACAGACTGTTCTGTTTTAGACAGATTCTCTTTTCTTTTTGTTGTTTGCTTATTTTGATGTATCTATGGGTTGTATCGGGGGGTATGAACCATTGAGAAGTTGGAATACAGTAAATATTACACCAATATAAATAAAGAATGAGTTCACAACAGTACCTAAAGTGGTGATTTATTTTTCTTATACTAACGGATCTCATGAGTTTTTTGTTGAGTTTTGTGTTGTGAAGTTTTAAAGTTTTGTGTAAAGATTTGATGGACTATGGAATAAGGAGTGGCAAGAGCCTAAGCTTGGGGATGCCCAAGGCACCCCAAGCCATATTCAAGGATACCAAAGAGCTTAAGCTTGGCGATGCCCCGGAAGGCATCCCCTCTTTCGTCTTCAATCCATCGGTAAATTTACTTGAGGCTATATTTTTATTCACCACATGATATATGTTTTGCTTGGAGCGTCTTGTATGATATGAGTCTTTGCTTTTTACTTTGCCACAATCATACTTGATGCACACATCTTTTGAGGGGGACACGCATTTAATCGTGAATTTATTAGAATACTCTATGTGCTATCTTTTGAGCTAGGCAATGTTTCTCTAGTACTTCACTTATATCTTTTTAGAGCACGGTGGTGTTTTATTTTATAGAAATTATTGAACTCTCGTACCTCACTTATATTATTTTGAGAGTCTTTAAACAGCATGGTAATTGGTTTAGGTTATGAATTTAGTCCTAATATAATGGGCATCCAAGAGGGATATAATAAAAACTTTCATATTAAGTGCATTGGATACTATGAGAAGTTTGATTCCTTGCATATAGTTTTGAGATATGAAGATGGTAATATGAGAGTCATGCTAGTGAGTAATTGTGAATTGGAAGAAATACTTGTGTTAAAGTTTGTGATTCCCGTAGCATGCACGTATGGTGAACCGTTATGTAACGAAGTCGGAGCATGATTTGTTTAATGATTGTCAACCTTTGTGTGAGGGTCTGGAGCGCGCGATGGTTAACTCCTACCAACCTCTCCCCTAGGAGCATGCGTCTAATACTTTGCTTCGATAACTAATAGACTTTTGCAATAAGTATGTGAGTTCTTTATGACTAATGTTGAGTCCATGGATTATACGCACTCTCACCCTTCCACCTTTGCTAGCCTCTCTAGTACCGCGCAACTTTCGCCGGTGCATTAAACCCACCTTCCTCAAAACAACAACCATATACTTTCCTCAAAATAGACACCATACCTACCTATTATGGGATTTCCATAGCCATTCCGAGATATATTGCCATGCAACTTCCACCGTTCCATTTTTCATGACACGCACCATCACTTTCATATTGCATATGGAGTCATATTTTGTTCTAGGTATCGAGTTGTAATTTTTGAGTTGTAAGTAAATAAAAGTGTGATGGTTTTCATTATTAGAGCATTGTCCCATGAGAGAAAAGGATGATGGAAGCTATGACTCCCTCACAAGTTGGGATGAGTCTCTGGACTTTACAAAGAATAAAAGAGGCTAGCGAAGCCCAAATAATAAAAACAAAGAGGCCAAAGATGCCCACCAAAATAAAAATAAAAATGAGAGAAAGAGAGAAGGGACAATGCTACTATCTTTTTCCACACTTGTGCTTCAAAATAGCACCATGATTTTCATGATAGAGAGTCTCCTATGTTGTCACTTTCATATAACTAGTGGAATTTTTCATCTTATGCACAACCACTTAGTTTTCTTTTTGAGCTTTCATACACTTATAGCTCTAGTGCATTTGTTGCATGGCAATCCCTACTCACTCACATTGATATCTATTGATGGGCATCTCCATAGCCCATTGATACGCCTAGTTGATGTGAGACTATCTTCTCCTTTTTCCTCGCAACCTCCACCATATTCTATTCCACCTATAGTGCTATATCCATGGCTCACGCTCATGTATTGCGTAAGAGTTGAAAAGGTTTGAGAACATAAAAAGTGTGAAACAATTGCTTGACTTGTCATCGAGGTTGTACATTATTTAGATACTTTGTGTGGGGAAGATGGAGCATAGCCAGACCATATGATTTTGTAGGGATAACTTTCTAAGGCCATGTTATTTCGAAAGGATGCAATTGCCTTGTTAGTATGCTTGAAGTATTACTGTTTTTATGTCAATATTAGACTTTTGTTTTGAATCTTATGGATCTGAATATTCATGCCACAATAAAGAATATTACATGGATAAATATGTTAGGTAGCATTCCACATCAAAAATTCTGTTTTTTATCATTTGCCTACTCGAGGACGAGCAGGAATTAAGCTTGGGGATGCTTGATACGTCTCCAACGTATCTATAATTTTTGATTGTTCCATGCTATTATATTATCTGTTTTGGATGTTTTATATGCATTAATATGCTATTTTATATTATTTTTGGGACTAACCTATTAATCTAGAACCTAGTGCCAGTTTCTGTTTTTTCCTTGTTTTTGAGTATTGCAGATAAGGAATATTAAACGGAGTCCAAATGGAATAAAATCTTCGGAATGATTTTTCTTGGACCAGAAGAAACTCAGCAGACTTGGAGACGAAGGCAGGAGACCAGTCGTGGCGTCACAAGCCACTAGGGCACGCCCTAGTGGGGGGGCGCGCCCCGCTGGCTTGTGGCCCCATGGCAGCCCTCCTAACCCTATTCTTCGGCCTATAAATTCCCAAATATTCCCTGGATACCAAAGAGAGCCATGAAAATACTTTTCCGCTGCCGGAAGCCTCGGTTCCCGTGAGATCCAATCTTAGAGCCTTTTCCGGTAATCTGCCGGAGGGGGATTCGATCACGGAGGGCATCTACATCAACTCCATTGCCCCTCCGATGATGCGTGAGTAGTTTACCACAGACCTTCGGGTCCATAGCTAGTAGCTAGATGGCTTCTTCTCTCTCTTTGTTCTTCAATACCATGTTCTTCATGATCTTCATGGAGATCTATCTGATGTAATACTCTTTTGCGGTGTGTTTGTCGAGATCCGATGAATTGTGGGTTTATGATCAATTTTTCTTATATGCATGATTTCATATCTTTGCAAGTCTCTTCGAGTTATTGGTTTGGTTTGGCCAACTAGATTGGTAATTCTTGCAATGGGAGAAGTGCTTAGTTTTGGGTTCAATCTTGCGGTGTCCTCACCCAGTGACAAAGTAGGGGTAGCGAGGCACGTATTTGTATTGTTGCCATTGAGGATAAAAATATTGGGTTTTCATCATATTGCTTAAGTTTATCCCTCTACATCATGTCATCTTACCTAATGCGTTACTCTGTTCTTCATGAACTTAATACTCTAGATGCAGGCAGGAGTCGGTTGATATGTGGAGTAATAGTAGTAGATGCAGAATCGTTTCGGTCTACTTGACACGGACGTGATGCCTATATGCATAATCATTGCCCTGGATATCATCATAATTATTCGCTTTTCTATCAATTGCTCGACAGTAATTTGTTCACCCACCGTATTGTTTTCCTTCATGAGAGAAGCCTCTAGTGAAACCAATGCCCCCCGGGTCTATTTTCCATATTATATTTTCAGATCTATAAACCAAAAATACCAAAAATACCTCACTGCCTTATTTTTACTTTTGTTTTACTTTCCGTTCTAGCAATCTTTTATATCTATCTCTATCAGATCTCATCCTTGCAAATAACTGTGAAGGGATTGACAACCCCTTTATAGCGTTGGGTGCAAGTGTTTGATTATTTGTGTAGGTACATCTATTGGGGACTTGCTTGTATCTCCTACTGGATTGATACCTTGGTTCTCAACAACTGAGGGAAATACTTATCTACTTTGCTGCATCACCCTTTCCTCTTCAAGGGAAAACCAACGCATGCTCAAGAAGTAGCAAGCGGCAGCCCCCTAAGTCCATCCTTGTCGCCCGTTTCCCCTGCCGAGCCCCGTAGCGTCATTGATGAGCATCACCGCCTCCCTGTTCTGAGGTGGGAGATGACATGTGGGATCCACCTGTCATCCTCCCCTGACTCTCTCTCCATCTCTATGTGACTGCCACCTGGCCCCGCCTGTCAGGTATGAACATGGTGCGCGCCCGCACCGGTTCTCCCCGGGCTGGCTCACCTCTGGGCCGGCCCAGCTGGGGCTGTTCTTGCCCAACCGTCGTTCTGACCTTTTTCCTTTTCCTTTTTATCACCAGTCTCCAAAAATTCCATAGGTTTAAACATTTGTCCAAATCCAGTAATTACAAATCCTAAATCCTTCTAAAATCCAACCTATTTAATGTTGCAACTCCCACTCAATTTGGACAACTTTTTATGCATTGTTTCAAATTAAATCGACATTTAGGCATTTAAGTCAAGTGTCTAAAATCTATGTCCCTGTTTTTATCACGCCAAATCCAAGACCAACACTAGTAGTATTTTTAGTTTTAAACCTAGTATTTAAGAAAAATAGGTTGACATTTTTAGGACTGATTTATGTTTCCTGATTTTGCCCGTTATATTGCGAGGATAGATTACGTTGTTGACAAAGAAGTTGGACCAGAAGCTTTCGAAGACCTCGAAGACCTTGTTGAGCCAGGCAAGAAACCCCTTTACCAAGTTGATGAAACTATTTTATATGCATGACACATAGCACTTTATTTCGTTGCATTAAAGGCATGATCTTGACGTGGTGACAACCTTGCTAAGTTGGTCTCCAATGCACTCTTCATTGATACTTGCATTGTGCATGACTCTATGTTCCGTTGCGAGCCCTGTGTGTGGGAAATAGTTAGGTGCAAGTAATTGCTACGCAAGTGGGACGGGGATATGCATAGAGATGGAAACAAAAGTGTTTTCAAAGACCTTTCAAAAACCCCATCGGGTGCGACTAATGCCCGAGGGAGATGTTTTGCTAGGTAGCCACTTGATGAAGAGGTGGTGTACCGAAGCAAGTTGCGTGTGTGTGTTTTCGAAAACAGAGAGATTTAAGATTTGCTGACCGTCCCAACCTTACATGTATGACCACAATACCCCTTATGCGACGGGGCCTTGTTGATTACTTTGGTCAACGCTAGCAGAGAGCCCGCATCACTAGTGGCGAGAGAGCCGAGTCACTCTCGAGATACGGTGTCGTGCCTGGAGGGCGACTATGGCTGTTTTTACAGACACCGGGCACACCGTTGTGTCCCCTCATGGATGGTACTATATTGAGAGAGTCTCGTGTGATGTACATCATAAGGATGTGGGCCAACGAGTGGACTCTTTGTTTAGTGTTGTCAAGGGAAATACATTGTTCGGGTGCATACCTCGGGTACTGATAACCCACAAGTACAGGGGGTCGCAACAGTTTTTGAGGGTAGAGTATTCAACACAAGGGGAGCCAAAGAATATTTGCAAGTATTAGCAGTTGAGTTGTCAATTCTACCACACCTGGAGATTAAATATCTGCAGCAGAGTGATCAGTAGCATAGTAATATGATAGTTTTGGTAGCAGTAGTAACAGTAACGGTAACAGTAGCAGTGATAGCAATAGTTTTGTAGCAAGTGTAACAGTAGCAGCAGCAGTAGTAACTTAGCAAGAACAATATGTGGAAAAATCGTAGGCATTGGATTGGTGAACTCGTTGGATGATATTCATCATATAATAGTCATAACCTAGGGCGACACAGAACTAGCTCCAGTTCATAAATGTAATGTAGGCATGTATTCCATAAATAGTCATAGGTGCTTATGGAAAAGAACTTGCATGACATCTTTTGCCCTACCCTCCCGTGGCAGCGTGGTCCATAAGGAAACTAAGGGATATTAAGGCCTCCTTTTAATAGAGAACCGGAACAAAGCATTAGCACACGGTGAATACATGATCTCCTCAAACTACGGTCATCATCGTAAAGTATCCCGACTATTGTCACTCCAGGGTTTACGAATCATAACACGTAATAGGTGCATATGACTAGCAAGATCGGATCAAGAACATAGATATAATGGTGATAACATAAACGGTTCAGATCTGAAATCATGGCACTCGGACCCTACTGACAAGCATTAAGCATGGCAAATTCATAGCAACATCAATCTAAGAACATAGTGGATACTAGGGATCAAGCCCTAACAAAACTAAGTCGATTACATGATGAATCTCATCCAACTCCTCACCGACCAGCAAGCCTACGAAGGAATTACTCACTCCCGGAGGGGAGCATCATGGAATTAGCGATGGAGAAGGGTTGATGATGACGAAGACTGAAGATTCCCCTCTCCGGTGCCCCAAACGGGCTCTAGATCTGGCCTCCTGACGAAGAACGGGAAATAGGATCTGGCCTCCGGAGCACCAAGCGGCAGCTCCGTATCGTAAAACGTGATGAAACTTTCTCTCTGATTTTTTCTCTGAAAATAGGATTTTATAGCGTTGGAATTAGGGTCAGTGGGTCCCTGGGGTGGGCACCCCCTCCGATGGTTCTTGGCTCCAGTAATTTTTATTTATTGCAAAATAAATCTCCAAAAAGTTTCGTCCCGTTCCGAGAACTTTTATTTCTGCACAAAAAATACACCATGGTAGTTCTGCTGAAAACAGTGTCACTTCGTGTTAGTTTTATTCAAATCATGCAAATTAGAGTCCAAAACAAGAGCAAAAGCATGAGGAAAAGTAGATACGATGGAGATGTATCAGGTACCGAAGGTACCGCGAGTCGTGGATGACATGGAAGTTCCGCGAGTCTTGTGGGCAAAGCGTGCAACCTTTGTGGAGTGTCAAACTATTTGAATAGCTGTGTCCATGGTCAAGGACAGTTGGTGGTCCTGCTTAAACTACGTCCGATGTTTTCACAAAAACTTGGTGTGTGTGTGTGTGCGCGCGCAAAAAATGAGATAAGTGAGCCAAGTTAGAATTCTTGCTGAGATGATTGAACATGAGATGTTCAAACTCTGTTTATATTGATATCTGTAATCTGTTCACATGGATATCTGTAATCTGTTGATGCATGATTTACAAATGATAGGACATGATATTGCACTCGAAACTAGCTTTCCTTAAAATTACCTGCTTAGTGCTATTTCATGCATTGTTCTACCTTGTTCAAAACATGGGTTGCTTTCGAGTACATTCAAGGTACTCATTGCCTTGCCATTGGTTATTTAATTTACCAGGCATGGAAGAGCAAGAATATGGTGAAGAGTACCTTGGTGATGAACATGGGAATTAGGCTGCTTCCTAGTCAGAATACATGTAGGGCTAAGGCCGATGGCATGGGTCCACGTTATCGTTGAAGATTTCTGATGCAAGTTTATGTTTGGTGTTTGGCCTTCATGGCCCTATCTGTGTAAGACTAGACCAGAATGGTCATAATTTGTGTAAGACGATATGTAATGGATGTAAGACTCTTGTTATTTAGCTTCTGTGTGTTCAGTGAGCATTGATCTCTGGGATCACTGTACACGTGCATTCGGTGATGTCGATCTATGAGTCGGGGTCCCCACAAAGAGAAAATGATATTGACAAAACGAGATGATGGGTCGAAGAGAGCAACATCGCAACGCCTATGGAACGAAAGAACTGAAGCTAGATTGTTGGCAAGAAAAGAACTGAGAGGAAAATGACACCTTCTACCACAAATGAATTTGAAAAGCATCCTTACAAAGAAGGATTGAACAGAGTTGTTGAAAAATTAATCAACCAAAAGAAAAAGCGTGCTGTGGTCTTATGAAAAAACATATCAAAATTATGAGGTGACTACCTACCACTAATAGAAACAATTCATTGGTTGAGATTAACAAAGAGATGAAATTTGTATTGCTGAGAGGATAAAAGAATGATTGGGTCATTGATAAGCACCAATTTTAGCAACAATTCCTAGGAAAAGCTTTAGGCGAAATCTAATCCAAGATAGCTTCATGGAAGAATTGACGGGTTTAAATATCTCATTCTTGACAAATTCTCTTCAAGACTCCTCTTGAATCAAGAATTCTACAACACCAACTCCAATGATAAGGAGAATGAATTGCACATTGAAATGCAAGAAAAAGAATACTTGAGCTCCTCCAACAAGAAATCTTGAAGACCACTTTGAGAATGAATTATATACTTAACGAACCACCATCGGTGTACTAAACAATGGGTCGTTTTAGTACCCTAACATGTGCACAAACGACGGCGGCTCTACGCCCGGCAAGCTTTGCCGGAATACAACTACATTCAAGACGTAGCAAGCTGAAGACCGAGCTCCCGATAGGCCACCTTGCCGGCAGTCTCCCACTACCAGACCACCGCTCCACCTCATCAGCCTGATTTTCATTTATCAGTGAGGTGTCGAGCGGACTGGCAGTTAGGTAGAGCCTACAGGGGCATGTGGGAGCTCTAGAAGATTAAGCCACCTTTATTAACGCATGTCCTTGTGGCATGGTGAAGAAATAGGAGGTAGCTGGGCAGACGGCACAGAAGGAAAGGCCATCCTTGCCTGGTGACGGCGCCAACATGACACCTCACGTCACATTTAATGCTCCTGTCCTAATCCGTCAGAGTTAGGTATGTGAAACTGTAGCCACTACCAGCTTAGTATGTTTACTGTTTAGCCATTGTGGTAACCCCTTCATCTATAAAAGGAGGTCCATGGCACCCTTTACAAGGATCGATATCCGGTCCTTTTACACATAGTAGCTGCACTCCCGCACATCCTTGCCGGCAAGCTGCGCTCCTTGTAATTTAGACAACACACATAATCCACAAAACACAGGACGTAGGGTGTTACACCTCGCGGTGGCTCGAACCTGTCTAAACCCTTGCATGTTGTTAGTTGGTTCTGCTATCTGCGCACGTCGATTACCACAGTCGAACCGCAAAGGGAGCCCTTTGTCGGTCCCATAGATTCTCCTACCTCGACATCTTTGGAGAGCCAGGAAGGGGGAACACGCGCGTGGACCTGCACCAGCTTTTTGTGCGTCTACTTCATCATATTCATCGACACCCATGGGGCCCAAGAAGGCCAAGGGTACGTCTACGACCACCCCGTCTGCATCCAAGATGCCTACGCCGGTGGCTACGGGCGATGGAGGCGGGGGCGGACACCACTCCCATCGTACTGGTGAGCACATCCACCACACGAACACCGTCCGGAGCTCTACGAGCCACAACCCTATTGATGCAACGTCCAAGGATGACGCGGCAGCGGTGGCGGCGAAATGCACGCCATGTACATCGCAAGTTGGCCGCGACAACCATCCACGGGCCGAGGATGATCCCAGATGGCATGCTAACCAGAATCCTGTGCATCATTCCCAAGATGCGCAGGGCCAAGCTCATCGCCAACCCACCAGCGAAAACAAGCATCGGGCATGGGAACGGGATGGAGCTCCTTCTGTCTCGGACAGGAGTAAGAGCGCCACCCACGCTTCACGTCGCACCTTTCCAAAAACACCGGTGGAAGCCTTGGCACAAGCCCAGCTGCTGCTAGATCCCCCCCCTACACCGGAGAAGATGGAGGAGTGGAGGGCTACTATACACAGCCTCCTCAGCTATGCCAACCGCGACAAGCCAAAGCAAACGGCCCCTTCGCGAGCACACCCATTGCAGCAACGAGGCCAGCCGGTGAGTGCAGTGTTGGCGAAGTGCCTGTGGTGCAATCGCCTCCTCAACAACAGCGACAAACTTATCAGGCCGACATGTGGGATGAGATGTCCATGACATCGTCAGGCTCGCGACAATGACATGACCAGCGCCAGATCCGATAGGACCAGCAAGGAGAGGATGCCCGCACCACAATCGAGCGGCATGGGGAGGCGCGCCGTCAATCCAACGACCGCACCGGGCCAGAGGTTGACGAGCCAGCGCCAGGGGAACCGAGAAGCATGCCTCACGAGATGGGTTGCCCCGCATTCAGCCGTGAGCTGCGGCAAATCCGCTGGCCCTCCTCCAAGACCTTCAAGCCCGACCTGCTGGACAAGTACGATGGCAAGGTCAGTCCGTCAGAGTTCCTCAGTATATAAACCATTGCATTGTAGGCTGCCGGGGGATGCAACGAGAAAGTATTCGTCAACTACTTCATGATGGCGCTCAAGCCCAACGTTAGGAGTTGGCTCATGAACATGCGGGAGGGATCCATTTCATCCTTGGCGGACTTGTGCAATCAGTTTTTTGGTGCTTACCATGGGGGTCACAAGCTTCCTGGTCAGCCTAGTGACTTGTGCGTTCTCCCCAAGAGAGATGGTGAGTCGCTCCGCAAGTATATACATTGTTTCAGCCGCGTGCAGCACAACATCCCCGACATCCATCTTGATGTTGTCATTGTCGCATTCCACACCAATGTGCACAACATGCGGATGCTTGAGGAGATGAGTGTCAACAAGGTGCGCGACATCACCGAGCTTTACGCTCTAGCCGACAAGTGCGTGCGCGCTGAAGATGGGAGGATGCCAACATAGACGTCGAGTCTGACGACGATGACGCATCCAACTCCAAGAAGAAGGTTCTGAAGTGCAACCACAAGCGCAAGGGCAAGGCAATGATGGCCGTCGAGGGCTCCGGCAACTCCAACGCCAGCAAGAAAGCCAAGAAGAACAGCTCCAGCAAGGAAGCCGCTGCGTGCTCATGTGATGATGAAGTCGCGGCTGGCAAGAAGACCGGCAAGACGGATGAGCCATACTACAAGATCCACTGCACCAAGGGCCACGATCTCCAGGATTGCCGGTAAATGGAGTAACTTGCCGAAAAGAGGAAGCAAGAATATGAAAATTCCGATAAGGAGAAGGCCCTGGACGGTGTTGGTAGGTCTGGCAAAAAGAACCGTGGCGGCCGTGGAGGACACCGCAACAAGGCCAAGCAGAAAAAGGAGAAGCCTCCTAGGGGCCGTGACAAGAAAGAAGGAGAAGAGGATGATGATGACAATGAGGAAGAGTCAGACAACAATGAATTCCAGAAGGCGACAGACACCATGTGCATTGACAGAGGTGCATCTTTGTACTCCTCTCACCGGCAGCTCAAGCAATGCGCTCGGGTAATCAATGTTGCGGAAATGGGAATGGAGGCCCAGAAGCCACTCAAGTGGTCCAACATGCCTATCACCTTTGATGCCGAGGATCACCCTGATCGAACCACTGCGGTTGGGTGCTTGGCATTGTTGGTTTCAGCAACAATACGCAACCTCAAGGTGATGAAGATGCTGGTTGGCGATGGGGCCGGCTTGAACTTGATCTCTCCAGAAGTGATCAACAGGCTACAAATCGCTGACAGTGACCTCTGATACTTGTGATCTGCGTTGGGTTTTTCGTGAAGAGGAACGGGTAATTGCTGCACAATAAAGATAAGTATTTCCCTCAGTTAAGAACCAAGGTTTATCGAACCAATAGGAATATAAATCCACAACCGTCTTCAGCGACTACACACAAAAGAGCAAACACTTGCACCCAACGCGGCACGAGGGTTGTCAATCCCCTTGATCTCATTATTTGCAAGCAAGTGAAGTGTGTAGATAATAGTAGATAATTTTAAATTGCAAAATAAAATAAAAGGTAAATAATGGCAGCAAGTTAATGATAGCTTTTGTAAATATATAAGTGAATAGACCCGGGGGCCATAGTTTTCCCAAGCGGCATCTCTCGTGCAGGCAACATACGGTGGGTAAACAAATTACTTTTGGGAAATTGATAGAAAAGTGCATAGTTATGTGATATTGACGGCAATGATCATGTATATATAGGCATCATGTCCGTAAGAAAATAGGCTGACTCCTGCCTGCACCTACTACTATTACTCAAGCCATTGACCGCTATTCAGCATGCATCTAGAGTATTAAGTAAAACAGGGTAATGCTTGGAGAACATTGACATGATGTAGACAGAGAGAATTCAATTAATATGAACTAACCCCATCGTTTTATCCTTAGTGGAAACAATACAAAGACGTGTCTTGTCCCTTTCTTTCACTGGGATATAGAGCACCGCCAGCTTGAACCCACTACAACGCACCCCTTGTCGGTGTCAAAACCGGCGGATCTCGGGTAGGGGGTCCCGAGCTGTGAGACTAGAATCGACGGTAACAGGAGACGAGGGAGATGATGTTTACCCAGGTTCGGGCCCTCCTATGGAGGTAATACCCTATGTCATGCTTGATTATATTGATGGTATAAGAGTTACAGAGTTGATCTACCTCGAGATCGAATAGCTAAAACCCTAGATGAGTTCTCTTGGTCTACAACCTAAAACCCTCCGGCTTATATAGACGCCGAGGGTACCTAGGGTTTACACATGGTCGGTTACACGTCGAAGGGATAAACATGCCTATTCACTACTCCAAACGTGGAGGATACGCCACGATTCCCGAAGCTTCCTTCCTGGAGACAGGGTCTTCGATTAATCCAATGCTCGGCAAACGGCCCATATAGTCCGGCCCATAAGAAATAGGTCGGCCACCCGAGGACCCCTTAAACCAGGACTCCCTCACCCCTCTCACTAAAGAAATATCATTCTAGTTGGCCAAACTATTTCAATAGATCGGAGAGATTTACGAAGCTATAATGATCATGCAAATAAAAATCCTAATATTCAGAGGTGACTCAAATACTTTTCATGAATAATCTGAAACATAAACCCACAATTCATTGAATCCGAACAAACACACCATACAAAAGAATTACATCGGATAGAACAAAGTGAAGATGCGATGATCGTTGTATTGAATATCAAGAGAGAGAGAGAGATCCATCTAGGTACTAACTACGGACCCGTAGGTATTTGGTGAACTACTCACACATCATCATGAGCGTAGCAAGGTCGATGAAGAGGCCCTTTGTGATCGATCCCCCCTCCGATAGGGTGCCAGAACGGAGCTCCGGATGGGATCGTGATGGAATAGAGACTTTGGGCGGTGGAAAAAGTGTTTGGTGATGCCCTCTATAGTTTTTGGAATATATGTGAATTTATAGGCCAGAGAACGGGGGTAGAAGGGCCACCAGGGAAGGACAAGCCATCAGGGCACGCCGACCCCCCTCGGCGCACCGTGTTGGCTTGTGCCTCCCTTGTGCGGCCTCTGGTCTTCTCCTGAAGCATCCAGGTCTTCTTTTCATCCATCAAAATCATAAAAAAGCTTCGGGGCAGTTGGACTTCGTTTGGTACTGTAAGCCTAAAAAGTAAAAAAACACACAGAAAACAGCAACTGGCACTGGGCACTGGGTCAATAGGTTAGTGCTCAAAAATAATATAAATTGGTAAATTATTACTCAAAAAGTATCCTAGAATGATAGTATAATAGCATGGAACAATAAAAAATTATCGATATGTTGGAGACGTATCAGAATCCCCAAGCTTAATTCCTACTCGTCCTCGAGTAGGTAAATGATAAAAACAGAATTTTTGATGTGACATGCTACCCAATATGTAATCTTTTGCATGTATGCTCATCAATCTTTCAAAGTATACGATCCTAAAAGAATGTTTACCCCCATTCATTTTATCATATTAGCAAGGCATGGCTCCGTCTTCACCACATTAATACAAATGTCAAGCACCACGGTGTCCATGTATGGAAATTGGATCATACTTTTTCAATGTGCATCAACTTTTTATTCTTCAGGCAATACATGAGCGCGAACCATGGACATAGCATAAAGGTGGAATAGAATATGGTGGTAGATATCAAAGGGGTAAAAAGTGGAGAAGAAAGTCTCGCATCAACTAGGCGTATCAACGGGCTATGGAGATACCCATCAATAAATATCAATGTGAGGAGTAGGGATTGCCATGCAAATGATGCACTAGAGCTATAAGTGTATGAAAGCTCAACTGAAGCTAAGTGGGGTGTGCATCCAACTTGCTTGCTCATGAAGACCTCGGGCATTTGAGGAAGCCCATCATCGGAATATACAAGGCAAGTTTCTAATAATGAAAAATAATTCCCACTAGCATATGAAAATGACATAACATGACACTCTCTATATGAAGAACAAGGTGCCACTTTGAGGCACAAGTGTGGTAAAGGATAGTAGCAAAGTCCCTTCTCTCTTTTTCTCTCATTTTCATTTTTTTATTTTTTTTTTAATTTATGGTGGGCTCATTTGGCTCCCCCATTTTTATTTCCTCACTGGTACAATGCTCTAATAATGATGATCATCACACTTTTATTTACTTACAACTCAATATGATAACTCGATATGAAGAACAATGAAACAATATGACTGAATATGAATGTCTCTGGCTGTGTACCAGGATGTGCAATAATCTAGAATGACATGTATAAATAATATGATGAATGGTGGCTTTGCCACAAATACGATGTCGGCTCTATATGATCATGCAAAGCAATATGATGATAAATGAACTAGTCATATGATGTAACGGTGGAATTTGCATGGCAATATATGTCGGAATGGCTATGGAAATGCCATAGTAGGTAGGTATGGTGGCTGTTTTGAGGAATATATAATGAGGCTTATGTGTGACATAGAGTATCATTTCACGGGGTCTGGATGCACCGGCGAAGTTCGCACCGATCCTCGAGGTGAGAATGGACAATGCACGGTACTGAAGAGGCTAGCAAAATATGAGGTGGTGAGATTGCGTATGTCCATGGGTTCACATTAGTCATGAAGAACTCATATACTTATTGCAAAGTTTTATTAGTTTTATCACCAAAATATCCCAAAACCATTCTTGTCCAGATTCAAATTTAAGCAACTCTACATTGCCAACTGTCTCTTATTGATCTCAAACTTTGTGGACATGCCCTAATCCCTAAATAATGACACTATACCAAATTGTGCACTAAGGAGATTAGCTTAGCATGACTTGATCTACAGAAACCTGATTTGGTTAATTTCTAGGGTTTACAAAGTTTACATTGTCAACTTTCCTCAAATAAGCTCAAACCTTGTGACCCGTCTTATTTTTACCCACCATTCAGTCCTGTTAAATCTCACAGTAATTGGGTAAAACTACCTTGCCAAAACACTGATCAAACACTTTCTAGTAACTTCCCAAAGTTACATTTTCACCTACCTACCTTACTCTCCTTGACCTCAAATTTTTACCAAAGTCACTCCTATACCTCTCATACCTCCAGTAAGGTTTGCATGGCTCAGCTCAATGGTTGAGTGGGGTAAAACCCCAATTACCCCTCCTGGATAGCAATTTTTCCCCTCCCTCAAGCTTCCTTCTCATAAGGACCCCGTAGAGCATAGAAGGCCTACCCTGGATTGTTTACTCCCCCCTAGACCCCCTAGACACAAGAGGCCGCACCAAAAATGCCCAGGCACGCCATGGCATGCCAAAACGGCGCTCTGGAGCGCGCTACAGTGCACTCCTGCACTGTAGCTGCCCCCAATCCCTGCTCCCGACCACCTAGGGCCTCTCCCTTGTGTCTCTCAAGACCGCCTCGACGTCCGGGACACGCCACTTGCTCGGCCCCCTCCCGTTTCTCTCTCCGGCGATCCCCAGCCGCGCGTGCCGACGCTACCCGAGTCGGCCAGTAGGCGGCCTCACACGAGCGATGCCCTGGGCCTTGTCCGCTCTCTCTCCTCTCTTCCCGCGGGTCTAGACCCATCCCAGGAACGCCCCGGACACCCCTTGGCTCGCTCCCATGCCCTCTGGCCTCTGCCTCATCCTCACCGGCGCACGGGCGCACGGTACACCGTCGAACCCCTATAAAACGGCCTCCCCCGAACCCTCACTCTCCCCTAATCGCTCCCTCCTCCTCCCAATCGTGCGGCAGCACCCGCCATACCTCCTCCCCAGCCTCCAGTGCTCGGGATCGAACCGAAGCCCGCCGCTTCGGGCCACCTCCGTTCGGGAGGTACAGGGCCCCTCCGACCTCCCACTCTTCTTCCCCGGGTTCCTCTCGCTCCCAGTAATCTATCCCCGCCCTTCATCCATCAGTTTGTAGGGAAGGGCAAGCGTTTCATCCTCTTAGTCCTCGGCCGCCGCATGGGATCCTCGCCGCCGATGAAACCTTCACCTTCGATGGACATCCCTACCTCCCGGAGACGTGCGCCAGCTAGACGAAGCCATCGGTGCGAGTATTGGCCCAGTTGCACAGTGCCGATTTTCTTTTTGTTTTTCTGCCAGATTTCCAAAAATCCAAATATTCTTCCACCAAAATTCCTATAATATTATGTAGTATTTAATGATGCCACTTATGCCACTTTTTGAAAACATTTTATGTACCGGTTTTATTTAAAACCTTATTTTGGTTATTTAAAACTACTGTTAAAATCGTTTTTACCACTTTTTAAACTTCAAAACCAGAAGCTAGTATTTTTAGTATTCCTAGTTTTCACATTAGTATTTTAGAAAAGTGGTTTGACATTTTTAGGAGTGATTTATTTTCTCTGTTTTTGCCGTGCTCTTATTTTTGCCCGTTAATATTGCGACGATAGATTGCGTTGTTGACGAGGGAGTTGGACCAGAAGACTTTGAAGACCCCGAGTACTTTGTTGAGCCAGGCAAGCAGCCCCTTGACCATGTCTAAAGAAACCATTTTTATTGCATGGCATATAGCACTTTACTGTTTGTTGTGTTTATCATGATGAATATGGTGACCACCTCTATGGGTTGCCTCTGTTACTTTCCTCGTTGATGCTTGCATGACATAACTCTACTTACACTTAGAGTTGTGTGGGTGGGAAGTAGATAGGATGCTCAGTAGTTCTACGCAAATGGGACGGGATTATGCATGGTGATGGAAACAAAAGTGTTTTCAAAGACATTTTCGAAAACCCCGTCGGGTGCCACTAATGCTCGCGGGAGATGATAACGAGCTAGGTAACCACTTGGCAAGGAAGTGGTGTACCGAGGCAAGTGAGTGTGTTGTTTTCGAAAACGGATTGGTTTAAGTTGAGACCTTTACTACAACCTTACATGTACAACCACAATACCCCTTATGGGACGGGGCTTTGTTGATTACTTTGGTGGGTACTAGCGGAGAGTCCGCATTACTAGGTCGCGGGAGTGACGTGGTCACTCTCTATACGGGGTCATGCGGGAAAGGATGATCATGGTCTATTCTTACAGACACCGGGCACACCGTTGGTCCCTTCATGGATGATACTTGTGATGTACATCATGCGGGCTGTGTGCCAACGAGCGGACTCTTTGTTAGTATTTTCAAGGGAAAGGGATTGCTCGGGTACTTACCTCGGGTATGTACAATACCACGAGTCATGGCTTGACACGGATGTTTCCCGAGTCTTGTGGGTAAAGTGTGCAACCTCTGCAGAGTGTAAAACTATTCGAATAGCCGTGTCCATGGTCATGGATAGTTGGATAACCGCTCTTGGGCTACGTCCTTTGTTTACAAAAACTTGGCGCATGTGGGTGTGTGAGACAAAGATGATACTTGAGTCAAGTCAGATGACTTGACGTGATGATTGAACATGAGGTGTTCAAACTTTGTTTATATTGCTATCTGTAACATGTTCATACGGACTATTGTATCCATTTGATGCATGCTTACAAGTTGATAGGACATGTCATTGAACTCAAAATTAGCTTTCTGCAAAACTTACCTACTTAGTTCTATATCACGCATTGTTATACCTTGTTCCAAAACATGGGTTGCTTGCGAGTACATTCAAAGTACTTATTGGCTTGCCACTGGTTATTTAATTGGCCAGGTATGGAAGAGCAGGAATATGGTGAAGAATTCGTTGGTGACGAACATGTGAACTAGGATGCTTCCCAGTCAGAATGCATGTAGGGCTAAGGCAGATGGCATGGGTCTATGCTATCTTTCAAGATTTCCGCTGCGAGTTTATGTTTGTTATTTGGCCTTCATGGCCCTATCTATGTAAGACTTGACCTCGATGGTCTTTATTTGTGTAAGACGGTATGTATGGATGTAAGACTCTTGTTATTCAGCTTCTGTGTGTTCAGTGAGCATTGATCTATGGGATCACTGTACACGTGTATTCGGTGATCACGACTTACGAGTCGAGGTCCTAACACAGCTGGTATCAGAACCATCCTGACTGTAGAAATCCCTTAGTTAGCATGGACGTTAGTTAGGATAAAACCCCTTTCAAAAACTATGCCTAGTTGCTAAGTGCAATAATTTCTATACGTCTCTTCTCTTCTAGTCTATTTCAACTCTTAGTGACTCTCCTCCCTTCAAACCTTATAGATGGCCGTCGTACCCGAAGACCTCCTAGCATCCGACTTTCCCCTACTCCTTGAGGATAGCCTGGAGAAGTGCCAGTATCGCCGACCAACCGTTTTCCTCTACCACGAGCACTGGGTCGATGCCGTCATGAAGGAGTACCATGTTGATGTGGGCGTGAAGGCAAACGACTCCCCGATGAGTTGGTTCTTTGAAGGACCATAGATGGAGACCCTGGCGCTCGCAGTCGAGACAGCTGCACGCAAGGCACTTATCCACCTTCGAGACATCATTCCAGAGATGGCTGACGAGCCAGCCACTCGCCACCTCCCTTTCAAGAAGGATGAGAATGGCGAGAGTTGGACGTTGATTCCATCCAAGGAGGATGGGATGCCACTCAGGTTCCAGACCTACTTCAGCCTCTTCGTTGACAGTCTGGCTCACAACCGGATTAGGGAGTCCGTGAAGCTCCGCGAGGAACTTCACCACACCCGAGGGCTACTCCGTCAAGCCAAGATGAGGCCAGACAAGATCAAGAAGGATGGAGCCCCTGAGGGATGGTCAGCTACCGCTTGCAGAGGAGGAGTACCCCCAGCTAGAGATGCACCCACACGTCGTTGTCGCATGAGTGCGAAGGAGTACCGTGCGCTCTTCACCGACCCACCGGGGAAGCATCGTTGGGACAGACCTCCTCGTTCTCCGACCCCCTCGACCGGAGACGACGCCCATACAGATGACGGTCAGGAGGAAGACCCAGAGGAGCGTGAGTACGAGACAGAGCACTCCACCACTTGATTCCGAGAACCCCTACGGTAGGACAAGTCATGTATCCCCTATGCGAAGTCGAGTCCCTGTAATGGTTCATATGAAACCATGTGTGATTGTTGCCTGTTTTGTTGTTTGTGTTTCGGTGCAAGTCGCTCTTTTGCCTTAGGCAACATGTAAGCGACTACATAGCCTATCTTATCTTAATATTATGTGTTCGGTTTTTCGACCTCTGCTTGATCACACTTTAACTATACCAACCCCCTTAGGCGCACTTTCTCTATTCTTCATTTTCCCCCTCATCTATCCCAGTTGTTTGACTTGGCTGCTCCAAACAGGATGGTGACTACAACCCGCAACAGCTCCTTCACCAACCCTGAATCCGGCAACTCCAGCCAGCAACAAGGAGTTGGTGGCACTAACCAGGAGCAGCCACATGGCGACATTCCCCCGCCACCACCTCCACCGGAGAACATGACCATAGCTCAGTTTCTCCAAGTTCTCCGGGAGGATCGCCAAGCCAACACTGCCGCTATCCAGCAGATGGCTCAAGTCCCTGTGAACAACCAACAGCAAGGCAGGAATGGCAATGGACGCTCCACTCTGTCAGAGTTCATGAGGAATTTGCCCCCAACCTTCACCGAGACTGCCGAACCTCTGGATGCCAATGATTGGATCCGCAACATCGAGCACCTCCTTGCACTGGTCAACTGCAATGAGGATCGTGAGAAGGTGCTTTATGCCTCTCACTGCCTCAGAGGTACCGCCAGAGATTGGTGGGATGGATTCAAGGTCATGCAAGGCGACCGTGGGATCACCTGGGCTGATTTCAAGGAAGGATTCCGCACGGCCCACATTCCTTCTGGGATCATGGCTATCAAGAAGAGAGAATTCCGAGTGCTGAAGCAAGGAAGTGGCCCTATCAAGGAGTATATGCAGAAGTTCAACCTCCTATCAAGGTTTGCCCCTGAAGATGTCAGCACTGAAGCCGCTAAGATGGAACACTTCATGGAAGGGCTCCAGCAAGCCCTGCGGTATCAACTCATTGTCTGCGACTGCCTGACCTTCTTCGACCTGGTGAACAAGGCTCTCATGCTCGAAGACAAGCGTCGTGCCATGAAAGACACTCGCAAGCGCAAGATGATCAGCAAGGGTAGTTCCAGCAACCAGAAGCCTTTCTCATGGAAGCCAGCCCCAGCCAAACCAGCCTATCAGCCTCAGCAAGCTAGAACCCATGCACCTCGTCCGAGCTACCAGCCTCAGTAGTATGCCAATCCCAAGCCAGCTTACAACAACCCCAATAACAACAATGGCGGCAGGAACAACAACAGCGGCTCACGCCAACTCACTTGCTTTGGATGTGGTCAGCCAGGGCACATGTCTAGGCAATGCCCCCAACAAGAAGCCAGATGCACCGCGCCCCAATGCGCCAAACCAGGGACAAGGTCGTGGAGCGCCACCAAGGAACCCAGCTCCCCGCAACCAGCCCAACAATGACAAGGGTCGTGTGAATCATGTCACCGCTGAGGAAGCCCAGGAAGACCCGGACGTCATACTGGGTATGTTCCTCGTCAACTCAACTCCAACAACCTTACTATTTCATTGTGGAGCTTTGCATTCTTTTGTTACCCAAAAGTTTGCACTACAGAGTGGTATGAAGCCTACACCCCTGGGTAGTCATATGTTTATACAAACCCCGGGTTCAGTTATAAGGTCCAAGATAGGATGTAAAGGAGTTAAGATCAGCATTAACGGGGTAGACTTCCTAGCAGACCTCATAGTTTTTGGATTCGCCAGGCTTGGACGTGATCCTTGGCATGAACTGGTTAACCAAGCACCAAGGCTTGCTAGATTGTGCCAAGCGAACTGTTACCATGACCAATAGCCAAGGAGTGGAAGTCAAGTATCTCCCCAACCCAACCCTCGCTCAAGCCCCTTAGGTTAATTGTCTATTGGGAATAGAGTTGGGTCAAGTGCCAGTGGTATATGAGTACCCAGATGTATTTCCTGATGAGCTGCCCGGAATGCCTGCCGACCAAGACATTGAGTCCATCATTGAACTAATGCCCAGAGCAGGACCCATCTATAAGAAGCCCTATAGAATGGGATCCGAGGAGTTGGCTGAATTGAAGAAGCAACTCGCAGAGCAGCTCAGAAAAGGATTTATCCGCCCTAGTGCCTCTCCTTGGGACCTGTTCTATTTGTTTCAAAGAGGGACGGTACTATCCGACTCTATGTCGATTATCGATCTCTCAATAAAGTCACAATCAAGAACAAGTACCCACTCCCCAAGATTGAAGACCTGTTTGATCAGCTGAATGGTGCCAAGGTGTTTTCCAAGATCAATCTCAGGTCTGGATACTACCAGCTGAAGATGAGACCCCAAGATATTCTGAAGACGGCATTCGTAACCCGGTATGGCCTGTACGAGTATACGGTCATGTCATTTGGGTTAACCAATGCCCCGGCCTACTTCATGTACCTCATGAACAAAGTTTTCGTGGAGTACTTGGACAAGTTTGTTGTCGTCTTCATCGATGTCATACTCATCTTTTCCAAGTCTGAAGAAGAACATGAGCAACACTTGAGGATGGTCCAGGATAAGCTTCGAGAGCACCAACTTTATGCTAAATTCAGCAAGTGCGAATTCTGGCTGCACGAAGTTGGATTCTTGGGTCATGTGCTGACTGCAGAAGGATTGTCAGTGGATCCCGCCAAAATTGAAGCTGTGACCGAATGGCAATCCTCAAGCAATGTGAAGGAAGTCAGAAGCTTCCTCGGACTCGCGGGATATTACCGCAAGTTCGTCGAAGGATTCTCGAGCATTACCCGACCCATGACTCAGCTTTTGAAGAAGGACAAGAAGTTCGAATGGACGCCGAAGTGCAAAGAAAGCTTCCAAGAGCTCAACAAGAGATTGAGAACAGCCTCAATTTTGGCCACCCCTGATATTCACAAGGAGTTTGTGATATATTGTGATGCATCGAGAACCGGGCTTGGAGGTGTTCTGATGCAACAAGGCAGAGTCGTAGCATATCTATCCAGATAGCTACGTCCTTATGAAGAGAACTACACTACTCATGATCTTGAGTTGGCAGCCGTGGTTCATGCCTTGAAAACATGGCGACATTACTATCTAGGAAAGCGATGTGAGATATACACAGACCACAAGAGTTTGAAGTATATATTCACTTAGAAGGAATTCAACATGTGGCAGCGAAGATGGTTGGAGTTGATCAAGGATTACGACCTCAGTATTCAATACCACCCTGGAAAGGCTAATGTGGTAGCAGATGCCTTAAGCAGAAAGGCTTTTTCCTTTAATGCTATGATTAAGGAAAGGCTATCCGCCTTGTATGAGGAACTTGAGAGTATTGGCTTGGAACTAGTTGCAGCTGGATTCCTAGCAAACCTCGAAGCAAGGCCTACATTGATGGATGATATTAAGGAAGCTCAGAAGGGTCATGACAACATTGAAGGTATCAAGGGGAAGATCAAGAAAGGCAAGGCCCCAGGATTCTCGGTGGATGAGCAAGGAGTTGTATGGTTTGGGACTCACATCTGCGTGCCCAACAAAGTTTAGCTCAAGAATCTGATCATAAAAGAAGCTCATGACACTCCGTATTCCATCCACCCTGGAGGAACCAAGATGTACCAAGACCTCAAAGCAAGATTCTGGTGGCATGGCATGAAGAGAGAGATAGCCACTTTTGTCGCTAAGTGTGACATATGCCAGAGAGTCAAAGCTGAGCATCAGCAACCCGCTGGATTGTTAGAACCTCTCAAAGTGCCTGAATGGAAGTGGGACAATGTTGGGATGGACTTCATCACCGGATTACCTAGGTCAAGCAAAGGACATGATTCCATTTGGGTCATTGTCGATCACCTGACCAAGGTAGCCCACTTCATTCCCGTCAAGACCACCTACAATGGGAACCAGCTAGCCAACCTCTACATCAACCGGATCGTGAGCCTCCATGGAGTTCCAAAGGAGATCGTGTCAGACCGAGGAACCTAGTTTACCTTGAGATTATGGAATAGATTCCAAGAAACTATGGGAACCAAGTTATCCTTCAGCACTGCTTTTCACCCTAAGACCGGAGGCCAGACGAAACGAGTAAATCAGATACTCGAAGATATGCTTCGTGCCTGTGTTTTGGCATATGGAGCCAAGTGGGAAGATTGCTTGCCTTTTGCCGAGTTCTCCTACAATAACAGCTACCAGTCCAGTCTTCAGATGGCACCAGTTGAGGTGTTGTATGGACGCAAGTGCCGCAATCCCCTCAACTGGTCAGAAACCGAAGAAGGATTAGTCTTTGGACCATATATCCTCCGCGAAGCAGAAGAGCAAGTTCAACTTGTTAGAGAGCGTTTAGAGACCGCCAAATCAAGACAGAAGAGCTACGTTGACTCACACCGCCGAGACATGAGTTTCCGTGTTGGGGACTATGTCTATCTCCGAGTCACACCTCTCAAGGGAAACCAGTGCTTCCATGTCAAAGGAAAGCTCGCACCAAGATATATCGGGCCCTTCAAGATCACCGACAGGCGAGGAGAAGTTTCCTAACAACTAGAACTACCTTCCGAGCTTTCAGGCGTGCACAATGTGTTCCATGTGTCACAACTCCGAAAGTGTCTCCAAGTTCCCAACCGCCCCGATCTCTACAAGGACATCGATCATCAAGCCATCGACCTTCAGCCAGACCTCACTTACCGTCAGAGACCAGTTCGCATTTTGGATGAAACCAAGCATTGCACCCGAAGCCGCACCATCAAGTACTTCAAGGTCCAATGGAGCAACCACACCGAAGCAGAAGCAACCTGGGAGCGTGAAGACTACCTTAGATCCGAGTTCCCTTATCTTTTTAGTGCTTAGCCTAGGAATCTCGGGGACGAGATTCTTGTAAGGGGGGTAGGTTTGTCACACCCTGTGTAGTACCACTTTGCTATACTATGAGTTTATAAAATTTGGACCCATTTAAAACTTTTTGAGTGCTAGTTCATGTTTGAATTGTTTGATGTTTCCTTGTTTGGTTGATTGTGTTTTGGCACTCAAAGATTCTTCCTCTCTCAACACTCATCTACTTGATCCAAACTCTCTGCCCAATGATCATGCCATGTGTATAGTACCTAAAACTATTTTTATAAAATACTATTTTGGCCAAAAAGGATTTATTCAAATTCGGTTTTCAAAAACCCCTGAGTTGAGGATTTAACTACAAGTCCTCAAATTGGGTGGATTGTTTTGCCCCAAAGACTTTATTTGAAACCTACTAGATATAAAACTTCCCAAAATCACCAAATATTAATTTTTAAGACTATTTTCCTATTTTATTTAAAGGATTTTATTTAAGGCCATAAATGGTCTTTCCTAGGGAAAAATTATTTTTATGCTTTCAAAATATTTGAGAAAATTTAGGGAAACTCAGTGGACATATATTTTCCATAGATATGAGTTTCAACACATGGTAGTGTCCAAAATATTGGACAAAACCCTCCAAAACCATTTCTGCTCATTTCAAGCATTTGCCTATTGTGATACAGGAAAATTCTAGCAAATCACATATGCCTATTGTGATGATCTTGCAAAGTGTCATCCCAATCCAAATTATTTTGGTTCACCAAAATATCCCAAAACCATTCCTGTCCAGATCCAAATTTAAGCAACTCTACATTGCCAACTGTCTCCTATTGATCTCAAACTTGATGGACATGCCCTAATCCCTAAATAATGACACTACACCAAATTGTGCATTAAGGAGATTAGCTTAGCATGACTAGATCTATAGAAACCAGATTTTGTTAATTTCTAGGGTTTACAAAGTTTACATTGTCAACTTTCCTCAAATGAGCTCAAACCTTGTGACCCATCTTATTTTTACCCACCATTCAGTCATGTTAAATCTCACAGTAATTGGGTAAAACTACCTTGCCCAAACACTGATCAAACACTTTTTGGTAACTTCCCAAAGTTACATTTTCACCCACCTACCTTACTCTCCTTGACCTCAAATTTTTACCACAGTCACTCCTATACCTCTCATACCTCCAGTAAGGTTTGCATGGCTTAGCTCAATGATTGAGTGGGCTAAAACCCCAATTACCCCTCCTGGACAACAATTTTCCCCCTCCCTCAAGCTTCCTTCTCTCTTGAGGACCCCCCAGAGCATCTAAGGCCTTCCCTGGATTGTTTACTCCACCCTAGACCCCCTAGACGCAAGAGGTCGCGCCATAAATGCCAAGGGCATGCCATGGCATGCCAAAACGGCGCTTTGGAGCGCGCTACAATGCACTCCCGCACTGTAGTTATCCCCCCAATCCCTACTCCCAACCACCTAGGGCCTCTCCCTCGTGTCTCCGAAGACCGCGTCGGCGTCCGGGACACGCCACTTGGTAGGCCCCCTCCCATTTCTCTCTTCGGCGACCCCCGGCCGCGCGTGCCAACGCCACCCGAGTCAGCCAGTAGATGGCCTCACACGCGCGATGCCCTGGGCCTCGCCCGCTCTCTCTCCTCTCTTCCCGCGGGTCTAGACCCATCCCAGGAACGCCCCGGACACCCCCAGGCTCGCCCCCATGCCCTCTGGCCTCCGCCTCATCCTCACCGGCACACAGGCGCATGATGCACCGTCAAACCCCTATAAAACGGCCTCCCTCGAGCCCTCTCTCTCCCCTGACCTCTCCCTCCTCCTCCCAATCGTGCGCCAGCACCCGCCATACCTCCTCCCCAGCCTCCAGTGCTCGGGATCGAACCGAAGCCTGCCGCTTCGGGCCACCTCCGTTCGGGAGGTACAAGGCCCCTCCGACCTCCCTCTATTCTTCCCCGGGTTCCTCTCGTTCCCAGGAATCTAACCCTGCCCTTCATCCATTGGTTTGTGGGAAAGGGCCAGCGTTTCATCCTCTCAGTCCTTGGCCGCCGCTCGGGATCCTCGCCGCCAATGAAACCTTCACCTTTGGTGGACATCCCTACCTCCCGGAGACGCGCGCCAGCCAGACGAAGCCACCAGTGCCCCCTGCTTGGACCGTCGTGGCCTAAAACACCGGCTGTGAGCGTCCCCGCCCCCCTGACCAAGGTTAGGGATGACAGGTGGATCCCACCTAACATCCCCTCGCCTCTCTCTCTCTCTCACTGCCTGGCTGGTCTCGCCGGCAGGTTTAAAAGTTAAACCGCGCGCGCGTACCGCTTCGCCTGGGCCGGTTCCTCTCCGGGGCGGCTCGGCAGCGCTAGTATTGGCCCAGTTGCACAGTGCCAATTTTCTTTATCTTTTTCTGCCAGATTCCCAAAAATTCCATAGATCTAAATAAATATCCAAATCCAAATATTCTTCCACCAAAAATCTTGTAATATTATGTAGCATTTAGTGATGCCACTTGTGCCACTTTTTGAAAACATTTTATGTACTAGTTTTAATTAAAACCATGTTTTGGTTATTTAAAACTACTGTTAAAATCATTTTTACAACTTTTTAAAATTCAAAACCAGAAGCTAGCATTTTTAGTATTCCTAGTTTTCACCCTAGTATTTTAGAAAAGTGGTTTGACATTTTTAGGAGTGATTTATTTTCTCTGTTTTTGTTGTGCTCTTATTTTTGCCCGTTCATATTGCGACGATAGATTGTGTTGTTGACGAGGGAGTTGGACCATAAGACTTTGAAGACCCCGAGGACTTTGTTGAGCCAGGCAAGCAGCCCCTTAACCATGTCTAAAGAAACCATTTTTATTGCATGGCATATAGCACTTTACAGTTGTTGTGTTGATCATGATGAATATGGTGACCACCTCTATGGGTTGCCTCCGTTACTTTCCTCGTTGATGCTTGCATGACATAACTCTACTTACACTTAGAGTTGTGTGGGTGGGAAGTAGATAGGATGCTCAGTAGCGCTAAGCAAATAGGACGGGATTATGCATGGTCATGGAAACAAAAGTGTTTTCAAAAACTTATTTGAAAACCCTGTCGGGTGCCACTAATGCCCGAGGGAGATGATAATGAGCTAGGGAACCACTTGACAAAGAAGTGGTGTACCGAGGCAAGTGAGTGTGTTGTTTTCGAAAACGGATTGGTTTAAGTTGCGACCGTTACTCCAACCTTACATGTACAACCACGATACCCCTTATGGGACGGGGCATTGTTGATTACTTTGGTGGGTACTAGCAGAGGGCCCGCATTACTAGTGGCGGGAGTGACGTGGTCACTCTCGATACAGGGTCATGCCGGAAAGGACGATCATGGGTTGTTCTTACAGACACCAGACACACTGTTGGTCCCTTCATGGATGATACTTGTGATGTACATCATGCGGGCTGTGTGCCAACAAGCGGACTCTTTGTTAGTATCGTCAGGGGAAAGGCATTGTTCGGGTACTTACCTTGGGTATGTACAATACCGTGAGTCGTGGCTTGACACGGAACTTTCCTGAGTCTTGTGGGTAAAGTGTGCAACCTCTGCAGAGTGTAAAACTATTCGAATAGCCGTGTCTACGGTCAAGGAGAGTTGGATGACCGCTCTTGGGCTACGTCCATTGTTTACAAAAACTTGGCGTGTGTGGGTGTGTGAGACAAATATGGTACTTGAGTCAAGTCGGATGACTTGACGTGATGATTGAACATGAGATGTTCAAACCTTGTTTATATTGATATTTGTAACCTGTTCATACGGATTCTTGTATCCATTTGATGCATGCTTACAAGTTGAGAGGACATGTCATTGAACTCAAAATTAGCTTTCTACAAAACTTACCTACTTAGTGCTATATCATGCATTGTTATACCTTGTTCCAAAACATGGGTTGCTTGCGAGTACATTCAAAATACTCATTGGCTTGCCACTGGTTATTTAATTGGCCGGGTATGGAAGAGCAGGAATATGGTGAAGAATTCATCGGTGACGAACATGCGAATGGGGACGCTTCCCAGTCAGAATGCGTGTAGGGTTAAGGCAGATGGCATGGGCCTACGTTATCTTTCAAGATTTCTGCTGCGAGTTTATGTTTGTTATTTGGCCTTCATGGCCCTATCTATATAAGACTTGACCTCCATGGTCTTTATTTGTGTAAGAAGGTATGTATGGATGTAAGACTCTTGTTATTCAGCTTCTGTGTGTTCAGTGAGCATTGATCTCTGGGATCACTGTACACGTGCATTCGGTGATTACGACTTACGAGTTGGGGTCCCCACACTACGGGTCCATAGCTAGTACCTAGATGGCAATGTCTCTATCTCTTGATCTTCAATACAATGATCATCGCATCTTCGCTTTGATCTATCTGATGTAATCCTATTGTGCGGTGTGTTTGTTGGGATCCGATGAATTGTGGGTTTATGTTCAAATTATTCATGAAAAGTATTTGAGTCACCTCTGAACATTTATATTCTTATTTGCATGATCATTATAACTTCGTAATTCTCTCCGATTTATCGGTGTGCTTTGGCCAAGTAGATCGATTTGTCTTCAGTGGGAGAGGTGCGTTGTGGTAGGTTCAACCTGACGAGTTTCTATATCCCAGTGACAAAGTAGGGACAGGATTCTACTTTGTGTTATTGCTACTAAGGATAACACAATGGGCTTTATTCATATTTCTTGAGTTTAATTTGTCTACATCATGTCATCGTTCTCCATGCATTACTCTGATTTACTTAATACTCTAGATGCATGCTGGATAGCGGTCGATGAGTGGAGTAAGAGTAATAGGTGCAGGCAGGAGTTGGCCTATTTGTTTATGGACGTAATGAGTATATACACATGATCATTGCCGTGAAAATCGCATAACTATCCGCTTTTCTATCAATTGCCCAACAATAATTTGTTACCCACCGTATGTTGCCTACATGAGAGATGCCGCTAGGGAAAACTATGGCCCCCGAGTCTATTCACTTATATATTTACAAATGCTACTATACCTTGCGGCCTTTATTTAATTTTTATTTTATTTTGCAATTTACAATTATCTACACAACTCGTTTGCTTGCAAATAATGAGATCAAGGGGATTGACAACCCTCTTGCCCACATTGGATGCAAGTTGTTTGCTCTTTTGTGTGCAGCCGCTGAAGACGGTTGAGGATTGATATTCCTATTGATTCGATAAACCTTGGTTTCATAACTAAGGGAAATACTTACCCACTTTGTGCTGCAATTACCCGTTCCTCTTCACGGAAAACCCAACGCAGATCACAAGTATCTGGAAGGATTTCTGGCGCCGTTGCCGGGGAATATCATCATCAACTATCAGGTAACTTCCCACAAATTTTCATTCACTTGTTTATCTTTTTATTTTCTGTTATATTTAGTTTATTTCATAAAAAACAAAAAATATAAAAATATTTATCTTTGCTTGTTATTAGTTTTCTTGTTTGAAGTCATGGCTAGTTCTCCTCCTGACATGCCTCAATCTCCCTACTTGGGAGAGGGTTCCCCAATCTTAGATTTTAAGAAAGTAGGTGATGAGTCCCTTAAAGAAGCATGGGATAGATTACTAGTAATACAAGCAAGATCTAATCCTAAGAGTCATATTAAATTGCTCCTTGGAAGTTTTTATGTTGGTTTATCTCTTTCTCATATACGTGTCCTGGATTCTATGTTCAAAAAGGATTTTCTTGTGAATAATGCTTTTGACACCTATGATAAGATGAAAAATAAATTTGGGCAACCTAAAATAGAAACCATTGAACCTGCTATACTAGTGTGTCACCGTCAAACTGAGCTAATCAAAGATGCTAGAACTAGTATGGAGTCTAATTTTAGGGGGTTGTTCAATTTTATCTCTAAAATTCATGGGAACGTCATGTTACACAATAGAAGGCTTGATACCATAGACCAAAAACTTGATGTTCTTTGTGCTAGGAAGAATAATATTGTGAGGGGGAGTGGATCCCTTATGGTCGAAGATGACAACACTTGAAACTTTGCATTATGCCTAGCTAGGGGCGTAAAACAATAACACTTGTTGGGAGGCAACCCAATAGTTATCTTAAATTTTTTTCTTGTTACATCCTGTTTGTTTTTTGATAAAATGATTATTTCCTCTGTAATGATTATGTTTTTGTGTTTAAATTAGCGTTTGTGCCAAGTAAAGCCTTTGGGGTGACTCACAAGATGAGTAGAATCGATGCTGAAACAAAACAGAAACTTTTGACTCCAGTACAGGAATTTTTGTATTTTTTCTGGAGCACGATAATAATCTGAATTTTTTACAAATTATTTCTGTATAAATTTTCGAGGATTTCCTAAGTTTTCAGAATTTTTAGCGTTATAGAAGTATAAGTTCTCTACAGATTGCTACAGACTGTTTTGTTTTAGACAGATTCTGTTTTTGCTTGCATAGTTTGCTTGTTTTGATTATGCTATGGATTGTATCGGGGGGTATAAGACATGGAGAAGTTCGAATAAAGTACCTGTTATGCAATTATGAAATAATAATCAATTTATAACAGTACCTAAAGTATTCAATATGTTGCTTATACCAACGGATCTCACGAAGTTTTGTTGAGTTTTGTGTGATTGAAGTTTTCAAGTTTTGGGTGTTATCACGATGGAAAAAGGAATAAGGAGTGGAAAGAGCCTAAGCTTGGGATGCCCAAGGCACCCCAAGGTAATATTCTAAGGAAGACTCAAGCGTCTAAGCTTGGGTATGCCCCGGAAGGCATCCCCTCTTTCGTCTCAATCCATCGGTATGTCACTTGAAGCTATATTTTTATTCGTCACATGAAATGAGTTTTGCTTGGAGCATTGTTTTTGTTTTTACTCTTACATTCAGTTTGCCATAGTCATCGTTTTTTGGACACACCTATTTAAGAGAGACACACCTTCATCATAATTTGTTAGAATACTCTATCTGCTTCACTTATATCTTTTGAGCTTAGCAGTTGCTCTAGTACTTCACTTATATCTTTTTGAGCACTGTGGCGTGTAGATTTTATAGAAATAATTTCACTCTTTTTCTTCACTTATATTTGTTTGGGAGTTAAAAAATAGTGACGGTAAGTTGCATGGGTCATAAGACTAGTCCAAAAATATTAGGTATCCAATGAGTGATAATCAAAACCATCATGTAGCACATATAGAGAAATTGTTGGTTAATGATATTGATGTGGTAATATGAAAAAGGTGTGAGTTAATAATTGTTTATTCGCATAAGTGTCGATATTAAGAGAGGTTAACTTCTTGTTCGTCTAAAAATTAAAGAGACATGGTGATCATGTGTGAGCATTCTATTCCTCGTTGAAATCCTAGTATTGTTTCGGGTCGGAAGCGCGTGATGGTTAACTCCTACCAACCTCTTCCCTAGGGGCATGCGATGAGTACTTTGATTTGTGATAAAAACTAATAAAACTTTGCAATAAGTATATGAATTCTTTATGACGAATGTGAAACCATGGACATACGCAATCTCACCACCTCATATTTGCTAGCCTCTCCGGTGTCGTGCATAGCCCGTTCTCACCTTGTGGATCGGTGCAACTTTCGCCGGTGCATCCAAACCCCGTGAGATGATACACTCTGTTGCACATAAGCCTCATTATATATTCCTCAAAACAGCCACCATACCTACCTATCATGGCATTTCCATAGCCATTCCGAGATATATTGCCATGCAAATTCCATCATCACTTCACATGACTAGTTTGTTCATCATTATATTGCTGTGCATGATCATATAGAGCTGACATAGTATTTGTGGCAAAGCCACCGTTCATCATATTTTTGATACATGTCACGCTAGATCAATGCACATCTTGGTACACTGCCAAAGGCATTCATATAGAGTCATAACTTCATATCAGTTCTTCATATCGAGTTGTAAGTAAATAAAAGTGTGATGATCATCATTGTTAGAGCATTGTCCCAGTGAGGAAATAAAAATGGGGGAGGCCAAATGAGCCCACCATTCTAAATAAAAAAATTGAGAGGGACTTTTCTACTATCCTTTACCACACTTGTTCCTCATATAGACAGTCTCATGTTATGTCATTTTCATATGCTAGTGGGAATTACTTTTTCATTATTATAAACTTGGCTTGTATATTCCTAAAATGCCCGAAGTCTTCATGAGCAAGCAAGTTGGATGCACACCCCACTTAGCTTCATTTGAGCTTTCATACACTTATAGCTCTCGTGCATCATTTGCATGGCAATCCCTACTCCATGCATTGACATCTATCGATGGGCATCTTCATAGAACGTTGGTACGCCTAGTTGATGTGAGACAATCTTATCCACTTTTTGCCCCTTTGATATATACCACCATATTCTATTCCACCTAAATGCTATGTCCAATGGATAACACTCATGTATTGTGTGAAGAATAAAAAGTTGATGCATATTGAAAAGTACGATCCAATTTCCTGACTTGGACACCGGGGTGCTTGACATTTGTATTAATGTGGTGAAGATGGAGCCATGCCTTGCTAATATAATAAGATGAATGGGGGGTAAACATTCTTTGAGGATCGAATACTTTGAAAGATTGATGATTTAGTTTCTTATACTTATAAGTATTGCTATGTTAATATTTGTTAATTCATCGTTTCTCAATGAGCATACATGCATAAGATTACATAATGGGTAGCATGTCACATCAAAAATTCTGTTTTTATCATTTACCTACTCAAGGATGAGCGGGAATTAAGCTCGGGGATGCTTGATATGTCTCCAACATATCTATAATTTTTTATTGTTCCATGCTGATATATTATCATTTTAGGATACTTTTTGGGTCTTTATTTACCAATTTATAATATTTTTGAGCACTAACCTATTGACCTAGTGCCCAGTGCCAGTTGTTGTTTTCTGCATGTTTTTCACTTTTTAGGTTTACAGTACCAAACGAAGTCCAATTGCCACAAAACTTTTTTATATCTTTTCTGGACCAAAAGAATACCTGGAAGCTTCGGGAGGAGAGCGGAGGACGCACGAGGCACCAACACATAAAAGGGTGCGCCCTGATGTGTGCTGGCCCCCTCGTGGCTCTCCCGACGCCCCTCTTTGGCCTATAAATTCTCTAATATTGCAAAAACCCTAGAGGTAGTCCCGAAACCCTTTTTCCGCCGCCGCAAGTCTCTGTTCCGTCGTGAGGCCATCTGGAGCTCTGTTCCGGCACCCTTCCGGAGGGGGGATCAATCACGGAGGGCCTCTTCATCAACCTTGCTGCCCTCATGATGATGTGTGAGTAGTTCACCACAGACCTACGGGTCCACAGCTAGTACTTAGATGGCAATCTCACTATCTATTGATCTTCAATACAATGATCATCGCATCTTCTCTTTGATCTATCCGATGTAATCCTATTGTGCGGTGTGTTTGTTGGGATCCGATGAATTGTGGGTTTATGTTCAGATTATTCATGAAAAGTACTTGAGTCGCCTCTGAATATTTAGATTCTTATTTACATGATCATTATAGCTTCGTATTTCTCTCCGATCTATCGGTGTGCTTTGGCCAAGTAGATTGATTTATCTTAAGTGGGAGAGGTGCGTTGTGGTAGGTTCAACCTAACAAGTTTCTATATCCCAGCGACAAAGTAGGGGACAAGATATGTCTTTGTGTTGTTGCTACTAAGGATAACACTATGGTTTTTTTTTCATATCGCTTGAGTTTACTTTGTCTACATCATGTCATCGTTCTCCATGCATTACTCTGTTTTACTTAATACTCTAGATGCATGTTGGATTGCGGTCGATGAGTGGAGTAATAGTAATAGGTGCAGGCAGGAGTCGGCCTATTTGTTTATGGACGGCACATGATCATTGCCATGAAAATTGCATAACTATCCGCTTTTCTATCAGTTGCCCAAAAGTAATTTGTTACCCACCGTATGTTGCGTACATGAGAGATGCCGCTAGGGAAAACTATGGCCCCAGGGTCTATTCACTTATATATTTACAAACGCTACTATTACCTTGCTTCCTTTATTTACTTTTTATTATATTTTGCAATTTACAATTATCTACAATTATCTACACAACTCATTTGCTTGCAAATAACGAGATCAAGGGGATTGACAACCCTCTTGCCCACGTAGGGTGCAAGTTGTTTGCTCTTTTGTGTGCAGCCGCTGAAGACGGTTGAGGGTTGATATTCCTATTGGTTCGGTAAACCTTGGTTTCATAACTGAGGGAAATACTTACCCACTTTGTGCAGCGATTACCTGTTCCTCTTCACGGAAAACCCAACACAGATCACAAGTATCAGAGACACAAAACAGGAAGGAGATTCCCCTTGGAGAGGCACGTGTGGACACGCGGAGGAGCTGGGAGCATTGGCATGGCAAAATTTCTCTGGAAGGAGATGTGGGATCGAAAGCATGATGGGCAGGAATATGGGTGTGGTTATTTCTGTGCCCGATGTCCTGATAAATAATGACTCATGATTAGAGACTTTGATTACCGGCCATCAGACCGCTCGCCTCCCTAAGCAGAGCGAAAATCAATAAAAAAATGGTGTAAAGGCGCAACAGGGGAGCACTGTTCGTGGACCCCATGAAGAGATCGGCTATCCAAGGTAATTCGATGCTCGGATTACCAGATGAGTAATCAGGACTTTGGGTCTGAATATTGTTTTATTGGAGGGAACTCGCGTGCCAAGGTGAAGACATCTGAAGCCAGGAGATCCGAGGAGTGTGTTTGTCCTCGGCGATTGAAGACTAGTTTAGGGGCTACTGAGGGTGTCCTGGACTAGGGGTACCAGCCCGGAGTATTTGGTCTATATGGGCCAAACTAGGGCCTGTTAAGAATCATCACCCGAGGAGCGGCCAAGACATCAAGACTCACCCGTATGAAGAAGGGAAACTTACGACGAGTTGGTGTGCACTCCAGGGATAGCTCTATATTCGGCATATCTACAACCAACCTAAATATGTAACCTCGCTCCCTATGGGTATCTATATAAGCCCAAGGGTTTAGTCTGTAGAAGGAAAACTTATTCACCTTAGGGTTTAGAGCTCATGCAACGATCTCGATATAGATCACCAACATGTACTCGATACCCCATCATCAATACAATCGAAGCAGGATGTAGGGTTTTACCTCTTTGAGAGGGCCCGAACCTGGGTAAACATCATCTCCCTACTCTTCATGTTACCATTGTTCCTAGATCTACAGCTCGGGACCCCCTACCCGAGATCCGTCACTTTGAACACCGACACCTTCCGTTCGAGCCGGGATGCTCTGCAACAAGCTCTTCATCGTCGTCTTTAACCTCAGGCACTAAAGATCGCCATCGTCGCTCTGTATGCTCCGAGCCTCCCCCGAGCCTGCTAAGCACATAGGCAGACTCATAGTGGGCCCCTCTTCTTTTCCACTTTCATCTTGTTGTCAATTGCGAGCCCTAGCACCCGATTCCACATCAGCTGAAACGCTCTGTCGCCTCCTTTGGTCACCGGCGTTGCTCCGGTGACCAAATAGTCATGCACTTGTGCTCAACCGCTTCGCAGCGTCCCATAGTGTATCGCTAGCATGACAGTTCGCTCATTTGCGCATCACTGTTGCTAACTCGCCACTACCCAAGCTTCGGTCGCCGCCAAAGTGCTCGCGCCGTAGACTCTCGCAATCTCCGACCACGCCACCACCGCCATTGGACGCGTCATGCAGCGGCCATTCCAGCGCGCACATTCGGACATCGTGGGGATGCCTGTGTTGCAATCCCATGGTAGCCCACTGCTTCACCCATTGCCGGCAGTTAACCGTCAGCTAAACCGTCTTAATTAACCCACTAATGACCCTTTGTGTCGCTAACAGCAGGGCCCCATCACTGCTAATTAACCTAATTAGAATTAAAAAAAACCCTGTTAAACAGGTTGAGTCAATGACATGTGGATCGTGCAAGGCCCTTTGACTAGTCAACTAGTCCACGTTGACTACTAACTATGCAGTCAACCGGTCCTACCTATCAGTTTGACTGCTGACTGGACCTACTGACTGGTAGTTGACATGGTCAACTAGCCCCACCTGACAGCCTCTAACAGCCCTGCTGGGTACGCTTTATGTGTACCTATAGCAATTACCAATAATTGTGTTTTGAATTAATAATAATCCAGTAATTTTAGAAAATCCTTTAAACTTAGAAAATCATATAAAATAATCTGTAACTAAGATGAAAATGTTATATATATGAAAATTGATCAGAAAAATATAACGAATCTGAATATGCCATCCACATATCTGTCAGCCTCCTCTAACATAATGAATCTGGACATTTTGCATCATGGCCATCTAACCGAAAAATACATGGAGCTAGGAAAATATTACGAGATATTTTCCCTCTTCTTTGAAAATGCTTAGTGATTCATTAGGGCATATCATCATCACAAATGGACATGACATGCACAATGTTGCATTTGTATGCCCGTTATTTATTCCGTTCCACCTCTCGTCCATTCTTATTGATAAACCCCGAGACTGTTGTTGACCCCGAGTACAACTACGTCGACGATGACCCGTCCTTCTCAACAGAGCTTCCAGGCAAGCAAACCCCCTTGATCATTGTGGTATCTCCTATTCCTGCTCTCTACTTCTTGCATTAGAGTAGTGATACTGATGGCGCATTACCCGTAGATCATATATTTCTACATAGCATGTATTTGCTATTACTGTTGACACCATACATTTTATCATATATGCTTAGTATAGATATGCTAGTGTTTCACCAGTGAGCTTACATCCTTGTCAGCGTGCAATGCTATACTATCGGTTCATGATCCTCTGTGGGCGATGATCACGGATATACTTATGCTATTACACAGTTTACACTATACATGATATATTAAAGTCGGGTTGGCTCGAAGAGTACCTGCGAGTGATTTACTGTGGCAGAACGACAGGGTAGGCTAAGACCACCTAGGAGATAGGTGGGCCTAGTCCCTGGTCACTGTCCGCGGTTATTTCATAATAACACGCTTAACGAGATTTGGGTATTTGATCTGAGGCAGCCGCTGGCATATATACACTAACCGCCATGCGTGATAATGGTTATCGGGCCCTCGGAGTGGTCTGTTCCTACCGAAAGCTCTGTTAGATGTCGCAATGGAGCGGGTTGATTGTTGGGTGAGTCGGTTATGCCTGTTGTCTATACAGAGGTGGGCTTATTCCCTGGCCAGTCAGGCAATGTGTAGGAGTGCTTAGGGTGATGGTCCCGTGACCCCTTTGCGCTTAGGATGTAGACCGACGTGTTGACCTCTCTGTTGAGCTTAGTTAGGACTTCGGCGTGTCAATCCCCCGAGGTCGGGCATTACCTAGAAAAGTGTGTCTGACCAGAGGTGATCAAGCTTATCGAGAAATGTGGTGGACCCCTGCAGGGAAGATAAACGAATTTGGATAGCCGCGTCCACGATAAAGGACGGCTTGGAGACATATCCTGATCTTATACTACTTCAACCGGATACTTATAAAACACACCTAGGTAACAGGCAGATATACCTGGTGATCCTTTCTCGCCGGGACTCGCGGTAGCATCTTGATACGTCTCCAACGTATCTATAATTTTTGATTGTTCCATGCTATTATATTATCTGTTTTGGATGTTTTATATGCATTAATATGCTATTTTATATTATTTTTGGGACTAACCTATTAATCTAGAGATTAGTGCCAGTTTCTGTTTTTTCCTTGTTTTTGAGTATTGCAGATAAGGAATATTAAACGGAGTCCAAACGGAAAAAAATCTTCGGAATAATTTTTCTTGGACCAGAAGACATCTACCAAGCTTGGAGACCAAGGCAGGAGAGCCGCCGTGTTGCCACAAGCCACAAGGGCGTGCCCAGGGGGGTAGGGCGCGCCCCCCTGGCTTGTGGGCCCACGACAGCTCCCCCAACCCTATTTCTCGGCCTATAAATTCACAAATATTCCCTGGATACCAGAGAGAGCCACGAAAACACTTTTCCGCCGCCAGGAGCCTCGGTTCCCGTGAGATCCAATCTTGGAGCCTTTTCCAGTAATCTGCCGGAGGGGGATTCGATCACGGAGGGCATCTACATCAACTCCATTGCCCCAACGATGATGCGTGAGTAGTTCAGCACAGACCTTCGGGTCCATACCTAGTAGCTAGATGGCTTCTTCTCTCTCTTTGCTCTTCAATACCATGTTCTTCATGATCTTCATGGAGATCTATCCGATGTAATACTCTTTTGCGGTGTGTTTGTCGAGATCCGATGAATTGTGGGTTTATGTTCAGATTATCTATGAATATTATTTGAGTCCTTTCTGAATTCTTATAAGCATGATTTCATATCTTTGCAAGTCTCTTCGAGTTATTGGTTTGGTTTGGCCAACTAGATTGGTAATTCTTGCAATGGGAGAAGTGCTTAGTTTTGGGTTCAATCTTGCGATGTCCTCACCCAGTGACATAGTAGGGGTAGCGAGGCACGTATTGTATTGTTGCCATGGAGGACAAAAAGATGGGGTTTTCATCATATTGCTTGAGTTTATCCCTCTACATCATGTCATCTTACCTAATGCGTTACTCTGTTCTTCATGAACTTAATACTCTAGATGCAGGCAGGAGTCGATCGATGTGTGGAGTAATAGTAGTAGATGCAGAATCGTTTCGATCTACTTGACACGGATGTGATGCATATATGCATAATAATTGCCTTGGATATCTTCATAATTATCGCTTTTCTATCAATTGCTCGACAGTAATTTGTTCACCCACCGTAATACTTGCCATCATGCGAGAAGCGTATAGTGAAACCTATGGCCCCCGGGTCTATTTTCCATATTATACTTTCAGATCTAAAACCAAAAATATCTTGCTGCAATCTTTTTACTTTTGTTTTACTTTCCGTTCAAGCAATCATATCTATCTATCTCTATCAGATCTCATCCTTGCAAGTAACCGTGAAGGGATTGACAACCCCTTTATAGCGTTGGGTGCAAGTGTTTGATTCTTTGTGTAGATACATCTATTGGGGACTTGCTTGTATCTCCTACTGAATTGATACCTTGGTTCTCAACAACTGAGCGAAATACTTATCTACTTTGCTGCATCACCCGTTCCTCTTCACGGAAACCAACGCATGCTCGAGAAGTAGCAAGAAGAGTTTTTGGCGCCGTTGCCGGGGAAATCTACATCAAGCTTACCAAGTACCCATCACAAGCTCATCTCTTGCATTTACATTATTTGCCATTTGCCTCTCGTTTTCCTCTCCCCCACTTCTAAAACGATTTTCCAAAAAAGATTCGCCTTTTTATTCGCCCTTCTTTCGTTCGTCTTTTCGTTTGCCTTTTGTTTGCTTGTGTGCTTGCTTGCTTGCTTCGTCACGATGACTCAAGAGAATACCAAGTTGTGTGATTTTTCCAATACTAATAATAATGATTTTATTAGTACTCCGATTGTTCCTGCCACTAGTGCGGAATCTTATGAAATTAATGCTGCCTTGCTAAATCTTGTTATGAAAGAACAATTTTCTGGCCTTCCTAGTGAAGATGCCGCATCCCATCTAAATACTTTCGTTGAGTTGTGTGATATGCAAAAGAAGAAAGATGTGGATAATGATATTGTTAAATTGAAGCTATTTCCGTTCTCACTACGAGATCGTGCTAAGACTTGGTTTTCATCTTTGCCTAAAAATAGTATTGATTCATGGAATAAGTGTAAAGATGCTTTTATTTCCAAGTACTTTCCGCCCGCTAAGATCATCTCCCTTAGGAACGATATTATGAATTTTAAGCAACATGATCATGAGCATGTTGCACAATCTTGGGAGAGGATGAAACTAATGATTAGAAATTGCCCCGCGCATGGATTGAATTTTGCTTCTAGGAATCTCTTAGATTCCGCCGCGGGTGGTACTTTTATGGAAATCACATTAGTAGAAGCTACTAAACTCCTAGATAATATTATAGCAAATTACTCTCAATGGCATACCGAAAGATCTCCTACTAGTAAAAAAGTGCTTGATATTGAAGAGATTAATACTTTGAGTGAAAAGATGGATGAATTGATGAAATTGTTTGCTAGTAAGAGTGTTCCTATTGATCCTAATGATATGCCTTTGTCTTCTTTGATTGGAAATAATAATGAATCTATGGATGTGAATTTTGTTGGTAGGAAATTTTTTGGTAATAACGCGTATAGAGGTAATTTCAATGCTAGGCCGTTTCCTAGTAATTCCTCTAATAATTTTGGTAATTCCTACAGCAACTCTTATGGAAATTATAATAAGATGCCCTCTGATCTTGAGAATAATATTAAAGAATTTATTAGTTCGCAAAAGGGTTTCAATGCTATGATTGAAGAAAAAATGCTCAAGATTGATGATTTGGCTAGGAACGTTGATAGAATTTCTCTTGAGATTGATTCTTTGAAAATTAGATCTATTCCACCCAAGCATGATATTAATGAGTCTTTAAAGGCTATGAGAATTTCTTTTGATGAGTGTAAGGAAAGAACTGCTAGAATACGTGCTAAGCGTGAATGGCTTGAAAAGTGTGTTCTCGTGATAATATTGATGAAGATCTTAAAGTGATTGATGTGACTCCTATTGAATCTTTGTTTTCTAATGTAAATCTTGATAAAGATGGGATTGGAGATGAGTCAACTTTAGTTAAAAGGCGTCCCAATGATTTGGAGTTTATAGATCTTAACGCTAAGATTGATAAAAGTGGGATTGAAGAGGTCAAAACTTTAAATAGCAATGAACCCCTCTTTTGGATTTCAAGGACTTTAATTATGATAGTTGCTCTTTGATTGATTGTGTTTCCTTGTTGCAATCCATGTTGAATTCTCCTCATGCTTATAATCAAAACAAAGCTTTTACTAAACATATTGTTGAGGCTATGATGAAATCTTTTGAAGAAAAACTTGAGTTGGAAGTTTCTATACCTAGAAAGCTTTATGATGAGTGGGAACCTACTATTAAAATTAAAATTAAAGAATATGAGTGCCATGCTTTGTGTGATTTAGGTGCTAGCGTTTCCACGATTTCAAAAACTTTATGTGATGTGCTAGGTTTCCGTGAATTTGATGATTGTTCCTTAAATTTGCATCTTGCGGATTCCACTATAAAGAAACCTATGGGAAGGATTAATGATGTTCTTATTGTTGCAAATAGGAATTATGTGCCCGTATATTTTATTGTTCTTGATATAGATTGCAATCCTACATGTCCTATTATTCTTGGTAGCCCTTTCCTTAGAACGATTGGTGCAATTATTGATATGAAGGAAGGAAATATTAGATTCCAATTTCCATTAAGGAAAGGCATGGAGCACTTTACTATAAAGAAAATAAAATTACCCTATGAATCTATTATGAGAGCTACTTATGGATTGCATACCAAAGATGACAATACCTAGATCTATTGCGTTTTGCCTAGCTAAGGGCGTTAAACAATAGCGCTTGTTGGGAGGCAACCCAATTTTATTTTTGCTTTCTGTTTTTTGCTTCTATTTTGGTGTGTTTTGCACATTATTACTTCTGTAATAATTGTGTTTTCTTGTTTAAATTAGTGTTTGAGCCAAGTAAGACCTTTGGGATAGTCTACGGTGTTTGTTGATTTGATTTTGCTGAAAAACAGAAACTTTTGCCCTCAGTGTAGGAATTTTGTAAATTCACTGGAACGTGATTTTGATCTGAAATTTTTACACAAGATTGATATACAAATTTCCCTGATTTTCCTAATTTTTCAGAATTTTTGGAGTTACAGAAGTATTCGAAGTCTATAGATTGCTACAGACTGTTCTGTTTTAGACAGATTCTGTTTTCTTTGTGTTGTTTGCTTATTTTGATGAATCTATGGGTTGTATCGGGGGGTATGAACCATGAGAAGTTATAATACAGTAGATATTACACCAATATAAATAAGGAATGAGTTCACAACAGTACCTAAGTGGTGGTTTATTTTTCTTATACTAACAGATCTCATGAGTTTTCTGTTGAGTTTTGTGTTGTGAAGTTTTCAAGTTTTGGGTAAAGAATTGATGGACTATGGAATAAGGAGTGGCAAGAGCCTAAGCTTGGGGATACCCAAGGCACCCCAAGCCATATTCAAGGATACCAAAAATCCTAAGCTTGGGGATGCCCCGGAAGGCATCCCCTCTTTCGTCTTCAATCCATCGGTAAATTTACTTGAGGCTATATTTTTATTCACCACATGATATGTGTTTTGCTTGGAGCGTCTTGTATGATATGAGTCTTTTCTTTTTAGTTTGCCACAATCATCCTTGCTGCACACATCTTTTTGAGAGAGACACGCTGAATCGTGAATTTATTAGAATACTCTATGTGCTTCACTTATATCTTTTGAGCTACGCAATGTTGCTCTAGTGCTTCACTTATATCTTTTTAGAGCACGGTGGTGTTATATTTTATAGAAATTATTGAACTCTCGTACCTCACTTATATTATTTTGAGAGTTTCTTAAAACAGCATGGTAATTTGTTTAGGTTATGAATTTAGTCCTAATATAATAGGCATCCAAGAGGGATATAATAAAAACTTTCATATTAAGTGCATTGGACACTATGAGAAGTTTGATTCCTTGCATATAGTTTTGAGATAATGGAGATGGTAATATGAGAGTCATGCTAGTGAGTAGTTGTGAATTGGAAGAGATACTTGTGTTGAAGTTTGTGATTCCCGTAGCATGCACGTATGGTGAACCGTTATGTAACGAAGTCGGAGCATGATTTGTTTAATGATTGTCGACCTTTGTGTGAGGGTCGGGAGCGCGCGATGGTTAACTCCTACCAACCTCTCCCCTAGGAGCATGCGTCTAATGCTTTGTTTGATAACTAATAGACTTTTGCAATAAGTATGTGAGTTCTTTATGACTAATGTTGAGTCCATGGATTATACGCACTCTCACCCTTCCACCATTGCTAGCCTCTCTAGTACCGCGCAACTTTCGCCGGTACATCAAACCCACCTTCCTCAAAACAGCCACCATATATTTTCCTCAAAACAGCCACCATACCTACCTATTATGGCATTTCCATAGCCATTCCGAGATATATTGCCATGCAACTTCCACCGTTCCGCTTTTCATGACATGCACCATCACTTTCATATTGCATATAGAGTCATATTTTGTCATAGGTATCGAGTTGTAATTTTCGTTTTGAGTTGTTAGTAAATAAAAGTGTGATGATTTTCATTATTAGAGCATTGTCCCGTGTGAGAAAAGGATGATGGAAGCCATGACTCCCTCACAAGTTGGGATGAGTATCCAGACTTTATAAAAAATAAAAGAGGCCAGCGAAGCCCAAATAAAAAAAAAAGAGGCCAAAGATGCCCACCAAAAAAAATGAGAGAAAGAGAGAAGGGACAATTGCTACTATACTTTTCCACACTTGTGCTTCAAAGTAGCACCATGATCTTCATGATAGAGAGTCTCCTATTTTGTCACTTTCATATAACTAGTGGAGTTTCATCTTGCACGACCACTTAGTTTTGTTTTTGAGCTTTCATACACTTATAGCTCTAGCGCACCCGTTGCATGGAAATCCCTACTCACTCACATTGATATCTATTGATGGGCATCTCCATAGCCCGTTGATACGCCTAGTTGATGTGAGATTATCTTCTTCCTTTCCCTTGCAACCTCCACCATATTCTATTCCACCTATAGTGCTATATCCATGGCTCACGCTCATGTATTGCGTGAGAGTTGAAAAAGTTTGAGAACACCAAAAGTGTGAAACAATTGCTTGGCTTGTTCATCGGGGTTGTGCATGATTTAGATACTTTGTGTGGGGAAGATGGAGCATAGCCAGACCATATGATTTTGTAGGGATAACTTTCTAAGGCCAGGTTATTTCGAAAGGACACAATTGCCTTGTTGGTGTGCTCGAAGTATTACTGTTTTTATGTCAATATTAGACTATTGTTTTGAATCTTACGGATCTGAATATTCATGCCACAATAAAGAATATTACATGGATAAATATGTTAGGTAGCATTCCACATCAAAAATTCTGTTTTTATCATTTACCTACTCGAGGACGAGCAGTAATTAAGCTTGGGGATGCTTGATACGTCTCCAACGTATCTATAATTTTTGATTGTTCCATGCTATTATATTATCTGTTTTGGATGTTTTATATGCATTAATATGCTATTTTATATTATTTTTGGGACTAACCTATTAATCTAGAGCCTAGTGCCAGTTTCTGTTTTTTCCTTGTTTTTGAGTATTGCACATAAGGAATATTAAACGGAGTCCAAACGGAATAAAATCTTCGGAATAATTTTTCTTGGACCAGAAGACATCTACCAAGCTTGGAGACCAAGGCAGGAGAGCCGCCGTGTGGCCACAAGCCACAGGGGCGCGCCGAGGGGGTAGGGCGCGCCCCCCTGGCTTGTGGGCCCACGGCAGCTCCCCCAACCCTATTTCTCGGCCTATAAATTCACAAATATTCCCTGGATACCAGAGAGAGCCACGAAAACACTTTTCCGCCGCCTGGAGCCTCGGTTCCCGTGAGATCCAATCTTGGAGCCTTTTCCGGTAATCTGCCGGAGGGGGATTCGATCACGGAGGGCAACTACATCAACTCCATTGCCCCTCCGATGATGCGTGAGTAGTTCACCACAGACCTTCGGGTCCATAGCTAGTAGCTAGATGGCTTCTTCTCTCTCTTTGCTCTTCAATACCATGTTCTTCATGATCTTCATGGAGATCTATCCGATGAAATACTCTTTTGCGGTGTGTTTGTCGAGATCCGACGAATTGTGGGTTTATGTTCAGATTATCTATGAATATTATTTGAGTCCTTTCTGAATTCTTATATGCATGATTTCATATCTTTGCAAGTCTCTTCGAGTTATTGGTTTGGTTTGGCCAACTAGATTGGTAATTCTTGCAATGGGAGAAGTGCTTAGTTTTGGGTTCAATCTTGCGGTGTCCTCACCCAGTGACATAGTAGGGGTAGCGAGGCACGTATTGTATTGTTGCCATGGAGGATAAAAAGATGGGGTTTTCATCATATTGCTTGAGTTTATCCCTCTACATCATGTCATCTTACCTAATGCGTTACTCTGTTCTTCATGAACTTAATACTCTAGATGCAGGCAGTAATAGTAGTAGATGCAGAATCGTTTTGGTCTACTTGACATGGACGTGATGCCTATATGCATAATCATTGCCTTGGATATCTTCATAATTATTCGCTTTTCTATCAATTGCTCGACAGTAATTTGTTCACCCACCGTAATACTTGCCATCATGAGAGAAGCCTCTAGTGAAACCTATGTCCCCCGGGTCTATTTTCCATATTATACTTTCAGATCTAAAACCAAAAATATCTTGCTGCAATCTTTTTACTTTTGTTTTACTTTCCGTTCAAGCAATCATATCTATCTATCTCTATCAGATCTCATCCTTGCAAGTAACCGTGAAGGGATTGACAACCCCTTTATAGCGTTGGGTGCAAGTGTTTGATTCTTTGTGTAGGTACATCTATTGGGGACTTGCTTGTATCTCCTACTGGATTGATACCTTGGTTCTCAACAACTGAGGCAAATACTTATCTAGTTTGCTGCATCACCCGTTCCTCTTCACGGAAACCAACGCATGCTCGAGAAGTAGCACATCTCTGGATTGGTTATTGCTATATGTATGTGCAAGATGATGCCTTATACGCTCCTCTCTTCTACTGCTGAAAGATGTAGTCTTCGATAGGATGAGCTTCTCCCCCTTATTCTGGAATTTCTGCAGTTTAGTCCACAGAGACTAGCCCATTCCTTTGATACCGATGCATATCTAGTATAGATTTTATGTAAGTCTTGTGAGTACTTTGGATGAGTACTTTTCATTGCTTTGCTACTCTTTTCATTCGACCCAGTTGTTGCAATATCTGGTAGCACCGCGGATGCAGGTTACCCCGATGGTGTGTTCTACGTGGAGACCGATGACCAGGAGTAGTCCGGAGGTCCTAGGCAGGAGGCCTTGCCTTTCGATCTAGTGTCATTTTTTTACTCATCCTTCTTAAGGAAAAACTTTTCTAACTATGTGTGTACTCAGATAATATTTGCTTTGATGACTGATGTACTATGGTTCCTCGTGACTCGGGCTTGTAATATAAAGATTTAATATGTTTAAATTTGTCTCGTAGAGTTTTGTTGTGATATTGACGTGAGTCACCGTTCATGATCGTGCATGATGCGTGTATGGTTAGTGCACTATTATAAATGAGGGTGTCAAATTTAATTAGTGTTTGTGCCAAGTAAAGCCTCTAGGCTGATCTGGATGATAGTAGAATTGATAAGGTGCACAAACAGAAACTTTTATGTCGAGTATTTGAAATTTGGTTTTTTGCTAGAACGTGATATATTTCTGTAATTTTTGAAGAAGTATTTTCCTGCAAAATTTTCCACGTTTTCCTAGTTTTTCAGAATTTTTGGAGTTACAAAGCTATGGTTTTGGTTCGGATCATTACAGACTATTCTGTTTTAGACATATTCTGTTTTTATTGCATAGTGTGATTGTTTTAATGATTCTATGGATTGTATCGGGGGATATAAATCATGGGAAAAGTTCGAATACTATAGATATTAGGCAAGAACAATTATTAATTGGTTTATGACAATACCTAAAGTTTATGATTTACCTATTATACTAACGGATCTCATGAGATTTTTGTTGAGTTTTGTGTGCTGGAGTTTTCAAGTTTTGGGTGAGATCACGGTGGATGAATGTCATGACCCGGTCCCGTGATAGGGCCCCCAATCTTTGCGCTTACTGTGTCAGTCCCTGGATCAATAGCTGACACACACAGTCGACGATGACATACCAATAATACATCAAATGTCATAGTATTTACATCGAAGATCCAGTGCAATACAATACACACATGCTTAGCTCGTGGCTAGTTCATAGTACAGTCATGTAGCACAGTAATATTCTAGTCTTGTGGCGTCCATGAACTCACAGGCAAGAGTTGATTATAGCGCGTAACCCTACTTTGTAACCTTCCCTTTGTTAAGATAACCTGCAACATGATACGTTGCCGCCACAAGGGTCAATACATTGGACGTATTGGCAAGCTTCGCCAGGATTGGCTTGTGGAACGTAAACATGCAATTGGTGTGGTTGGTTTTACTTGCGCCAAAAGAGTTTTCCCTACCTTTATAACAGTGGTCTTCTCTAGTAGTAATATGAAACTTTCGGTACCCCTGGTCGTAGTCCAGAGTTACTCTGGTACCCCCGGTTGTAACCCAAGCAATTTTAGTATGTGGACTCCCGGTAACCCTGGTCATCCCAAGGTTCTCTCCAGAGACCCTGGTAACACCAGTTCTCTGAGATCAATGTCGTAAATCCCCATTGGTTCAACCCATTGCTTTCAGATGGAAGAGGTGAATGAGATAAAGATGACAATTCTAGGATGACTTGCTCAAAGTTGTCTGTAACCAGGGACACGACTAATCATGACCAGTTTTATAAACTCTACAAAGGTTTGTGTACTTTACCTGTGATTCCCGATCACACCCTTCTGCTACTAAACTTCACACGTGAAGTATCTAGGTAGATCAAGACAAGACTTTTGGGAAGTAGTCCCCCTCTCAGAACCGATAGACCCAGTCCAACCTACATGCAAGACTACATTGCTGGTCTGCCACAGGAGGGTCCCCACAACTTACTCGATCCTGACAGAGCCCATATTGTCTCACGGTCATACATGGAAGCTACTCAACTTTTGAACTCGTACAATCTCTGGTACCTGGGTGTCATTCCCCACTATGGACTACACTTCGATGACCCAATCAAAGCCAGTCCACCTAGATCGATTCATTAATTAAATAGTAATAGTTAAGTAGTCAACCATGCGGTTGTATGGTGGAATAATATTGGTGTTTCTCAATCCACGTTATAGCAGCTAAGCAACTACTCGTGGCGTACAAGGTCACTGTAAAATGGACCTACTTATACTACTGAGATTTGTCAAGCATAAAGTATGAAATGCATGAAAACATAGGTTATGATCAAAGGTTCCACTTGCCCGTATTGAATATCCTTTAGTCTCACAATGCTTGATCAACACACTTCGATCTCCATAACAATCTATCGTAAGTAAAGAGCATTCATGAACAACCATACAATACAATCAAACAAACGATAAGTGTTGTACATGGTGTCAGTGCCATTGTAATGTGAGATCATGTGTCAAGGGTTTAACTCATAAGAGTTTGGATAACAACATAGTGGTTGTCCTTTGGAATACGTGTGACATAAGGGTTCACATGCAAGTTTCCATAAGGGTTCATCACATAAGGAGTATGTGATGTCAAATGGTGGTTGTCAGATCCAGTAAAGGGATCCTAACAATAGAGTCCTGGTCTATGAATCATGGATAGCCAAGTTCATGTTGAACTTTGAATGACAATTCAACTTGCTAACCTTTCATGAGCTTGAATACACTAAGGTCTGAAAATGATAACTTGGTCTGGCTTTCGATCGATTTTGGATTTGAACTAGGGTTCAACCTACTTGTATTCAAATTGGATTCAGTTTATATTTCACTCTGGTTCCACTGAATTCAATTTTAATTATGAAACTGTTAATAATTTACTTAGGTTGGTTAAATAAGTTTTCAAACTAAAGTTGATTTGAATAAGTTTCAATTCAAATTGAACCTAGGTTTTCAAACTAACCTTTCATAAGCCCATAATTCAAATGCCATCTACTAATCCTAAAGTCATGTACATATCCAAAATAATTACTAAGTACATTGTTAAATAAGTTTTCAAACTAAAGTTAATCATATTCCAACATAATTACTTTGGTTTATTTATTTCATTTTAGTTCAACTGAGTCAATTATAAACCCCAGAATAATTATTAAGGTTCAAGAGTTTCAATTTGATTTGGGTTTGAACTAATTTAATTTGAATTCATCTTTCCCTAATCATCAAGTATTAAATCAAAACCATTTAGTAGGTTTAATTTGATTTATAGTTTATTTAAATTAGTTTCAATTCAAATTGAAACTACGGCCCAATTTAATTTCAAACTAGGTTTTAATTACTTCCAAATATTTTCTGAATTACCTAAAGTCAAAAACTAATCCAAAATAATATTGCTAAAGTTTGTTTTGAGTCACTGAAACTTTGTTAATTATTTTATTAAATAATTCCTTAATTCAAATTAAACGTGATTAGGTTTAATTCCTATTTGAATTCTGCCCTATTTGTATTATATTTAAAACTTATTTTTAAATTATTTAAATTTGAACTAAAGTTTTTTGAAATGAACGTATATTTAATTCGATTCAATTTGAAAAAAGAATCACTTAATTTGAGATTATATGATGCAAGTTATGTCCTATTCAAATTCAAATTCATTCTATTTGAAATTGAAATTCAAAATAGTCAAACATGAAATGTTTTTGGATAGGGTGAAAATAAATTTTCTAAGGATCATTTTACAAAAAGTTTCATCTAATTTAGACTTGTAGATAATTATTTATGGGTGTTTTGAATCTAGGGGTTTTTCTGTAAAATTTCCATTTAAATTCAATTAATAGAGAACTATCGAACAGACACGGGCTAAGGCTCTCATCGGAGTCGACGGTGTAGGGGGATTTAGGCAAGGCGAGGATGTCCACGGGGTTCGCGGCGGTGCGATGGAGCTCGTGGGGGCAACGACGCGGCCCAGGGGTGGTTGGCCTCGCCGGAAGTGACTGGAGACAGTCTAGGTCAGTGGCGGAGCTTGAGGGGTGTGGTGGGGCAACCTGTCGGTGTCTGGCTCGATTGAGTAGGGCAAATGGACGAGGGGGTCGAGGGGGGCATTTATGGGCACGGCGACTGGGCGCGGGCATGGCGGTGGACGCGCGGTCATGGGCGACGTGGCCTGAGCGAGCACAGTGCGGGCGCGGGTGTGCTAGAGTGCTTAGGGGAGAGAGATGACACGCGGGGCCCGCGTGTCTTCAAGAGAGAGGGGAGAGAGGCGATGGCGAGTTGGGCTGCTGCTAGGCCATGTAGGTGAGGTGGGCTGCGGGGCTTTCTCATTTTCTTTTATTTCTTTTCTATTTTACTTTCTTTTGTTTTTTTGCTTGCTTATAAATTCAAAACAAGTTGAATTTGAATTTTCTTTCCAAAATAAACGTGCCCTAAATTCCAATATGATTTTTTATGAATTTGTGGACATTTTATAGGGGCAAATTGGGCAACCAAAATATGTACTTATATTTCCAACTTGAATTTGGATTTGGTTCCAAAACCAGCTATGTTTCAAATTAAATTTTGAAAATATGCAAAAAATCTAGGTCAACTTTTGGACTTGTGGAATCCTAATTACTGCCAACATCAAATGCAAGCCATATTGGATTTAATTCACTTTGTTATGAATTGTTTTCAGAATGATTTCCAATTCAAAATCAATCCCATTCATTTAGGGCAATAATCTGACTTGGAATATTTTTTTGGGACTTATTTGAATTAATTTTGCCCAACAATATTTCAAATGCTTGGGTTCCACCTATTGGCTAGCTAGGTTGTAACAGCCCAAGACCAAGATCTTCACTATTTTGTGATATGTTCATGCGATGTTTGTTTTATTTTATTTTGCATCATGCATATTATTTTCCATTGCATATTTAGTTTTGTGTCTTATCTTGTGTGCCAACTCCTACATATCCTCTTCACATTTCTTGTACCTCTTGCTCATTCCATCAATCTATCTTCAATTTGTAAGAAAACACGTCAAGCTCCAACTTGGTTTCATCCAAGTTCCAAGAAACCAAAGCCTACCTTCCATCTTCTTCTTTATTTGAATTGCAAGCAAATGTTTGGTTTCTTACTTTGTCTAAGGCTTCTCCAAAAATGTGCATAAATCATCTAATTTTGTGTAGAGAATTGCAAAATCATTTTCAGGCTTGTCTAAATTGCTGGCGTATGGTGTTCATATTTAAACCTATTTGAAAACATGCCAAAAAGCATTTTATTTTGTCCTCCAAAAATGACCAAACAATTTTATAAAATAGTGCATTTTATCATCTTTCGAAAACATTTTGAATCTACCTCAAATTCTTTGTGAAACTCTCTGCACATTATTTTTTTCGTTGGTTGCTGTTTTAATTTGCAAAGGCTCCACAGAGAGTGAGAGGGAACGCTCTAGCCCAGCGCCGCAACCCAACTTACCTCCTGGCCATGCATCCCACTTACCTCTCAACCGAAGCCAGGCCACCAGCGTCGATCCCCGTGTTCCTCGTCTTCTCCCTATACGGCGGAGCATCCAGAGGATCCACGTCGACAGCAATGTCGATTTGACGGTCGGAGCTCCTCCCTAGAGCCTATAAACATGCCCTACACGTCGCCCCAACCCTAGTCTCTCCATTCCCCTTCTCCTTCCACCGCCGCCTTCACAGGTAAGGGCAACGCACGCCACACCAACGCTCTGGCCACCATGACCCTAGCGAGAACAAGCTCGAGCTCGGTGTAGCTTCCAGCACGTCTCCAACCCCTCAACCACCATGGAGAGGACCTCCGAGGACCCCCCCCCCATCTCGTACGACGACGCACGTGACTCCACGGCTCCTGGAATGACTTCACCGACCCCGTATTGTTACTCTGATGCGTCTTCTTCATGGATCCGAAGAACACCGTCAAATCAGCGCCTCCCGACGTCTCCTACATCGTCTTTTCGGCTTCTTCTCCATGTCCTACGGGACCCCGGTGAGCCTCCGCTCCTCCCCGCAACTTCCCCTAGATTATTGCATCCTGTAACGATGTTATGTTTATGCCCAGTTCGTGTCCTCTGTGAACTGGCCATAGTGCAATTTTTTTGTTTTCCGCATCTTGTTCTTGCACACGGACTTTCTCGCAACATTTGCCTTCATGTGCTCCGGCGCGCACACACTTGCACGACGCACATGCTCACGCACATCCCGCCCCTTCATGCCACACTTCCACGAGCACCGCAACCACCTCGCCTCGCCATGCCCGAAACGAGGTCAAGCTCGTGCTCGAGCAACCCCGCGCATGCACGTCCCGTAGCAGCTCCGCATGCATACACCGCACCCCCACCAGTTTCCGCACGCCCGCTACAGCTCAGCAGCCCCCGCCTCCGTCGTGTTTTCTCGCCGGCAACATCTCCTCCCTATGCGCCAGGAGGAAGAAAGCTCGGCTTTTCTGTTGATTAATCAAAATTAGTACCCATTTTATGAACTTACACATGGCAGCAGTGCACTGGCTAGCTCAATTGGTTTGCCCGCATGTTTCTACTTCAGATTAATGCCGAGCCCCACCATGTTCACGAACACCCAGCCAGCCAATTGGTTAGCCGCACGTGGTCACACCCAGGAGACCAGGGTTCGAATCCCTGGCTGCACACATTTTTTTGGCCTTTTAGTTTCAGTCCGCCACTCATACCTTAGCACCATTGCCTCTGTTGACCTATCCTAGTTGATCTGGTTGACCACTCTCCTGGCCCCAGTAGTCATACGCAGTGGTTAAGCCCAGCCCATGTCTTATGTTTGCTGTTTTTGTTTTGTTTTTAGATAAGAAAACTGCACATATTTCAGTATTTTGTTGCAATTTGTAAAATCCATATAAATTCAACCGTGCATCAGATTAAAACAGTTTATATATGAAACTTGACTAAAATTTTGTTTAGATTCATAAAATCCAACTTTTATCCATGTTAAAAATATTTAAAATGGTGTTTGCAATAATTTGCATTGTTGACATACTTAAACGGTTTGTCTCGTATCTATTAAATCGTAAATATGATTCAAATGATTTATATATGTAAATTGCCTAGAAAAATGAGTAGGATAACAAGGTACACTTTATTTTCCTGTTTAATAAATAAAAACATATTTAGGCAGAACACTACCAATTTGAAAAATTACATATGGGGTCGTTTAGGAAACACTATATGTTGTTTCCGACCTCATTTAAAATGCCTAGATAGATAGCTTAATTATGCTTCACTTCTTGCTATGGTTAACATTATTTAAATTCGTCATGTAAATAAACAAGAGTGAACTAAATGATTCAAACATGGACATTTGTCAATGTGCAACTCGTTGCATATTGAGCTTCACTTAATGTGTAGAATTTGAATGTTGCACCTTGCCATGCCATTCATATTTTAAATGGACATGCATCATATTTGTTTGTGCATCATGTCATGAATATGTTGTGGTGTTTACTGTGTGCCGTTTGTTTGTTTCCGGAATTGCTTCTTCTCGCTAGAGTTTCGAAGCCGTTTCGGAGTGTGAGGATTCGTTTGACTGCGTCCATTCGTCTACTTCACGGATTTGTTCTTCTTCCAAGCAGGATTTCAGGCAAGATGACCATTACCCCGGATACCACTACTATCATTGCTATGCTAGTTGTCTCATTTTTATCGCCATATCTCACTATCTACCACTTGTTTGTCAAGCCTCCCAAAATGCCATGATCAGCATCTAACCCTCCACTTCCCAACAAACCGTTATTTGGCTATGTTACCGCTTGCTCAGCTCCTCTTATGGCATTGCCAGTTGCAGGTGCAGCTTGTTCCATGCTGGGGCACGGATATCTTGGGATATCACATTATTCTTGCTATTTTATTTAATGCATCTATACACTTGGTAAAGGGTGGAAGGCTCGGTCTCTTGCCTGGTGTTTTGTTCCACTCTTGCCACCCTAGTTTCCGATTACGGGTGTTATGTTCCATATTGGGCGCTCCTAACATGCTTGGGATTGTTATGGGGACCCCCTTGATTTTCGTTTTGGGATAAGATTCTTCCGGAAAGACCCAACTTTGCTATTATATTTGCCCAACATAATAATATTGAGCACCTTTATTAATGCATAGGGCATCATGAACCCTTGGATTTAATTCAACATAATACAAGGAGGGCCAGTGTTGATGGTGTTGGTCCTAAGTCGTGTGCGGGGCCATCCCGGGGCAACTTGGTTGTTTAATTTGGCCATTATACGATGTGCTCATCTAGTAGTGCCCAGACAACAAGATACGTAGGCTCCTATCAGGATATGGCCTGGCAGGCGGTCTTGCTGGATTTTGTTTACCTTTAACGAACGTCTTGTGCATCGGGATTCCGAGGATACTACGGGTTATCCCGCGGTTGAGGTTTTCCATCGTAGCTTGTGGCTAGTTTGTGATGGATGAGTTGGAGCACCCCTACAGGGTTAAATCTTTCTGAAAGTCGTGCTCATGGTTACGTGGCAAGTTTGAAACTTTAGAATACCCGGTTATAGAAAACTTGAAGTAAACCCAATTAAAATATACCAATCGTGTGCGTAACCGTGACTGTTGAGGGAGTCCGGAATTAAGGGGTCCTTGGGCCGCTGGCCTATTCTTATGGGACGGACAATGGACCGCTCTGTGATTATCATTAATGGCCAAAGATTATGATGCCATAACTAAGATGGGAATCTCTCAAGCCGTGGCGTGTACTTCAAGAATACGATGATAGGTTCGGCATATTCTTCTCCAGGTGTAACCAACATTGTACAACCCTAGATACCCCTGGTGTCTATATAAACCAGGGCGTCTTAGTCCGTAGGACAGGTTAAGCTCATTACTCTTAGGGTTTTAGACCATATCATATGATCTCGTGGTAGATCAACTATGTACTCGATACCCCATCATCAATACAAAACAAAGAAGGGCGTAGGGTTTTATCTCCATTACGAGGGCCCGAACCTGGGTAAACACTGCCTCCCTTGTCTCCTGTTACCCATCGATCCAAGACCCAGAGTTTGGGACCCCCTACCCGAGATCTGCCATTTTTTACACCGGCATTGGTGCTTTCATTGAGAGTTCTGCTATGGGATCGCGAGAAGGATCGATGGCTCGCCTGGTCACTAATGACCACTTCGACACCGAGGCTAACTTTGTCCCCGGCCAGCCCTCCGCATTTGATGGCACCGCACCACATACTAGTGCGGTAGATGACCTTGGCCAAATCACCGGGTTCGCCCCGGGCCAGGGAATCAAGTTCGGCGACCCGGATTACGTCGCCAACGCCCAAGGCGATCTGGTCCTCTCCGAACTCTCAGCTTTATCCGATGAACACGAGTTCTTCAAAGCCATGACTTTGGACCTTTTCCTCGACGTCATGTCCGGAACACTCACTTCGGAGCCGGCCTCAAGCATGGATCCGACGACGACGTTCCAGGACCAGGAATCAATCCTAGCCAGGCACACTCTCTGTGTTGACACATCGGAGAACAACTCCTCCAAAATATCAGAAGCTGGTCCGGCTGAACCCTCGCTGTCGAGAGAGGCACTGGCCTGGATCCAAACCTTGGAAATTACGGATAACTCAACCTTGACCTATCGTCAGATAGGTCTCGAGGCTGGCCATAGGGAATTTTGTTTCCCACCCACCACTCACTTAGTAGCCACCATCGAAAATTTAACCGATGTGTTGGATTTCTCCTCGGATGACACCGAGGACGCATAGGCGGATGTCAACACAGCTTCTCCTCCCGTAACGGGGCGATGGACTGCCACCTCCACCTATGATGTGTATATGGTGGACACCCCTGGTGATAAGGGCGATGGCACCACAAAGAAGAGCGGCGACGACACCTCAATGAGAAACAGTGACGACGAACCACTCAAACGCCGGCGTCAGCGCAAAAAATCAAAGGGATGCAAGGGCAGGAAATGCAATACGGGCTCCGAAAATGCCACATCAGATACCCCTAAAGATCCCGCTGACCCAGCTGCGCTCGAGCAGCAGCACGACAATCCGGAGGGGCACATAGACCCCGAAGATCCCGATAACCTCGATGATTCCGAAGACAGCAACTACCTCCATCTTTCCGAGGACGAGGCTAGTCTGGGCAACGAGGACTTCATCGTCCCCGAAGACCCGCTGGACCAGGAACGATTAAAGCGGCTGCTCATAGCCACCGCCCGAAGCCTCGAGATAAAACAGCAGCAAATTAAAGCCGAGCAAGATTCCCTCAATGATCGATGGACACAAGTCTTTGCTGCCGAAGAAAGGTACGGCTACGAATGACAAGGTCAGGACAAACTTTACCCGCGCCGCCGTCACTGCCAGAATTCGATGATGAGGCCTTCAAGCCCACGGCCCCCCAGAGAAACCCAGGGCGAACAACCTGACCGCCCCAGTCGAGCACGGGACAGGACCACTGCCAAAGCAGGGGAACAACTCGACCACCTCCGCGGAGGAAGGAAAGAGCCAGCGCGGCCCGAAAACCCATTCGACCTGCGACACACTTTGAATGTTGGCACAGGTCAGACACGATCCATCTATGGATCCAGAGGGCACACTCCCGCTAGAAGGGATGGGTACCAGGCTTGGCTCGACCAGAACAATTGAGTTCGGGGACAGCACCGGGTAAGGTTCCCAACCGACCTCTAACACAACGTAGCCAGAGTCAGGGGCACCGCTCACCCACTGTGTTTTACAGACGAGGTGATGCAGCATCAGTTTCCTGAAGGGTTTAAACCCGTAAACATTGAACCTTATGACGGTACAACAGATCCGGCTGTGTGGATCGAAGACTTTCTTCTCCACATACACATGGCCCGCGGAGATGACCTCCACGCCATAAAGTACCTGCCATTGAAACTCAAAGGACCAGCACGACATTGGCTGAACAGCCTGCCCAAAAACTCAATCGGGAGTTGGGAGGAGCTTGAGGATGCTTTCCGAGCTAATTTTCAAGGCACCTATGTTCGGGCCCCGGGCGCCGATGACCTGAGCCACATCGTCGAACAGCTCGGTGAGTCATCCCGGCAATTCTGGAATCGGTTCCTGTCGGTGCACTAGTACAGGGGTACCCGGTGCCCCTGACTTATGCACCGGCGGTAGAAGCAAAGAACCCCGCCAACAATCAACACCAAGACTCCAGCAAGCTCAACACGGCAGCCCAAGCCTGGGCTGCGACGCGCCAAGCACGTCCCCGACGCTTGCCGGGGACCAAGACGTACACACCTCCCAGAAGACCCGGCAAGCTATTTCCCGGCAGGAGTGAGCCATCCAGCCACCGCTTCACCGCATCGCTACGCCTGTCACTTATCGATGCGGTGTCGAGCCCTCAGGCGATTAATCAGCTCTCGCTAAGCACATGGCGATGCATTGGAAGGCAAGTTACGCACGGTTCACACCCGCCCTGCAGCGTGTCAAGATCTTAAGCAACGACCGGCCAAGCGGTGGCAAGAGCTTGCCGGGGATGCACCCCCAAGCGCCACCTAGGCAGGTAATTATGGCATTTTGTCCTAAATGCCAGAGTTAGGTATGATAGCTCTGCTTAGCTATATAATCGATAGATAATGTCTGTTTTGCCATTGTGGTGACCCCTTGCACTATAAAAGGAGGCCCAAGGCAACCTATCTCAAGGTTGGCAACTCGAACCCCCGAACGCTTGTACTCGCATAGCCGCTCTTTCCCCAACAGCAGTCCTTGCCGGGGTCAGGCGCCCTGCATTCTTCGTGTTCCTCCAATCAATCCACCAAAAAGCAGAAGTAGGGTTTTACGCTTAGCAGTGGCCCGAACCTGGGTAAAATGCCCGAGCCTTGATCGTTGCGCCGTCTCATGCTATCCGCTCTTCGTGCAACGTGACCCCCCTTGCCGAACCACAAGGGGCCTCTGGTCCCATAGGTGATCGTGAGCATCCGTGCCCCAACATCTTTGGCGTGCCAGGTAGGGGGCGTGCATCATTTGCGCGAACCCAAGTTCGTGAACGGCGAATCAATCTTCATCATCATCTTCTTCAACAATGGCTCTGAAGAAGAAATCTAGTGCGACCGCGCATCCTTCCACTTCAAAGGCTCCCTCACACGCGGCCGCTGGTGCCGTAGGCACCGAAGCGGCTGCTGGCGAGGTGGGCATCATGGACAACGTGGTCGGTGCAGGCGGCGCCCCCGTCCAACCCTTCACGGCCGGGGATCGAGCGGGAGGCGCCGGAGGGGAGCAACTATAGCAACCACATGGCGAGCTCGGCCCCGACGCCACGGGCGGAGGGAACATACGTTCATCACCTCCCCGCCGCACGGATGGCCGAGGCCGCCTCAGTGGCGCCCAGTCCGGTGCGAGCCGTGACCTTCCGGCCGCACCCATCGCCAGTGAAATCGTTGGGCGTGCGCCTTGTGCGGAGTGAGATGGGGCGCCCAGCGGGACCGCAGCCCCGCAGGATTGGCCCGCGCCCACCAGAAAGCTCCAGCGAGTGGTGCACGGCATCAAGGACGCGGCGACGCTTCTCTTGGTCCTACCAAGAGTCGAGCAACGTCACGGTCCGCCACTTTCTCCATGCCGGGCACCACAGAGGAGACCATGTCGTGGGTCCAGATGCTGCTCAGCTTCATGCCAGCGGCTGATAAGATGGATGAATGGAGAGCCACCATTCAGAGTTTGATATCTTTCCTTGAAGCCAACAAGACCCAGCATGCGGAGCCGTCGCGATGTACGCGAGCAGCAGCGGCGGCCCGGGGCGGCGAGCGTGTTGAGGGGGCCACCCCAACGGTGCAATCCCCTCCGCGACAATAGGCCCAGAGGCAGCCGCAGCAAGCTTCACATGCTGACGACCGCGATGAGGCGTCCATAGTCTCGTCTGGCCCGCACGACTGCCAGGATCAACGGCGTGTCCTTGAAGACTGGCGGAAGGAAGACGCGTTAATCACCATCTGGCAACGCCGGGAAGCACACCGTCAATCCGATAAGCGCAATGGTCCAGGCGTCGGCGACCCCGTGCCCAGTGTTGGCGGGTACCTCCCTTACGAGGTTGGTTGCCCTGCCTTCACTAGCGAGCTGCGACGGGTCCGCTGGCCGTCGACTCGAGCTTTCAAGCCTGAGCTACCGGAGAAATACGACGGGAAGCTAAACCCTGCAGAGTTCTTGGGCATTTACACGATAGCTGTTCAAGCTGTGGGAGGGAGAGATGAAAAGGTGCTCGCCAACTATTTCCCTTTGGCGCTCAAGCCAAATGTGAGATAATGGCTGATGCACCTGCCGGAGAATTCCATTTCCTCTTGGGCTGATCTGTGCAATGAGTTCGTTGGCGCCTTCACCGGTGGTCATCAAGAACCAGGCCAGCCCAGCGATCTCCAAGTCCTCCCTCAAAAGGAGGGAGAAACTTTGAGGAAGTACATCCAGAGATTCAGCCGAGTGCACTGCAACATCACAGAGATCCATCCCGCAGCGGTGATTGCCGCGTTCCACTCGAACATGCGCAGCAGGAGGATGCGAACCAAGATGAATGTCAAGCTCCCCAGGACTGTCAATGAGCTTTACACCCTGGCGGATAAGTGTGCTCGAGCTGAAGAAGGGAGACGACTCCCCAGAGAGGAGGCGGGCGTCGAAGTTGACTCTGATGATGACGACGATGCCCCCGACCCGAAGGGAAGGACCAGGAAGTGCAACAAGAAGCGCAACGGAAAAGCAGTATTGGCTGTCGAGAGCTCCGGAGACCTCAGTGCAGGCAAGAAGGCGAAAGCCAAAACCCCTGGCAACGGAGCTGCCGCGTGCGCTGATTGCCGGGAGGCTGCTGCCGCTGAGAAGACCGGGAAGTCTGACGGGCCGTACTGCAAAATTCACCTCACCAAGGGCCATGATCTCCAAGAATGCCGACAGGTCGAGCAACTTGTTGAGAAACAGAGGGCCGAGTACAAGAAACGCGACAAGGAAAAAGGCCAGGACGGCGCTGCCTGGAAAGGCCGTGGCGGTAGAGGAGGTCGTCGCGGCAAAACCCTGCAGCAAAAGGAAAAACCCACCAAAGGCCGAGAGAAGAAGGAAACAGATGATATGAGTGAATATGAGGATGGTGATGAGGATTCCAGTGATAGGGAGTTCCAGAAAGCAACTAAAGCCATGTGCGTTGACGGGGGTGCATCCTTGCACTCCTCTCACCGCCAGCTCAAGCAGTGGACACGCCAGGTCAATGCTGTGGAACCGACTACAGAATCTAGGAAGCCACTCAGATGGTCCCGCACGCCTATCATCTTTGATGAAGAGGATCACCCTGACCGTACCACTACAGTTGGGTGTTTGCCATTGTTGGTTTCCCCGACAATCCGCAAACTCAAGGTGTCTAAGATGTTAGTTAACGGTGGGGCCGGATTGAACTTGATCTCTCCTAGAGTGGCTAAGAAACTGTAGATCCTTGATGAAGAGCTCGAAGCCATGGATACGTTCCAAGGAATCAACCCCGGCAGGAGCTGACCTAAGGGAAAGATCACTCTGCCTGTGACATTCGGCGGGGAGTTGAATTTCCGAACAGAGAAGATAGTGTTCGACGTCGCCGAGATCCCACTGCCTTACAACGGAATCCTTGGTCGCCCATCACTGGCAAAGTTCATGGCGGCATCCCACTATGCCTACAATACTTTGAAGATGCCAGGGCCCATTGGGGTCATTTCCATCCCATCCGACAAGAAGGACGCAGTTATTTGCGTAGACCAGATGTATCGCAACGCGGTAGCAGCTGAAGCCATAGATATCCTAGCTCCCGCCAAGGGCGCAGAGAGAATGAAGAAGACTGGCAAGGACACCGGCAAGGACTCCGGGAAGCGCGCCTCTTCGGAGTGCGCCGCACCTGACGATGACCTGCCGGAAAGTTCCGCCAGCAAGAAGACCAAGGTCACCTATCCTGAGATGAAGAAAGTCCTGGCAAGGGGGGATGGCACTAGTGGTACCTTCACCATTCGTGCTACCCTTACTGACAAATAGGAAAGCACGCTTGTTGCCTTCCTGCAAGAGAATGTCGATGTGTTTGCCTGGCAACCATCTGACATCTCCGGTGTTCCCAGGGAGGTAATTGAGCACACCTTGCTGTCTGCCCTCATGCCCGACCCATCAAGCAAAAAGTTATGAAACATGCCTTGGAGCGGCAGTAGTTCATTGCCGAGGAAATCAAGAAGCTTGAAGCAGCTGGTTTGGTCAGAGGAGTGTTGCATCCAACTTGGTTGGCAAACCCGGTGGTGGTACGAAAGGCAAATGGGAAATGGAGGCTTTGCATAGACTTCACCGACTTGAACAAAGCTTGCCCGAAGGACCCTTTCCCCTTGCCACGCATAGATCAAATTGTTGATTCCACCTCCGGATGTGACTTGCTCTCCTTTTTGGATGCCTACTCCGGCTACCAGATATTCATGAGCAAGGAAGATGAGGAGAAGACCGCATTTATAACTCCCTGCGGCACGTACTGCTTTGTACGTATGCCCTTCGGGTTAAAGAGTGCTGGTTCGACCTTCGCCAGGGCTGTTCAAATTGGTTTTGGACATCAGCTGCATAGAAATGTGAAAGCCTATATGGATGACATCGTGGTCAAGACCAAGGATGAAGCCACTCTCATACAAGATCTGGAGGAAACTTTCGCAAACTTGCGCAAGATCAACCTGAAGCTCAACCCTGAAAAGTGTGTTTTCGGTGTCCCATCCGGCAAGCTCCTTGGGTTCTTCATATCTCAGCGAGGAATAGAAGCCAATCCCGACAAGATCAAGGCGATCAAGCAGATATAGGCACCCAAGGCCATCAAAGATATCAGACGCCTGACCAGCTGTGTTGCCGCGTTGAGTAGGTTCATCTCCAAGTCCGCTGAGCGCTCCTTGCCGTTCTTCAAAATCCTGAAGAAGGCAGGCCCAATGAAGTGGACCCCGGAGGCACATGCAGCGCTGCAAGACCTAAAGGAATACCTATCCTCTGCTCCCACCTTGGTCGCTCTAAACCACAAGAGCCGTTGCTGTTATATTTAATGACAACGAATCAAGTGGTTAGTGCAGCGCTGGTGGCGCAGCAGGGGGTGGATGAAGATTCGGCAGCCGCTACTGACGCTGCCGGGAGCGAGAAAGAAACATCCGCGGCAGGGCTCGACACAGGTGAAGGGGGATCTCGGCAAATGGTTGACAGTGAATCCAAGAAAGTGGCAAAGAATAAAATGGTGTAGCGGCCCGTGTACTTTGTCAGTTCCCTACTGCAGGGGGCTAGGTCAAGGTACTCCAGAGTACAAAAGCTGATCTTCGGCCTCATCATGGACTCGAGGAAGCTGCGCCACTACTTCCAAGCCCATGAGATAATAGTTGTCACCCGTTTCCCGTTGCAACGCATACTGAGAAACCCCGAAGCCACTGGCAGGATAGTTGAGTGGGCACTGGAGTTGTCAAGCTTCGGATTAAAGTACGAGAGCACTTCCACCATTCAAAGCAGAGCCTTGGCGGAGTTTATTGTAGAATGGACACCCACGCCAGATGATGAAGCTCCAGAGACAATCCTCCCCGGCAAAGAGGCGCCAAAGGATTGGACCATGTACTTTGACGGTGCTTTCTCACTCCAGGGCGCTGGAGCAGGCGTGCTCCTCATCGCCCCGACCGGAGAGCACCTCAAGTAGGTTGTCCAGATGCTCTTTCCCCGGGAGGAATCCACCAACAATACCACTGAGTACGAGGGGCTCCTTGCCGGGCTTAGAATTGTGGTGGAGTTGGGAATAAAAAGGCTGATCGTCCTAGGAGATTTTCAACTTGTGATAAAGCAAGTCAACAAGGATTACCAGAGCCCGCTGATGGAAGCCTACATGGAAGAAGTGAGGAAATTGGAGGAGCACTTCGATGCACTACAAACAGAGCATGTGCCACGAGCAGAAAACAGCATTGCTGACCACCTATCGAAGTGCGTTGCGCAGAAGCTTCTTGTGGAACCAGGAACCTTTGTGCTCCGCCTCACCCAACCATCAGTGTCCCCATCGGCGATGTCCAAGAAGAGAAGAAAGCTGAACTCCAGCAAGCATTTCCCGGCAGAGCTTCCCGAAGCCGCTGGTAGAGAGGCTGCCGGGGAAAATCCCGTTTCGATTGATGAGTAGCTCCCTCCCGCAGGACCTCAGGGTCTAGCGGTTGAGACAAGCGCTCCCGGAGACGTGGAGATGCCTTTAGTCCTTGTTGTCGAGCCACAGGCTCCAACCAGGGCGCAGCATATAGTCCATTTCCTTCAAACAGGAGAACTCCCCGAAGAGCAAGAGGAAGCCGAAAGAGTAGCCCATCGGTCAAGTATGTACCAGTTTGTCGATGACACCCAGTACAGAAGGCGACCGAACGGTGTGAAATTGAGGTGTATCTGCCAGGAGGATGGACTGAAGCTGTTGGCGGAGATTCACGGAGGAGTATGTGGTTCCCACATTGGATCAAGGGCCCTTGCCAGAAAAGCTTTCCGACAGGGTTTCTATTGGCCCACTGCCCTCCAGGACGCTACTAAACTGGTCACCAAATGTGAAGCCTGCCAGTTCCACTCCACGAATATCCATCAACCAGCGCAAGCCCTGCAAACAATCCCTCTATCCTGGCCATTCTCAGTCTGGGGGCTCGATATCCTGGGCCCCTTCCCACGTGCTGTCGGGGGCTTTGAGTTCTTGTTCGTGCCAACCCACAAGTTCACAAAGTGGCCTGAGGTGGAACCATTGAGAAAGGTGACCGCACAAGCAGCTATCAAGTTCATGAAAGGACTGGTGTGCCGCTTTGGAGTGCCTAACAGAGTGATCACCGACAACAGCACCCAGTTCACGAGCCGCGCGTTCATGCAATATATCCAAAACCTTGGAAGCAAGGTCTCCTTCGCCTCTGTTGCTCACCCAAGGAGCAACGGGCAAGTCGAGAGGATGAATGCTGAAGTGATGCGAGGACTCAAGACAAGGACTTTCGATAAGCTGCGGAAGAGCGGCAGGCGCTGGATAGATGAGCTGCCGGTGGTTCTTTGGTCCCTCAGAACGACACCAAATCGAGCTACCGGCCAGACGCCCTTCTCCCTAGTGTACGGGGCGAAAGCAGTGCTCCCCACGGAACTCATATACGGGTCACCTCGAGTGCTTGCCTACGATAAAGTAGAGCAACAGCAGCTGCGGCATGACGATGCCACGCTCCTCGAGGAAGACCATCTCCAGGCTGCTGTGCGTGCTGCACGTTACCAGCAGGCTCTGCGCCGCTATCATAGCCGCAGAGTTCATGCCCGGAGCCTTGATGAAGGCGACCTTGTCCTTCGGCGTGTTCAGTCTGCCAAGGGTACAAACAAGTTGACGCCAAAGTGGGAAGGCCCTTACCGGGTAATACGAGTCACCAGACCTGGCACGGTCCGTCTGGACACCGAAGATGGCACCCAGGTGCAAAACTCATGGAACATTGAGCATCTTCGTAAGTTCTACCCGTAAGGCGCGGCTGCCGGGCTCAGTCCCCGGCAGCCACCTTTTGTACAAGCTTTGTCGATGTTGCATGTAACCCTTTGTACAAAGCCAGGCGCAGACCCTGTGCAACAATAATAAAGCTAGGCATTGCATCATATCATCATCCTTACACTGCAATGTTAGCGCTTTTAAGTTATTAAGATTTGCTAGAATGCTTGATGAAACCGTAATCTTTGTTACTGTCCGCACCCTACATGTTTTACCATCGAGAAAACAGGGAAGGGAAACAAGGGAACAAAGATGGCGGCCCATCACGCTTGAAAAGAAGATACTACCTGGAAAAGATAAGTGTATCACGTATTTCCAGTTCAGTACTTCTCATTTTCTCAAGGAAACCCTTAGTATCTTCCTTACTGCGGGATGTGGAGTCATCCACGTGGTGAAAACCCTTGTCGGGACGAGCCGTCCCCTTGTCCTTGCTCATAGGGGTGACAGTGCCGATACCGACAAGGAGCTCTGCCGGGGAACAACGCCAACCTGTTGCCGGGGGCTCGTTCCCCCACTTTGCACTCATGGTTTGAATGACGACCCGACAAGTAGCTCCGTGCAGCAGAGACGAAACATACTAATGCAGTACAAATGAGGAAAGAAAAGGGATAGTACTTGCGGGAGAAAAATAGCATTCTATTCTCATTCATTTTCGGTACAAATGGGATGAAGATTACACGAGAGGGCACCTCCTTCTAACAAATCTTTATTTGGCTTTCTCCCCTAGGGGCAGATTACAAAAAGAAAAAGAGCAGAGGGAGACCCCCAACAGAAGCCCAGCCTGACCCGTCAGGACCAGCATTGCGTGGACGGCAGTCCCACCGGAAAGGAGGGCGAAGCCGAAGTCCACGAGCCTGCCGGGGTCCAGCTGAGAAGAAGAGGCGGCGCCCAAGTCAAGAACCCCCGGCAAATCGCTCTGCCGGGAGGAGATGGAGGAGGAGGAGCGCGATGACAGTGATGGTGCGGTCGATGATCAGCTGGAGCCCAGGTCGTCGTACTCCGACTTGACGGCCTGGGACTCGTCGTCGTTGTCTTCACCGACACTGTCCTCCTCGTCGCTATCGCTCAAGGAGGAGCTTTCGACATCGCTCGAGCTCTCCTCGCAGCAGCAAAGACGGGCGCCCGAACGCCCGTAAATCTTGACGAAGAGCAGGTCGGCCTCCATCATCTTGAAGCGGAGGACGTGCCCATCCATGAGGTGGTGGGCGCGGGCGAAGGTTTTCCACCCACGCTAGAGAAGCATGACGCGATGCTCCGGGTACTCAACATCCAACCGCGCAGCGCCATTACAGCAACCATGCGCCCGTAGCCAGAGGGCGTGTAGCTTGTCAACCTCCATCATCCTAGCGAAAGGGTGAGGGAGGCGCAGGTGGCCTCGAAGGGGACCACGCAGCTTGATGACGAACTCCAGTGCCGTTCCCTCGGCATGGGTCTCCTCAAGGGGAGGGTCTGGCATTGGAGGAGGAAGTGAAGCGGCGCTCCGCCTCCCCCGACCACGGGCTCCGCGTCGACTATGACCCCTCCTAGCTCCTCCGCCGCGCACACTCGATCCACCCTCCGCCTCCGCGGCTGAAGCGGTGGCATGATCCCGACGGGAACCCCTCATCGTTGAGGTGGAGGCCGGAGGCCGCCCTCGTCCCCTAGGCATGCTGGCAGTGAACGTAGCTCAAAACAAAGAAGCAGAAGAGCGAGCTCGGTGGGTTTGCACTCAAGGAGGAAGAAAGGATGGATGAGCATCGCCCTCGTGACCCCCAATTTATAGGGGAAGGCGCGGGGGCTGGCTCTCCTCCACTCCAAGGGTCGCTGCCCATCTCCACCAATTCCATCGCCCACGATCACGGGCGAACAGGCAACCGCCCCATTCCTCCAATCCATGGCTCTGCGGTTTCTGCCACGATCAGGACTTTAAGTCACGCGCGCCCGTCGCTAACTCCCCGCTATGCATGCGGCGAGCGTGGCGGAAACGGCCTGAGGTGGTGGGTCAGTGTTGACCAATAAATTGGCAGTTACTCCCTCACATTGCGTGCCTGTGCATGAAACTTGGGCCTGACCCAATGGCACTTGGCGAGCACGTGTGGGCCAGTCCCGGGGGGTCCTGTCGGTGCACTAGTACAGGGTACCCAGTGCCCCTGACTTATGCACAGGCGGTAGAAGCAAAGAACCCCGCCAACAATCAAGACCAAGACTTCAGCAAGCTCAACGCGGCAGCCCAAGCCTGGGCTGCGACGCGCCAAGCACGTCCCTGACGTTTGCCGGGGACCAAGACGTACACACCTCCCAGAAGACCCGGCAAGCCATTTCCCGGCAGGCGTGAGCCATCCAGCCACCGCTCCACCGCATCGCTACGCCTATCACTTATCGATGCGGTGTCGAGCCCTCAGGCGATTAATCAGCTCTCGCTAAGCATGTGGCGACGCACTAGAAGGCAAGTTACACTCGGTTGACACCCGCCCTGCAGCGTGTCAAGATCTTAAGCAACGACCGGCCAAGCGGTGGCAAGAGCTTGCCGGGGATGCACCCCCAAGCGCCACCTAGGCAGGTAATCATGGCATTTTGTCCTAAATGCCAGAGTTAGGTATGATAGCTCTGCTTAGCTATCTAATCGATAGATAATGTCTGTTTTGCCATTGTGGTGACCCCTTGCACTATAAAAGGAGGCCCAAGGCAACCTAGCTCAAGGTTGGAAACTCGAACCCCCGAACGCTTGTACTCGCATAGCCCCTCTTTCCCCAACAGCAGTCCTTGCCGGGGTTAGGCGCCCTGCGTTCTTCGTGTTCCTCCAATCAATCCACCAAAAAGCAGGAGTAGGGTTTTATGCTTAGCAGCGGCCCGAACCTGGGTAAAATGCCTGAGCCTTGATCGTTGGGCCGTCTCATGCTCTCCGCTCTTCGTGCAACGTGTGACCACCCTTGCCGAACCACAAGGGACCTCTGGTCCCATAGGTGATCTTGAGCATCCGTGCCCCGATAGTTCCTGACGAAGAAAAATCAAATCGATGATTGCTTAGACGCTGAGGCACTAGCCTCCTTCAGGAACAATATTCGGGACAAGTGGCTAGCCCGCCAGCTCGGGCAGGATAGGCCACGATCAATGGCAGCCCTTACCTCGCTTATGACCCGCTTCTGTGCGGGCAAGGATAGTTGGTTAGCCCGTCACGACAACTCTCCTGGAAACCCCGGTACCTCTGAAGTTCGGGACGGTAACGGGAAGCCACGGCGCAATAAGAATAAGCATCGACACAGCGGCGGCGAAACCAAAGACACGGCAGTAAATGCCGGATTTAGTAATTCAAAACCTCCACAGCGGAGGAAACCCTCTAAAGGGAACAGGGATGGACCTACTCAGTTAGACAAATCATAAAGAGGCCCTGCCAGATCCACGGCACCCAAGACAAGCCCGCCACTCACACCAACTATAACTGTTGGGTGTTCAAGTAGGCAAGCAAACTCGCAGATGAGGATCATAGCAAGGGCACCTGTAGCAAGGACGACGAAGAGCCTCGCAGGCCGAATAGCGGAGGCCAGAAGCAATTTCCTCCTGAAGTCAAAAATGTGAACATGATCTATGTCACACACATACCAAAGAGGGAAAGGAAGCGTGCACTTCGGGACGTCTACGCCCTAGAGCCTTGTAAAAGCCCGAGACCGACACTCCAGATGCCTTCAATTTATTTCAAGTTTTTCCATGTGTTTCATTTCTCTGTCGCATTCATACTCGCATCATTCTGATTGCATAGACACTCCATTGCCATCATTTTCAAAACTTGCATTCGTTCGTAGTTGCCGGTTCTTCTCGTTCCCGTCGTTGACCGTTTCGAGACCAACCACACACGCACGCGCCCGTGGCATCGTAAAATATTGTTTTAAAAGTTCGTATAAAATATTCTCAGAATGGGTCGAAAGTTGGCGTGCGATCTTATTTTATTGTAGGTGTCGCATTCGGAGTTTGTTTAGTACCCCAACCACTAAACCTATAGCAGCACTATAGTCGGTCAAATCGTTGGACGTTTTAGTTTTATAAAACATGTTGTCGGGCTACCTGTTTTCTCTCTCATCCGCACAGTGCACAGACCCCACGCGCGTACCCGAAAACTACCCCGAACCCGAAATATACGGTCATGACCGTTGGGTCCAGATCAACCCCGTAATAACCTAAACCATCATCCGTTTCTTGATTGGACCCCTAACCTATTTATGTCAACCATCCGATCTAAATTGAAGGGTCCAGATAGCATCAAACCTAAACTACCTTCTATATATAGCGGATGAAACCCTAGCCTAACCCTAGGAATCTGTCTCATCCATGATCCATCCATCTTGTCCCTGCCACCACTCCACTCCTCTCCCTCGGGATCCATCCCCCAACCAGCAGCCTCCGACCACCTCCCACACTTTTCAAGCTGGCCAACACAATCCCTCCATCTCTCTGGTCAACCGCAACAACCCGAGGCTCCCTCAACCACCTCGTGCAGCAGCAGAGCCCCCATCCAGCCGGATGCGTCCACACGCCTACGGCAACCGTGGTCCGCGCGACTAGAGGAGCATGAGCTCCCGCAGCCGCCGCCATGTGCTTGTGATGCAATGCCTCAAGTCCTCTGATATGTCTCCAACGTATCTATAATTTTTTATTGTTCCATGCTGATATATTATTATTCTAGGATACTTTTTGGGTCATTATTTACCAATTTATAATATTTTTGAGAACTAACCTATTAACCCAGTGCCCAGTGCCAGTTGATGTTTTCTGCGTGTTTTTGCCTTTGCAGGTTTACTGTACCAAACGAAGTCCAATTTCCATGAAACTTTTTGATGATTTTTTCTGGACTATATGAAGACCTAGAAGCTTCGGAAGGAAGCCGGGAGGCGCACGAGGGCCCCACCACACATTAGGGCGCGCCCTGATATGTGCTGGCCCCCTCGGGCTCCTTCTTCGGCCTATAAATTCTCTAATATTCTGAAAACCCTAGAGGCAGTCTTGAAACCCTTTTTCCGCCGCTGCAAGTCTCTGCTCCGTTGCGAGGCCATCTGGAGCTCCGTTTCGGCACCCTGTCGGAGGGGGGGTCGATCACGGAGGGCCTCTTCATCAACCTTGATGCCCTCATGATGATGTGTGAGTAGTTCACCACATACCTACGGGTCCATAGCTAGTACCTAGATGGCAATCTCTCTCTCTCTTATGATCTTCAATACAATGATCATCGCATCTTCGCTTCTATCCAATGTAATCCTATTGTGCGGTGTGTTTGTTGGGATCCGATGAATTGTGGGTTTATGTTCAGATTATTCATGAAAAGTATTTGAGATGCCTCTGAATTATATTATCTCTTAAGTCCGTGATCATTATAGCTTCGTAATGCTCTTTGATCTATTGATATGCTTTGGCCAAGTAGATTGATATTTCATCGGTGGGAGTGGTGCGTTGTGGTAGGTTCAACCTGGCGAGTTTCTATATCCCAGTGACAAAGTAGGGGACAAGATGTGTCTTTGCATTGTTGCTACTAAGGATAAAACGATGGGGTTTATTCATATTGTTTGAGTTTACTTTGTCTACATCATGTCATCGTTCTCCAAGCATTACTCTGTTTTACTTAATATTCTAGATGCATGCTGGATAGCGGTCGATGAGTGGAGTAATAGTAGTAGGTGCTGGTAGGAGTCGGCATATTTGCTTATGGACGTGATGCCTATATATACATGATCATTGCCGTGAACATCGCATAACTATCCGCTTTTCTATCAATTGCCCAACAATAATTTGTTTACCCACCGTATGCTGCCGACATGAGAGATGTCGCTAGGGAACACTATGGCCCCCGGGTCTATTCACTTATATATATTTACAAAAGCTATAATTACCTTGTTGCCTTTATTTACTTTTTATTTATTTTGCAATTAATATTTATCAATAATTATCTACACAACTCATTTGCTTGCAAATAACGAGATCAAGGGGATTGGCAACCCTCTTGCCTGCGTTGGGTGCAAGTTATTTGTTTATTCGTGTGCAGCCGTTGAAGACGGTTGAGGATTGATATTCCTATTGGTTCGATAAACCTTGGTTTCATAACTGAGGGAAATACTTATCCGCTTTGTGCTGCAATTACCCGTTCCTCTTCACGGAAAACCCAACGCAGATCACAAGTATCAGGAAGGATTTCTAGCGCCGTTGCCGAGGAATATCATCATCAACTACCAAGTAACTTCACACAAATTTTCATTCACTTGTTCTTCTTTTTATTTGTTGTTATATTTAGCTCGTCTCATAAAAATAAAAAATACAAAAATATTTATCTTTGCTTGTTACTAGTTTACTTCTTCGCTTGCTAGTTTACTTATCTTGCTTTTTTACTTTGCTTTCTCGGTCACCATGTCTCAAGATACTACTAAGTCGTGTGACTTCTCAAATACTAATAATAATGATTTTATTAGTACACCTATATCACCCGCCACTAGTGCGGAGGCTTTTGATATTAATGCTGCATTGCTAAATCTTGTCATGAAAGATCAATTTTCGGGAAGTCCTAATGAGGATCCCACGTCACATCTTAATACCTTTGTTGAATTATGTGACATGCAAAAGAAAAAAGGATATGGATAATGATATTGTGAAATTAACATTATTTCCTTTTTCACTAAGAGATAAAGCTAACGCTTGGTTTTCATCTTTACCTCAAAATAGTATTGGGACATGGGATAAGTGTAAAGATGCTTTTATTGCCAAGTATTTTCCTCTTGCTAAGATCATCTTGGTGCAAATATGCCCTAGAGGAAATATTAAAGTAGTTATTATCATATTTCCTTGTTCATGATAAATGTTTATTATCCATGCTAGAATTGTATTGATTGGAAACTCAAATGCATGTGTGGGTACATAGACAACATTGTGTCCCTAGTGAGCCTCTAATATACTAGCTCGTTGATCAAAGATGGTCGTGGTTTCCTGACCATGGACATGAGTTGTCATTTGATAATGGGATCACATCATTAGGAGAATGATGTGATGGACAAGACCCAAACTATGAACGTAGCATATGACCGTGTCAAGTTTGTTGCTGTTGTTTTCTGCATGTCAAGCATCTGTTCCTATGACCATGAGATCATGCAACTCACTGACACCGGAGGAGTACCTTGTGTGTATCAAACGTCGCAACGTAACTAGGTGACTATAAAGATGCTCTACAGGTATCTCTGTGGGTGTCTGTTGAGTTGGCATGGATCAAGACTGTGATTTGTTACTCTGTATAACTGAGAGGTATCTCAGGGCCCACTCGGTAATACAACATCATAATGAGCTTGCTAGCAATGTGACTAAGAAGTTAGCCATGGGATCTTGTATTACGGAATGAGTAAAGAGACTTGCCGGTAACAAGATTGAACTAGGTATGGAGATATCGATGATCGAATCTCGGGCAACTAACATACCGATGAACAAAGGGAACGGAGTACGGGATTAACTGAATCCTTGACATCGTGGTTCGACCGATAAAGATCTTCGTAGAATGTGTGGGAACCAATATGGGCATCCAGGTCCCGCTATTGGTTATTGACCATAGAGGTATCTAGGACATGTCTGCGTAGTTCTCGAACCCGTAGGGTCTGCACACTTAACGTTCGATGACGATTAGGTATTGTTAAGTTATATATGTTGGTGACCAAAAGTTGTTCGAAGTCCCGGATGAGATCCCGGACATCACGACGAGCTACGGAATGGTCCGGAGGTAAAGATTGATATATGGGAAGTACCGTGTTGGTCACCGGAAAGAGTTCGGGCATCACCGGCAGTGTATCGGGAGTGCCGAAGGGTTCCGAGGGTCCACCGGAAGGGGCCGCATGCCCCGGAGGGCTACATGGGTAGTGAGAGTGTAACAGCCTGAGACCGACGCTCCAGAAGATTTCCCTTTTTTTCCGCTGTCATCGTGCGATTCGTTTGTTTCTCGCATTCATCATCGCATCATCCGCATTGCATCGGCACTACGTTGCCATCATTTTTTTCAAAACTTGCATCTGTCCGTAGTTGTCAAGTCTCTCCGTTCTCGTCGTTGACCGTTTTGTGACCAACCACACACGCACGCGCCCGCGGCATCGTCAAATCTTGTTTTTTTAAGTGGGTATAAAACATTCTTGGATTGGGTCGAAACTTGGCATGCGGTCTTGTTATGTTGTAGGTAGACCGCCTGCCAATTTTCGTCGCAATCAGAGTCCGTTTGATACCCGAACCGTTAAATATATAGCGGCACTAGTAGCCGGTTTAAATCGCGGATGTTTTCGGTTTTAAAAAAAAACTTGTGGCACGGGCCACAAACTCCCTCTCATCTCAGCCCACAACCACTCTACACAGCCCAACCCAACCCACCTAGCCTATCCCACGTTCAGAGCCGTCCGATCGCGATTGGAGGCTCGAAAACGCCCCCAATACACCTAACCCTAGCCCCTTCCCTATATAAACACCTCCCCATGCCAATTTTGGGTTAAAAACCCTAGCCCTAGCCTCCCCTAACCTCCAGCGTCGTCACCCCACCTTGTTTTCAGCGCCCGGGCGCTCCCACGCCGCCACTTGGCGGCTCAGATCAGGTGCGCCGCCACCCCAGTCGTCGCGCCGCCTCTAGCAGCCACTCAGGGCATACCACGTCGCCCCAAACCCGGCTCCCTGCCGCCAGCCCCGCCGCCGAGGCCCATCGCGGGCCTGCCCTGGGCCCGAACCGGGCCGAGGCAAGCCCGCGCGCCACCGCCCCGCTTCTTCCCGAGCTCCTCCAACGTTGCGCCCACACCGCCGCTAGCCGGCGAGCTCGCTGTGGCACTGCCGCACCTGGCCGGAGGCCACCGCTGCAAGCCCTCGCTGGTCGCCGAAGTTCCCGCGATGCCCCGTCGCCGTCTCGCGTGCCGCCTCGCCGCCTTGTTGTGCCGCCCTGCCGCCCAAAGCTCCTTGTTCCGCCTCGCCACCGGCCTGGGGCCTCGCCGCCACGGCCGGATCCGGGGGTCCCATGCCCGGATCTGCCAGTCTCCGTGCCCCCCGGCCTCGTTCGCGCCCTCACCGGCCACCGTTCGCGTCGCCGTCGCCGTCGGGCCTCGCCATGGCCGCGTCGGCTCGACGCCCGCTCGGGCATTGACCACGTCCCAAGCATGGGCCATGTGGGCCACGCTGATACGTCTCCATCGTATCTACTTTTCCAAACTCTTTTGCCCTAGTTTTGGACTCTAATTTGCATGATTTGAATGGAACTAACCCGGACTGACGCTGTTTTCAGCAGAATTGCCTTGGTGTTATTTTTGTGCAGAAATAAAAGTTCTCGGATTGACCTGAAAATTTACGGAGAATATTTTTGGAATTAATAAAAAATACTGGCGAAAGAATCAACCGGAAGGGGTCCACCACCTGGCCACAAGCCAGGGGACGCCCCCCCTAGGGCGCGCCCCCTGTCTTGTGGGCCCCCTGGAGCTCCTCCGACCTCAACTCCAACTCTATATATTCCTATTCGTGGAGAAAAAAATCAGAGAGAAGAGTTCATCGCGTTTTACGATACGGAGCCGCCGCCACCTCCTGTTCTTCCTCGGGAGGGTAGATCTGGGGTCCGTTTTGGGCTCCGGAGAGGGGAAATCGACGCCGTCGTCATCACCAACCATCCTTCATCACCAATTTCATGATGCTCTCCGCCGTTCGTGAGTAATCCCATCGTAGGCTTGCTGGACGGTGATGGGTTGGATGAGATTTATCATGTAATCGAGATAGTTTTGTTAGGGTTTGATCCCTAGTATCCACTATGTTCTGAGATTGATGTTGCTATGACTTTGCTATGCTTAATGCTTGTCACTACGGCCCGAGTGCCATGATTTCAGATCTGAACCTATTATGTTTTCATGAATATATATGTGTTCTTGATCCTATCTTGCAAGTTGTAGACACCTATTACGTGTTATGATCCGCATCCCCCGGGGTGACAGTAACTGGGATTCTTTCTGGTGATTACCGTAGTTTGAGGAGTTCATGTATTCACTAAGTGCTAATGCTTTGGTCCGGTTCTCTATTAAAAGGAGGCCTTAATATCCCTTAGTTTCCATTAGGACCCCGCTGCCACGGGAGGGTAGGACAAAAGATGTCATGCAAGTTCTTTTCCATAAGCACGTATGACTATATATGGAATACATGCCTACATTACATTGATGAATTGGAACTAGTTTTGTGTCACCCTATGTTATAACCGTTGCATGATGAATGCCATCCGACATAATTATCCATCACTGATCCATTGCCTATGAGCTTTTCACATATTGATCTTTGCTAAGTTACTTTTCCGTTGCTACTGTTACAATCACTACAACACTGCTACTGTCACTTTGCCATTGTTACCGTTACTTCCATACTGCTTTGCTACTGAATACTTTGCTGCAGATACTAAGTCTTTCAGGTGTGGTTGAATTGACAACTCAGCTGCTAATACTCGAGAATATTCTTTGGCTCCCCTTGTGTCGAATCAATAAATTTGGGTTGAATACTCTACCCTCGAAAACTGTTGCGATCCCCTATACTTGTGGGTTATCAAGGCCTTTTTCTGGCGCCGTTCCCGGGGAGCATAGCTCTATTCTCTGAGTCACTTGGAATTTATATCTGTTGATCACTATGAAGAATTTGAAAGATGCTAAAACTAAGATCTACCCCTCAACTACGAGGACAGGTAAGGAACTGCCATCTAGCTCTGCACTTGATTCACCTTCTATTATGAGTAAATTTGCGACACCACCACCTGCTATTGATTCTGATATGTCGCAAGTAATTGATGATGCCACTTCTACTATGCATGATGCTTATGATGATACTTTGCTTGATACTACTGTGCCACTGGGTGAATTTCTTGATGAACAAATTGCTAGAGTCAATGCTGCAACTGATGATATTTCTGAAACTGATGAAATTACTGAAACTGAACACTATGAGACACCTGCTAGACCTAGCTCTCCTAGATATGAATTGCCTAATATACCTAAGGGTTATGTTATGGAAGGAGAGGTAGCTAGGGACTTTCTTGCTTGTAAAGATAGAGATGATCTTAAGAAATTACTATGCAAGTGGAAAGAAAAATCTTTGAATGCTAGAATGCAATATGATCCCAAGTTCGCTACTTCACCTATATTTGTTACTGATAAGGATTATGAATTATCTGTCAATCCTGAGTTAATTACTTTGGTAGAATCTGATCCTTTCCATGGTTATGAATCTGAAACTGTTGTGGCACATCTTACTAAATTGAATGATATAGCCACCCTATTCACTCATGAGGAAAAAATTCGTTATTACTATATTCTTAAGTTGTTTCCTTTCTCATTAAAGGGTGATGCTAAGATATAGTTTAATTCTCTTGCTCCTGGTTGTGTGTGTAGTCCCCAGGATATGATATATTACTTCTCTGAAAAATATTTTCCTGCCCATAAGAAACAAGCTGCCTTGCAAGAAATATTTAACTTTGTGCAAATTGAAGAAGAGAGTCTCCCACAAGCTTGGGGGAGGCTTCTCCAGTTACTTAATGCTTTGCCTGATCACCCTCTCAAGAAAAATGAAATACTTGATATCTTTTATAATGGACTAACCGATGCTTCTAGGGACCACGTAGATAGTTCTGCTGGTTGTGTTTTCAGGGAACGAACTGTTGAACAAGCTGAACTACTATTGAATAATATATTGAGCAATGATAATGATTGGACTATTCCCGAACCACCTCCAAAGCCAACTCCGAAGAAAAGAGGTATTCTATTTCTCAGTCCTGAAGATATGCAAGAGGCAAACAAATCTATGAAAGAAAAAGGTATTAAAGCTGAAGATGTTAAGAATCTACCACCTATTGAAGAAATACATGGTCTTGATAACCCGACACAGGTAGTAGAGGTAAATTCCCTCCGTAGATTTGATGAAGGTGATATTCCTTATAATAAGTCTGCTAGCCAATGCTTGGATGAGTTTGATAACTTTATTGTTAAGCAAGAAAATTTCAATGCTTATGTTAGTAGACAATAGAAACATAATGCTTACATGCTTGATCGCTTAGGTGATTATATGAGTAGAACTGTTAATGATCTTAAGCTTATTAGTAAACATGCTTCCATGGTAACTACTCAAGTAGAACAAGTACTTAAGGCACAGAATGATTTGCTTAATGAGATGATTAGTAAGAACAATGATCATTCTGTTAGAGTTATGACTAGAGGTGGTAGAATGACTCGTGAACCTTTGTATCCTGAGGGCCATCCTAAGAGAATTGAGCAAGATTCTCAGAGAGTTAATACTGACGCACCTGGTCATTCTAATAAAAGGAAAAAGAATGACGATAGGACTTTGCATGCTGCTAGTGAACCTGTTCTAGATTCACATGAAAACCCAAATGATATTTCTATTTCTGATGCTGAGACACAATCTGGTAATGAACATGAGCCTAGTGATAATATTAATGATGCTGTTCATGTTGATGCTCAACCTAGTAATGATAATGATGTGGAGATTGAACCTGCTGTTGATCTTGATAACCCACAACCTAAGAACAAAAGATATGATAAAAGAGACTTTGTTGCTAGGAAGCATGGTAGAGAAAGAGAACCATGGGTTCAGAAAACCATGCCCTTTCCTCCTAAACCATCCAAGAAGAAGGATGATGAGGATTTTGAGTGCTTTGTTGAAATGCTTAGACCTGTCTTTTTGCGTATGCGCTTGACTGATATTCTGAAAATGTCTCCTTATGCTAAGTATATGAAAGTTATTGTGACAAATAAAAGACAGATACCGGAAGCTGAGATTTCCACCATGCTTGCTAATTATACTTTTAAAGGTGGAATACCAAAGAAACTAGGAGATCCCGGAGTACCTACTATACCATGCTCTATTAAAGGAAATTATGTTAAAACTGCTTTATGTGACCTTGGAGCTGGTGTTAGTGTTATGCCTTTCTCTTTGTATCGTAGACTTGATTTGAATAAGTTGACACCTACTGAAATCTCTTTGCAAATGGCTGATAAATCAACTGTTTTACCCATCGGTATTTGTGAGGATGTGCCTGTCGTAGTTGCAAACGTTACTATCCTAACGGACTTTGTTATTCTTGATATTCCCGAGGACGATAGTATGTCGATCATCCTTGGTAGACCCTTTTTGAATACTGCAGGGGCTGTTATTGATTGCAACAAGGGCAATGTCACTTTTCATGTCAATGGTAATGAGCATACGGTACACTTCCCGAAGAAACAACCTCAAGTTCATAGTATCAACTCCATTGAAAAAAATTCAACGATTATTATTGGAGACTTTGAATTCCCTCTCCCTACTGTCAAAAAGAAATATGATATACTTATTGTTGGGGACATGCATATCCCCATTGAGGTAACCTAGTGTTATTCGAAAATTCTCCGGTTCCGTGTCATTCGAAAAAAGTCTGTCAATAAGACTTGATCAACCCTATTGATGGATTCTTTTTGATGAGCATGAGATGGATGAATTTAGAAAGCACAACCTTCTGCACCCAACTTTTATTTTTTGTTCTTTAGTTTCAATTTAGTAAAAATGCTATTATTTCTCTGTTTTCTGATTTATCCGTGCAATAGAAAAATGACCTGGAAATAAAAGTTCTCAGAATTCCCTGAAAATTTAGTATGATTTTTTCTAGAATATTTAAGAATTTTTGGCACTGAGAACACATCAGGGGGCTGCACCAGTGGGCCACAAGCCTGCAGGGCGCGCCCACCCCCCCTGGGTGCAACTCCCTGGCTTGTGGGTCCCACGTGGGGCCCCCTCACTTATTCCAGCACCCATCCACTTCGTCTTCCTCCAGAAAAAATCCCACCATTGCTCAAACCCGTGTTCTAGCTCATCTTGCTGCCATTTTCGATCTCCTTGCTCAAAGCTCCAGTTGCAAAACTGTTTTAGGGGATTGTTCATCGGTATGTGACTCCTCCAATGGTCCAATTAGTTTTTGTTCTAGTGCTTTATATATTGCAAATTTTTGCTGCTGTGGTGACCTTGTTCTTGAGCTTGCATGTCAAATTTGTATGGTCCCAAGTAGTTTTGATGCATGATATAGCCTCTAGACACTTGTGGGAGTAGTTGCTATAAGTTTTGTTGAGTTTTGTTCACCCTTATTTGGAGTCACTAAAAAAATTAGAAATTTTTCAGAGAAAGAAAAATGTTAAGGAGAATATACCAAGGTGGTTCCTCGAGCAAGAAGACCCCGAGACTCGCGATACGCGAGCCCGACTTTGAACCACCGAGGGAAGCTCAAGTGCGGCCTTGTGAATGGCCGTCGGATCCATTCATGGTCCATGCTGGATTCAAGGAAGAATTTTACGCGTACATACGAAATGCTGGCCTTGAAGATTTTGTTTCAGACCAATGCAAGCAATATTATCAACTCACTGATTCCTTCGTGCGGAGGTTTGAATTTTCATCCAGGCGTAATACTCATTCCGTTCTATTTAATCTTTATGATGAATCTTATACTATGGACCTAGAGGATTTTAACCATGCATGCAAAATTCCACAATGGGGCAGCCATAGTGATCGTCACAAAACTGAATATAATGATTTTCTTGCTAGCATCACTGTGGGAGAAACTAGAAACATTACACAAGCTACCTTGGGGAGCATTCACTTTCCTGCCATACATTATTTTGCTCTCTTCATAGGTAGATGTATTAATGGTAAACATGACCATAGTCACCTTTGCGTACCTGATCTTAGTATTCTTAAGAGTGCGGTCATGGGTGATAGACGATATAACTTGGGAGCTATTATTGCTAGGAGGCTACATAAAAATGCTAAGGATGGAGATTTCTTTGGTGGAATTTATGCCACCCGTGTAGCTAATTATCTTAGGGTACCCATAAGGCAGAATGATATTGAGTTACCACCTGCTTTTCTTGATTATGAGGCTATGGTGCGCTACCAGTTTCTTGAGAGAAACGAACAACCCCTCCTGTACCGACTAATTTTTGACAGACAGCGTGCTGTCCATATTACCCTTCCTGCTCCTGCCTTCTTTAACTTTCAGGAAAAATGGAGATACTTTATAACCAGAGAGGAGGCAAACGAGTATGAGAGAGAGGCGGAAGCCGTCCACCTCCGCTCTGCAGCCGCTCAGGCAGTAGCTGCCGCAGCCCAGTTTAACCCCAACTATGACTTTGGATACTATCCGGGCCAGCCATGGCCCTAGACCAACTTAGGCCAAAAGCCTAAGCTTGGGGGAGTACGTATTTCTCACCGACATTACATTCATGTTCACACACTCATTCCAGTTGTCGGTGTTCATACTTTTTCATTGTACCATCCATGGTAGTTTATTTCTTCTTTTTGCTTTCTTCTTGTGTGTTTAATTAACCTTGAGAAAATCCAAAAAAATTAGTTCTAGCTTTACCTTCTAGTTTGTTTAGTTGTAGTATTAAAAGAAAACCCAAAAAGATTTCTCGTTCTTCTTTTGCTTGTTGGGAGCTTTCCCGTGTAAATAGTTTTCCTTTCTTCTTTGGGTTGTAAGGAGAAGACCACGATGACATGTTGAGTGGCTCTCAGATGCATTATTGTTTATCTATCAGAGAGCCCATATTACCTTGCCTTCTCCTTTGAGTTATTGCTTGCAGATTCCAGCTTAGTCCAATGCACGTGCACTCTTATTATTATTCACACCGTTCGGTCGTGCAAGTGAAAGGCAATAATGACGATATATGATGAAGTGATTGAGATGGAGAAAAGCTGGTATGAACTCGACCTATTTTGTTTTTGTAAATATGATTAGCTCATCGTTCTGGATTCAGCTTGTTATGGATTGAACATGTTTGCAATGACAATTAGAGATTATAGTTACTCATGCCATGCTTAATTAGCTAAGAGTGTATAATGGTTTGTCTTGAGTGCCAACATGCATTTTAAAATGGTTGTGATGTAGTATGATAGGATGGTATCCTCCTCTAAATGATTCAAGTGGCTTGATTTGGCACATGTTCACGCATGTAGTTGAAACAAAACCAACATAGCCTCCACGATGTTTATGTTCATGGTGATTTATATCCTACTCATGCTTGCATTCAATGTTGGTTAATCTCAAAGCATGTTTATGACTGTTGTCACTCTCTAGTTGGTCGCTTCCCAGTCTTTTGCTAGCCTTCATTTGTACTAAGCAGGAATACTGCTTGTGCATCCATTTCCATAAACCCAAAGTTGTTCCATATGAGTCCACCATACCTACCTATATGCGGTATTTACCTGCCGTTCCAAGTAAATTTGCATGTGCCAAACTCTAAACCTTCAAATAATACCCTGTTTTGTATGCCCGAATCGCTCATGTAGTGACTAGGGGCTGTCAGTATCTTCCATGCTAGGTGGGTTATTCTCACGATATGTGTTGATTCACTATCATTCACGAGAAAGTGGCTGGTATTCGGGATGCCCAATTCCATGCTCAAAAATCAAATCAAAGTATATTGAAACAAAACTCCCCCAGGATTGTTGTTTGTATGGACGGTACCCGTGGATTCGTCCTGCCGTGGAGTGTGACCGATTGGTGGAGGGGGAGTAAAAACTTTACTATTCTATTTGGGAACCGCCTATAATGTATCTAGCATGGAAGATATCGAGATCTCTTAGTTGTTATGTTGAAAATGAAAGCATACCTCTCAAAATTATGATTCATCCCTGTTTTAAAAGCTCGAGCTCTGGCACCTCTGTAAATCAATGCTTCCCTCTGCAAAGGGCCTATCTATTTTATTTACTGTTGAGTCATCCTCCTCTTATAAAGAGCACCAGTTAGAGAGCACCTCCGTCATTTGTATGCTTTGTTATTAATTGATATTGAGTATGAGTGTGACTGGATCTCTTTTACCATGAATTACAATGTCTAGTCAGTCCTTGTTCTTCAGAGGTGCTCTGCATTTATGTTTTGCGGTCTCAGAAAGGGCTAGCGAGATACCATTATATCATATTGTATCATGATTGTTTTGATAAAATTGTTGTCATCCGAGACTTATTATTATTGCCCGCTACTTGATTATGCCATTGATATGAGTAAATGTGAGACCTAAATGTTATTGTGAATGTGGTTAGTCTATAATCTTTGCTGAAAATCTGAACATCAGTTAGACATATTTACAATAGCAAGATCAAACAGAGTTTGTAAAAGTTTTTCTTTATCACTTTCAGTTTGTCAACTGAATTGCTTGAGGACAAGCAATGGGTTAAGCTTGGGGGAGTTGATACGTCTCCATCGTATCTACTTTTCCAAACTCTTTTGCCCTTGTTTTGGACTCTAATTTGCATGATTTGAATGGAACTAACCCGGACTGACGCTGTTTTCAGCAGAATTGCCTTGGTGTTATTTTTGTGCAGAAATAAAAGTTCTCGGATTAACTTGAAAATTTACGGAGAATACTTTTGGAATTAATAAAAAATACTGGCGAAAGAATCAACCGGAAGGGGTCCACCACCTGGCCACAAGCCAGGGGGCGCCCCCCCTAGGGCGCGCCCCCCCTGTCTTGTGGGCCCCCTGGAGCTCCTCCGACCTCAACTCCAACTCTATATATTCCTATTCGTGGAGAAAAAAATCACAGAGAAGAGTTCATCGCGTTTTACGATACGGAGCCGCCGCCACCTCCTGTTCTTCCTCGGGAGGGCAGATCTGGGGTCCGTTTTGGGCTCCGGAGAGGGGAAATCAACGCCGTCATCATCACCAACCATCCTTCAAGCGCCAGCCCAACACCGGCTTCCCCAAGCGGGCCAAGGCCCACATGGTGAGGACCCCCGGCCCAGCCCAACTCGTCTCCCCTGTCAGACGCCCGAGGGCGTGTTTTAATATTGTGCGCCCAGGTGCTATCGGGCCAGATCTTAGATTCGGCCCGTTGTAGTTTTTTTCATGTTCTGCGATTTATCAATTACCCAGTGAATTACAGATTTGCAGAAAAACCCCCTAAGTTCATGCATATCATATCTCTTAAACTGTGCATCGTATGTAAAAACCTTAAATATGTAAAATGTCCAGAATTTTGTGTAGATTCATAATATCACACTTTCAAACCTGTTCAAAATGTTTAACCTTGCTGTTTGCATTAACTTGCGTAATTGCCATGTTAAAATGGTTTATTTCATAACTATTTAACCGTAGCTCCGAGTAAAATGTGCCACATATGTAACTTGACTAGAAAAACGTGTAGAATCACATGGTGCACTTTATTTTCCTGTTTAACAACAATAAAATATGCTTAGGACAGATCTGTACCAAACCTAAAATATGCATATGGGGTCGTTTCGGAAATGCTATATGTTGCTTTCGGTCTCATTTAAAATGCCTAGATGATGTAGTTGTTTATGCTTCACCTATTACCATGATTAACAACATTCAAAATGATTGTTTAGTTAAACAACATTAACCACATTTCTCATAATATGGAGAGTTATTATTTTATATGTACGTTCCCCTTCTCCATTTAAAATTGTGTAATTCCTTCTTCAACCTATGCCATGACCACCCATGTAAACAACATTTAATATTGATGAGTACCTAAACGAGAGTGGAGTAAATAATTTGAATGTGGAGCTTCCTCAATATGCAACTCGTTGCATATTGAGCTTCACTTATTGCGTAGAAGTTGATTGTTGTGTTGTGCCATGTCATGCATAACATGCATCATATTTGATGTGAATCATGTCATACATATGTTGTGGTGTTTATCATGTGTTGATTGTTGTTTCCGGATTGCTTCTTCTCGATAGAGTACCGAAAGCGTTCGGTGTGTGAGGATTCGTTCGACTACGTTGGATCATCTTCTTCACGGACTCGTTCTTCTTCCAAGCGGGATCTCAGGCAAGATGACCATTTCCCTGGATACCATTACTATCATTAGCATGCTAGTTGTCTCATTTCTATCGGTTGTCTCGCTACCTACCACTTGTTTGTGAAGCCTCCCAAAATGCCATGAGAAGCCTCTAACCCCCTCCACATCCCAGCAAACCATTATTTGGCTATGTTACCACTTGCTCAGCCCTTCTTATAGCGTTGCTAGTTGCAGGTGCAAGTTGTTCCATGTGTCAACATGGATATCCATTTGTTATATCGCAATATTATTGCTATTTAAATTAATGCACATATATACTTGGTAAAGGGTGGAAGGCTTGGCCTTTTGCTCGGTGTTTTGTTCCACTCTTGTCGCCCTAGTTACTTGTGAACTGGTGTTATGTTCCATATTGAGCGCTCCTAACATGCTCGGGGTTGTTATGGGGACCCCCTTGATTTTCATTTTAGGATAAAACTTGTCTGGCAAGACCCAACGTTGGTACTACATTTGCCCAACATAATAATTCTGATAATTAATTTGACGCATGGGGAGTTAGCACTACCCGAGGTTCGTTATTCAACTTAATACAGGGGGGCCAGTGCTGATGGTGCTGGTCCAAACTAGAGCACCGTGCGGGGCCAACCCAGGGCAACTCGAGAGATGTCTATCAGGCCACCGTACGCTTTGCTTATCCGTCGTGTCCTGAGAACGAGATACACGGCTCCTATCGGGTTCGTCGACACGTCGGGCGGCCTTGCTGGATTTGTTTTACCTTTCTCAAACGTCTTGTGCGTGGGATTTCGAGGACACTTCGGGCTATCTCGAGGTTGAGATTTTCCAATGGAATTTCCAAGGAGATCACGGGTTTCGTGGTCGAGGTTATTCCCGCGGCGTGTGGTTAGTTTGTGATGGATGAGTTGGAGCACCCGTGCAGGGTTAAATCTTTCATGAGAGCCGTGCCCGCGGTTATGTGGCAACTTGGAAAAAAAATTTAACACCCGGTCATAGAGAACATGAAGTAAACTCTAACAAAATACACCAACCGTGTGCGTAACTGTGAGTGTCTCTTCTCGTGAATTTCTGATCCGAGAGAGAACACGGTGGGGTTATGTTTGACTCGTAAGTAGGTGTTCAGGATCACTTAGTGATCATTACTAGTTCACGTCCGTTTATGCGACGATCACCCCCCCCCCTTATTCTTGTACTCGTAAGTTAGCCACTCAAATAAATGCTTAGTGCTTGCTGCAGCCTCACCACTTAACCATACCTCATCCATTAAGCTTTAATAGTCTTGATACCCTTAGAAATGAGATTGTTGAGTCCCTGTGGCTCACAGATTACTACAACAACAGTTGCAGGTATAGGTAATGCGATGCTTTGACGTGAGCGCGATGCTTGTTTGATTTGGAGTTCTTCTTCTTATTATTATTCATCGATCATTGGATGGGTTCGAGGACGGCAGTCTGGGATAGCAAGGATGGATGTCATTTTATCGTTTGGTTTCGTCCGTAGTCGGATCCTGCTCTTATGTATGATGTTTGGATATGTTGTTGTATTGATGTGATCTTGATGTAGCTTGTGGCGAGTGTAAGCCAATTCCATATACTCATCTCTTCTTTACATGTACTTGTAATGATATCCATTCTTGTGAAACAACGAAATGCGCGTCTATACATGTTGAGACCCTCGAGCCAAAATGAGGATAGGATCGCATCTTGGGCGTTACAGAGAGGGGGCACACCAGCTCCTGGTGGGCTGGCCGCCCCTCCCACATAGGCCCATGCGGCTGGAGGGTGGGGGCCAAGCCCAAAGGGGGCCGTCGGCCCTTGCCTTGTGTGGCAAGGCAACCCCCTTGGCTGCCGCACCAACCCTAGGGGAAACCCTAGGGCGGCCGGCCCCCTCCTCTCCCCCTATATATATGTGAAGGGAGGGAGGGCTGCAGCACCCCAAGCCATGGCGCAGCCTCTCCCTCCCTCATAGATCGTTTCTCCTCTAGATTGGTTCGGTTGTGCTCGGCGAAGCCCTACCGGATCAGCTCCACCACCACCGCCACCATGCCGTCGTGTTGCCGGAGAACTCATACCTCTCCGCCCTTGCGTGCTGGATCAAGAAGGCAGAGAACGTCATCGAGTTGTACGTGTGCTGAACGCGGAGGTGTCGTCCGTTCGGCACTAGATCGTGATTGGATCGCGGGACAAATTGTGATTTGGATCGTGAAGACGTTCGAATACATCAACCGCGTTTCTTAACGCTTCCCGCTTAGCGATCTACAAGGGTATGTAGATCCAATCTCTCCTCTCGTAGATGCTCATCTCCAAGATTGATCTTGGTGAAGCGTACGAAATTTTTTGTTTCCCATGCAACGTTCCCCAAAAGTGGTATCAGAGCTAGGTCTATGCGTAGATGACATCACGAGTAGAACACAAAGGAGTATGTGGGCGTTGATATTCAGATTGCTTCCTTCCTTAGTCTTATTTTGATTCAGTGGTATTGTGGGATGAAGCGGCCCAGACCAACTTACATGTCCACGTACATGAGACCGGTTCCACCGATTGACATGTAACATTGTTGCATAAGATGGCTGGCGGGTATCTGTCTCTCCCACCTTAGTTGAGTCGGATTCGACAAAGGCGGTCCTTGTAGAAGGTTAAATAGTAACTTGTATATCACCGTTGTGGTTTTGTGTAGGTAAGAATTGTTCTTTCTAGATACCCATAGCAGCCACGTAAAACATGCAACAACAAATTAGAGGACGTCTAACTTGTTTTTGCAGGGTATGTTGCGATATGATATGGCCAAAGACATGATGATATATATTTGATGTATGAGATGATCATGTTTTGTAATAGTTTATATCGACTTGCATGTTGATACGGCAACCGGCAGGAGCCATAGGGTTGTCTTTAATTATTATGTGGCCTGCGTGTCACTCATTAAGCGCTATGTAATGCTTTACTTTATCGCTAAGTGGTAGCAATAGTAGTAGAAGCATGGTTGGCGTGACAACCCCAATGGCAACACGATGATGGAGATCATGGTGTCATGCCGGTGACGATGGAGATCATGCCGGTGCTTTGGAGATGGAGATCGAAAGCACAAGTTCATGGCCATATCATGTCACTTATGATTTGCATGTGATGTTAATCCTTTTATGCATCTTATTTTGCTTAGGACGACGGTAGCATTATAAGGTGATCCCTCACTAAAATTTCAAGATAAAATTGTGTTCTCCCCGAGTGTGCACCGTTGCGAAAGTTCGTTGTTTCGAAGCACCATGTGATGATCGGGTGTGATAGACTCTACGTCCGCATACAACGGGTGCAAGCCAGTGTTGCACATGCAGAACACTCGGGTTAAACTTGACGAGCCTAGCTTGTACAGACATGGCCTTGAAACACAAGAAACCGAAAGGTCGAACATGAGTCATATAGTAGATATGATCAACATGGAGATGTTCACCATTGAAACCACCTCATCTCACGTGATGATCGGACTTGGGTTGGTGAATTTGGATAATGTAACACTCGGATGACCGGAGGGATGTCAATTCGAGTGGGATTTTTAAGTAATATGATTAACTAAACTCATTATCTTGAACAATAGTCTAAGTAATCTTTGCAAAATTTATTTTGTAGATCAATGGCTCGCGTAGTAGCTCCCCTGAATTTCAATGCGTTCCTAGAGAAAGCCAAGTTGAAAGATGATGGAAGTAACTTTGTAGACTAGGCCCATAATCTGAGGATTATCCTCACGGCTTCCCAAAAGGCTTATGTCCTTGATGCACCGCTCGGTGCGCCGCCCGCTCTAGTATCATCTGCAGACGTTGCGAACGCTTGGCAGGCGCGTTCTGATGACTACTCAATAGTTAAGTGTGTGATGTTGTATGGCTTAGAACCGGGACTTCAAATACGTTTTGAATGTCAAGGAGCATATGAGATGTTCCAGGAGTTGAAGTTTATTTTTGAGAAAAATGCCCGGATCAAGAGGTATGAGACCTCCGATAAGTTCTATGCTTGGAAGATGGAGGAGAATAGGTCTGTCAGTGAGCACATACTCAAAATGTCTGGGTATTCCAACCGTCTGGCTGAGCTGGGAATTACTCTCCTGCCAGAGGCGATCACTGACAGGGTTCTTCAATCACTGCCACCTAGCTACAAAAGCCTTGTGTTGAACTATAACATGCAAGGGATGAACAAATCAGTCGCCGAGCTATTTGCGATGCTGAAAGTCGCTGAGTCAGAAATCCAGAAGGAACATCAAGTGTTGATGGTCAATAAAACCACTAGTTTCAAGAATAATGGCAAGGGCAAGAAGGGTAACTCCAAGAAGAGTGGCAAAGCAGTTGCCTTTCCCGTGAAAAAACCCAAGGCTGGACCCAAGCCGGAAACTAAGTGCTTTCATTGCAAGGGAACTGGCCACTGGAAGAGGAATTGCCCCCAAGTATCTGGCCGACAAGAAGGTGGCCAACACCAAACAAGGTATATATGATATACATGTTATTGATGTGTACCTTACCAACTCTCGTTGTAGTACCTGGGTATTTGATACCGGTTCGGTTGCTCACATTTGCAACTCAAAGCAGGAACTACGGAATAGACGGAGGCTGGCAAAGGACGAAGTGACGATGCACGTGGGAAATGGTTCCAAGGTTGATGTGATTGCCGTCGGCACGCTCGCTCTTTGATTACCATCGGGATTAGTGATGAACCTGAATAATTGTTATTTAGTGCCTGTGTTGAGCATGAACATTATATCTGGATCTTGTTTAATGCGAGACGGTTACTCATTTAAATTAGAGAATAATGGTTGTTCTATTTATATGGGTAATATCTTTTATGGTCATGCACCCAATGTGAGGGGTTTATTCTTAGTGAATCTCGATAGTGATGATACACATGTTCATAACATTGATGCCAAAAGATGTAGAGTTTATAGAGGTAGTACCACTTTCTTGTGGCACTGCCTCTTAGGTCACATTGGTGTAAAATGCATGAAGAAGCTCCATGCTGATGGACTTTTGGAGTCACTTGATTTTGAATCACTTGACACATGTGAACCATGCCTCATGGGCAAGATGACTAAGACCCCGTTCTCTGGAACAATGGAACAGGCAAGTGACTTGTTGGAAATCATACATACTGATGTGTGTGGTCCAATGAGCATTGAGGCGCGCGGTCGATATCGTTACTTTCTCACCTTCACCGATGACTTAAGTAGATATGGGTATATTTACTTAATGAAACACAAGTCTGAAACATTTGAAAAGTTCAAGCAATTTCAGAGTGAAGTTGAGAATCATCGTAACAAGAAGATTAAATTCCTACGATCTCATCGAGGTGGAGAATATCTAAGTTATGAGTTTGGCAATCACTTAAGACAATGTGGATTTGTTTTGCAATTGACGCCACCTGGAACACCGCAGCGTAATGGTGTGTCCGAACGTCATAATCGAACCTTATTGTATATGGTGCATTCTATGATGTCTCTTCCCGATTTGCCACTATCGTTTTGGGGTTATGCGTTAGAGACAGTTGCATTCACTTTAAATAGGGCACCATATAAATCCGTTGAGACGACGCCGTATGAACTGTGATTTGGCAAGAAACCAAAGTTGTCGTTTCTTAAAGTTTGGGGATGCGATGCTTATGTCAAAAGGTTTCAGCCTGAAAAGCTCGAACCCAAAGCGGACAAATGCATCTTCATAGGATACTTGAAAGAGACGGTTGGGTACACCTTCTATCTCAGATCCGAAGGCAAAGTGTTTGTCGCTAAGAACGGATCATTTATCGAGAAAGAGTTTCTCTCGAAAGAATTGAGTGGGAGGAAGATAGAACTTGATGAGGTTGTTGAACTTTTACTTCAACCAGAGAGTAGCGCAGCTCAGAAAGATGTTTCTATGGAGCCTACGTCGATTGAACAGGAAGCTAATGATGGTGATCATGAAGCTTCGGATCAAGTTACTATCGAACCTCGTAGGTCGACAAGGACATGTACTGCTCCTGAATGGTACGGTAACCCTGTCTTAGAGGTCATGTTGTTGGACAACGATGAACCTACGAGCTATGGAGAAGCTATGGTGGGCCCGGATTCCGACAAATGGTTAGAGGCCATGAAATTTGATATAGGATCCATGTATGAAAACAAAGTGTGGACTTTGGAAGTATTACCTGAAGGGCGAAAGGCCATTCAGAATAAATGGATCTTTAAGAAGAAGATGGGCGCGGACGGTAATATCACCGTCTATAAAGCTTGGTTTGTGGCAAAGGGTTTTTCACAAGTTCAAGAAGTTGACTACGATGAGACTTTCTCACCCGTAGCGATGCTTAAGTCCATCAGAATCATGTTAGCAATAGCTGCATTTTTCGATTATTTTTCGATTATGAAATTTGGCAGATGGATGTCAAAACAGCGTTCCTTAATGGTTTCCTTAAGGAAGAATTGTATATGATGCAACCAGAAGGTTTTGTCGATCCAGAGAATGCTGACAAAGTTTGCAAGCTCCAGCGATCCATTTATGGGCTGTTGCAAGCATCTCGGAGTTGGAATCATCGCTTTGATGAGGTGATCAAAGCGTTTGGGTTTATACAAGTTTACGGAGAAGCTTGTATTTACAAGAAAGTGAGTGGGAGCTCTATAGCATTTCTAATATTATATGTGGATGACATATTGTTGATTGGAAACGATATAGAATTTTTGGAAAGCGTGAAGGAATATTTGAACAAGAGTTTTTCAATGAAGGACCTAGGAGAAGCTACTTTCATATTGGGCATCAAGATCTATAGAGATAGATCAAGACGCTTAATAGGACTTTTACAGATCACATACCTTCATAAAGTTTTGAAGAAGTTCAAATAGGATCAGTCCAAGAAGGGATTCTTGCATGTATTACAAGTTGTGAAGTTGAGTAAGACTCAATGCCCAGTGACTGCAGAGGATAGAGAAAAGATGAGTGTCATCCCCTATGCTTCTGCCATAGGCTCTATCATGTATGCAATGTTGTGCACAAGACCAGATGTCAGCCTTGCCATAAGTATGGCCGGAAGGTTTCAAAGTGATCCAGGAGTGGAGCACTGGACGGCGGTCAATAATATCCTTAAGTACCTGAAAAGGACTAAGGAAATGTTTCTCGTTTATGGAGGTGATCAAGAGCTCGTCATAAAGGGTTATGTCGATGCAAGCTTTGACACTGATCTGGATTACTCTAAGTCTCAAACCGGATACGTATATATTCTCAATGGAGGAGCGGTAAGCTGGTGCAGTTCCAAGCAGAGCGTGGTAGCTGATTCTACATGCGAAGCGGAGTACATAGCTACCTCGGAGGTAGCAAAGGAAGGTGTCTGGATGAAGCAGTTCATGACAGATCTTGGAGTTGTGCCCAGTGCACTTGACCCAATGACTCTGTTCTGTGACTACACTGGCGCCATTCCTCTAGCCAAGGAACCAAGGTTTCACAAGAGGACCAGACACATAAAGCGATGCTTCAATTCCATCCGTGATTACATCAAAGAGGAGAACATAAATATTTGCAAAGTGCACACGCATCTAAATATCCCAGACCCGTTGACTAAGCCTCTTTCACGAGCAAAACATGATAAACACCAGAATTGTATGGGTGTTAGATTCATTACAATGTAAATCACATGGCGATGTGAGCTTGATTATTGACTCTAGTGCAAGTGCGATACTGTTGGAAATATGCCCTAGAGGTAATAATAAAGTAGTTATTATCATATTTCCTTGTTCATGATAAATGTTTATTATCCATGCTAGAATTGTATTGATTGGAAACTCAAATGCATGTGTGGGTACATAGACAACATTGTGTCCCTAGTGAGCCTCTAATATACTAGCTCGTTGATCAAACATGGTCGAGGTTTTCTGACCATGAACATGAGTTGTCATTTGATAACGGGATCACATCATTAGGAGAATGATGTGATGTACAAGACCCAAACTATGAACGTAGCATATGATCGTGTCAAGTTTGATGCTATTGTTTTCTGCATGTCAAGCATCTGTTCCTGTGACCATGAGATCATGCAACTCACTGACACTGGAGGAGTACCTTGTGTGTATCAAACGTCGCAACGTAACTGGGTGACTATAAAGATGCTCTAAAGGTATCTCCGAGGGTGTCTGTTGAGTTGGCATGGATCAAGACTGGGATTTGTTACTCCGTATGACGGAGAGGTATCTCAAGGCCCACTCGATAATACAACATCATAATGAGCTTGCAAGCAATGTGACTAAGAAGTTAGCCACGGGATCTTGTATTATGGAACGAGTAAAGAGACTTGCCAGTAACGAGATTGAACTAGGTATGGAGATACCGACGATCGAATCTCGGGCAAGTAACATACCAACGAACAAAGGGAACGGAGTACAGGATTAACTGAATCCTTGACATCGTGGTTCGATCGATAAAGATCTTGGTAGAATGTGTGGGAACCAATATGGGCATCCAGGTCCCGCTATTGGTTATTGACCGTAGAGGTGTCTATACTAGGTCATGTCTGCATAGTTCTCGAACCCGCAGGGTCTGCACATTTAACGTTCGGTGACGATTAGGTATTGTTGAGTTATATATGTTGGTGACCCAAAGTTGTTCGGAGTCCCGGATGAGATCCCGGACGTCATGAGGAGCTCCGGAATGGTCCGGAGGTAAAGATTGATATATGGGAAGTACCGTGTTGGTCATCAGAAAGATTTCGGGCGTCACCGGCAGTGTACCGGGAGTGCCGAAGGGTTCCGAGGGTCCACCGCAAGGGGCCCGCATGCCCCGGAGAGCTACATGGGCTATGAGAGGGGGCGCACCAACCCTGGTGGGCTGGCCTCCCCTCCCACATAGGCCCATGCGGCTGGAGGGTGGGCGCCAAGCCCAAAGGGGGCCGCCGGCCCTTGCCTTGGGTGGCAAGGCAACCCCCTTGGCCGCCGCACCAACCCTAGGGGAAACCCTAGGGCAGCCGGCCCCCTCCTCTCCCCTATATATATGTGAGGGGAGGGAGGGCTGCAGCACCCCAAGCCACGGTGCAGCCTCTCCCTCCCTCATAGATCATTTCTCCTCTAGATTGGTTCGGTTGTGCTTGGCGAAGCCCTGCCGGATCAGCTCCACCACCACCGCCACCACGCCATCGTGCTGCCGGAGAACTCATCTACCTCTCCGCCCTTGCTTGCTGGATCAAGAAGGAGGAGAATGTCATCGAGGTGTACGTGTGCTGAACGCGGAGGTGCCGTCGGTTCGGCACTAGATTGTGATTGGATCGCGGGACGGATTGCAATTTGGATCGCGAAGACGTTCGACTACATCAACCGCGTTTCTTAACGCTTCCCGCTTAGCGATCTACAAGGGTATGTAGATCCAATCTCTCCTCTCGTAGATGCTCATCTCCTAGATTGATCTTGGTGAAGCGTAGGAAAATTTTTGTTTCCCATGCAACGTTCCCCAACACATCTCCCTTAGAAATCAAATAATGAATTTTAAACAGCAAGATCAAGAGCATGTTGCACAAGCTTGGGGGAGAATGAAAGTAATGATAAGAAATTGTCCAACTCACGGTTTAAATATGTGGATGATTATTCAAAACTTCTATGCTGGACTAAACTTTGTGTCTATAAATCTTCTAGATTCTACTGCAAGTGGTACCTTTATGGATGTGACCTTAGGAGAAGCCACCAAACTTCTGAACAACATCATGACAAATTATTCTCAATGGCATACCAAAAGGGCTCCAACTGATAAGAAGGTCTATTATGTTGAAGAAATCGCAACTTTGAGTGAAAAAGTGGATGCTCTCATGAATATGGTTGCTAGTAAAATGCTCATGTTGATCCCAATGATGTTCCCTTGTCTACTTTGATTGAAAAAAATAATGATGCTATTGATGTGAACTTTGTCTTGCGAAATAATTTCAATAACAATGCTTATAGAGGAAATTTCAATTCTAGACCGTATCCCGGTAATTCCTCTAACAACTATGGAAACGCTTATGGTAATTCATATGGCAATTCTTCTACAAATGCTAATAGGATACCCTCTAATCTTGAGAACACAATTAAAGAATTTATTAATTCTCAAAAGGTTTTCAACACTATGGTAGAAGAAAAATTGCATGTGGTTGACACTTTGGCTAAAAACGTGGATAGAATTGCTCTTGGTGTGGAAACTCTTAAAAATAAAGCTTTGCCACCCAAGCATGATTTCAATGATGCTATTAAGTCTATCCAAATATCTATCAATGAAAGTAAGGAGAGGACCGCTAAGTTGAGAGCTAAGTGGGAGTTCTTAGAAAAAGCTCTTCCACCCGGTTTTTACCAGAATCATGATGAAGATCTTGAAATGATTGGTGTTTCTCCCATTGAACCTTTATTTACCTCTCTAAATATAAATGGTAAAGGGACTGGAGATGAGTCAACTTTAGTAGAGAAGCGTCCCGTTTGCTTGGAGGGTGATGATTTTGATGCTAAAACTGAAAAATGTGGGTTCGGAGAGATCAAAACTTTAACAAGTGATGCACCCACTATCTTGGATTACAAGGAATTTAATTATGATGATTGATCTTTGGTAGAATGCATTTCCTTGTTGCAATCCGTTATTAGCTCACCCAATGCTTATGAACAAAACAAAGCTTTTACCGAACATATAGTAGAAGCTATGATAAGTGCTTATGATGAGAAACTTGAGCTTGAAGTTTCTATTCCTAGAAAATTTCATGATGAGTGTGAACCTACTATCAAAATCAATAAATATGAATGCAATGCTTTGTGTGACCTTGGTGCTAGTGTTTCAACTATTCCTAAAACTCTTTGTGATGCGCTCGGTCTCACTAATATTGAAGATTGTTCCCTCAACTTGCATCTTGCGGATTCTACCATCAAGAAACCTTTAGGTAGAATTAATGATGTTCTTATTATTGCAAATAAAAATTATGTGCCTATAGATTTTATTGTGCTTGATATTGATTGCAATCCTTCTTGTCCCATAATACTTGGAAGGCCTTTCTTACGAACTATAGGTGCAATCATTGACATGAAAGAAGGAAACATCAGATTCCAATTCCCATTAAAGAAAGGGATGGAACACTTCCCTAGGAATAGAATTAAACCACATTATGAATTAATAATGAGAGCTACTTATGGGTGGAGTGTCAAATATGACAATACTTGAAACAATGCATTATGCCTAGCTAGGGGAATAAAACAATACGCTTGTTGGGAGGCTACCCAATAGTTATCTTAATTTTTTTTCTTTAAACTTTCTGTTTATTTTTAATAGCATGATTATTGACTCTGTAATTATTATATTTTTGTGTTTAAATTAGTGTTTTTGCCAATTAAAGCCTTTGGGATGACTCACAAGATGAGTAGAATCGATGCTGAAACAAAACAGAAACTTTTGACTCGGTACAGGAATTTTCATTTTTTGATGGATCCTGATAATGATATGAAAGTTTTACACAGTGTTGCTATACAAATTTTAGAGGTTTTCCTAATTTTTCAGAATTTTTAGATTTACATAAGTATAGGCTTTCTACAGATTGCTACCGACTGTTCTGTTTAGACAGATTCTGTTTTTGCTTGCATGGTTGCTTATTTTCATTAAACTATGGATTGTATCGGGGGGTATAAGCCATGGAGAAGTTAGAATAAAGTACCTATTATGCATTTATTAAATTTGAATCAATTTATAACTGTACTTAAAGTATGCAATATGTTTCTTATACTAACGGATCTCACAAAGTTTTATTGAGTTTTGTGTGATTGAAGTTTTCAAGTTTTGGGTGTTATCTTGATGGACAAAGGAATAAGGAGTAGCAAGATCCTAAGCTTGGGGATGCCCAAGGCACCCCAAGGTAATATTTTAAATAAGACTCAAGCATCTAAGCTTGGGGATGCCATGGAAAGCATCCCCTCTTTCGTCTCAAATCCATCGGTATGTCACTTGAAGCTATATTTTTATTCGTCACATGATATGAGTTTTGCTTGGAGCGTCGTTTTCTTTTGTTTGTTTTTACTTTAAGTTTTCCACAATCATAGTTTGCTGGACACGCCTATTTAAGAGAGACACGCCTTCATCATAATTTGTTAGAATACTCTATGTGCTTCACTTATATCTTTTGGGCTTAGCAGTTGCTCTAGTACTTCACTTATATCTTTTTGAGCACGGTGGCGTGTAGATTTTAAAGAAATGATTTCACTCTCGTTCTTCACTTATATTTGTTTGAGAGTTAATAAATAGTGGTATTAATTTGCATGGGTCATATAGACTAGTCCAAAAATATTAGGTATTCAATGAATGATAATCAAAACCATCATGTAGCACATATAAAGAAATTGTGGGTTAATGATATTGATGTAGTAATATGAAATAGGTGTGAGTTCATAATTGTTAAACCATAGAAGTGTCGATATTAAGAGGGGTTGTCCTTTTTGTTTATCTCAAAATTAAAGAGGCATGGTGATGATGTGTGAGCATTTCTATTCCTTGTTGAAATCCTAGATTTGTTTCGGGTCGGAAGCGCGCGATGGTTAACTCCTACCAACCTCTTTCCTCGGGGCATGCGATTAGTACTTTGATTTATGATAAACTAATAAAACTTTGTAATAAGTATATGAGTTCTTTATGACTAATGTGAAACCATGGACATACGCAATCTCACCTTTTCATAATTTGCTAGCCTCTTCGGTGCCGTGCATAGCCCGTTCTCACCTCGAGGATCGGTGCAACTTTCGCCGGTGCATCCAACCCCCGTGACATGATACGCTTCGTTGCACATAAGCCTTATTATATCTTCCTCAAAACATCCACCATACCTACCTATCATGGCATTTCCATAGCCATTCCGAGATATATTGCCGTGCAAATTCCATCGTCACTTCACATGGCTAGTTCCTTCATCGTCATATTGCTTTGCATGATCATATAGAGCTGACATATTATTTGTGGAAAAGCCACTTTCATAATGTTTTTGATACATGTCATGCTAGATCATTGCACATCCTGGTACACTGCCAGAGGCATTCATACAGAGTCATATCTTCATATCAGTTCTCCATATTGAGTTGTAAGTAAATAAAAGTGTGATGATCATCATTATTAGAGCATTTTCCTAGTGAGGAAATAATGATGAAGACAATGATTCTCCCATAAGAGTCTACCATCCATTCGAAAAAATGAGAGAAAATGAGAGAACGGACTTTGCTACTATCCTTTACCACACTTGTGCCTCAAAGTGGCACCAAGTTCCCCATGTAGAGAGTCTCATGATATATCACTTTCATATGCTAGTGGGAATTAACTATTCATTATTACAAACTTGGCTTGTATATTCCTACGATGGGCTTCCTCAAATGCCCGAGGTCTTCATGAGCAAGCAAGTTGGATGCACACCCCACTTAGCTTCATTTGAGCTTTCATACACTTATAGCTCTAGTGCATCATTTGCATGGCAATCCCTACTCCTTGCATTGACATCTATCGATGGGCATCTCCATAGCCCGTTGATACGCCTAGTTGATGTGAGACTATCTTCTCCACTTCCTACCCCTTTGATATCTACCACCATATTCTATTCCATTTAAATGCTATGTCCAATGGCTCACGCTCATGTATTGCGTGAAGAATAAAAAGTTGATGCATATTGAAAAAGTACGAACCAATTTCCTAACTTGGACACTGTGGTGCTTAACATTTGTATTAATGCTGTGAAGATGGAGCCATGCCTTGCTAATACAATAAGATGAATGGGGGGTAAACATTTCTTAAGAATCGTATACTTTTAGGAATTAAAAATTCTGTTTCTTACACTTTGAATATTGCTATGTTAATATTTGTTGATTCATCTTTTCTCGATGAGCATGCCTGGGTAAGATTACATAGTGGATAGTATGTCGCATCAAAAAAATTGTTTTTATCATTTACCTACTCGAGGACGAGCAGGAATTAAACTTGGGGATGGTTGATACGTCTCCAACGTATCTATAATTTTTTATTATGCCATGCTAATATATTGTTATTCTAGGATACTTTTTGGGTCATTATTTACCAATTTATAATATTTTTTATCACTAACCTATTGACCCAGTGCCCAATGCCAGTTGTTGTTTTCTGCGTGTTTTTGCCTTTGCAGGTTTACTGTACCAAACGAAGTCCAATTGCCATGAAACTTTTTGATGATTATTTCTGGACTATATGAAGACCTAGAAGCTTCGAAAGGAAATCGGGAGGTGCCCGAGGGCACCCATTTTCTGCCGCCGCAAGTCTCTATTCCGTCGTGAGGCCATCTGGAGCTCCGTTCCGGCACCCTGTCGGAGGGGGGATCGATCACGGAGGGCCTCTTCATCAACCTTGCTGCCCTCATGATGATGTGTGAGTAGTTCACCACAGACCTACAGGTCCATAGCCAGTACCTTGATGGCAATATCTCTCTGTTATGATCTTCAATACAATGATCATCACATCTTCGCTTTGATCTATCCGATGTAATCCTATTGTGCGGTGTGTTTGTTGGGATCTGATGAATTGTGGGTTTTTGTTCAGATTATTCATGAAAAGTATTTGAGATGCCTCTGAATTATATTATCTCTTAAGTGCATGATCATTATAGCTTCATAATGCTCTCCGATCTATTGATATGCTTTGGCCAAGTAGATTGATATTTCATCGGTGGGAATGGTGAGTTGTGGTAGGTTCAACCTGGCGAGTTTCTATATCCCAGTGACAAAGTAGGGGACAAGATGCGTCTTTGTGTTGCTGCTACTAAGGATAAAACGATGGGGTCTATTCATATTGTTTGAGTTTACTTTGTCTACATCGTGTCATCGTTCTCCAAGCATTACTCCGATTTACTTAATACTCTAGATGCATGTTGGACAAATTTGCATACAAAAATTGAGATGCTCATAGCTCTTAATTGGTGACTCCATTTTCTACATGTCCTATATCTAAAACGCTTAGAATTTCATGTAGATTGAGAATATGCCCCTCTCTCGCATGCTAAAAAATGTTTAAAGTGCTGTTTGATTAAAATTGCATAAATGCCATGTTAAAATAATTTATTTCATAACTAAATAACCGTAGCTCCGTTTAAAATGATCTACATATGTAACTTGCTTAGGAAAATGTGTACAATCACATGATCCACTTTATTTTCATGTTTAATAAATATAAAATTGTGGTAGGACAGATCTGGACCAAATTCATACTTTTCATATGAGGTCGTTTCGGAAGTGCTATATGTTGCTTCCGGACTCATTTAAAACACCTAGATCATGTAGTTGCGTATGATTCACCTCTTGCCATGATGAAAAACATTTAAAATGATTGTTTAGTTAAACAACATTAACCACATTTCTCTTAATATGGAGAGTTGTGATTTGTTATATGTATGTTCTCCTTCTCCATTTAAATTGCTTAATTCTCTCATCACCTTATGCCATGACCACCCATGTTAAACAACATTTAAACTTGTTGGGTACCTAAACGAGAGTGAACTAAATAATTCAAACGTGGAGTTTCATCAATATGCAACTCGTTGCATATTGAACTTCACTTAACGTGTAGTAGTTGATTGTTGTGCTTTGTCATGCCTTGCATATTTAAACTTGACATACATCATCCTCATTTGTGCATCATGTCATGAAGATGTTGTGGTGTTTACCATGTCATTTGTTTGTTTCCGGATTTGCTTCTTCTCGATAGAGTACCGAAAGCGTTCGGTGTGTGAGGATTCGTTCAACTACGTTGGTTCGTCTTCTTCATGGATCTGTTCTTCTTCCAAGTGGGATTTCAGGCAAGATGAACATTTCCCTGGATACCACTACTATCATTGCCATGCTAGTTGTCTCATTTTTATCGCTATGTATCTCTACCTATCACTTGTTTGCCAAGCCTCCCAAAATGCCATGAAAAGCCTCTAACCCTCCACATCCCAGCAAACCATTTTTTGTCTATGTTACCGCTTGCTCAGCCCTTCTTATAGCGTTGCTACTTGCAGGTGCAACTTGTTTCCATGTGACAACATGGATATTTTGAGATATCACAATATTATTGCTATTTAATTTAATGCACATATATAGTTGGTAAGAGGTGGAAGGCTTGGTCTTTTTCTCGGTGTTTTGTTCCACTTTTGCCGCACTAGTTACTTGTGTACCGGTGTTATGTTCCATATTGAGCGCTCCTAACATGCTTGGGGTTGTTATGGGGACCCCCTTGATTTTCATTTTGGGATAAAACTCTTCTGGCAACGCCCAACATTGGTACTATTTGCTTAATAGCAACTAAAATATGTATAGGGCATGATCACCCCATGGATAATTAATCAACCCCCGGGCCAGTGCTCCTCATGAGTGTTGGTCCAAAATAGAGCACTATGCGGGGCCAACTCGGGGCAACTCAGGAGATTTCTATCAGGCCACTGTATGCGTAGCTCATCCGGTTGTGCCCTGAGAACGAGATACGGGGCTCCTATTGGGATTGTCAGCACGTCGGGTGGCCTTGCTGGATTTGTTTTACCTTTCTCGAACGTCTTGTGCACCGGGATTCTGAGGACACTTCGGGCTACCTCGAGGTTTAGGTTTTCCACCGGAATTCTGAGGATACTACGGGCTATCCTGTGGTTGAGGTTTTCCACGCAGCGTGTGGTTAGTTTGTGAAGGATGAATTGGAGCACCCCTGCAGGGTTAAATCTTTTCGAGAAGTCATGCCTGCGGTTATGTGGCAACTTGGAAATTTGCTTAACATCCGGTCATAGAAAACTTGAAGTAAACTCAATTAAAATACACCAACTGTGTGCGTAACCATGACTGTCTCTACTCGTGAGTTCTGAACCGAGAGAGAACACGGTGGGGTTATGTTTGACTCGTAAGTTGGTGTTCAGGATCACTTAGTGATCATTACTAGTTCACGTACGTTTATGCGTAGATCACCCTTCTTATTCTTGTACTCGTAAGTTCGCAACTCAAATAAATGCTTAGTCCTCACCACTTAACCATATCTCACCCATTAAGCTTTGCTAGTCTTGATACCCTTGGAAATGAGATTGCTGAGTCCATGTGGCTCACAGTTTACTACAACAACAATTGAAGGTACAGGTAATGTGGTGCTTTGACGTGAGAGCGATGCTTGTTTGATTTGGAGTTCTTCTTCTTCTTCGATCATAGGATGGGTTCCAGGCCGGCAGCCTGGGATTAGCAAGGATGGATGTCGCTTTTATCGTTTGATTCCGTCCGTAGTCGGACCCTGCTCTTCTGTATGGTGATTGAATGTATTGTTGTATTTGAGATGATCATGATTTAGCTTGTGGCGAGTGTAAGCCAATTCCATATACTCATCTCCTCTTTACATGTACTTGTAACAACATCCATTCTTGCGAAACGACGAGATGCGCTTCTATCCCTATCGAGGCCCTCGAGCCAAAATAAGGATAGGACCGCATCTTGGGCGTTACAAGTTGGTATCAGAGCAGTACCGATGTGACGCCCCCAATTATGACCGTACGCTAATCATACATGCAATGCGTACGACCAAGATTAGGGACTCACTGATCGATATCACAACAGAACACTAGACACAAATTAAAGTCATACAGCTTCATATTACAAGCCAGGGGCCTCGAGGGCTCGAATACAAAGCTCGACAAGCACGAGCCAGCGGAAGCAAATAATATCTGAGTATAGACATAAATTAAACAAGTTTTGCCTTAAGAAGGCTAGCACAAACATAACAACAGATGTAAAGAGGCGAGGCCTCCTGCCTAGGAACCTCCTATCCTACTGCTGGTCGGGGGCAGCCTCCACGTAGTAGTATGCTCCAGCGGTGGTGTAGTAGTCGTCTCCGGCGTACTCCATCTCCTGGACTCCATCGTCTGAACGTAGTAATCGTATCGAGCGGAAAAGAGAAAGCAAAGCAGCGGTGAGTACTCATCCAAAGTACTCGCAAGACTGACATCAGAACTATGCTAAATATGCATTAGTATCAAAGAATGGGGTTATATTTGGATTGACTGCAGAAAGCAAGAATGAGGGGGAAGGCCTAGTCCTATCGAAGACTAGCATCTTGTAGCATTAGAAGTGAGTAGACTGGTATCTCATATATAGCAATATTATTGTAGCAATTTTATTAAGTAACCACGCCCAGAGATTCTTCCTCGATTCCCTGCGAGAAAGCAATCTCGGAGCCAACATTCATTTCAATTTTAAGTCACAATTTTAGTTGTAGTAGATCAAGGTACAACTCCAAGTCATCCTGTTACCGTGGACACGGCTATTCGAATAGTTGAATTCATCCCTGCAGGGGTGCACCACATTTCCAACACGCTTGATCACCTCCGGCCAGACACACTTTCCTGGGTCATGCCCGGCCTCGGGATATCAACACGTCGTCGCCCTACCTATGCTCAACAGAGAGGCCAGCCCGCTGGTCTAAATCCTAAGCGCGCAGAGGTCATGGGCCCACTCGCCCTTTGCACTCCTGCATGATGCGTGGGCGGCCGAGGTCAGTCCTAGCACTCTCTAATACAAGATCAGTGCCGTCGCGGACCATCGGGCGCGCGCCGCTCCTTTGCTGATGTCCGAAGAGCTTCGGCTAATACAACGACGCTGAGTACCCATAACTTGTCCCACGTGAAGGTTTAGTGCGTAAAAGGTCAATCGACCAACTCAGATCAAATACCCAACCCATTAGCATTTTATTAATGCGGGACGAGCGTGACCCATGATGTGCGGCTCGTCGCCCCGTCTCGAGGATGTGTGGCAAGGGCCTCACCTGCCCGGCCATGCCTCGTCGTTATCAAACCGTGGGTACCCCTCAGGGCCGACCCATCACCAACATGTTTCTGTAACCAGGTCATAGCAACCGTGTGTATAAAACACCAAGACGGAACTTGAGGAATCACCCTCAAAGGGTCCCGCTCGATGTAACCGTCAAGGTGGACTTAGAGGAATCACCCTCGATGGTCCCACACTTGAGGGGGTTGCACGACAGAGTCGATATGGGGAGTGGCAAAGAGGTATCACCCTCTGATTACCACGACCGGCTAGCTACACTACAGAGCTAGCATCATGAGTACTTCAAGAGGTGTCACCCTCGGTACTCGATGGTAGTTCTGCAGAGTCGTACAACTAAGGGGGGGTGCGGTGATGTGACAGGCCTGGCTCGTCGATCAAGATGATCGAGTAACTGATAATTAAAGCGGGGCAACTGAGACTAAGGGGTCACAGGGGTTCACTAACCAACCTATGCTAACCAGTTTAGTAAAGCAGTAGGTACCGTAGCAGTTCATCAAAAACAGGCTATGCATCAGAATAGGAGCTAATTAATACACTAGCAAAATCTAATGCAAGAATGAGAGGGAAAGAAATGGGTGATATCGGAATGCTCAAGGGGGCGTTGCTTGCCTGGTTGCTTTGCTGAAAAGGACGGGACGTCGTCGACGTAGTCGTACTCGGGGTCATCAGTAGTCTCGGGGTCTATCGCAGTATCAAGGTCTACCGGAAAGAAGTAATGGAGGGGGAAATAAATAAATAACGGAGCAATCAAATGCAACACAAATGCAATGGCACAACAAGATGTGTGTGAGACATGCTCTAATGCATCCTTAAGCATTTTAAAAGAAGGGAAAAAATATCTGGCAATATTTTCCTGGCTCCGGGTATTTTTTGAACAGATGATCGTAACCCAAAATATCCATGTTCATTATGTTAGAGGGGTGTGACAGGTATGTGGATGGCATATTCGGATTCGTTATATTTTTCTCATCATTTTTCATATATAAATTACTTTCATCGGAGTTACGGTTTATTTTCTATTGATTTCCAAAGTTTTATCAATATACAGGAATTTCTGAAATTATTATATTTAATTAATCCGAATTGACCAAGTCAATTTGACTGGTCAAAGTAAACAGGGTTGGGGGTCCCACATGTCATAGGCTATTAGTTAACTAATTTATTAAATAGTCTAACTAAACATATGGGACCACTTAGCATAGACTAAATTAGTCCCTAATGAATCCATAACATAAACTAAATTAGTCCTAAACTAATCCTACGCCGGCCACATACTCAAACACACACACACGCTGCACACACAGCCCACCACACACGCTGTACACACAAAGCACACACACTCACACACAGCACACACTCACGCACCTCACACACGAGGCTCACACACACGGTACACACGCGCGGGGCTGACATGTTAGATGATGTATATACGTAGCTTCTGTGTATACCCTGTACTCACGTATTTATACACGCTGTGTACTCCTTTATATATATGAGATAGCCACACCCTATTGGATGTCGTGCAGTTTCCCACAAATCTTTTGTCTAACATGGTATCAGATTAGGGTTTCGATAGTTCGCTTCCGCACCTTTGTTCGGCCGTCGCGATGGCTTCGGTGCCAGCCGCCGCCGCCCTGATCTCCATTGCTTCGGTCGCCGTCCCCGTAGCCGGCTCGACCGCGTCTGCCTTGGCCGCCCCGGCCTCTCCGTTTTTGGCCTCTCGGCCGCTCGTCTCCCTGGCTGGCGCTCCCATGGCCTCGGCCGCCTCTGTCTTCGGTGATTCCGCCGCCCAGCCGTCGGTCTTCAACGACCCTGCCGCCCCTCCGACGGCAGGCTGCAACGACGCCGCCGCTGCTCCCTACGGCGCCGCCCCCGCCTCTGGCTCACCCGTGAGTGCTCCTTGGTGGGGGTCTCAGCCGCCCTATGGCGCGCCCTGCGGCGGCGCCCGCACCTGCAACCGAGTGGCGCCCCGCCACCGGCCCACGGTGGTGTCCCGCATCCGCAACAGCCGCCGGTGGCTGGCTCCTATGGCGCTTCCCCCGCCGGTCCGTGGCCGGCTTCGCCTATGTTGGCGCCGCCCTACGTCCCCGCTGCCCCGTTGGCCTACGCCTACCCGTCGGCTTCGGTGACCGCGTCTCCTTATGGCGCACCTGCCCCGTACGGCGCGCCCCATGGCGGACCTTTGACGGAGCTGGTGGCTTCGTCCGCGGTACCAGGTGGTGCTTCACCCATGGGCTTTTATGCGCAGCCACCGTTCTCGGATCATGGTGCCTCTCAGGCGCCGTTCTACTTTGCGCATCTCATCCCGGTGAAGCTCACGACGGATAACTACCTGTCATGGCGTGCCCAAGTCCTGCCGTTGCTTCGTAGTCGCTACTTGGAGGGCTATGTTGATGGCACTCTACCGTGCCCTCCGCCGCATCATCCGGCCTATCGTGCTTGGGTGGCGCAGGATCAAGCCATCCTCTCTGCTATACAGTCCTCTCTCACGGAGGGCGTCTCGTCGCTGGTCATCTTTGCCGCTACGTCTCGGGACGCGTGGACGGCCCTTCATACCATCTTTGCTTCGCAGTCTCAGGCGCGTGCTCATCCTATCCGCACCGCGCTAGGAGAAGTGAAGCTTAATGCCCTCACCGTCATTGACTACTTCAACAAGGTGACGGGTATGGCAGACAGACTTGCCTCCATTGGCAAGGCTCTTGGGCCCGAGGAGTTCACCTCCTACGTGCTCAATGGGCTTGGCGATGACTATGATAATTTGGTGGGGAATATCAATGGTCGTGACACTCCCATCCAACCGCGTGAGCTATATGCGCGTCTCCTTGCCACGGAACAGTGCATCCAGGCTCGCCGCTCTACGCCGGGTTTCCCTTCCGCCAACGCTGCCACGCGTGGCAAGGGCAAGCCCTAGACGCCACCCCCTGGTGGCAAGCCGCCGGCTGCGCCCAACCCGCGAAACACCACTACCACCGCGGGTGGTCGCGTCCATGGCTGTTGCGCTTCGTGTGGCGCTCAGGTTCCCTATCAGCTTTGTGGACTTGATGGTCACCTGGCCTCCCGTTGCCGCCGCCGCTTCAAGAAGGAGTTCTTGGGCATTGGGAACAATGGCAAAGGGAATGAGAAGCAGGCTGCCCTGGCGAGTCATGAGCCGGGACATACTCCCTCCTTTCCAGTTGATGCATCTTGGTACATGGATACGGGAGCTACCAACCACCTGACGAGTGAGATGGGCAAGCTTTCTACTCATGAGCCGTGCCGTGGGCATGATCAAGTTCACACTGCAAATGGGGAAGGTATGCACATCTCACATATTGGTCAGGCATCTCTTCTTACACGTCGATCTACACAGCTATGTCTTCTTAATGTCCTTCATGTTCCCTCTATTTCACGTAGTTTACTTTCCGTTCCTAAACTTACTCGTGATAATAATGTTCTTGCTGAATTTCATCCTTTCCAATTTTTTGTAAAGGATCAGGACACGAGGGACGTACTTCTTAGAGGTCGACTGCGCAACAACGGTCTCTATGCACTTGATGTGCCACCAGCTCCTAGTGCCTTCAGCGGCGTTCGTGTGTCTCCCTCACATTGGCATGCGCGCCTTGGCCATCCTGCCACTCCTGTCGTTCGTCGTGTACTTCATCGTCATGAGCTTCTTGTCGTGTCCAATAAACATGTTGATGCAGTGTGTGATGCCTGTCAGCAAGGCAAGAGTCATCAGCTTCCTTTTTCTGAGTCGAGTCGTGTAGTCAATAAAGCGCTTGAACATGTGTTTTCGGATGTATGGGGCAATGACCAAACCTCTATTAGTGGTCATAATTACTATGTTAGTTTCATTGATGCTTACAGTCGGTTCACTTGGCTTTATCTTCTTAAACGCAAGTCTGATGTGTTTAATGTTTTCTTGCAATTCCAAGCACATGTTGAGCGTCTACTCGATCACAAAATCATTCATGTGCAGTCTGATTCGGGGGTGAGTATCACAACCTTAATGCATTCTTTAATAAGCTTGGAATTACACATCGTGTGTCTTGTCCACATACACATCAGCAAAACGGTGTAGCTGAGTGTAAGCATCGCCACATAGTTGAGACTGGTCTTGCTTTGCTTGCCCATGCCTCCGTTCCGTTCAGGTTCTGGAGTGATGCGTTTTCCACCGCATGCTTTCTCATTAACGGACTCCCTACATGACTCCGTCAGATGAAAAGACCACTTGAGCTCTTGCTGCATGAAGTTCCTGATTATACGTTTCTCAAGGTCTTTGGGTGTGCGTGTTGGCCACATCTTCGTCCATATAATCATCACAAATTGGAGTTTCGGTCTAAACAGTGTGTGTTTCTTGGTTACAGTTCTCTTCATAAAGGGTACAAGTGTCTTCATGTTCCCTCTAACCGCATCTACATCTCTTGTGATGTGGTGTTTGATGAGAATGTTTTTCCTTTTTCCGCACCTCCGGTCACCTCCACCACTCCCATTGCACCCGAGAAATCTGTTGTACCTGTGCCTGGTCAATTTGTTGATGCTGCATATACTCCCCTGTTGCTACCTAATCATGGTGCAGGTACTGGACGAGGCGGATGCCTCGAGCTTTTGGATGAGCAGCCGGCTGTGTCCGCTCGCGAAGCCTCGCCGTCTCCTGGCTCGCCGACGGGGCTGGCCGCACCTCCCGTGTTGGCTGAGCCGCCTGCGCTGGCTGAGCCAGGCTCACCCGTGGCGGCTTCGCCTGCGTTGGCTGAGCCAGCCTCGCCCGACTCGCCCACACTGGTTGCGCCTGCTTCGCCCGAGCCAGCTCCTGTTGCGGGGGTTGCTCCCGTGCTGGATACACCGGTGTCCACGGCTACCTCTCCAGACCGGACTTCTGTGTCTGGGGAGTACTCTGCTTCATCCCCACCGGCTTCACCGACTCCGTCACCGCCGCCACCTTCGCCGCCGGCCGCTCCTCTGCATCCTCGTACGCGCAGTCAGAGTGGTATTGTTCGGCCAAAGGAGCGTACTGACGGCACCGTTGCGTGGATTGCAGCGTGTATGGCACAGACAGATGCTGATCCCACTGCTGAGCCTCGGCACTTTCAGGCAGCTCTTCGGGTTCCTCATTGGCGTAGTGCCATGGAATAGGAGTTTCAGGCGCTACTGAAGAACGATACTTGGCGCTTGGTTCCTCGTGTGTCTGGTGTCAACATCATTGACTCCAAATGGGTGTTTAAGGTAAAAAAGCATGCTGATGGTTCTATTGAGCGATACAAGGCATGGTTGGTGGCAAAAGGTTTTAAACAACGATATGGTCTTGATTATGAGGATACCTTCAGTCCGGTTGTCAAACCTACCACCATTCGTCTGCTTCTGTCCTTGGCTGTCACCAAAGGATGGTTCCTTCGTCAGCTTGATGTTCAGAATGCTTTTCTTCATGGAGTCTTGGAGGAAGAAGTGTACATGCGGCAACCTCCAGGTTTTGTTGATCCTGCTCGTCCACATCACTTGTGTCGTCTTGTTAAGGCGCTTTATGGACTCAAGCAGGCTCCTCGTGCATGGCATGCCAGACTTGGCTCGGTTCTTCAACGTCTTGGCTTTGCTCCGTCCGTGGCTAACACCTCTCTGTTCCTATTTCATCATCCTAAGGTGACTATGTATCTGCTGGTTTATGTTGATGACATTATTCTTATCAGCTCCTCAGAGGTTGCTGCTGATCGTCTGCTGTCTACTCTGGGTGGTCATTTTGCTGTCAAGGATCTAGGTGCTCTCCATTACTTCCTTGGTCTGGAGGTTACACGGTCTCCTGCAGGCCTAACTCTCACCCAGCATCGGTATTCTTTGGACTTGCTTCGCTGTGCTGGTATGATGCAATGCAAGCATGCTACCACCCCCATGTCGGCGACTGATAGATTATCGGCTTTGGATGGTGCCTTGCTTCCTTCAGATGATGCTACAGAGTACCGCAGTGTTGTTGGTGGCTTGCAGTACTTGACGATCACACGACCGGACATCTCCTTTGCGGTGAACCGTGTGTGTCAGTATCTTCATGCTCCTCGGACTTCGCACTGGTCAGTTGTGAAGCGTATACTACGTTATGTCTCTCATACTGTCTCCTATGGCTTGCATCTTCGGTCTACCTCCTCGACTGCTCTTTCGGCGTTTTCTGATGCGGATTGAGCTGGGAGCCTGGATGACCGGCGATCCACGGGGGGCTATGCTGTCTTCTTTGGTCACAACTTGATCGCCTGGAGTGCGCGCAAGCAGGCCACAGTATCTCGGAGTAGCACTGAAGCAGAGTACAAGGCAGTTGCCAATGCCACCGCTGAGCTCATTTGGGTACAGTCTCTTTTGAGAGAGTTGGGAGTCTCTCAGGAGCAGCCGCCGGTTCTTTGGTGTGATAACATTGGTGCGACATATCTTTCATCTAATCCAGTTTTTCATGCTCGTACCAAGCACATCGAAGTTGACTATCATTTTGTGAGGGAACGTGTTGCACAGAAGCTTCTTCATATCAAGTTTATCTCCTCCAAAGATCAACTTGCTGACATCTTCACGAAGCCTCTTCCACAACCTCAGTTTGAAGGATGTAGGCGCAATCTTAACTTGCTTTGTACTTCAGGTCACAGTTAAGATTGTGGGAGGGTGTTAGATGATGTATATACGTAGCTTCTGTGTATACCCAGTACTAATATATTTGTACACGTTGTGTACCCCTTTATATATATGAGATAGCCACACCCTATTGGGTGTCGAGCAGTTTCCCACAAATCTTTTGTCTAACATGACACACACAACACATACGCATGGCCATGGCCGGCCGTGGCCACCAGCAGCGGCGGGCAGCGGTGGCAGCCAAGCAGTAGTAGCCACGGCAGCAAGGAGCAACAGGAGGAACGGGGAGCAGCAGCAGGATGCAGTGAGCAGGAGCAAAAAGCAACGAGTAGCAGCGGCGTAGGAGCAGCAGCTCAGCGCGGCAAGTGCATGCGCGGGAACCGCGGGCGGCAAGCACGGCAGCGGGCACGGGGCTGCGCGGGCGTGGTGCGGGGCGCGCACGCAGACGGCATGGCCAGGCGCGACCGGTCGCGGCAGGAGGCGAGGAACGTGCGCGAGCTCCAGCGAGCTCGGCCGCGGTGGTGTACGGTATTTCCGGCGACGGGTTCGACTGGGGAAGATGGGGAATCGGTGGAGGGGCTCACCGCGATGTCGTAGGCGAGCTCGAGAAGGCCGGGGATGGACCGGAGCAGCGGCAAACGACGACGAATGTCGGCGATGTACGCGGAGGAGACGAGGTCGATGGTGAGTGTACTGGCTGTCCCGGCTCGAGCCCTTAGCGAGGGTGAAGGAGAGGATGAGGGAGGAGCTCCTGGGCGTCTTGGCACGACGAGGGGAGGCTAGTGGCCGCGGGATCGACGAAGGCGGCGGCGGGTGTGGTCTCGGGTGCGCCTCAGTTCAATGAAGAACGAGGCGAGAGGGGAAAATGAGGGAAGCTAGGGTTCTAGGGGGTCGCGGGGGTCCGTCTTGTACTCTAGGGGGGCCGGGGGATGGCCGGCACGCGTCCATCCGTGGCCATGGCGGCCAGATGAACGCCACGCCTCCCCTGCCTCTCCCTGTAGCGAGAGGTAGAAGGAGAGGTGGAGGTGGGCTGGGCTAGATGTGCACTGTGCACTAGAACCCAAGTGCACAGTGCACATTTTTTCTCTTTTTTTATTGTCTGCCTCTGTTTTGTATTTATATACATCACCAAAAGACCTTTGTAAAATATGCCACTCGGCCAAATATTTGTATTGCAATATCAGGCAGTGCCACAAAAAGTATGGGGCGCATTTGAAAAATTTGGGAATTTTCATAATTCAAAAGGCATTTAATTAATTGTTTTGGCCTGTGTCATAATTGTTTTGAGGCACTTAAATACTTTATAAAATGTTGGTTTCAATTGTATTAATACTGGGTGAATATTTGTAACCCATCTATGATTTTAGTTTTCACGTCGCAAAACTATTTAAACCACTTATTAATTGAATTTTGAATTTCAATAGGAATTTGAAAAGAGTTATGAATCCGATGTGATCAAGCACTGTTTAGCAAAAATGGATTAGCTTAATCTTGGAGATCACTGTAGCTTGATTACATGGGTCACTGGAGCTGACAACCCATGGGCGTTACAACCGACCTAGGGGCCCCCTTGATTGATCGAACTTGGCCGAGTCGAGTCTAGAAAAAAAAACTATTTGAAGTCTAGTTATATATAGGAGAGTAGGATTATTTTTACTCCTCTTCTATGCTCTGGTGAGGAATCCTGATGTAGGAATTTTAATTCTACCCCTCTTCTCACTCAAAATTTTTTTAGGATCACGCGGGTATTTTGGAATCTCTATGATGTCGATGTGACGGAATTTTGTACTTGGTGCCTCATGTTTCCGAGGAGTAGAGATCCAGGGGGTTCTTGACACATCGTTATCGTTCAGTTTCCATAGTATCTTAGGACGTGGATGTTCGAAATTGCTTCAATACTCTTTGTGGCGACAGGAGTTTGGCATCACCCAGTACTAGGGAGAGCGTCCAGATGTACTGCCATGTTTAGTATTGTTGTGATTACGAGGGTCTAAGGTATATGAATTTCCGAGGCCTCTGGTTATGTGTTGACGGATGTGATACATTGAAGAATAGTATTACTGCTAGGAGTTGATTGATGGATTTTACTCCGTGTATCCGTGGACCCGATTGCATAACCAAAGATTTTGGAAGTTCTTAGGTGGGAATTCAAGTAGTTACCTAGGATTATCCTTCCAGCAAATGCAAATGGGTTATGTATTTGTTTCTAGCTTGTTTCATAAGCCTCATCCTTTGTTCTGTTGGAGTATGGTAATTCGAGTTTTTCGATGGCAAGTGGTGACTTCATATCTTTCCTAAGCGGTTTTCTCATATTTCTATGGGAATGCTAATCCTTTTCATCAACCGGAGTTGTCATGAAATTCTTTTCCATCCGGAGTGCTTCTCTTCAAGTGAATTTAATCCTATACAATATTTGCAAGATCAATCCTTGTATTTCTTCCCGGAGTTCTTTTCATCCGTCCTAAGTTGTCTTTCTTTTCCCCCACCCTCCCGCCCTTTTTCTTCAATGATTAAATTATCATCCAAGTGCCTTTCTTTTCATTAATGCTGCCGCTATCTTTTCTTCTGTGTTGTTCCCGATGATTCATTGTGAAGATGCTCAAGTGTTAAGTTCATCATTCTTCATTCTTGTTTTCTTTCCCGGTGGATTCAATTCAAATTCTCCGTGCTCATCATATATTTTTCATTCGCTAAATGCTTCCCGTGTTGGAAATTCTTAATCAAACCTCTCTTGTTTATTCTTCCCTCTCTCTATTCTATCCGAAGTGCTGAAGATATCTCAGAAGATTCGTCTTTTCATTAAATCCTTTCAAATATTTCAGGGTTCTCACCTCATAAAGTTTTCATTTGTACCGGTGCAATCTCCCTTTCTAAGCAATCGTTTCAACGGTGGTTCCTTTTGAGTGGGCCCATAACCCACAGGTTTTTCCCAGGATCTTACCTGGCTCTTCTAATCTTTCCGGAGATGTCCTCAAGTTCTTTTCAATATGACATAAGAATGAATTTCATCAGTCATATTCCTTCTCGAAGTTCACTTCTAAATCATTTTCATCATTGGCTCAACCTTTCCTTATTCGTTGTTTCGGAGAGTCTCGGTAATTTATGATGGTGTTTCTCACCATATTGAAGACCGAAGAAGAGTTTCTCTTAAATCTTTGTCCATTCTCATGAAGATTCATGGTTAAAGCTTCATGCTATCCACCCGAGTTGTTTCCATTCGTGAGGAATTCCTTCCATATCTACCCGGAGCATTTCTGAGTTATTTTCTTCTTGATCCTCCAAAGGCCATCATTTCAGAAGATTTCTTCGTTGTCAGCTTTCAGCTTTCATTCTCAAATACTTATGAATTGTTGTCTCTTTGTTCGTCTCTTAATTATTCCAGTGCATTGTTGAAGTTTTCTATTAGGCAGATCTTGATCTCTTCGTTCTCATGTATCCCCATTCATTCATAGTGTCCCCATTCGTTTGCAATTCTCACAGGTAGTTCGTTCAAGACTTCTTCAAGCTTATGAATCTCTCTTCAATCTTTTCAAGAGAATAAGTAGTATGCATAATCCGTTACTTGCCATCAATTTAACTTGATGAAGGATAGGCATAACATAATTCTTATTCCTATTTCATCAAGTGATTTCAATCCTTTTCAAAGTTGTTCATGATATCAAATTCTCGATTATAGTTGCTTATCCTTTCTTTTCCGGAGTTCCAAGTTTTTTCTCAAGTATCTCGTCGCGAAGCTTCTTCTAAATCTTTGCATGGCCTCAATCTTGTTGTTTTGCAGTCCTCAATTCTTTTCTGTCAACATTTCATTTCCGGAGTTCTTCGAAGAGTCTTCATGGTAGTTCTTCAAGGATTTCTTTCATTTCTCAAAGTGTTCTTCAAGATTCTTGTTGGAGGATCTCAAGTATTCTTGCTCTTGCATTTCGAAGTGCAATTCATTCCCCCTTATCTTTTGAGATGGTGTTATAGCATTCTTAATTCATGAGGAGTCTCGAAGAGAATTTTTCAAGAATGAGATATTTAAACCCATTTGTCTTCCTTGGAGTTATCTTGGTATAGATTTCACCTAAAGCTTTTCCTAAGGATTGTTGCTATCATGGTGCTTATCAAGGATCCAAGTTCTCAATGTATCCTCTTCGTGAAAGAAGTTTTTCATCTCTTTGTTGATCCCAATCAAATCAATTGTTTCCGTTATTGGCCGGTTGTCACCTCATAATTTTGAGATGTTTTTCATAAGCCCACAACAAGCTTTTCTTTTCGTTGTTGACTCTCCAGCAACTCCGTTCAATCCTTCTTTGTAGCGATGCTTTTCAAATCCAATTGTGGTAGAAGTTGTCATTTTTTTCTCCGTTCTTTTTCATTCCAAGTATCTAGCTTCTACTCATGTGTTCTGGAAGATGCTCTCTTCGAATCATCATCTCGTTTTGTTAAGATCATGTTCTTTCCTTGCTTATCCATTTAACCGTAGTGTTGTGCCCTCTTCTCAAGTTCTTGCTATCTTATCAAGTTTTCCTTCTATTTCAACCGAAGTGCGGCCCAAACTTTCCCTCCCGTTCCTTGTCTATCCTGTTTCAACCGGAGTGTTTTTGAATTCTTGTTTGTTCCTCATGCCATTCTACATCTCTTTGCAACCTCCAAGTTCCGTTGGTCTCACTCGTTTGTCAAACAAGCAACTAAGTTTAACCTCTTCCTTTTCCTCTTCCTCTTCCTCTTCTCATTCTAATATCTCGGGTTGAGATCTCTTGTTAGTGGAGGAGAGTTGTAACAGCCTGAGACCGACACTCCATATGCCTTCCATTTATTTCGAGTTTTGCTGTGTGTTTCATTTCTTTGTCGCATTCATCATCGCATCATTCTCATTGCATCGACACACCATTGCCATCATTTTCAAAACTTGCATTCGTTCGTAGTTGCCGGTTCTTCCCGTTCTCGTCGTCGACCGTTTCGAGACCAACCACACACGCACGCGCCCGCGGCATCGTAAAATATTGTTTTAAAAGTTCGTATAAAATATTCTCGGAATGGGTTGAAAGTTGGCGTGCGATCTTATTTTATTGTAGGTGGACCGCCTGCCAAATTTTGTCGCATTCGGAGTTCGTTTAGTACCCCAACCGTTAAACCTATAGCGGCACTATAGCCGATCAAATCGTCGAACGTTTTTGTTTTATAAAACATGTTGTCGGGCTGCCCGTTTTCTCTCTCATCCACATAGTGCACAGACCCCACGCGCGTGCCCGAAAACTACCCCGAACCCAAAACGTACGGTCGTGACCATTGGGTCCAGATCAACCCCGTAATACCCTAAACCATCATCCACTTCTTGATTGGACCCCTAACCTATTTATGTCGACCGTCCGATCTAAATCGGAGGTCCAGATAGCATCTAACCTAAACTACCTGCTATATATAGCGGATGAAACCCTAGCCTAACCCTAGGAATCCGTCCCATCCATGATCCATCCATCTTGTCCCCGCCGCCACTCCACTCCTCTCCGTCGGGATCCATCCCCCAACCAGCAGCCTCCGACCACCTCCCGCAATTTTCGCGCCGGCCAACCCAAGCCCTCCATCTCTCCGGTCGACCGCGACAACCCGAGGCTCCCTCAACCACCTTTCATAGCAGTAGAGCGCCCATCCAGCCAGACGCGTCCAGGCACCCGCAGCAACTGTGGTCCGCGCGACCAGAGGAGCATGAGCTCCTGCAGCCGTCGCCATGTGCTTGTGATGCAACGCCTCAAGTCCTCCCGCCGCGCGTCTCGACGAGCCCCTACCCAAGGAGAAGCTTGGATGGTCATGGAATAGAGCACTCCGCCACCCGGCCGTCGGATCCACCCCGTTCCGGTCGGTTCCTGCCGACCCCGTCGCCAGTACCTCCCGTGTCGCCGCATTCTGCATCGCCAAGAAAACTGATGCTGCCTTTGTTCTTCAGGTAACAAGCAGCAGCAGCTCGCTGTGCCGTTGACCGCGCACAGCCGTGTGGGCCTCCTTCTCCGCACCCCGAGTGGCCTACCAAATCCCTCCAAGCCGGTCCATGGCCGCTAGGTGAGCCAGCCCAGCTGAGCCTTCTATGAGACATCGTGCACTTCTTCTTCATTAGTAGCAACATCCTTTTTTCATCGAATGAGCTGTTGTAGCGGAGTAGTTGATGTAACACTAATTTCCATAGGGGGTCAGGGGTTCAAATCCCAGGTTCCCCGTCTCATTTTTTTGTTTTTCATTGTTTCTCTGTTTTAAATCATGCACACTCACACGCATGTCGCAAACCCATCGCCGTGCTTCTCCGACCAGAGAGCGGCAGCTCTGTGACGCCAATGGCAAGGCCGCCCCTTGGTGTTGATTTTTTTTCCTTTTATTTATTAGCTGGCCGGTGACTTTTGTTCCACCTAGTGCCGATCTGCTCCTCCAAACAGAACATGCAATAGTTCCACCGGTTATCTCAGCTTTGTGTATAGAGATATTCGGGCATTGAAAGGCTGCATGTTTTCTGTCAATTTGTTTCGCAGTGTCGAGCAATCTAAGAGCTTGTACATTTTGGCCTGAGCAATGTTTGCATCAAACACTTGCTCGCGTCCCAGCCTTCTTCCTGAAGGTCTTGGGTCAATCCAAACGCCCTCCTCCTTTAAATTTTTCTTCCACTTTGTTTATCTATTAAATTAGGTGCACACACCCAGCCACTAGTACCAAACACTGCATTGCTGCCACTGAGTTCAGTAGATTCGGCATGAGCCATCCTCTGGAGTGTTCTTTTTTAATGTATTTCCCCTGTTTGGACAGATTTGCATGCAAACATTGAGATGCTCATAGCTCTTAATTGATAACTCCATTTACTACATGTCCTATATCTAAAACGCTTAGAATTTCAAGTAGATTGAGAATATGCCCCTCTCTCACATGCTAAAAAATGTTTAAAGTGTTGTTTGATTAAAATTGCATAAATGCCATGTTAAAATGATTTATTTCATAACTAAATAACCGTAGCTCCGTTTAAAATGATCTACATATGTAACTTGCTTAGAAAAATCTGTAGAATCACATGGTCCAATTTATTTTCATGTTTAATAAATATAAAATTGTGGTAGGTCAGATCTGGACCAAATTCATAATTTCCATATGAGGTCGTTTCGGAAGTGCTATATGTTGCTTCCGGACTCATTTAAAATGCCTAGAAGATGTAGTTGCGTATGCTTCACCTCTTGCCATGATGAACAACATTTAAAATGATTGTTTAGTTAAACAACATTAACCACATTTCTCTTAATATGGAGAGTTGTGATTTGTTATATGTACGTTCTCCTTCTCCACTTAAATTGCTTAATTCTCTCATCACCTTATGCCATGACCACCCATGTTAAACAACATTTAAACTTGTTGGGTACCTAAACGAGAGTGAACTAAATAATTCAAATGTGGAGTTTTGTCAATATGCAACTCGTTGCATATTGAACTTCACTTAATGTGTAGTAGTTGATTGTTGTGCTTTGCCATGCCTTGCATATTTAAACTTGACATGCATCATCCTCATTTGTGCATCATGTCATGAAGATGTTGTGGTGTTTATCGTGTCATTTGTTTGTTTCCGGATTTGCTTCTTCTCGATAGAGTACCGTAAGCGTTTGGTGTGTGAGGATTGGTTCAACTACGTTGATTTATCTTCTTCATGGATTCGTTTTCTTCCAAGCGAGATTTCAGGCAAGATGAACATTTCCCTCGATACCATTACTATCATTGCCAAGCTAGTTGTCTCGTTTCTATCGCTATGTCTCCCTACCTACCACTTGTTTGCCAAGCCTCCCAAAATGCCATGAAAAGCCTCTAACCCTCCACATCCCAGCAAACCATTATTTGTCTATGTTACCGCTTGCTCAGCCCTTCTTATAGCGTTGCTAGTTGCAGGTGCAAGTTGTTTCCATATGACAACATGGATATTTTGAGATATCACAATTTTATTGCTATTTAATTTAATGCACATATATACTTGGTAAGAGGTGGAAGGCTTGGTCTTTTTCTCGGTGTTTTGTTCCACTTTTGCCGGCCTAGTTACTTGTGTACCGGTGTTATGTTCCATATTGAGCGCTCCTAACATGCTTGGGGTTGTTATGGGGACCCCCTTGATTTTCCTTTTGTGATAAAACTCTTCTAGTAAGGCCCAACATTGGTACTATTTGCTTAATAACAACTAAAATATACATAAGGCATGATCACCCTATGGATAATTAATCAACCCCCGGGCCGGTGCTCCTCATGGGTGTTGGTCCAAAATAGAGCACTGTGCGTGGCCAACCAGGGGCAACTCGGGAGATTTCTATCAGGTCATTGTACGCGTAGCTCATCCGGTTGTGCCCTGAGAACGAGATACGCGGCTCCTATCGGGATTGTCGGCACATCGGGCGGCCTTGCTAGATTTGTTTTACCTTTCTCGAACGTCTTGTGCATCGGGATTCCAAGGACACTTCGGGCTACCTCGAGGTTGAGGATTTTCACCGGAATTCTAAGGATACCACGGGCTATCCCGTGGTTGAGGTTTTCCACGTAGCGTGTGGTTAGTTTGTGATGGATGAGTTGGAGCACCCCTGCAGGGTTAAATCTTTTCGAGAAGTAGTGCTCGCGCTTATGTGGCAACTTGGAAATTTGTTTAACATCCCGTCATAGAAAACTTGAAGTAAACTCAAATAAAATACACCAACTATGTGCGTAACCATGATTGTCTCTATCCGTGAGTTCTGAACCGACAGAGAACACGATGGGGTTATGTTTGACTCGTAAGTAGGTGTTCAGGATCACTTATTGATCATTACTAGTTCACGTCCCTTTATGCGTAGATCACCCTTATTATTCTTGTACTCGTAAGTTAGCCACTCAAATAAATGCTTAGTGCTTGCTGCAGCCTCACCACTTAACCATATCTCACCCATTAAGCTTTGCTAGTCTTGATACCCTTGGAAATGAGATTGTTGAGTCCCTGTGGCTCACAGTTTACTACAACAACAGTTGTAGGTACAGGTAATGCGATTCTTTGACATGGGAGTGATGCTTGTTTGATTTGGAGTTCTTCTTCATCATCGATCATAGGATGGGTTTGTCGGGACCCCGATCCTAAGCCATAAGAATCTAGCATGTAACACTTCACATTACTTTGCGGCCTCACACACGGTTATCTCCACGGCTGCCACCTTACCTGGGCCGGGATCCTTTGCGCCTTTTGGCTCACGAATGTGAATATGTCGCTAGCATTCAAATGTCCAAGAACCCGGGTCGACATGACAAGTCGTAGAACCCAAGTGGCACATCTGTACAGGGACAGGCATACGTAACCCAACAATGCAGGTGTCGGTCTCAGCGTGTATAGACGAGTCATAGCAAGCTACCGGGACTCCATTACGCCGTGGGACATAAATGTCATCAACTGCGCGTAGACGAGTCATAGCAGGCTACATGGACTCCATTACGCTGCGAGACATTTCTCCGAAGGGACAGACACAGCAGCAAAGAAGGATACACGCCGGTCAATCAATGTGTCCAGAGCAGTAGCAAGCTACCAAGGCTCGGTGGAAGCACAAAGAGGCATTTCCTAGTAAAGAGTACTACTAGAGGCACACAACTAGGTGTCGAATCCCATACATACCGTTACACATCACACGTACGCACGACATGTACGATATGCATAGATACATCTATGGCATCACAACATAACCATACAACAACACAACATTTATGTAGGAGGCTCTGAAGAGCCAACATAGTATAATGTTACGAGCAGGGAGGTCACATGACCCATCATTCAGAGCATACAAACAACAAGCGGAAGTTACATGTCTGGGTACAGACATCTACTAAAAGCGGTTGGAAGAGCCTGAAAAGCTACAACGACCCTACCAAAGGAAACAGACCTCTGTCTGGGATTCCCAAGCTAATCCGGTCAACATCAAACTTCACGTCGTAAGGTCACTAATGAGACTGACGTCTCCTCTGCAAAAAACATAAATGAAGCAACCGTGAGTACAAAGGTACTCAGCAAGACTTACATTAGAACTATCTACATATGCATCATTGTCAACAAAGGGGGTTGTGGAGTTTATTGCAGCAAGCCAGCTTTGACTCTTGGCTAACCTGTACTACGACTACAAGTAGTATCTTTGAGGTGAGATAGCGCAGACGAGTCCACATATTCTCCAAATCAATACACCACTATGGATCCACTCCCGTCTCCCTACGAGAAGGCCATCCATAGCACTCACGCTTATCTTGCGCATTTTAGAGTATCCACTTCAAGCTATCTATGAACCACATAAGTTTTCCAAGTAGTCCATATCCGAGGATGCGGCAATTCGAACAGATTAATTCACCCTGCAGGGGTATACTTCTTCACACACGCTCCCGCCACTTACTGCCATGTGCACGTAAAAAGGCACCTCGGCAACCTTCAAGCGGAAGCCTAGCAAGGGAGTCGGCCACGACCTGACTAACCACACAAGACTCTAGTCCAGGTTTATCGCCTATTTGAGACTGAACCCGCAAGGAAGTCCGGCCGAAGTTTCCATTACGGCCCCAAACGATGAGTGCAGGGTTCCCAAGCCCACCTTGACGGATGGTACTACGCTTGGTACACCGGGCCACGGTTCATCTACCGCGCCATAGCCTACCCCTCCGGTCAGCGCTATGCACGGCCGCCAACACATCCTACAAACACCAGAAACTAGTTGCAACTCCTGGACAGAGACCAAGGCGATTAATAAGCCGAGAGAGTCAATTAAGGATCCCAATGTGCGGTAGTATCTTGTCTTGGATAACAAACACAGAACTCAGTTCTTAAGGACGGTCCCAATGAGACAACCCACCATGTACTCCTACATGGCCTCTCATCGCTACCTTTACCAAAACGGGTTCACACACTTAGCTCTCACACAGTAGGACATGTTCACAACCATTCCAATTCATCGCCTAGATGGATCAGACCCGACAAGACTCTAAGCATAGCAGGCACAGTAAGTAAACAATCATGGATGAGTAGACACATCAAGGCTCAAGCAGTTGCTACTCATGCTAAGTGGTTTCAACTATTTACTGTGACAAGGACAGGTCATGCAAAGGAATGGGTTCAACTACCGAGAACATGTAACAGTTGAATCGTTGTTGTCCTAATGCAGTAAAAGAGAGCAGGAGCGAGAGAGTAGGATTTTATCGGGATGCTCAAGGAGGGGTTGCTTGCCTGACAGTTCTGAAGCTATCACTTCTCTTCATCAGTGTCAACGATTATAACGCCGGAACAACGTCTACCGAGAAGGAGCAACACCGACAAACAAGAAAGGAACACATTCAATGCAATGCAACAACATGATGTATGACATGGCATGTTAAGGTACTGAATTGACCTAGAGAAATAATGAACCAAATTAATTGAAGTGGAATTCAAACAAGTTTGAATTCCAACTCCAAATGGCATTTCATACATTGCCCTAATCATAAAATGTCCTACTTGGTGATGTTAACTTTCTCAAACATGCATGATCATGGCACAAACAGATTCATTGGATTTTTCTGATCATTTTTCATATATAAATTATTTTCATCTGAGTTACGGTTGAATTTCTATGATTTTTCAAAGTTTATAACATTTCTGGAATATAATAAATCATTTAGTATTTATTTAAAATCCAGAAACATTTACTGCGTCGGCATGACGTCGGGGTGAGGTCAGCAGGTCAACTGGGCTGCCCAGTGTCAAACCTGATCAGTGGAGCCCACTGGCAGTGGCTCACGGTCAGCTTCAGAGGCTGACATGCGGGACCAGGTTAACGCTGACGTGGCCGGGTCAAATCTGGTTTGTGGGGCCCGTTAGTCAATGACACGAATAAATAAACATGGTGCCATGATGGTTAATGCAATGACAAGCAAAGCTAGCTAGGGCTGTGACAACTCACCCCCACTAAACAAGAATCTCGTCCCGAGATTCAGGCGTAGGGTATGAGGACAGAGGGGACACTAAGCTATCTTAATCTTCATGATCCAATTGCCCTCCTCGACGATGTTGATTCATTGCATCATGTTGATCTTGACATCTTTACCTTTGAGATCTTCATCCAAACATGGCAACAAAAGGAATGGAAAACTCTACAAGAATCGATCTGCTCAAGATCGAGCCACTCATGATCAACTCATGGAATGAGACGTGAGAACGTCTCTTGAGATGAGACACAAAACACATCAAGAGGAATGGAACGAGATAGATGACAATGTTTAATTTGGTAGGTGACAATTCCCTGCTTGAGAGATGGTGAACGGGTTTGAAAGTAGCAAGGAGCTAATTGCCATGATTCCATAACGGGGCACCTTAGTGGAGGTGACTCATAGAGTTATCCCTTAAGTGGCAAAAAGAATTACTTTTGACACAGAGATCATTGAAACTCTTCATACCAGGTTAAGGCATTTCACAAACGATCGTTTGAAGGAGTACGAAGAAATGGCATACTCGGCTTGGAAAAGAAACTAGAGTTATAGAACAACTCGGCAAATGGAAGGCACATTCCAATTGATACCGAGGGTATAACCCAGTGTCTGAGCGTGCTCTCAAGAACTTGAGCATCTCCAAATTCATCAGGATTTTACCAACGTCTATGCCAAGATCTTGGTGACGCATCATACTACCATGATGAATAGCGATGGAGGATGCAGATGCAAAGGAAGACAACACTTTCTCAGATTTCACCTTGGTTATGCCAAGGGAACGAAATCTGGATGATCGACCGAGAGACATTTAGCACTCCGCTTCTAATGTTCTCCTTGTTGTACTAGCATACCCCAATTATAGACAATGCTTGGTATCTAGAACATCAAGTATAGGTCGGACTTCGGGGGCTCCAAGGGTCCATGGGGAACAACTTCTAGAATAAGTCATATGAAATCCTCATGGCGAGGTGGCTAGTGTTACTGATACAAGATATTGTAATAGTGGGTCTTCCGGCTAGGCGTGTTAGTCACATCACCACCTTACCGGGTTATGAAGAGACCAATACTATAATTCTTGGGTAACGCTCCAACCATTATATCTGCCTGAGATTCAGATATGGTTGGTGTCAGGATATTCCAGACTCAGCATGTCTGAAAGTGAAAGGTTGCAACACAAAAATCAACGAAATGACGTTGTGAGATTCTCAGGAAATGAACTACGAGAGCCAACTCCAAAACATGATCTGGATTGCAAGATACATGGGAACACACTGCCCAAGACAAGCATGACCACATAGAAGTCTTACAACTAAACACTACCGAGTTCTGGTTAGGAACCATCATTGGAGGATAACTAAGTCCTTATATAAGCCCGGGTTAGCTCTTAATAAGGAACTTCTTTTCCTTGAACAAATCAATCAATGGCTTGGGGTGCTAGGAAATACATATGGGATGGAGGTTGCAAATCTACCAAACCATAGAATTCTTCACACGTGCATGACTAACTTGAGATGATTCCAGAGAAGGCAAGATAACTTTCCTTCAATTCATGGCGGCAACTTGCATCACACGCACATGAACTAAGAGGAGGTCACTTCTTACACCATACACATACTTTGGGCGCGAGACCTGAAGATAATGCCTACAAAAGTTTCCAACACTAACTTAATGTCCAGCATGAATCATGGAATAGATGAAAATGTTGCCGATGGGCTCAACAACAATTCATCGAGATATCCATATGAATGGAATTCCACAACTATGAGAACAAGGTGATAGAATTGGTCAGACCAAGAGATATAATGGTGTAAGCCCGAGGGGTTAACCACGAGTAAGACAACATTAGGAGAACCCTTGGTTCTGATTTTTATTTGACGATAGCCCATATAAAAATCAAAGATTGGACAAGTCAATAGATGCAACACTTGATCACAAGGACCAATCGGTGAACATATCATCTTTCTTCAACACATGCACACCACATAGGATATCCCCTTGAAACGAGCTAATTTAGGAAAAGCTTTTATCTTCCAATTCTCCAAGTTGTTGTTTAGCTTAACCAACTAGCTCAAGGGTATCCAACACAGATTCTTGGAGAAAGGATGGTTTACAGGAAACCAACTTGATCACGAACTCACCATAACGGTCAGGGGACAACCTGGTAATACTTCCGAGAAGATATTCGGAAAATCACGATCCACCGATATGTTATTGAGCTCGAGAACAATCTTGCTTTTCAGGGCAAGACGATATGATCAAAAGAGCTTGGCACAAACCTAACTCATTGATCGAAGAGTGCACCAGGAAAGATGGACTAGGTAGCACGGTCAATCTTAGAATGACAATTCAATAATCCTCACACTAGGAATGAAATAATTGTCCATTAACTCCCAAGCAATAAGATTGCTAGGAGTATTGAGTTCACACATCATGGTTCACTTGTCGGCATTCCTGTTACAAACAACATGGATACCGAGGAATGAATAATGATGGCGAGAAGTATCACTGCATCAAGAGTCCATAAGAGGTTGTGCAATTCTCATGACAATCTTGACATGAAGAGGGTAACACTCCAAGGTAGAACAGAGCAAAAGCTGGATTGGCATTTTGATCTGCGGAATACAACTCCTTTGACCCAATCCTAGAAATGGATGAGGTACTGGAGTTTGTTTCTCCTAGTCATTCTGGAGTAGAATGGCTTGACAGACCACAAGAATAGTCAACATCAATAACACAGATGCATGACATACTCTTGACTATCTACTGATAGATGAATGTCGGAATACAATTGAGGGGGACAACTCAAGAGCACATGATTTTTCCTCAGTTGTAGATGCATAGGTTGAATACGTCGAACAAAGTTCAACATGTTTCTTCCAGATAACCCATGCAGAAGGATAGAATTTGCAGAGTCACAATGTAGAATGGAGAACTCATGAAGGGCACTCTTGTTGTGATCTTCAGTTCACGAGGAACCTCTACCATAACTGGTTCATGGTATTGGAAGAATGAGAGACCACGAACCTTGAAGACTAATCAAGGTTACTAATATTCTAAAGGAACGAGCAAATACTATCAACGCGAGTGAGCAGAATGATTCTTGGGTTCAAGAACCCAGAAATAGAATACCTACTGACTAAGTAGCATCACAGGATGCTTTCGAGAACGATGGCCAGAATTATCACACTGGGAACAAAAGACACAACTAGACTATTGGGTTTCTCACTTGAATAACATGGTTTCCTAAAAACCTTCAACAAATACGTCGAGGTAATAGAGTACCTCAACACAATAATTAGTGTGCTTTGTCTCGCCCAAAAGACATCGATTCAAGATGAAGGAGTTTGCAATTGCATCAGATTATTTATAAACCCTGGATAACTCGGACATCATAACGGCTGTACGGGCATGAAATATGAGGCAACCTGCATGAAACTGACAACAAAACAACTGAATTCTTATAGAGACTTCGATCTAGGAAGACATCAACTATCCTATAAGTCTGCGGCATAGTAACTCGTCATCCTGATAGTTAGATGGGAAGCCTAATTCTTATACCCCGTAGAATAAAGAAGAGGGTGACGACGAATTAGAATGACACGAAGAAAGGAGTAAAAAAAGAGCCTTACGTTCCCTTCCACAATCAATTCCCTTATATAACTAAAGCAGTTCTAGACTCAACATCGACCAGTTTGGCTTGGTAATCCTACAGGCAACCTGGCTCTGATACCAACGCTGTCGGGACCCCGATCCTAAGCCATAAGAATCTAGCATGTAACACTTCACATTACTTTGCGGCCTCACACACAGTTATCTCCACGGCTGCCACCTTACCTGGGCCGGGACCGTTTGCGCCTTTTGGCTCACGAATGTGAATATGTCGTTAGCATTCAAATGTCCAAGAACCCGGGTCGACATGACTAGTCGTAGAACCCAAGTGGCACATCCGTACAGGGACAGGCATACGTAACCCAACAATGCAGGTGTCGGTCTCAGCGTGTGTAGACGAGTCATAGCAAGCTACAGGGACTCCATTACGCCGTGGGACATAAATGTCATCAACTGCGCATAGACGAGTCATAGCAGGCTACATGGACTCCATTACCCTGCGAGACATTTCCCCGAAGGGACAGACACAACAGCAAAGAAGGATACACGCCGGTCAATCAATGTGTCCGGAGCAGTAGCAAGCTACCAAGGCTCGATGGAAGCACAAAGAGGCATTTCCTCGTAAAGAGTACTACTAGAGGCACACAACTAGGTGTCGAATCCCATACATACAGTTACACGTCACACGTACGCACGACATGTCCGATATGCATAGATACAACTATGGCATCACAACATAACCATACAACAACACAACATTTATGTAGGAGGCTCTGAAGAGCCAACATAGTATAATGTTACGAGCAGGGGGGGTCACATGACCCATCATTCAGAGCATACAAACAACAAGTAGAAGTTACATGTCTGGGTACAGAAATCTACTAAAAGCGGCTGGAAGAGCCTGAAAAGCTACAATGACCCTACCAAAGGAACCAGACCTCTGTCTGGGATTCCCAAGCTAATCCGGTCAACATCAAACTTCACGTCGTAAGGTCACTAATGAGACTGACGTCTCCTCTGCAAAAAACATAAATGAAGCAACCGTGAGTACAAAGGTACTCAGCAAGACTTACATTAGAACTATCTACATATGCATCATTGTCAACAAAGGGGGTTGTGGAGTTTATTGCAGCAAGCCAGCTTTGACTCTTGGCTAACCTGTACTACGACTACAAGTAGTATCTTTGAGGTGAGATAGCGCAGACGAGTCCACATATTCTCCAAATCAATACACCACTATGGATCCACTCCTGTCTCCCTACAAGAAGGCCATCCATAGCACTCACGCTTATCTTGCGCATTTTAGAGTATCCACTTCAAGTTGTCTATGAACCACATAAGTTTTCCAAGTAGTCCATATCCGAGGACGTGGCAATTCGAATAGATTAATTCACCCTGCAGGGGTATACTTCTTCACACACGCTCCCGCCACTTACCGCCATCTGCACGTAAAAAGTCACCTCGGCAACCTTCAAGCGGAAGCCCAGTGAGGGAGTCGGCCACGACCTGACTAACCACACAAGACTCTAGTCCAGGTTTATCGCCTATTTGAGACTGAACCCACAAGGAAGTCCGGCCGAAGTTTCCATTACGGCCCCCAAACGATGTGTGCAGGGTTCCCAAGCCCACCTCGACGGATGGTACTACGCTTGGTACACCGGGCCACGGTGCATCTACCGCGCCATAGCCTACCCCTCCGGTCAGCGCTATGGACGGCCGCCAGCACATCGTACAAACACCAAAAACTAGTTGCAACTCCTGGACAGAGACCAAGGCGATTAATAAGCCGAGAGAGTCAATTAAGGATCCCAATGTGCGGTAGTATCTTGTCTTGGATGACAAACACAGAACTCAGTTCTTAAGGACGGTCCCAATGAGACAACCCGCCATGTACTCCTACATGGCCTCTCATCGCTACCTTTACCAAAACGGGTTCACACACTTTGCTCTCACACAGTAGGACATGTTCACAACCATTCCAATTCATCGCCTAGATGGATCAGACCCGACAAGACTCTAAGCATAGCAGGCACAGTAAGTAAACAATCATGGATGAGTAGACACATCAAGGCTCAAGCAGTTGCTACTCATGCTAAGTGGTTTCAACTATTTACTGTGACAAGGACAGGTCATGCAAAGGAATGGGTTCAACTGCCGAGAACATGTAACAGTTGAATCGTTGTTGTCCTAATGTAGTAAAAGAGAGCAGGAGTGAGAGAGTAGGATTTTATCGGGATGCTCAAGGAGGGGTTGCTTGCCTGACAGTTCTAAAGATATCACTTCTCTTCATCAGTGTCAACGATTATAACGTCGGAACAACGTCTACCGAGAAGGAGCAACACCGACAAACAAGAAAGGAACACATTCAATGCAATGCAACAACATGATGTATGACATGGCATGTTAAGGTACTGAATTGACCTAGAGAAATAATGAACCAAATTAATTGAAGTGGAATTCAAACAAGTTTGAATTCCAACTCCAAATGGCATTTCATACATTGCCCTAATCATAAAATGTCCTACTTGGTGATGTTAACTTTCTCAAACATGCATGATCATGGCATAAACAGATTCATTGGATTTTTCTGATCATTTTTCATATATAAATTATTTTCATCTAAGTTACGGTTGAATTTCTATGATTTTTCAAAGTTTATAACATTTCTGAAATATAATAAATCATTTAGTATTTATTTAAAATCCAGAAACATTTACTACGTCAGCATGACGTCGGGGTGAAGTCAGCAGGTCAACTGGGATGCCCAGTGTCAAACCTGATTAGTGGAGCCCACTGGTCAGTGGCTCATGGTCAGCTTCAGAGGCTGACATGCGGGACCAGGTCAACGCTGACGTGGCCTGGTCAAATCTGGTTTGTGGGGCCCGTTAGTCAGTGACACGAATAAATAAACATGGTGCCATGATGGTTAATGCAATGACAAGCAAAGCTAGCTAGGGCTGTGACAGGGTTCTAGGCCGGCAGCCTGGGATTAGCAAGGATGGATGTTGCTTTTATCGTTTGATTTCGTCCGTGGTCGGACCCTGCTCTTTTGTATGGTGATTGAATGTATTCTCGTATTTGAGATGATCATGATTTAGCTTGTGGCGAGTGTAAGCCAATTCCATATACTCATCTCCTCTTTACATGTACTTGTAACGATATCCATTCTTGCGAAACGACGAGATGCGCTTCTATCCCTATCGAGGTCCTCGAGCCAAAATAAGGATAGGACCGTATCTTGGGCGTTACAAGACTGTAGACCCGAAGTTCAACCTGTGGTCGGTGTACCCGACCGCCTTTGACCGTACTGACCACCCGACCAGTATTCGACATGGCGGGTCAGCGGATTTGGTACTTGACCCCAAAGTGGACGGGTACCCCCGGACAAGGGTCCTCATGGATGGAGGCAGTAGCCTCAATCTTATCTATGCTGACACGGTGAAGAAAATGGGTATCGATCCGTCAAGGATCAAACCCAGTAACACTACCTTTAAAGGAATAATACCTGGCATTGAGGCCCGTTGTTCAGGCACCATAACTCTGGAAGTGGTGTTCGGCTCGCTCGATAACTTCTGCAGCGAGGATCTGATCTTTGACATTGTCCCTTTTCGTAGCGGTTATCACGCACTTCTTGGCCGAACAACGTTCGCCTGTTTCAACATTGTCCCCCACTATGCGTACATGAAGCTTAAAATGCCCAGTCCCAATGGGGTAATCACGGTCTGTGGCAATACGAAGCGTTTACTCCAAACGGAAGAACACACCGCGGCTCTAGCAGCCGAGGTCCAGCTCAGCGATGAGGCGTCGAACACCCAGTCCACCACCAAGACACGAAAGGTAAGTAAGAGGACCCGAGCTATCTTTCAGTTCCCTGAGCCCTCTTATGCTCCGCTCAAATAGGAGTACGCCCCCATAGCGCATCCATGCTACCCGTGAGGTACGTACCTCAGAGGCATAATTTCGTGAATAAGATACCATGGGCAGCTATGGGGACTTTATACCCAAAGGCTTAGTGTCCGGCTAAACCGAACTACGGTCAGACATGTCTTTGGACAGTATCAGGTACCATCAAGGACCTATTTAGCAGCATCAAGCTCACACAATCCGACGACTTCTCAAGGCTCTTTCTCACAAAAACCCGCTCGCCGACTACTACCTCCTCTAAAGGGGTACCCTACAGGAGAACAAATGCGCAGTCGTGCAGCAGGACATCGTAAAGGATATCAAGCCATCCTTTCAAGGTCCTGTATAAACCTTTTTCCTGTAAATTTATCTCTGAGTATCTATAACAATTGCTTGGGTAAACAAGAGTGTACGAACAATAGGTCAAGAGTACATTGGAAATAAATACCAATCTTTATGGTCCTGTGGCAGTCATTCATATTGCACAAGCCCTTTTTTCCTTTTTTTTCTCTTTTCGCTCTCCAATACCACAAAACAAGCCAGTTCGATACATATTTTCAGCTACGGCCGGCTAATTGACCTGGGGGCTTCATATTAAGCTCGCCTCAAACATCATCCGGACACCAGCTTTTTCTCGCGTGTCTAGCATCTTGGATATTGCGTTATATGCATTGGCTCCGAATTATGTCTTGGGTCAAAAGTTGGGTTTCCCTGCTCTTGTGTTTACCTTTTTACGTTCCGCTAGTTCGGCTAAAAAGGTAAAGGGAGAACTACTGTAATTGTACTTCTAGTTTGTCTGGTTATGTACCTCAGTGGAGAAAGCCGAAAAAGTACTGGCATAATAAGCGTGAACCGATCTATGGTCCGATGACAAGTATTAAACTAAAACAATCGTTGGAGGTTCCCCATGTTAAACGAAGGGTTTGGAGTTATACGAACCAGGTGATATCGGTTTCTTACCTTGGTATATCCGAACACCGCAACATACAGGGGGCTAGTACTTAGTTTAAACTATCCATACAGGACATTACTTTCACTCAAGAATTACATCCTTCGGGCATAAGGCCTCTATCGCCTGAGCTCCATCCATAACGACGGGAAAATATAGCTCGGGGCGCCTATGTCCCTTCCCGGGTGGCGGAGGACCGGTAGCCATCTCGGTCGGCTTTATTTTCGGCCAATGCACCATGGTCTTCGCGAAGGCCATCCGGGCTCCTTCAGTGCAGGCGGAGCGGACCAGGGTATCGACCCAAGGCACAGCAGCAGTCAGCCTCTGCACCAAGCCGAAGTAGCTGCTGGGCAATGGCTCTATAGGCCATAGCCATTTGAAGCAACTCCATTAGTTGTTTTAGCTATTCGAAGCAACTCCATTAGTTGTTTTAGCTGATCAGATACAAGGAATGACTGCTCAGGGGCTTCAAACTGTGCCCAGAACTGCCGCTGCTCGGCATCTCCCTCCTGCATTGCATAGTGTTGTGCCGCATCTGCAACACTCTTTGAGAGATCTGCAAATGCGCCTGGAGAATGCCACACCCGAGTGAGTAACACGAACCTTTTTCCACCAAAGGGGCATTGCAGTAAGTATCGCTTACAGGCCGCAATCCGCTTGATCTAGTGGAGTTCCTTCTAGTAACCTTGCGCTTCCATTCGCGCCTCTTGGACCGTTGTGGCAACCGACGACAGTTCGGTTGACTAATCTTTATTTTTCTGCTCAAGGACCTCACATTTCGTGATGGTGTCCTTAAGCTCTTGTTGCACTTTGGCGACCCTGGCCTCGTGCTTATCACTTGAAGACTTGGCTGATAACAGATTGGCCGTAGCCTGTTTGGCTGCCGCCCTCTGTTCGGCGGCCTCTTGCTTCGCCTCGCTCAGCTCGGCCTTTAGGTTCTCGACCTCCGCGGCGACAACTACAGTGGTCATCAAGACATTCCGCACTTCAGGATATAAACAAAAATTCCTTGCCTAAATAAGGACAATAATGATAACAGTCCATTTCGGACTTACCTTGGGCATCGTCAAACCGCTTGTTAAGGCGGTCGAGCTCGTCCTCGGAGCTCTTAAGCTTTCGATTCATCTCCGCCAAATCCACGGCGCTGGGGGCTGTCGTCAAAGACGCGGCCTACATAAACAATTTATATGTGTCAGCCTCCTAAAGTTATCGGATTTCAAACCCTCCATCCTAACAAAGTCTTGGGGGCTACTGCGCATTCAATACAAAAACAATCGTGCTCTATCCACACTGTTTGACCCCTGCATGAGTTTTTTCAAACTCACACGGGGCTCGGGGGCTACTAAGCATGGGGATTGCATATAAACCCATCAATTAAGAATACTTTGTAAAAAGAGAATAACATTTGTGTAGTTTATCTTAAAACCTGTTAGCAGGCTGCCGAAAGCTTCCTTCAATCTGCTGTCAACGGATTAGATGCCCTGCAATGCCCCACCCAGTAGGGCGTGGTGCTCTTCGGCGATGGAGGAGTCATTAAACTCTCCTCCATCATGGCTGTCCACCCGATTTGAGCCTGCTCTGTTACAGGTGGCTCCGGGCGAAGCGGTGCGGTTTCTCTTCTTGGAGAAACCGGAATAGACGACTCCGGAGGCTTGGAGACCTCCGGAACTAACTTCGAGGAAGGCCTGGGTTGGCCGAGATCTTCCTCCTTGTTTGCTAGGAGGGATTCGCCCTCCAGTCTTCGACGGCTGAGGTGTTAGCCTCGGCCAGAAGATCATCATCCCTGCCCCTCGTGTTCGGCTCGGGGAGGGTCCTTTGGGACACAACCTCCTCGGTGGCAGGGGAAGGGAGTTCTGGGATGCGGTCCCACTTTCCGCTAGATCGGCTGGCGGAGAGTCCCCTTCCGAGTTTTGGTCAGTGGGGAGATCACGTGATGGACTGCCCAAAAGGCATATGTACAGCTCGTCACAAAATCTTTGAGAAAGAAATGTCGTAGTTTATGGATTCGTACCTCTGCGCTTGGGGCTTGACTCTAAGGGTCCTTCGAGGAACCCTTTCAAAAATTTCGGACTCCTCATCAGAGTCCGGGAGGTCTTCAAACAAGGCCACTTTGGGCCTGCATAGTCTCTTCGGGGCGGCAGGAGCAAGATCCCCCTCAGTGTCTCTGGACGCCGCCCTTTTCTTCGCGTGGGAGGAATCACTTTCCTCCCCGTACTGTTCCATCTCTCCTTCGAGAGTAGAAGGAGCATGGGTTTCCTCGGATGCACTATCCAGGAGGCCCTTTGAGCGGAGACCTCCTCAGGTCTCCTTCTTCTCTTCTTTCTTCTCCTCCTTCCTCTTCGGCACCGCATACGGCTTCTCGACCAGCATGGCCGTCAGCAAGGGCGTTCTGGGGTCCTCAGGCAGCGGCACAGGGCAGTTGATCCGCTGGGATTTCTCTAGCCAGATCTGCGAATACGGAGAAAACAGGAAATGAGAGCCTTGTCAAAAGGAAAAATCCAAATACAAATAATAAAATATTAATGGTCTGGGAGGGATTGTGGCATCCATTCTGATGTCCTCCTCATTGACGGGCCAGGACATCCACGGCTTGAACATCACCCTCCATAGCTTCTCATGGGTGATGCGGAAGAACTCCCGCACAGTGACCGGATCATCCGAACTGTGATTCCACATTGGGCTAGCCCGATGTTGACAGGGGAGAAGGCGGCGGCGAAGCATGACCTGAACTACGTTGGGTAGCTCAATCTTCTTCTCTATCAGGGAAGAGACACACTTTTGCAGTGTCTTCACCTCCGCCATATTCCCCCAATCGAGCCCCTTCTTGGTCCATGATACTAGCCTGGTGGGGGCAGATCTAAATCTAGGGGGGTGCTGCCCATCCCTCTTCACATGGTTCAGTGATATAGAACCACTCCTGCTGCCAGACCTTGACCGTGTCGATAAAGAAACCGTCCGGCCATTGGACAAGGGGAAGTTTGCTGATCATCACTCCCCCACAGTCTGCCTGCTCACCGCTAACTACCTTCGGCTTAAGGTTGAACACCTTCAACCATAAGCCGTAATGGGGTTGGACCCGAAGAAAAGCCTCACAGACAGTGATAAAGGAAGAAATATGCATAAAAGAATTTGGGGGGAGATCATGGAAGTCCAGCCCATAGTAAAACATCAAACCCCTAACGAAGCGGTGGAGGGGGAACCTAAGCCCCGGAGAAAGTGGGGGATGAACACCACCCTCTCGCCCTCTTTGGGTGGGGGTACCACCTGGTTCTTCTCCAGGGCATGATGAACTATATCCGCTGACAAGTAACCGGCGCCCTTCAGCTCCAAGATGTCCTTTTCAATTACACGGAAGGCCTCCCACTTGCCCTTAGAGCTTGCTCCGGCCATGGCCGAATTGGAGAAGGGGTTTGAAGAGTTTGGGGGGGGGGAATGGAGCTTCGCAGCTCAGAGCGTGGAAGGTTGGGGGAGGCAATAGCAATGGCAGATCTGAGAAGCGTACGAAGGCTACGGTGGCCATTTCCTTTTTATAAGCAGCGGAAATACCAAGAGTCCCTGTGTTGCACCGTGAGCCTTGCCATTTCCCGGTGAAACATGTAGTTATGCACGCGTGGGGTAACCTAAATCATAAAACATATCCCCGGAAAGGCGGGGCACGATCTCCATATTGATGGGGCGTGTCGATGATAAATGAAAACTGCCTCGAACCGCAGATCGGGTTCTAGTGACTGCTCAAAATTCATGACCAGCCGGTCACATATGTTGCTCAAAAATAGGGAAGTCTTCGGTGGCCGAACTATCATCGAATGAATAACATAAGGAGTGGAACTCACCCCGAGAGCCAGAAATTGCAAACACAGTAAGTTGCTAAGAATCAAGTGTCGGGGAACGTTGCATGGGAAACAAAAATTTTCCTACGCACATACAAGATCTATCCATGGAGATGAGCATCTACGAGAGGGGAGATCGGATCCACATACACTTGTAGATCGCTAAGCGGGAAGCGTTAAGAAACGCGGTTGATGTAGTCGAACGTCTTCGCGATCCAAATCGCAAGCCGTTCCGCGATCCAATCACGATCTAGCGCCGAACGGACGGCACCTCCGCGTTCAGCACACGTACAGCTCGATGACGATCTCTGCCTCCTTGATCCAGCAAGCTAGGGCGGAGAGGTAGATGGGTTCTCCGGCAGCGCGACGGCGTGGCGGCGGTGGTGGTGGAGTTGATCCGGTAGAGCTTCGCTAAGCAACGCGGAGTCAAACTATACTAGAGGAGAATCAATCTAGGGGAGAGGGAGGGCTGCGCCGTGGCTAATGGTGTGGCAGCCCTCCCTCCCCTCTCATATATATAGGGGGAGAGGGAGAGGGGGTCGGCCCCCCTAGGGTTCCCACCCCTAGGGGTGGCGGCCGAGAGAGAGAGGGAGGGGGCGGCGGCCAAGGGGTGCCTTGGCCTCCAAGGCAAGGTGGCCGGCCCCCCTCTAGGGTTCTCCCCCTTCACCCTTCGGACGCATGGGCCTTGTGGGAGGGGCGGCCAGCCCACCAGGGGCTGGTGCGCCCCCTCTCACTGCCCATGTGGCCCTCCGGGGCTGGTGGGCCCCTTCCGATGGACTCCGAAACCCTTTCGGCACCCCCGGTACATTACCGGTGACGCCCGAACCTTTTCCGGTGACCAACACGAAACTTCCTATATATGAATTTTTACCTCCGGACCATTCCGGCGCTCCTCGTGATGTCACGGACCTCATCCGGGACTCCGAAAAACCTTTGGTCACCAACATACATAACTCAATACTACCGAAACGTCACCGAACGTTAAGTGTGCAGACCCTGCGGGTTCGAGAACTATGTAGACATGACCGAGACACCTCTACGGTTAATAACCAATAGCGGGACCTGGATGCCCATATTGGTTCCTACATATTCTACGAAGATCTTTATCGGTTGAACCTCTATGTCAATGATTCAGTTAATCACCTACGCTGTTCCCTTTGTTCATCGTTATGTTACTTGCCCGAGATTCGATCGTCGGTATCTCCATACCTAGTTCAATCTCGTTACCGGAAAGTCTCTTTACTCATTTACAAGATCCCGTGGCTAACACTTTAGTCACTTTGCTTGCAAGGCTCATTGTGATGTTGTATTACCGAGTGGGCCCTGAGATACCTCTCCGTCACACGGAGTAACAAATCCCAGTCTTGATCCATGTCAACTCAACAGACACCCTTGGAGATACCTGTAGAGCATCTTTAGTCACCCAGTTACTTTGTGACATTTGATACACACAAGGTATTCCTCCGGTGTCAATGAGTTACATGATCTCATGGTCATAGGAACACATACTTGACATGCAGAAAACAATAGCAATAAACTGACACGATCATATGCTACGTTCATAGTTTGGGTCTTGTCCATCACATCATTCTCCTAATGATGTGATCCCATCATCAAATGACAACTCTTGTCCATGGCTAGGAAACCACAGCCATCTTTGATTAATGAGCTAGTCCATTAGAGGCTTACTAGGGACACATTGTTGTCTATGTACCCACACGTGTATTTGAGTTTCCAATCAATACAATTACAACATGGATAATAAACATTTATCATGAACAAGGAAATATAATAATAACCATTTTATTATTGCCTCTAGGGCATATTTCCAATAGTCTCCCACTTGCACTAGAGTCAATAATCTAGCTCACATCACTATGTGATTTACATTGTAATGAATCTAACACCCATGGAATTCTAGTGTTGATCATGTTTCCCTCGTGGAAGAGGCTTAGTCAACAGATCTGCAACATGCTGATCTATGTGTACTTTGCAAATATTTATGTCTCCTCCCTCGATGTAATTGCGGATGGAATTGAAGCGTCGCTTCATGTGTCTGGTCCTCTTGTGAAACCTTGGTTCCCGTCCTAGAGCAATGGCACCAGTGTTGTCACAGAACAGAGTCATTGGGTCCAGTGCACTGGGCACAACTCCAAGATCCGTCATGAACTACTTCATCCAGACACCTTCCTTCGTTGCCTCCGATGCAGCTATGTACTCCGCTTCGCATGTAGAATCAGCTACCACGCTTTGCTTGGAACTGCACCAGCTTACCGCTCCTCCATTAAGAATGTATATGTATCTGGTTTGAGACTTAGAGTCATCCGGATCAGTGTTAAAGCTTGCATCGACGTAACCCTTTACGACGAGCTCTTGATCACCTCCATAAACGAGAAACATCTCCTTAGTCCTTTTTAGGTACTTTACGATATTCTTGACCGCCGTCCAGTGATCCACTCCTGGATTACTTTGAAACCTTCCGGCCATACTTATGGCAAGGCTGACGTCTGGTCTCGTGCACAGCATTGCATACATGATAGAGCCTATCGCAAAAGCATAGGGGATTACACTCATCTTTTCTCTATCCTCTGCAGTCACTGGGCATTGAGTCTTACTCAACTTTAGACCTTGCAACACAGGCAAGAACCCTTTCTTGGACTGATCCATTTTGAACTTCTTCAAAACTTTATCAAGGTATGTACTTTGTGAAAGTCCTATTAAGCGTCTTGATCTATCTCTATAGATCTTGATGCCTAATATGAAAGCAGCTTCTCCTAGGTCCTTCATTGAAAAACGCTTATTCAAATATTCCTTCACACTTTCCAAAGATTCTATATTGTTTCCAGTCAGCAATATGTCATCCACATATAATATTAGAAACACTATAGAGCTCGCACTCACTTTCTTGTAAATACAAGCTTCTCCGTAAACTTGTATAAACCCAAATGCTTTGATCACCTCATCAAAGCGCTTATTCCAACTCCGAGATGCCTGCACCAGTCCATAAATGGATCGCTGGAGCTTGCAAACTTTGTCAGCATTCTCTGGATCGACAAAACCTTCTGGTTGCATCATATACAACTCTTCCTCAAGGAAACCGTTGAGGAACGTTGTTTTGACATCCATCTGCCAAATTTCATAATCGAAAAATGCAGCTATTCCTAACATGATTCTGACGGACTTAAGCATCACTACGGGAGAGAAAGTCTCATTGTAGTCAATTCCTTGAACTTGTGAAAAATCCTTTGCCACAAGTCGAGCTTTATAGACGGTGACATTACCGTCCGCGTCCGTCTTCCTCTTAAAGATCCATTTATTCTGAACGGCCTTCCGCCCTTCAGGTAATACTTCCAAAGTCCACACTTTGTTTTCATACATGGATCCTATCTCGGATTTCATGGCCTCTAACCATTTGTTGGAATCCGGGCCCACCATCGCTTCTCCATAGCTCGTAGGTTCATCGTTGTCCAACAACATGACCTCCAAGACAGGGTTACCGTACCACTCAGGAGCAATACGTGCCCTTGTCGACCTACGAGGTTCGATAGTAACTTGATCTGAAGCTTCATGATCATTATCATTAGCTTCCTCTCCAACTGATGTAGGCTCCACAGAAACATCTTTCTACGTTGCGCTACTGTCTGGTTGAAGTGAAGGTTCAACAACCTCATCAAGTTCTATCTTCCTCCCACTCAATTCTTTCGAGAGAAACTCTTTCTCGAGAAATGGCCCGTTCTTAGCGACAAACACTTTGCCTTCAGATCTGAGATAGAAGGTGTACCCAACTGTCTCTTTTGGGTATCCTATGAAGAAGCATTTCTCCGCTTTGGGTTCTAGCTTTTCAGGCTGAAGCTTTTTGACATAAGCATCGCATCCCCAAACTTTAAGAAACGACAACTTTGGTTTCTTGCCAAACCACAGTTCATATGGCGTTGTCTCAATGGATTTAGATGGTGCCCTATTTAAAGTGAATGCAGCTGTCTCTAACGCATAACCCCAAAACGATAGTGGCAAATCGGCAAGAGACATCATAGATCGTACCATATCCAATAAGGTTCGATTATGATGTTCGGACACACCATTACGCTGTGGTGTTCCAGGTGGCGTCAACTGTGAAACAATTCCACATTGTCTTAAGTGATTGCCAAACTCATAACTCAGATATTCTCCTTCTCGATCTGATCGCAGGAATTTAATCTTCTTGTTACGATGATTCTCAACTTCACTCTGAAATTGCTTGAACTTTTCAAACATTTTCGACTTATGTTTCATTAACTAAATATACCCATATCTACTTAAGTCATCGGTGAAGGTGAGAAAATAACGATATCCACCGCGTGCCTCAATGCTCATCGGACCGCACACATCAGTATGTATGATTTCCAACAAGTCACTTGCCCGTTCCAGAGAACGGGGTCTTAGTCATCTTGCCCATGAGGCATGGTTCACATGTGTCAAGTGATTCAAAATCAAGTGACTCCAAAAGTCCATCAGCATGGAGTTTCTTCATGCGTTTTACACCAATATGACCTAAGCGGCAGTGCCACAAGAAAGGGGTGCAATCATTATCAACTCTACATCTTTTGGCATCAATGTTATGAACATGTGTATCATCACTATCAAGATTCAATAAGAATAAACCCCTCACATTGGGTGCATGACCATAAAAGATATTACTCATATAAATAGAACAACCATTATTCTTTGATTTAAATGAGTAACTGTCTCGCAATAAACAAGATCCAGATATAATGTTCATGCTTAACGCAGGCACTAAATAACAATTATTTAGGTTCATCACTAATCCCGATGGTAGTCGAAGAGCGAGCGTGCCGACGGCGATCACATCAACCTTGGAACCGTTTCCCACGCGCATCGTCACTTCGTCCTTTGCCAACCTCCGTCTATTCCGCAGTTCCTGTTTTGAGTTGCAAATGTGAGCAACCGAACCGGTATCAAATACCCAGGCACTACAACGAGAGTTGGTAAGGTACACATCAATAACATGTATATCATATATAACTTGTTTGGTGTTGGCCGCATTCTTGTTGCCCAGATACTTGGGGCAGTTCCGCTTCCAATGGCCAGTACCCTTACAATGAAAGCACTCAGTTTCTGGCTTGGGTCCAGCCTTGGGTTTCTTCACGGGAGGGGCAACTGCTTTGCCACTCTTCTTGGAGTTACCCTTCTTGCCCTTGCCATTTTTCTTGAAACTAGTGGTTTTATTGACCATCAACACTTGATGCTCCTTCTGGATTTCAGACTCAGTGACTTTCAGCATCGCAAACAGCTCGGCGACTGACTTGTTCATCCCTTGCATGTTATAGTTCAACACAAAGCTCTTGTAGCTAGGTGGCAGTGATTGAAGAACTCTGTCAGTGATCGCCTCCGGCGGGAGGGCAATTCCCAACTCAGCCAGATGGTTGGAATACCCAGACATTCTGAGTATGTGCTCACTAACAAACCCGTTCTCCTCCATTTTGCAAGCATAGAATTTATCGGAGGTCTCATACCTCTCGATCCGAGCATTCTTCTCAAAGATAAACTTCAACTCCTGGAACATCTCATATACTCCATGACGTTCAAAATGCCTTTGAAGTCCTGGCTCTAAGCCATACAGCATATCACACTTAACTATTGAGTAATCATCTGAACGTGACTGCCAGGTGTTCGCAACATCTGGAAATGACACTGGAGCGGGTGGCTCACCAAGCGGTGCATCAAGGACATAAGCCTTTTGGGAAGCCGTGAGGATAATCCTCAGATTACGGGCCCAGTCTACAAAGTTACTTCCATCATCTTTCAGCTTGGCTTTCTCTAGGAACGCATTGAAATTCAGGGGAACTACTGCGCGAGCCATTGATCTACAACATAAAATTTGCAAAGACCTCTTAGACTATTGTTCAAGATAATGAGTTTAGTTAATCATATTACTTAAAAACTCCCACTCAAATTCACATCCCTCCGGTCATCTGAGTGCTACATGATCCAAATTCACCAACCCAAGTCCGATCATCACGTGAGATGAGGTGGTTTCAATGGTGAACATCTCCATGTTGATCATATCTACTATATGACTCATGTTCGACCTTTCGGTCTCTTGTATTCCGAGGCCATGTCTGTACATGCTAGGCTCGTCAAGTTTAACCCGAGTGGTCCGCATGTGCAACACTGGCTTGCACCCATTGTATGTGAACGTAGAGTCTATCACACCCGATCATCACGTGGTGTCTCGAAACGACGAACTTTCGCAACGGTGCACACTCGGGGAGAACACAATTTTATCTTGAAATTTTAGTGAGAGATCGCCTTATAATGCTAACGTCGTCCTAAGAAAAATAAGATGCATAAAAGGATTAACGTCACATGCAAATCATAAGTGACATGATATGGCCATGATCTTGTGCTTTTGATCTCCATCTCCAAAGCACCGGCATGATCTCTGCTACTTCTTGAGCTTGTGTTGGTTTTCCCTTGAAGAGGAAAGGGTGATGCAGCAAAGTAGATAAGTATTTCCCTCAGTTGTTGAGAACCAAGGTATCAATCCAGTAGGAGATACAAGCAAGTCCCCAATCTTCGCACCTACACAAACAATCAAACACTTGCACCCAACGCTATATAGGGGTTGTCAATCCCTTCACGGTTACTTGCAAGGATGAGATCTAATAGAGATAGATATAGAAGATTACTAAAACAAAAAGTAAAACAAAAGTAAAAAGATTGCAGCAAAGTATTTTTGGTATTTTTGGTTTATAGATCTGAAAATATAATATGGAAAATAGACCCGGGGGGCATAGGTTTCACTAGAGGCTTCTCTCTTGAAGGAAAATAATACGGTGGGTGAACAAATTACTGTCGAGCAATTGATAGAAAAGTGCATAGTTATGACGATATCCAAGGCAATGATTATGCATATAGGCATCACGTCCATGTCAAGTAGACCGAAACGATTTTGCATCTACTACTATTACTCCACACATTGACCGACTCCTGCCTGCATCTAGAGTATTAAGTTCATGAAGAACAGAGTAACGCATTAAGTAAGATGACATGATGTAGAGGGATAAACTCAATCAATATGATGAAAACCCCATCTTTTTATCCTTGATGGCAACAATACAAATACGTGCCTCGCTACCCCTACTTTGTCACTGGGTGAGGACACCGCAAGATTGAACCCAAAACCAAGCACTTCTCCCATTGCAAGAATTACCAATCTAGTTGGCCAAACCAAACCAATAACTCGAAGAGACTTGCAAGGATATGAAATCATGCATATAAGAATTCAGAGAAGATTCAAATAATATTCATAGATAATCTGATCATAAACACACAACTCATCGGATCTCGACAAACACACCGCAAAAGAGTATTACATCGGATAGATCTCCATGAAGATCATGAAGATGTATTGAAGAACATAGAGAGAGAAGAAGCCATCTAGCTACTAGCTATGGACCCAAAGGTATGTGGTGGACTACTCACGCATCATCGGAAGGGCAATGGAGTTGATGTAGATGCCCTCTGTGATCGAATCACCCTCCGGCAGATTACCGAAAAAGGCTCCAAGATGGGATCTCACGGGAACAGAGGGTTCCGGCGGCGGAAAAGTATTTTCGTGGCTCTCTTTGGTATTGGGGGAATATTTGGAAATTTATAGGCCGAAGAATAGGGTTAGGAGATTTGCCGTGGGGCCACAAGCCAGGGGGGCGCCCCCCCCCCCCCCCTAGGGCGCGCCCTGCAGGCTTGTGACCTCACGGCGGGTCTCCTTCCTTCGTCTCCAAGTCTGGCAGGTTTCTTCTAGTCCAAGAAAAATCATTCCGAAGATTTTATTCCGTTTGGACTCCATTTAATATTCCTTATCTGCAATACTCAAAAACAAGGAAAAAAACAGAAACTGACACTAGGCACTAGGCACTAGGTTAATAGGTTAGTCCCAAAAATAATATAAAATAGCATATTAATGCATATAAAACATCCAAAACCGATAATATAATAGCATGGAACAATCAAAAATTATAGATACGTTGGAGACGTATCAAGCATCCCCAAGCTTAATTCCTGCTCGTCCTTGAGTAGGTAAATGATAAAAACAGAATTTTTGATGTGGAATGGTACCTAATATATTTATCCATGTAATATTCTTTATTGTGGCATGAATATTCAGATCCATGACATTCAAAACAAAAGCTCAATATTGACATAAAAACAGTAATACTTCAAGCATACTAACAAACAATTGTGTCCTTTCAAAATAACATGGCCTAAGAAAGTTATCCCTACAAAATCATATAGTCTGGCTATGCTCCATCTTCCCCACACAAAGTATCTAAATCATGCACACCCCCGATGACAAGTCAAGCAATTGTTTCACCCCTTTTATGTTCTCAAACCTTTTCAACTTTCACGCAATACATGAGCGTGAGCCATGGACATAGCACTATGGGTGGAATAGAATATGGTGGAGGTTGTGTGGAAAAAGGAGAAGATAGTCTCACATCAACTAGGTGTATCAACGGGCTATGGAGATTCCCATCAATATATATCAATGTGAGTGAGTAGGGATTCCCATGCAACGGATGCACTAGAGCTATAAGTGTATGAAAGCTCAAAAAGAAACTAAGTGGGTGTGCATCCAACTTGCTTGCTCACGAAGACCTAGGGCAATTTGAGGAAGCCCATCATTGGAATACACAAGCCAAGTTATATAATGAAAAATTCCCACTAGTATATGAAAGTGACAAAATAGGAGACTCTCTATCATGAACATCAAGGTGCTACTTTGAAGCACAAGTGTGGAAAAAAGATAGTAACATTGTCCCTTCTCTCTTTTCTCTCATTTTTTTAGTGGGCATCTTTGGCCTCTTTTTTTATTTGGGCTTCATTGGCCTCTTTTATTATTTGTAAAGTCCGGAGACTCATCCCTTCTTGTGAGGGAATCATAGCTTCCATCATCCTTTCGTCACATGGGACAATGCTCTAATAATGATGATCATCACACTTTTATTTACTTACAACTCGATACCTACAACAAGATATGACTCTATATGAATGCTTCCGGTGGTGAACCGGGATGTGCAATGATCTAGCATAGCAAATGACATCAAAAATCGGACAAGCCATGAAAACATCATGCTAGCTGTCTTACGATCATGCAAAGCAATATGACAATGATGGTGTGTGTCATAAAAAAGAGGGAACGGTGGAAGTTGCATGGCAATATATCTCGGAATGGCTATGGAAATGCCATAATAGGAAGGTATGGTGGCTGTTTTGAGGAAGGTGTATGGTGGCTGTTTTGAGGAAGGTGGGTTTAATGTACCGGCGAAAATTGTGCGGTACTAGAGAGGCTAGCAAAGGTGGAAGGGTGAGAGTGCATATAATCCATGGACTCACATTAGTCATAAAGAACTCACATACTTATTGCAAAAATCTATTCGTTATCGAAGCAAAGTGTTAGACGCATGCTCCTAGGGGAGAGGTTGGTAGGAGTTAACCATCGCGCGCTCCCAACCCTCACACAAAGGATGACAATCATTAAACAAATCATGCTCCGACTTCGTTACATAACGGTTCACCATACGTGCATGCTACGGGAGTCACAAACTTTAACACAAGTATTTTTACCATACCACAATTACTCACTAGCATGACTCTAACATCACCATCTTTATATCTCAAAACTATATGCAAGGAATCCAACTTCTCATAGTATTCAATGCACTTTATATGAAAGTTTTTATTATATCCCTCTTGGATGACCATTATATTAGGACTAAATTCATAACCTAAACCAATTACCATGCTGTTTAAAGACTCTAAAAATAATATAACTGAGGTACGAGAGTTCAATTATTTCTATAAAATAAAACACCGCCGTGCTCTAAAAAGATATAAGTGAAGCACTAGAGCAACATTGCCTAGCTCAAAAGATATAAGTGAAGCACATAGAGTATTCTAATAAATTCATGATTAGTGCATGTCCTTCTCAAAAGATGTGTGTAGCAAGGATGATTGTGGCAAACTAAAAAGCAAAGACTCATATCATACAAGACGCTCCAAGCAAAACACATATCATGTGGTGAATAAAAATATAGCCTCAAGTAATTTACCGATGGATTGAAGACGAAAGAGGGGATGCCTTCCGGGGCATCCCCAAGCTTAGGCTCTTTGGTATCCTTGAATATGGCTTGGGGTGCCTTGGGCATCCCCAAGCTTAGGCTCTTGCCACTCCTTATTCCATAGTCCATCAAATCTTTACCCAAAACTTGAAAACTTCACAACACAAAACTCAACAGAAAACTCGTGAGATCCGTTAGTATAAGAAAAATAAATCACCACTTTAGGTACTGTTGTGAACTCATTCTTTATTTATATTGGTGTAATATCTACTGTATTCTAACTTCTCCATGGTTCATACCCCCCGATACAACCCATAGATACATCAAAATAAGCAAACAACACAAAGAAAACAGAATCTGTCAAAAACAGAACAGTCTGTAGAAATCTGTAGACTTCGAACACTTATGTAACTCCAAAAATTCTGAAAAATTAGGACAATAAGGGAAATTTGTATATAAATCTTTTGAAAAAAATTCAGATCCAATTGACGCCCTGGTGAATTTATAAAATTCCTGTACTGAGCACAAAAGTTTCTGTTTTTCAGCAAAACCAAATCAACAATCACCGTAAACCATCCCAAAGGTCTTACTTGGCACAAACACTAATTAAAACAATAAAACACAATTACTACAGAGGTAATAATGTGCAAACCACTCAAGAACAGAAGCAAAAAAACAGAAACATAAAATAAAATTGGGTTGCCTCCCAACAAGCGCTATTGTTTAACGCCCCTAGCTAGGCATAACGCAATAGATCTAGGTATTATCATCTTTGGTATGCACCTCCTCAATTGCACACTTATAAACCCTAGGAGTTTCTTTGCTCTTATCAATAATAATGCTCCTAGTCAAGAAGTAAAGGGATTCACTTGTGGTAATAGGTTCCTTAACAATATTGATAAAGTTGGGGTGAACTCTTATCATCTTAAGATCTTCATCCTCTTTACTGGAGGATTCACCCTTATTTTTAGGAACATAAACAAACTTGGCAGTCTTAGAAGGAGGAAATTTTGGAGTGGTTTGAGCAGCGGCAAAAGAGAACCCAAGTTGGTAATAATGTCCTCTAGCTTTCCAATTCTAGAGGAATCTTGATCCAATTTTTCATTAACTATGGGTTCTTTTTCCATTAGGTTTTTTAAAGTAACTCCTACCTTAGATCCATATTGAGTAATATGATTATGAATCTTTTTATCCAAGTTTTCAATGAGCTCTATAGTAGCAACTTTATTTTCAATAACATCAAGCCTTCGCATCACATGTTCCAAAGTTAAGATTGTTTCATTAACCACGAGTGGGGGTGAACCTACCAAATTTGTCATAGCATTATAAGAATCAAAGGTATGGCTTCCCAAGAAATTTCCTCCCGTAATGGTATCCAAAACATATCTATTCCAAGGAGAAACACCAACATAAAAATTGCGAAGGAGAACGGTAGTAGATTGCTTACGAGTAGATCTATTTTTAGCATTGCAAATTCTATACCAAGCATCTTTTAAGTTTTCTCCCTCCCTTTGCTTAAAATTAAGGACTTCACTTTCGGGGATACTAGCGATAGTAGTAATGCTAGCCATGAGTTTAAGCGTTCTAACACACGAGCAAACAAAAAGCAAACGAAAAGACGAACAGAAGAAGGGCGAATAAAAAGGCAAATCTTTTCTGAAAATCATTTTAGAAGTGGGGCAGAGGAAAATGAGAGGCAAATGGCAAATAATGTGAATGCAAGAGATGAGTTTGTGATGGGTACTTGGTAGGCTTGATGTAGATCTCCCCGGCAACGGCACCAGAAATCCTTCTTGCTACTTCTTGAGCTTGTGTTAGTTTTCCCTTGAAGAGGAAAGGGTGATGCAGCAAAGTAGATAAGTATTTCCCTCAGTTGTTGAGAACCAAGATATCAATCCAGTAGGAGATACAAGCAAGTCCCCAATCTTCGCACCTACACAAACAATCAAACACTTGCACCCAATGCTATAAAGGGGTTGTCAATCCCTTCACGGTTACTTGCAAGGATGAGATCTGATAGAGATAGATATAGAAGATTACTAAAACGAAAAGTAAAACAAAAGGAAAAAGATTGCAGCAAAGTATTTTTGGTATTTTTGGTTTATAGATCTGAAAATATAATATGGAAAATAGACCCGTAGGCCATAGGTTTCACTAGAGGCTTCTCTCTTGAAGGAAAATAATATGGTGGGTGAACAAATTACTGTCGAGCAATTGATAGAAAAGTGCATAGTTATGACGATATCCAAGGCAATGATTATGCATATAGGCATCACGTCTGTGTCAAGTAGACCGAAACGATTCTGCATCTACTACTATTACTCCACACATCGACCGACTCCTGCCTGCATCTAGAGTATTAAGTTCATGATGAACAGAGTAATGCATTAAGTAAGATGACATGATGTAGAGGGATAAACTCAATCAATATGATGAAAACCCCATCTTTTTATCCTTGATGGCAACAATACAAATACGTGCCTCGCTACCCCTACTTTGTCACTGGGTGAGGACACCGCAAGATTGAACCCAAAACCAAGCACTTCTCCCATTGCAAGAATTACCAATCTAGTTGGCCAAACCAAACCAATAACTCGAAGAGACTTGCAAGGATATGAAATCATGCATATAAGAATTCAGAGAAGATTCAAATAATATTCATAGATAATCTGATCATAAACCCACAATTCATCGGATCTCGACAAACACACCGCAAAAGAGTATTACATCGGATAGATCTCCATGAAGATCATGAAGAACATGGTATTGAAGAACATAGAGAGAGAAGAAGCCATCTAGCTACTAGCTATGGACCCGAAGGTCTGTGGTGGACTACTCACGCATCATCGGAAGGGCTATGGAGTTGATGTAGATGCCCTCTGTGATCGAATCCCCCTCCGGCAGATTACCGGAAAAGGCTCCAAGATGGGATCTCACGGGAACAGAGGGTTCCGGCGGCGGAAAAGTATTTTCCTGGCTCTCTTTGGTATTGGGGGAATATTTGGGAATATATAGGCCGAAGAATAGGGTTAGGAGATTTGCCGTGGGGCCACAAGCTAGGGGGGCGCCCCCCCCCCCCTAGGGCGCGCCCTGCAGGCTTGTGACCTCACGGCAGGTCTCCTGCCTTCGTCTCCAAGTCTGGTAGGTTTCTTCTGGTCCAAGAAAAATCATTCCGAAGATTTTATTCCGTTTGGACTCCGTTTAATATTCCTTATCTGCAATACTCAAAAACAAGGAAAAAACAGAAACTGGCACTAGGCACTAGGTTAATAGGTTAGTCCCAAAAATAATATAAAATAGCATATTAATGCATATAAAACATCCAAAACAGATAATATAATAGCATGGAACAATCAAAAATTATAGATACGTTGGAGACGTATCAATCTCCATCGTCACCGGCATGACACCATGATTTCCATCATCTTGATCTCCATCAACGTGTCTCGATCGGGGTTGTCGTGCCAACCATGCTTCTACTACTATTGCTACCGCTTAGCGATAAAGTAAAGCATTACATAGCGCTTAATGAGTGACACGCAGGCCACATAATAATTAAAGACAACCCTATGGATCCTGCCGGTTGCCGTACTCATCGACATGCAAGTCGTGATAATCTATACAAAACATGATCATCTCATACATCACATATATCTCTTCATGTTTCTGGCCATATCATATCACATCATACCCTGCAAAAACACGTTAGACGTCCTCTAATTTGTTGTTGCATGTTTTACGTGGATGCTATGGGTATCTAGCAAGAACGATTCTTACCTACGCATAACCACAACGGTGATATACAAGTTGCTATTTCACCTTCTACAAGGACCATCTCTGTCGAATCCTATTCAACTAAAGTGGGAGAGACATAAACCCGCCAGCCATCTTATGCAACAAAGTTACATGTCAGTCGATGGAACCGGTCTCTCTTACGTGGACGAGCAAGGTTGGACCGAGCCGCTTCATCCCACAATACCGCTGAATCAAGAAAAGACCAAGGAGGGAAGCAATCTGAATATCAACGCCCACAAACTCCTTTGTGTTCTACTCGTGATCTCATCTATGCATAAACCTGGCTCTGATACCACTGTTGGGGAACGTTGCATGGGAAACAAAAAAATTCCTACGCACATACAAGATCTATCCATGGAGATGAGCATCTATGAGAAGGGAGATCGGATCCACATACCCTTGTAGATCGCTAAGCGGGAAGCGTTAAGAAACGCGGTTGATGTAGTCGAACGTCTTTGCGATCCAAATTGCAAGCTGTCCCGCGATCCAATCACGATCTAGCGCCGAACGGACGGCACCTCCGCGTTCAGCACACGTACAGCTCGATGACGATCTCCGCCTCCTTGATCCAGCAAGCAAGGACAGAGAGGTAGATGGGTTCTCCGACAGCACAACGGCGTGGTGGCGGTGGTGGTGGAGTTGATCCGGCAGAGCTTCGCTAAGCAACGCGGAGTCAAACTATACTAGAGTGGAATCAATCTACGGGAGAGGGAGGGCTGCGTCGTGGCTAATGGTGTGGCAGCCCTCCCTCCCCTCTCATATATATAGGGGGAGAGGGAGAGAGGGTCGGCCCCCCTAGGGTTCCCACCCCTAGGGGCGGCGGCCGAGAGAGAGGGAGGGGGCAGCGGCCAAGGGGTGCCTTGGCCCCCAAGGCAAGGTGGCCGGCCCCCTCTAGGGTTCTCCCCCTTCACCCTTCGGCCGCATGTAACTTGTGGGAGGGGCGGCCAGCCCACCAGGGGCTGGTGCGCCCCCTCTCACTGCCCATGTGGCCCTCCGGGGCTGGTGGGCCCCTTCCGATGGACTCTGAAACCCTTTCGGCACCCCCGGTACATTACCGGTGACGCCCGAACCTTTTCCGAGGACCAACATGGAACTTCTTATATATAAATTTTTACCTCCGAACCATTTCGGAGCTCCTCGTGACGTCCGGGATCTCATCCGGGACTCCGATCAACCTTCGGTCACCAACATACATAACTGAATACTACTGAAACGTCACCGAACGTTAAGTGTGTAGACCCTGCGGGTTCGAGAACTATGTAGACATGACCGAGACACCTCTACGATCAATAACCAATAGCGGGACCTGGATGCCCATATTGGTTCCTACATATTCTACGAAGATCTTTATCGGTTGAACCTCTATGTCAAGGATTCAGTTAATCTCGTACGCTGTTCCCTTTGTTCATCGGTATGTTACTTGCCCGAGATTCGATCGTCGGTATCTCCATACCTAGTTCAATCTCGTTACCGGCAAGTCTCTTTACTCGTTCCGTAATACAAGATCATGTGGCTAAAACTTTAGTCACTTTGCTTGCAAGGCTCATTGTGATGTTGTATTACCGAGTGGGCCCTGAGATACCTCTCCGTCACACGGAGTAACAAATCCCAGTCTTGATCCATGTCAACTCAACAGACACCCTTGGAGATACCTGTAGAGCATCTTTATAGTTCACCCAGTTATGTTGTGACATTTTATACACACAAGGTATTCCTCCGGTGTCAGTGAGTTACATGATCTCATGGTCATGGGAACACATACTTGACATGCAGAAAACAATAGCAATAAACTGACACGATCATATGCTACGTTCATAGTTTGGGTCTTGTCCATCACATCATTCTCCTAATGATGTGATCCCATCATCAAATTACAACTCGTGTCCATGGCTAGGAAACCACAGCCATCTTTGATTAATGAGCTAGTCCATTAGAGGCTTACTAGGGACACATTGTTGTCTATGTACCCACACATATATTTGAGTTTCCAATCAATACAATTACAGCATGGATAATAAACATTTATGATGAACCAGGAAATATAATAATAACCATTTTATTATTGCCTCTAGGGCATATTACCAACATCAAGACTTCGGCACTGGGGCTACTGAGGGAGTCCAGAATTAAGCGGTCCTCGGACCGCCGGCCTATTCTTATGTGTCGGGCAGTGGACCGCTCTGTGATTATCATTAAGGGTCCGAAGATTATGACGCTGTAACCAAGATGGGAATCTCTCAAGCCGTGGTGTGTACTTCAAGAATACGATGATACGTTCAGCATATTCTTCTCCCGGTGTAACCGACATTGTACAACCCTAGATACCCCTCGTGTCTATATAAACCAGTGTGTCTTAGTCCGTAAGACAGGTTAAGCTCATTACTCTTAGGGTTTTAGACCATATCGTACGATCTCATGGTAGATCAACTCTGTACTCGATACCTCATCATCAATACAAAACAAAGCAGGACGTAGGGTTTTACCTCCATTAAGTGGGCCCGAACCTAGGTAAACACTGTCTCCCTTGTCTCCTGTTACCCATTAATCCAAGACCCACAGTTTGGAACCCCCTACCCAAGATCTGCCAGTTTTCACACCGGCAACTGTCCCTTCTTGTGAGGTTTGAACCAAGAAGAGAACATGATGGGTTATGTTTGACTTGTAAGTAGGAGTGCAGGATCACTTCTTGATCATTACAGCTCACATCCGTTTATGTGTAGGTCACTCTTCTTATTCTTGTACTCGTAAGTTAGCCAGATAAAAATGCTTTGTGCTGCTGCAACCTCACCACGTAACCATACCTCACCCATTAAGATTTGCTAGTCTTGATACCCTTGGTAATGAGATTGTTGAGTCCCCGTGGCTCACAGATTCCTACAACAACAGACATAGGTACAGGTAACGCGATGACTTGACGTGAGAGCAATGCTTGTTCTATTTAGATTTCTTCTTCATCATCGATCATAGGATGAGTTCCAGGTCGGCAGCCAGGGATTAGCATCGGTGAACGTCGTCTTCTTTTTGTTTGATTACTCCGTAGACGGATCCTGCTCTTATGTACGATGTTTGTTATGTATCATTGTATTGAGATATTTATGCTATAGCATGTGGCGAGTGTAAGCCAACTCCATACATCTCTTGTTTACATGTATTGTGACGATTTCCATTCTTGCGAAGCGACCCAATATGCACTTCTATCCTTATCGAGGCCCTTGAGCCGTCCCAAGGATAGTACCTCATTTTGGGCATGGCATAGGTCCGCACTGGTTGAAGTTGGATTTCAACTTCCTATTCACACAATCAAGCAATTCCACTAGCAATCATTCAAGGGATTTTGTTTTCGAAACAAATTAATTCCCTGTGAGATTTTTAACATAACATATTTGGGAAAAATCTGGGATGTGACAATGAAGGAATAAGTAGCGGAAAGACCCTAAGCTTGGGGATGCCCAAGGCACCCCAAGGTAATATTCAAGGAATACCCAAGCTTCTAAGCTTGGGGATACCCCGGATGGCATCCCCTCTTTACGTCCACAATTCATTGGTATGTTACTTGGAGGTACATTTTTGTTCATCACATGATATGACTTTTGCTTGGAGCGTCGTGTATTATAGTTTTATTTTTTTGCTTGTTAGTTTGCCACAATCATTGTTTGCTGGACACACCTTTTTAGAAAGACACACATTCATCATAGTTTGTTAGAATACTCTATGTTCTTCACTTATATCTTTTGAGCTATGAAGTTGCTCATGTGCTTCACTTATATCTTTAGAGAACGGCGGTGGTTATGTTTTTAGAAATTATTGCACTCTGTGGGGTCGAGAAGGCACGTCTAGAGGGGGTGAATAGACTACTTGAAAAAATTAAAAACCTAACATTTCCCCAATTTTAATGGTTGGCCGATTTTAGCAATTCTAACAAGTCTAGTGCACCCTACACATGCTATTCAACAAGTATAGCAGCAGAAAGTAAAGACAAGCATATGTAAGAAAGGGTGGAGGTAGGAAGATCAAACGCAATTGGAGACACGAAGATTTTTCCCGTGATTCCGATAGGTGGTGCTATCGTACGTCCATGCTGATGGAGACTTCAACCCATGGAGGGTAGTGGTCGCAAGAGTCCACGGAGGCTCCACCCGTAAGGGTCCACAAAGTAGCAACCTCGTCTATTCCATCACAGCTTCCGTCCACGAAGGACTAGCCTCACTATGGGTAGATCTTCACGAAGTAGGAGATCTCCTTGCCCGTACAAACTTCTTGGTTCAACTCCACAACACGAAGAAGGAGGCTCCCAAGCGAGACCTAACTAATCTAGGAGACACCACTCTCCAAAAGGCAATAGATGTGGTAAGAATGATGAACTCCTTGATCTTGTGCTTCAAAAGATAGTCTCCTCAACACACAATCACTCTCTCACAGATTTGGCTTGGTATAAGAGGTTGATTGGGTGGAAAGCAACTTGGGGAGGCTAGAAATCAAGATTCATATGTTGGAGTGGAAGATCTTGATCTCAACACATGAGTAGGTGGCTCTCTCTCAGAAAAATGGATGGGGCGAGTGTAGATATGTTCTAAGTGCTTCCTCTACGAGTGAGAGGAGGTGGAGGGGTATATATAGGCATCTCCAAAAATCCAACCATTACAACATTATTGCCCAACTCGGTTGCACCGACAAATGCAAAATTTGGCAACTTTCGGCTTTTCAGTGAGACCGATATATAAATTTCGGTGGTACCGATATGGGTGACCTTGGCAGTTTCCAAATCTCGGTGAGAGCAATTCTCAAAACTCAGAAATTCCGATTCTTGAAAATGGCTAACCAGAAAGTTGGTCACTAGTTTCGGTTGCACTGACGTGGAATGTTGGTGGCACCGAGACCTTAGGGTTTTGGCTTAGCATCTGTCTAGGGTTAAAACTCGGTAGGGCCAAAAATGGAAAGTTGGTGGCACTGATTTTAGTGGTAGGGTTTATACAGAGATTTTGTGGGAGAATTTCATGTGTATTTTTGGTGGCTAATCTATAAGCACTTGAGCAACTAGATCATCAAAGAAACCTCATCCCCTTTTAATAGTATTGGCTTTCCTATGGACTCAAAAGTGATTTCTCACAAAATGTAAGATGTAGAGTCTTCAAGCTTGTTGATTTTACCAATCCTATTCCTTTTTATTATCCTTCTTTCCTTGGGGATTATCCACACATTCCATGGCCAATCTTCTCTGTCGACTTCATCTGAAATAAACTAGGTAAAACTTTTAGTCCAAGACACAACGTATGTTGTCATAAATTATCAAAACCTCCAAGGGAGCAAATGTGCTTTCACACTCTCATGCTTCACTTAAATCTTTTTGAGTGTCTTAAATGGAATTGGTAATATGCACTAGTTATAATGACTAGTCTGAAAATGATAGGTATATAAGAGGGATATAATAAAAACTTGCATGTAGATCACTAAATATGGCTTGCATGATTTGATTACATTGATGTAGTAATATGAAAGGGTGTAGATTCATGATTATTTATTAGTAAAGATATCGATATTATAGCTTGTTATTAACTACTCATTTAAGTGTCGGTTGTGGCATGACCAGGATGTTGGAGCACTTTTATTCCTCGTTGAAATCCTTGTGGTATTTGAGTCGGGGGCGCGCGACGGTTAACTCCTCCCAACCTCCTCCCTAGGGGCACACGGGTAGTGCTTTGCTTCTAGATAGCTAATAAAACATTCACAATAAGTATGTGAGTTCTTTATGACTAATGTGAGTTCATGGACAATACACACTCCCACCTTTCCGCAATATGCTAGCCTCTTCGGAACCGTGCATTGTCCTTTCTCACCTCAAGAGTTGAAGCTGCATAGATTATTTGGATAGCTCCTATTATTACTAACCAGGGCGAAAATAGTGCAAACTTCGCCGGTGCATCCAATCCCCATAATATGATATGCTCTATTACACATAAGCCTCCTTATATCTTCCTCAAAACAGCCACCATACCTACCTATCATGGCATTTCCATAGCCATTCCGAGATATATTGCCATGCAACTTCAATTGTTCCGTTTCATGACATGTGTGTTCATCGTCATATTGCTTTGCATGATCATATAAAGCTAGCATGATATTTGTGGCAAAGCCACTATTCATCATTGTAATACATGTTATGCTAGATCATTGCACATCCTGGTACATTGCCAGAGCCACTCATATAGAGTCATATTTTGTTCTAGGTTTTATCGAGTTGTAAGTAAATAAAAGTGTGATGATCATCATTATTACAACATTGTCCAAGTGAGGAAAAATAATGGATGATTGAGGCTAATGATTCCTCAAAAGAATGAGGATGAGGTTCCCGACTATGAGACGTTAAAAAAAGATATAAAAAGATAGAAGGGGTAATGCTACTATCCTTTTACCACACGTGTGCTTCATAGTAGCACCATGTTCTTCATAAAGAGAGTCTCCTGATTTGTCATTTTCATATAGTAGTGGGAATTAGTTTTCATTATAGAACTGGCTTGTATATTTCGATAACGGGCTTCCTCACATGCCCGGGTCTTCATGAGCAAGCAAGTTGGATGCATCCCATTTAGTTTAAGTTTGAGCATTCATATACTTATAGCTCTACTGCATCTGTTGCATGGCAATCCCTACTACTTGTTATTGATATCAATTGATGGGCCTCTCCATTGCCTATTGATCCACCTAGTTGATGCGAGACTTTCTCCACTTTTTGTCTTCCCTTATTAATCTCTACCACCATATTCTATTCCACCCGTAGTGCTATGTCCAAGGCTCACACTCATGTATTGAGTGTAGTTGAAAAGTTGAAGCATGTTGATACGTCTCCAACGTATCGATAATTTATGAAGTATGCATGCCATATTTGCCTATGTTTACAATACTTTTATATGGTTTTGATGCACTTTATATGATTTATTTAGAACTAACCCGGACTGACGTTGTTTTCAGCAGAATTACCGTGGTGTTGTTTTTTGTGCAGAAAATAAAAGTTCTCGGAATCGCCCGAAACTTTTTTATGATTTTTCTGGAGAAAATAAGAAATATCGGGGCGAAGAACCACCGGAGGGGAGCCACCTGTGGGCCACCACACAACAGGGTGCGCCCACACACCCTTTGGCGTGCTCTGATAGCTTGTGGGTCTCACATGGCTCTGGTTGACGTGATTCCAATGCTGAAAAATCCTATAAATCTATAATCCCGCAAAAGATAACCTAGAACTTCCACTTCGCCGGAGCAACTCTCTGTATCAAAGAAAAACCCATCTGGAGCCTTTCCAGTACCCTGCTGGAGAGGGCAAATCATCATCCGTGGTCATCTTCATCATCCCGACGGGGGCCATGACGAGGAGGGAGTAGTTCACCCTTGGGGCTAAGGGTATGTACCAGTAGCTATGTATTTAATCTCTCTCTCTCTCTCGTGTTCTTAAGATGGCACGATCTTGATGTGTCACAGGCTTTGTTAATATGGTTGGATCATATGGTGTTTGACCCTTGCTATCTTGTTGTGATGAATTGAATCTTTCCCTTTCAGATTTTGGTATGTCGGATTGAATATTGGATTAGATATCACTTGGTGTATGTCTTCCACGTGGATACCCTTGGTGACAGTGGGGTATTCTATTGATTCACTTGATATATGTTATGGCATCAACTTGCGGATTCCGGAGACCTTGGGGATCTATGCATAGGGGTTGATTGCACGTTCTTGTCCTACCTTCTCCGATAGAAGTCTTGGGGGTACTCTTTGAAGTTCTTTGTGTTGGATTGAATATGATGAATCTGAAATTGTTTGATGCATGTCGAATAATTAACCCACGGATACTTGAGGTGACATTGGAGCATCTAGGTGACATTAGGGTTGATTGATAGGTATCATTGGTGTTATTTTAGTACGAACTCTAGGGCTGTTTGTGACATCTATAGGAATATCCCAATAGATTGATCGGAAAGGGTAACTTTGAGGTGGTTCTTACTACCTACAACAATTTCATCTTATGTTCTCCGCTAGATATGAGCTTTGGAGTGATTCTTTGTCGCACTTTGACGGATGATCATATGATTCTATTAAGTTAGCATTGTTGAGAGATTGCACTAGTGAAAATATGAACCCTAGGCCTTGTTTTCAAGCATTTATATAAAGTTTTGCTCGTTGTTTGCCACTTGCTACCTTGCTGTTTTTATATTTTTCATATTACAAAAACCTATATCTACCATCCATATTGCACTTGTATTGTCATCTCTTCGCCGAACTAGTGCACCTATACAATTTACCATTGTATTGGGTGTGTTGGGGACACAAGAGATTTCTTGTATTTGATTCCAGGGTTGTTTGAGAGAGACCATCTTCATCCTACACCTCCCACGGATTTATAAACCTTAGGTCATCCACTTGAGGGAAGATTGCTACTGTCCTATAAAACTCTGCGCTTGGAGGCCCAACAGAGTCTACAAAAATAAAGTTGCGTAGTAGACATCAAGCTATTTTCTGGCGCCGTTACCGGGGACATGAGTGCTTGAAGGTATATCTTTAGATCTTGCAATTAAATCTTTTAGTTTCTTGTTTGTCACTAGTTTGGTTTATAAAAGAAAACTACAAAAAAATGGAATTGATGTTGCATCAAGTTCTTTACCTTTATGATGTTTTCCTTGAAAATGATGGATCGGAAAATTGTGCCAAAGTGTTAGAAGAAGAGTTCAATAAAATGTTTGGCATTAAATCCTTGAATGATGAGCATGATAGCAATATTGGTAGTATGAATTCTCTGAATATCCATGATGCTAATGATGATTGCACTAGTCATGATAAAAAGATTTCCTATAAGCATGTCAATTTTTGTGGAGTGAATAAAATTTATGAAGACATGCCATATAGGGATGATAGATTTGGTAAGAAGCATAAACATGATAAAACCAATTGATGGCTTAAAGTGATAGATGAATTTGCCACAAGATTATGCTCTCTCCATCCCATTACTTGTGATCTTTGCAATAGGGTTGGTCATCTTAATTTCCAATGCATGCATTTTCATGATCAAACCGTTTCCAAATATTGTGATAATTTGATCTCCGATGAACTCTATAATGAACTTTGTTTATTTTTGAGGTGTGAACAATTGTGTCATAAAAATGATTAGTTTGATATATCCCTTATCACTAATTATAATGAATCTAATCTACAAGAAATATACATGTTTTGCGTAGTAAATTGCAATGAGAATGCTTATATTGTCAACTATAGAAAGACGGGAAACCAATAGAATATAAAAGGTATACTAATGAAAGGGTAAAGGTCTCCCAATACCCTCCTATTGTTTCTCTTTATGAATCAGGTTGCAAGGAGGAGCTTACCATCTCTTCAACAAGAAGCTCGAAAAAATTACTTAAACCCACACATAAGGTGGTGAATAAGAATAAAAGAAGGAAAAGTAGAGGTAAAAAGGTATCCCTCTCAAATAATATTGCTCCTATCATTGTTGAGAATGAATCCGAAAGTAGTATGGACGGTGATACACTTAATGATTATTTTGTTATGCCTACTAGTTGATGTGATGAGGATGATTGGGTAGATAATGATACTCCTTGTAATATTGAAAACCTTTTTGGCACTAACTTGGAAAATTATGATGATAATAATTGTTATATTATTGGTGCCATTCATGCTATTGATGATTATGCTAATGATATGCAAACCCACAAGCTTGGGGATGCTAGGTTTTAATGAAAATGACATGCTAGAGAATTTATTTGCTGAAAATTATGTTTATTCCAATCTTGGGGATGCAATGTTGTATGAATATGATCTTTTAAGTTCCCCTACTTTCAATGATCAAATTTTTATGATGATTGCATGCCTCCTATTTATGATGATTGCAATTTTTATGAAAGTGGGTTTGGAAGAGTGTAAACTTTAGATGATTATTATCACACTATTTGGGAGGGTGTTGAATCTTATTATAATGATAAAAGAGGATTTGTAGAGGTCATGAGTTTGTTTAGTAATGATTCCACTATCTTGGAAGAGGTTTCAATTGATTATGATGAGAACCAAGTTACTACTTATGATGATTATTGTGATGATACTTATGTTATAAAAAGTAGTGATGATTATTATTATAAAACTTGTCAAAATTATGAATACCCTTTTTCTGAACATTATTCCTTTAATGTGGAAACAATTTATAGCATTCGAGTGCCCTATGATACTCCCACTATTATGTATGAGAAGTTTGCTTGTGGGGAGAGTAATAAATTTTCTATGCTTGAGGATCATGAAAAAGAATGATTTATGTGATAGTTATATTGTTGAATTCCTTCATGATGCTACTGAAAATTATTATTAGGGAGGAACATATGCTTGTAGGAATTGCAATAATATCAAGTTTCCTCCCTATGAGTTGAAAATCTTGAAGATATGCTTGTTTTGCCTTCCTATGCTACTAGATTCTTGCTCCCATAAATTGTTTGCTCACAAATTACCTATGCCTAGGAAGATGGCTAGACTTAAATGTGCTTGTCGTATGCTTCATGATGCTCCCTTCGTGTTTCAATTCTTTATTCCAATGTGAGCATCATAGAAATCATCATGCCTAGCTAAAAAGGCTTTAAAGAAAAGTGCTTGTTGGGATACAACCCGATATTTGTGCTTTTTGTTTATGTGTGTTCACATGATTAAGCTACTGTAGTAATCATGTTTTGTGTCTTTTATTTCAATAAGGTGCCAAGTAAAGCCTTCGGGGTAGTGTGGATACATGTTAGTTTGATTTTGTGTAAAAACAGAAACGTTTACGTCCAGTGCAGAATTTCTCTGATTTTAGTGGAGAGTCGAAATTTCTGAAATTTTTACACAGTTTTGCCATGCAAATTTATGTGTTTTCCTAATTTTTTAGATATTTTGGAGAGAGGGAAATATGCATTTCATTCAGATCTTCACAAACTGTTCTGTTTTTTGACAGATTCTGTTTTGCATGCATGGTTTGCTTGTTTTAGTGTTTCCATAGCCTATATTTTGTGGTATAAATTATGGGAATGATAGAATACAGTAGGTATTATGTGAGAACAATTATGAATCTTGTCTTGACAGTACCTAAGTGAATGATCTATCTTTATTACACTAACCCATCACACGAAGTTCCGTTAAGTTTTGTGTGATTGAAGTTTTCAAGTTTTGGGTAAGACACTGATATGAGGAGAATAAGGAGTGCTAAGACCCTAAGCTTGGGGATGCACAAGGCACCCCCAAGGTAATATCCAAGTAAGACTCAAGCGTCTGAGCTTGGAGATGCCCCGGAAGGCATCGCCTCTTTCATCTTCAACACTATCGGTATATCTTACTTGGAGCTATAATTTTTATTCATCACATAATATGTGTTTTTCTTGGAGCGTCATTATATTATGTTTTTCTCTATTAGATGTTATTTATAATCTTGTTTTTCAATAAAAAGTCCCAAGAATTGCCTTAAGATGCCTCCATTGCATGTTTGATGTATGCTGTGTAAAAACAGAAACTTTTGCTATAGTGTTTAAATTTTCATATTTTACTCGAACTTGGAAAGTTTCTGAAATTTCTACATATTATTTTCAAATAATTTTATATCATGTCCTAAATTTTCAGAATTTTTGGAGTTACAAAAGTGCACTTTCTAAATTAATTGTTGCAGAGTGTCCTGTTTAGACAGATTGCTGTCATAGTTTTGGTACCTACTTCTGCTATAGTTTTCATGAGTTATATTGGTAGATATAAATTGTGGAAATAATAGTATATAGTATATAATGTTTGAAAATTATTATGCAACTTGTCTTGGCAGTACATAAAGAGTTGATTTATTCTTATGTGCACTAACTTATCTCACGAGTTCTTTTCAAGTTTTATGTGGATGAAGTTTTTGAGACCTGGGTGAAACCGTGATATGAGAGGAATTAACAAGACACAAAATCTTAATACTGGGGATGCCCAAGGATCCCCAATTCAATATTACAAGAAGTCTCAAGCATCTAAGCTTGGGGATGCTACACATCCCACCTCTCTTTATCGAGAATTATCGGTTAGCCTATGTTGAGCCTAAATTTTTATTTGTCCACATGATATGTGCTATTCTTGAGTGTCATTTTTGTTTAGTTTGCTGTTTTAAATAAATCTCAGATCTGAAAAATATTTATTGAGAGAGAGCCCTCACATAGCTACTTAATTGTTTGACTACTCATTGATCTTCACTTATATCTTTTTTAGAGTAGTTTGATGTTCACTCTTGTGCTTCACTTATATCCTAAGAGAAAATGTTGCATGAATTGAATGTCATAAATACGAAATTATATATGCTTCATATGCTTGTCACATGGGGAGTAGTGACTTCACTTACAAGAAGTATAAGCGGTAAAATTTATTACAAGTTAACAAACATAACATTGGTCACTTGAACAATTCATGAAACAATATTGAAGGAAGAGAGATTTCACATATAAATATACTATCTTGGACATCTTCTATGATTGTGAGCCCCCATTAATTATTTTCAAACTTGATCAAGTAGTCGATGTTGGACAAGGAAGACAATGTAATGGTTATGTTTGTTTATATTCACATAGAAGTTATATTGTCATGGATCCTCTAACACGTGGTGCTTGCTTAGGATCTTTTGTTAGCAAAAAAATCGTACTAAGTAGAGATACTACTTGTGCATCCAAAAAACCTTAAACCCAGTTTCTTGTCATGAGAGTCCACCATATCTACCTATGGATTGAATAAGATCCTTCAAGTAAGATGTCATAGGTGCAAAAAGCAATAAAAATTGCTCCTAAATATGTGTGATCTTGTACTGGAAGGGAAAATAAGCTCTGTACGAACTTGTGATCGTGAAGAAATAAAAGCGACGGGTTGCATAATAAAGGTTGCTATCACAAGGGGCAATATAAAGTGACGTTCCTTTCCATTAAGAGTTTGCACATCTGTAGGATCCGAAGTATGTCTAGACGGGGTGATTAGACTACTTGACCAAATTAAAAATCTTGCCTTTTCCCAATTTTAGATGTTGGCAAGTTTTAGCAATTGTAGCAAGTCAAGCACACCCTACACATGCAAGTCTAAGAGTATAGTAGCGGAAATTAAGGACATGCACATGAAAGTAGAGGAAGGGATAGGAGGATCAAACGCAATTGACGAGACGAAGATTTTTTCACGTGGTTCCGATAGGTGGTGCTATCGTACTTCCATGCTAATGGAGACTTCGGCCCTCCGAGGGTAGCGGTCACGAGAGTCCATGGAGGGCTCCACCCGTAAGGTTCCACAAAGTAGCAATCTCGTCTATTCCATCACGGCTTATGTCCATGAAGGACTAGCCTCACTATGGGTAGATCTTCACGAAGTAGGCAATCTCCTTGCCTGTACAAACTTCTTGGTTCAACTCCACACATGAAGAAGGAGGCTCCCAAGCGACACCTAACCACTCTAGGAGACACCACTCTCCAAAAGGTAATAGATGTGGTAACAATGATGAACTCCTTGCTCTTGTGCTTCACAAGATAGTCTCCTCAACACACAATCACTCTCTCACACATTTGGCTTGGTACAAGAGGTTGATTGGGTGGAAAGCAACTTGGGGAGGCTAGAAATCAAGATTCATATGGTTGGGTGGAAGATCTTGATGTCAACACATGAGTAGGTGGCTCTCTCTCAGAAAAATGGATGGGGCAAGTGTAGGTATGTTTTGAGTGCTTCCTCTGTGAGTGAGCGGAGGTGGAGGGGTATATATAGGCATCTCCAAAAATCCAACCGTTACAACATTATTTCCCAACTCGGTGAAACCGAAGCAAAAACTCGGTTGCACCGACTAGTGCAAAACTTTCGGCTTCTCGGTGAGACCGATATGTAAATCTTGGTGCTACCGATATGGGTGACCTAGGCAGTTTCCAAATCTCAGTGAGACCGATTTCCAAAACTTGGAAATTCTGATTCTTGAAAATGGCTAACCAAAAAGTTGGTCACTGGTTTCGGTTGCACCAAATGGAATGTTGGTGTCACCAAGACCTTAGGGTTTTGGCTTAGGATCTGTGTAGGGTAAGACTAGGTAGGGCCGAATATGAAAACTTGGTGGCACCGATTTTGGTGGTAGGGTTTAGACAGAGAGTTTGTGGGAGAATTTCATGTGTATTTTTGGTGGCTAATCTCTAAGCACTTTAGCAACTAGATCATCATAGAAACCTCATCCCCTTTTAATAGTATTGGCTTTCCTATGGACTCAAAAGTGATTTCTCACAAAATGGAAAATGTAGAGTCTTCAATCTTGTTGCCAATAGATGTTCCTTGCATCTAGGGGATCTCCTCACAATCCTTTTTCCAATCCATTCATTGAACTTTCTTGAAATATACTTGATGGAAACATTAGTCCAATGAAATATATGTTTTATTAATTACCAAAACCACCTAGGGAGAAGTTGTGCTTTCAACATCCAAAAATAAAAAGCGCATGACAACCTCTGCTTCCCTCTACGAAGGGCCTATCTTTACTTTTATGCATTTACTTTTACGTATTTACTTTTATGCAAGAGTCAATAATGTTCATCCCTATTTCAATCTATTAATTATTTAGTTGGTAAGCATCATGTGGTAGGAAAAGATCCAGGCACATATATCCAGTTGGATATAGGTGATCATGATTCATTATTGTTGACATTATCCCTGAGATAAATAAGTTGGGAGGCGTAACATTAAGTCCCTCTCTTCCTATGTGTTTGGTTGAAACTATTTTTTCTAAAAATAAGATTTGAGTGTTAGCAATCATGGAAGACTAAATGATAGTTGAGTATGTGGAATTTGCTAAATCAAAACTCTTACATAGACCCTTCCTGAAAATAAGATGAATTGTAGTTGTTTGATAACTGAAAACATAGTTTGTTGGTTTCCAAGAAAGTTTATGGTCTATACTTTAACATGTGAATAGCTTGCTACTTGATCATGAGAAGTTTTATGAGAAAAGAGTTGATGTTTATGATGCTAGAAAAAGTGACTGGAATTATCATTGATCAAACTTATACACTATGCTAGCATTCACACTTAATAAATTACTTCTTTTATCATTTACCTACTCGAGGACGAGTAGGAATTAAGCTTGGGGGTGCTGATACGTCTCCAACGTATCGATAATTTATGAAGTATTCATGCCATATTTTCTTATGTTTATAATACTTTTATATGGATTTGATGCACTTTATATGATTTATTTAGAACTAACCCATACTGACGTTGTATTCAGCAGAATTACTATGGTGTTGTTTTTTGTGCAAAAAAAGTTCTCGGAATCGCCCGAAACTTTTTTATGATTTTTTCTAGAGAAAGTAAGAAATACCGGAGCGAAGAACCACCGGAGGGGAGCCACCTGTGGGCCACCACACAACAGGGTGCGCCCTGATAGCTTGTGGAGCCCACGTGGTTCCGGTTGACGTGATTCCAACGCTGAAAAATCCTATAAATCCATAAACCCCCGAAAGATAACCTAGAACTTCCGCTCCACCGCCTCAACTCTCTGTATCAAAGAAAAAACCATCTAGAGCCTTTCCAGTACCCTGGCGGAGAGGGGAAATCATCACCGGTGGCCATCTTTATCATCCCGGCGAAGGCAATGACGAGGAGGGAGTAGTTCACTCTTGGGGTTGAGGGTATGTGCCAGTAGCAATGTGTTTAATATATCTCTCTCTCTCTCATGTTCTTGAAATGGCACGATCTTGATGTATCCCGGGCTTTGTTAATATAGTTGGATCATATGGCGTTTGTCCCTTGCTATCTTGTTGTGATGAATTGAATCTTTCCCTTTGAGATTTTGTTATGTGGGATTGAATGTTGAATTTGAGATCACTTGGTGTATGTCTTGCATGTGGATACCCTTGGTGACAGTGGGGTATTCTATTGATTCACTTGATATATGTTATGGCATCAACTTGCGGATTCCGGAGACCTTGGGGATCTATGCATAGGGGTTGATTGCACGTTCTTGTCCTACCTTCTCCGATAGAAATCTTGGGGGTACTCTTTGAAGTTCTTTATGTTGGATTGAATATGATGAATCTGAAATTGTTTGATGCATGTCGAATAATTAACCAACGGATACTTGAGGTGACATTGGAGTATCTAGGTGACATTAGGGTTGATTGATATGTATCATTTGTGTTATTTTTGTACGAACTCTAGGGCTGTTTGTGACATTTATAGGAATAGCCCAGTAGATTGATCGAAAAGGGTAACTTTGAGGTGGTTCTTAGTACCTACAACAATTTCATCTTATGTTATCCGCTAGATATGGACTTTGGAGTGATTCTTTGTCGCACTTTGAGGGATGATCGTATGATTCTATTATGTTAGCATTGTCGAGAGATTGCACTAGTGAAAGTATGAACCCTAGGCCTTGTTTCCAGGCATTTATATAACGTTTTGCTCGTCATTTGCCACTTGCTACCTTGTTGTTTTTATATTTTTAGATTACAAAAACCTATATCTACCATCCATATTGCACTTGTATCACCATCTCTTCGCCGAACGAGTGCACCTATACAATTTACCATTGTATTGGGTGTGTTGGGGACACAAGAGATTTCTTGTATTTGATTGCGGGGTTGTTTGAGAGAGACCATCTTCATCCTAAACCTCCCACGGATTGATAAACCTTAGGTCATCCACTTGAGGGAAGATTGCTACTGCCCTACAAAACTCTGTGTTTGGAGGCCCAATAGAGTCTACAAGAATAAAGTTGCATAGTAGACATCACGCGTGAAAAAGTATGAACCAAATTCCTGACTTGACACCAGGGTGATCATGATTTGTACTTGTGTTAGGAAGACGAAGTCATGCCATTGCTAACATAATTCAATGAGTAGGCATAACATTCGTTAAGCATCGCTTATTTTGAAACAATGGTGATTATGATTTTATATGCATGGATATTATTATGTTGATATTGATTACTTCATCGTTTGCCAATATTCATTCTGTACATGAGATTACATGATAAACATGCTAGGTAGCATTCAACATCAAAAATTCTATTTTATTATTTACCAACTCGAGGATGAGGGGGAATTAAGCTTGTGGATATTGATACGTCTCCAATGTATCTATAATTTTTGATTGTTTCATGCTATTATATTATCAATCTTAGATACCTTTTATGCAATTTTATATCATTTTTGAGAACTGACCTATTAACCCAGTGCCTAGTGCCAACTGTTGTTTTATGTCTGTTTTTGGTTTTACAGAAAATCCATACTAAACGGAGTCCAAATGCTACGAAACTTTTTGATGATTTTTTCTGGACCAGAAGAAACCCTAGAAGCTTCGAGGGGAGTCCAGACGACCAATTAGGAGACGGTAAGACATCAGGGCACGCCCAAGGGGGTAGGCGCACCCTTTTGTCTTGTGGGCCCCTCATGGCTATGGCTGATCTAATTCCACTTCTATAAATTTCCAAATATTTCAAAAAACCCAGAGAGCCACCCGAAACAATTTTTCCGCCATCGTAAGTCTCTGTTCTTCCGCGATCCCATCTGGAGGCCTTTTCCGGCACCCTGTCGGAGGGGGAATCGATCACGGAGAGCTTCTACATCAACCTTGTTGCCTCTCCGATGATGGGAGAGTAGTCTATCATAGACCTACGGGTCCATAGTAATTAGCTAGATGGCTTCTTCTCTCTCTTTGATCTTCACTACCATTTCTCTTTGGTGATCTATTCGATGTAATCCTTTTGTGTGGCGTGTTTGTTGGGATCCGATGAATTGTGGGTTTATGATCAGATCATTCATTGAAGTAATTGAGTCAACTCTGAATTCTATTATGTGTGATTTATATAGCTATGTAATGCTTTCCGATCCATGGGTTTTCTTTGGCCAAGTTGATCTATCGATCTTGAGTCGAAGTGGTGCATAGTAGTGGGTTCAATCATGCGGTATCCTCACCCAGTGACAGAAGGGGTAGCGAGGCACGTATTGTGTTGTTTCCAGTAAGGATAAAACGACGGGTCTGGACATATTGCTTGTCTTTCTATATATACACTATGGCATCTTGCTTAAAGCGTCACTCTGATTATTATGAAATTAATACCATAGATGCAGGCAGGAGTCAGTCGATTGGTGGAGTAATAGTAGTAGATGCAGGCAGGAGTCGATCTACTTGTCACGGACGTAATGCCTATGTATATAGTCATGCCATGAATAACGTCAAAATTATGCGCTTTTCTATCAATTACCCAATAGTAATTTGTCTACCCACTGTATGCTATGCTAAAAGAGAGTAGCCTCTAGTGAAAACTATAGCCCTTGGGTCTACATTAATCATATTACAAAAACCAAAAATATATTTCTGCACTTTATTTACTTTTATTTTACTTTGCAAATCTATCTAGCATTATCAGATTTAATCCTTGCTTTCAACAAGTACAAGGGGATTGACAACCCTCTTGCCTATGTTGGGTGCAAGGATTTGCTCTACTGTGTGTAGGTCCTGCTAAAGGGTTGCTTGCTTGTACTAAACCTTGGTTCCTAACTGAGGGAAATACTTTTTGCTACTTTACTACACCACCCTTCCTCTAAGGGGAAAATGCTAACGTATCTCCAGTAGAAGGACACAATGAATCCCAAGAGTTGTCCCCGGAGGGGCCGAAAACACATTTTTCGGGGTTCAGCTTCATATTGAAGCTGCGAAGGTTGTCAAATGTTTACTGGAGGTCGCTGAGGAGGCTGGTGCCCTGTCTAGACTTGAACAATATGTCATCATTGTACACCTCTGCGTTGACTCTCATCTATTTGTTAAAACACTTCTACATCATTCGTTGGTATGTTGCACTTGCGTTCTTGAGTTCGAAGGGCATTGTGATGTAGCAAAATGGCCCATACAGCATGATGAAGGAGGTCATTTCTTGGTCGGACACCTTCATGCGTATTTGGTGGTGCCCAGAGTATGTGTCAAGGAAGAAGAGGCACTTGCATCCCGCCGTGGAATCGATGATCTGGTCAATCCTGGGTAGTGGGAATGGTTCTTTGGGACACACTTTGTTGAGGTCGATGTAGTCTACGCACATGCGCCATGACTTGTTCTTTTTATGCACCATGAATGGGTTCACTAGCCATTCTGGATTTGTGACCTCTCGTATGAACTTGGCAGCGAGCAGTCGTGCTATTTCTTCTTCTATTACCATCTGTTTTACCACAGCAAAACAACACAGAGTTTGTTTTATTGGCTTTGTGTCCTCACGGACGTTTAAGCTATGTTCAACCTTGTCGGCAGGTACGCCTAGCATATCGGCGGGCTTCCAGGCAAATATTTCCCAGTTCGCTCGGGGGAAAGCTAGGAGTTCCACTTCTTGTCCTTCCGCGAGGCCCCCGCCAATTGTCACTGTCTTGCTGGGGTCTCCGGGTGTACTTGGAACTTTTTTGTGTGTTTGGCCATTGGAATACGTGTACCGGCCTTGGTTTCTTCGGGATCTTGGCCTCAGACGGTCCTATACGCCTCTTTATTTTTGTACAGCTCTACAGACGCCAGGCCGGCTTCCGCGACCTCTATCTTGCCCAATTCTGCTCCGTAGGCCGTCTCCGGGCTCCCCGGGCGGTGATTGTGTCATTCGGGATCGACATCTTCAGTTGCAGGTACGCGTAAGATGGGACCGCCATGAAATTACGTATGCAGGTCTTCCCAAGATCGGATGATAGCCGCTTTGGAAGGGAGCAACCTTGAACTGGACGGTTTTGCTCCGGTAGATGCCTTCATCTTCGAAGACGACTTCGACCTTGATCTGCCCCAAGGGACGAATTGGGCAACCCGGTACGACCCCATGGAAGCCAACGTTCATCCCCTGCAAGCCTGACAATGAGATTTTCATCTTTTCCAGGATGTTGAAGATAATGTTGAGGCCATTGCCTCCGTCCATTAAGACACATGAGAGGCGACAACCTCCTATGATCGGATGTAACACCAGGGCATGTTTGCCCGGATGAATGACATCCTCAGGTTCATCCCTTATATGGAAGGTCACCGTCTCCTTGGACCATGTGAGTCGCTCGCTAGTCGCTTGTTCCGCCATGTAGATCGCGTGATGCGTGAGCTTCTAATTTCGGCGTGTGATAACCCACAAATATAGGGGATCAATTGTAGCCTTTCTCGATAAGTAAGAGTGTCGAATCCAACGAGGAGCTAAAGGTAGAACAAATATTCCCTCAAGTTCTATCGACCACCGATACAACTCTACGCACGCTTAACGTTCGCTTTACCTAGAACAAGTATGAAACTAGAAGTACTTTGTAGGTCAGATAGGATAGGTTTGCAAGATAATAAAGAGCACATAAATAAAAACTAGGGGCTGCTTAGATAAAGAAACAACTAAGTTGGTCTTAGTAAAGAGCTTTTTGTCACAAGAAAGTTATTTGTCCCTAGGCAATCGATAACTAGACCGGTAATCATTATTGCAATTTTATATGAGGGAGAGGCATAAGCTAACATACTTTCTCTACTTGGATAATATGCACTTATGATTGGAACTCTAGCAAGCATCCGCAACTACTAAAGATCATTAAGGTAAAACCCAACCATAGCATTATAAGGTATCAAGTCCTCTTTATTCCCATACGCAAACAACCTACTTACTCGGGTATGTGCTTCTATCACTCACGCCACCCACCATAAGCAAATCATGAACATATTGCAAACCCTACAGCGGGGATCCCTCATGCTTGCGCGACACGGAGAGCACTATAGGACAGCACCAATAATAAAACATGCAACTCAAACCAATCATGAACATCAATCAACCCATAGGACAAAACGGATCTACTCAAACATCATAGGATAGCCATACATCATTGGGAAATAATATATAGCGTTGAGCACCATGTTTAAGTAGAGATTACAGCAGGGAGAAGAGGTGTTGAACCGCTGCATAGAGGGGGAGAGAGTTGGTGATGACGGCGGAGAAGTTGTTGGTGTAGATTGCCGTCATGATGATGGCCCCGGCGGCGTTCCGGTGCCACCGGGAGAGAGGGGGAGAGAGCCCCCCTCCTTCTTCTTCTTCCTTGGCCTCCCCCCTAGATGGGAGAAGGGTTTCCCCTCTAGTCCATGGCCTCCATGGCGGCGGAGGGGTGAGAGCCCCTCCGAGATTGGATCTCTCTCTCTGTTTCCTTTTGTTTCTGCCTTCTCAGATTCTGGCCTTTCACCGTTTCTTAAATTCCCGGAGATTCGTAATTCCCATTGGGATGATATTTTAACACGATTTTTATCCGGATATTAGCTTTCTTGCGGCGAAAGAAGGGCACCAAACGCCTTACGGGGTGACCACAAGGGTCCAGGGCGCGCCCTACCCCCTGGGGCGCGCCCCTATGGCTTGTGGGCCCCTCGGGCATCGTCTCGCGTTGATTCTTCGTTTGATATGGATTTTCTGCGAAACAAAAAACGTGCAACAAACATGAACTGGCACTCGGCACTGGATCAATATGTTAGTCCCAAAAATAGTATAAAAAGTTGCCAAAAGTATATGAAAGTTGTAGAATATTGGCATGAAATAATCAAAAATTATAGATACGATGGAGACGTATCAGCATCCCCAAGCTTAATTCCTGCTCGTCCTCGAGTAGGTAAATGATAAAAAAAGATAATTTTTGATGTGGAATGATACCTAGCATAATCTTGATCATATAATCTAATCATGGCATGAATATTAAGACACGAGTGATTCAAAGCAATAGTCTATCATTAGACATTAAGACAATAATACTTCAAGCATACTAATAAAGCAATCATGTCTTCCCAAAATAACATGGCCAAAGAAAGTTATCCCTACAAAATCATATAGTCTGGCTATGCTCCATTTTCATCACACAAAGTATTAAATCATGCACAACCCCGGTTTTAGCCAAGCAATTGTTTCATACTCTAGTATTCTCAAACTTTTTCAACTTTCACGCAATACATGAGCGTGAGCCATGGATATAGCACTATAGGTGGAATAGAATATAGTGGTTGTGGAGAAGACAAAAAGAAAGAGATAGTCTCACATCAACTAGGCGTATCAACGGGCTATGGAGATGCCCATCAATAGATATCAATGTGAGTGAGAAGGGATTGCCATGCAACGGCTGCACTAGAGCTATAAGTGTATGAAAGCTCAAAAAGAAACTAAGTGGGTGTGCATCCAATTCGCTTGCTCACGAAGACCTAGGGCAATTTGAGGAAGCCCATCATTGGAATATGCAAGCCAAGTTCTATAATGAAAAATTCCCACTAGTATATGAAAGTGACAATATAGGAGACTCTCTATCATGAAGATCATGGTGCTACTTTGAAGCACAAGTGTGGAAAAAGGAATAGTAGCATTGCCCCTTCTCTCTTTTCTCTCATTTTTTTGTTTTTTTTTGTGGGCTTCTTTGGCCTCTTTTTTTCATTTGGGCTTCTTTGGCCTCTTTATTTATTTGTAAAGTCCGAAGACTCATCCCAACTTGTGAGGGAATCATAGCTTCCATCATCCTTTCCTCACATGGGACAATGCTCTAATAATGATGATCATCACACTTTTATTTACTTACAACTCGATACTAGAACAAAATATGACTCTATATGAATGCCTCCAGTAGTGTACCGAGATGTGCAATGATCTAGCGTAGCAATGACATCAAAAAACGGACAAGCCATGAAAACATCATGCTAGCTATCTTACGATCATGCAAAGCAATATGACAATGATGGTGCGTGTCATAATAAACGGAACGGTGGAAGTTGCATGGCAATATATCTCGGAATGGCTATGGAAATGCCATAATAGGTAGGTATGGTGGCTGTTTTGAGGAAGGGAATATGGTGGGTTTAATGCACCGGCGAAAGTTGCGCGGTACTAGAGAGGCTAGCAAAGGTGGAAGGGTGAGAGTGCGTATAATCCATGGACTCAACATTAGTCATAAAGAACTCACATACTTATTGCAAAAAATTATTAGTCATCGAAACAAAGTACTACACGCATGCTCCTAGGGGAAGGGTTGGTAGGAGTTAACCATCGCGCGATCCCGACCTCCACACAAAGGATGACAATCAATAAATAAATCATGCTCCGACTTCTTCACATAACGGTTCACCATACGTGCATGCTACGGGAATCACAAACTTTAACACAAATATTTTTACCAATCTACAATTACTCACTAGCATGACTCTAATATCACCATCTTTATATCGCAAAACTATTGCAAGGAATCAAACATATCATATTCAGTGATCTACAAGTTTTATGTAGGATTTTATGACTAACCATGTGAATGACCAACTCCTGTTAACTCTCTAAATAGATATAAGTGAAGCATGAGAGTTTAATTCTTTCTACAAAAGATATGCCCACGCTCTAACAAATATAAGTGAAGCAAAAGAGCATTTTACAAATGGCGGTTTTCTATGTGTAGAGAAACAGGCAATCCAAACTTCAAATGATATAAGTGAAGCACATGAAGCATTCTATAAAGCCATACTCAAAAGATATAAGTGAAGTGCATGAAGCATTCTATAAATCGACCAAGGACTATCTCATACCAGCATGGTGCATTATTAAAAGAAAAATAAAAAAGCACACGACGCTCCAAGATTTACGCATATCATGTGACGAATAAAAATATAGCTCCAAGTAAAATTACCGATGGTTGTTAGAAGAAAGAGGGGATGCCTTCCGGGGCATCCCCAAGCTTAGTTTCTTGGGAGTCCTTGAATATTACCTTGGGGTGCCTCGGGCATCCCCAAGCTTAGGCTCTTGCCACTCCTTATTCCTTCATCCATCGTGATCTCACCCAAAACTTGAAAACTTCAATCACACAAAACTTAACAAAACCCTCGTGAGATACGTTAGTATAATAAAACAAATCACCACTTTAAGTACTGTTGCAAACCCATTCATATTTTGTTTTTGCATTGTATCTACTGTATTATAACTTCTCTATGGCTTAAAACACAAATAAAATCGATAGTTTCATCTAAACTAGCAAAACAATGCATCAAAAACAGAATCTGTCTTAAACAGGACAGTCTGTAGTAATCTGAACATTTACTATACTTCTGTAACTCTAAAAATTTTAAAAAATTAGGAACAAATAAACAATTTTCATATAATTACTGTGTAAAAATTTCAGAAACTTTTGACATTCCAGTAAAAAAATTAAATTCACGCACTACAGCCAAAGTTTCTGTTTTTGCACTGCACACACCAAACAAGCAATCTAATCATCCTAAAGGCAAATCTTGGCACATTATTTTTATAATACAAGGGATTTATACAAGGGGATAATTATTTTTGTTGAAAATTTTCTGTAATTAAGATTCGCAAAGTTTCCATGGGCATGAACAAAGTTCAAGGAGCTCCCCCACTTCAACGGTGCTCGTCCTTCTTACTTTCACTTCTCTTTTTGAAAAAGTTTTAAGTTCCCCTCTTTATTTGTTTTGTTTTCAAACTATATAAAAGCACACAACAGAATAAAATGACTCTCTAAAACTTCCGGGTTGTCTCCCTGGCAGCGCTTTCTTTAAAGCCATTAAGCTAGGCATAAAGTGCTCAAGTAACGGATCCACCCGGATCCCAAGGTATATCAAAGCCAATTTTAATTAACAATGATTTGTAATTTAGTATCGAGCACAAAGTAATATATATCATGCAATGATGAAGTCTAACTCTCTTCCTATGCATCGGCATGTCATAAAAGAACAATTCATGCACACAAAGTAAAGGTCGATACATAGCATAAGCAGTTTCTTGCAATTTTATCGTATTGGAAACATAGAGAGGCGGAGATGTAGTTCCTCTCTCATAATAATTGCAAGTAGGAGCAACAAGCACATGCATATTATATTTATCAAAATTATCATGTGCAATAGTAGAACGCAACCCATCAATATAATCCTTAATAAGCGCAAACTTCTCCGATATAGTGTAGTTGGGAGAATTCAAAAAGATAATAGGACTATCATGCGTGGGTGCAATAGCAACAATTTCATTCTTAACATAAGAAACTCTAGCAAGTTCATCTCCATAAGCATAATTCATATTGGCATCATGGCCACAAGCATAACAAGCATCAATTTCATCAAAAAGGGATATTTCAAACGAATCCAAGGGATCATAGCAATCATCATGGCATTCATCCTTCGGTAAGCACGAAGGGAAATTAAACAATGTATGAGTTGAAGAGTTACTCTCATTAGAAGGTGGGCACGGGTAGCTAGTCCGCTCTTCCTCCTTTTGTTCTTCGCTCTCCTCGTCATCTTTTTCATCAAATGAGCTCACAGTGTCATCATTTTCTTCTTCCATAGTTTCCTGCAAAATATTAGTCTCCTCTTGGACAGCGGAGGAGTCCTCAATATATGGCTTAACATAAGCATTAGAAGCATAGTTTTCATAGCAATATTTAAGTATGGCAAAACTTTCAGATTTGTAAAGAGTAGCATCATACTTTTCAATCAAAGAAGCAATTTCATAGGCACCCTTAAAAGCAACAAATTCTTCAATTTGCTCAATATCATAGTAATTATAAACACCCTTGGCATAAGAAGATACGATTCCATTATCCTTAAACTCACATTGATAGGGAAGGTGTTTTTTAGGGTCTTCAGAACAACAAGTAAAATCATAAATTTCGTATAAATTCCAAGCATAGCATTGCAAAGTATTAATATGATGCCATAAAAGTTTCCCTTTTTGAGATAAGCGGTGTCGCACATAATAAGCATGCTCATTTAATGATTTGCCCTCAACTGAGCTAGTTGGGGTTTCAGCACGAGCACAAACGGATCGAAGATGATCCAAGGAAAAAGCTTCAACAGTGTGATAGATTTTGGGTGGTTCTTCAACCATTGGTGCAGTAGGTTCAACTAATTTTTTTGGTATTTCGTGTTCCATATCCATAACTAAAGATAGAGAACAACTTAGAACAGCAAATAAAATCTACTTAGTGATAAAGCAAACAAGCACCCACGAGAATATTCACCCCACGCTATTGCTCCCCGGCAACGGCGCCAGAAAAAGGTCTTGATAACCCACAAGTATAGGGGATCAATTGTAGCCTTTCTCGATAAGTAAGAGTGTCGAACCCAACGAGGAGCTAAAGGTAGAACAAATATTCCCTCAAGTTCTATCGACCACCGATACAACTCTACGCATGCTTAATGTTCGCTTTACCTAGAACAAGTATGAAACTAGAAGTACTTTGTAGGTGAGATAGGATAGGTTTGCAAGATAATAAAGAGCACGTAAATAAAAACTAGGGGCTGCTTAGATAAAGAAACAACTAAGTTAGTCTTAGTAGAGAGCTTTTTGTCACAAGAAAGTTATTTGTCCCTAGGCAATCGATAACTAGACCGGTAATCATTATTGCAATTTTATATGAGGGAGAGGCATAAGCTAACATACTTTCTCTACTTGGATCATATGCACTTATGATTGGAACTCTAGCAAGCATCCGCAACTACTAAAGATCATTAAGGTAAAACTCAACCATAGCATTATAAGGTATCAAGTCCTCTTTATTCCCATATGCAAACAACCTACTTACTCGGGTCTGTGCTTCTATCACTCACGCCACCCACCATAAGCAAATCACGAACATATTGCAAACCCTACAGCAGAGATCCCTCATGGTTTGCGCAACACGGAGAGCACTATAGGATAGCACCAATAATAAAACATGCAACTCAAACCAATCATGATCATCAATCAACCCATAGGACAAAACGGATCTACTCAAACATCATAGGATAGCCATACATCATTGGGAAATAATATATAGCGTTGAGCACCATGTTTAAGTAGAGATTACAGCGGGGAGAAGAGGTGTTGAACCGCTGCATAGAGGGGGAGAGAGTTGGTGATGACAGCGGCGAAGTTGTTGGTGTAGATCGTCGTCATGATGATGGCCCCGGCGGCGTTCCGGTGCCACCGGGAGAGAGGGCGAGAGAGCCCCCCTCCTTCTTCTTATTCCTTGGCCTCCCCCTAGATGGGAGAAGGGTTTCCCCTCTGGTCCATGGCCTCCATGGCGGCGGAGGGGCGAGAGCCCCTCCGAGATTGGATCTCTCTCTCTGTTTCCTTCTGTTTCTGCCTTCTCAGATTCTGGCCTTTCACCGTTTCTTAAATTCCCGGAGATCCGTAACTCTGATTGGGCTGATATTTTAACACGATTTTTATCCGGATATTAGCTTTCTTGCGGCGAAAGAAGGGCACTAACCGCCTTACGGGGTGACCACAAGGGTCCAGGGCGCGCCCTACCCCCTGGGGCGCGCCCCTATGGCTTGTGGGGCCCTTGGGCATCGTCTCGCGTTGATTCTTTTTCCCAAAAATCACATATATTCCAAAAAAAATCTCTGTAAGTTTTTATCGCGTTTGGACTTGTTTTGATATGGATTTTCTGTGAAACAAAAAACATGCAACAAACAGGAACTGGCACTGGGCACTGGATCAATATGTTAGTCCCAAAAATAGTATAAAAAGTTGCCAAAAGTATATGAAAGTTGTAGAATATTGGCATGAAACAATCAAAAATTATAGATACGATGGAGATGTATCAGCATGTCCTCCACCATGAATATCATGTTCGCGGAGGTCTCACGGGTAGGCTAGCGGTCCATTGAAGCCCTAGCCTTCTCCCGTCGTGCGGTGCTGATTCCCACCCGATGTGATTCGAGTCAGGATAAGTCTCCACGGACCTTCCCTACTTATCGTAGACGAACTCAATCATCCCAAAACACATGTAGTCGACGAAGGGCGATGGGGATACGTCGAAGAGTCGCCCCGTGTCGTCGACGGCAGCTCGAAAGAGCCAAACATAAAAGTTGGGCCCGAAGAGAATTTGTCGATCTTTTTTTATTATCCGCACCAGATTAGGTCTCCGACCAACGTCGCCCGTGCCTGGCGCGCCAACTAACGGTGCAAAAATACCATTAGATCGCGGCATGCACTGTTTACCCAGGTTCGGGCCTCCGAAGAGTAATGTTGGTGATGATCTAATTGAGAAGGTGTTGTAGGCAGTGAACTCAAGGGTGATTCCACATGGTTGGAATGATACGACTATTGTTATGATCCCCGAAGTAAACTCCAGGAGAAGTAACCTGGTTTAGATTTATATGTTTATGCAACATCATTTATAAGGTTATCTCCGAGATGACTACATGTAGACTCGAGGTCCTTCTCCTGGAGGTTATTAGTCCCGCCCAGTGCATTTTTATTCCGAAGCGCTTAATTACTGATAATATGTTAGTTGCGTATGAAAGTCTGCGTGCAATCAAAAACAAAAAAAATAGCAAAGATCGGTGGTGTGCAGTAAAGCTTGACATGCATAAATCCTATGAGCATGTGGAGTGGGTCTTGTTGGAGTATGTTCTTTTGATGCTGGGTTTTCATGGCGACTCGGTGAAATTAGTTATCACTTCTGCCTATTCGGTGGAATATAGAGTGACATATAATTCAGAAGAAACTAAGGCCTTTAAATTGTCTAGGGGCTAAGACAAGGGGATACCTTATCCCCTTACCAATTTTTGTTTGGACTAGGTGTTTAAATGCTTGCTATCACACGCAGAATAAAGTGGAGATCTCATGGGAGTCAAGCTTCTCTTTGCTGACGATTCCTTAATCTTGATGGAAGCCAATATACAAAATTCAACTTCTCTAAAATCAATTCTAGACATGTATTGTATGGCCTCTTGGCAACTGGTGAGTGTGGATAAATCTAGTATCTTTTTCAGTCCTAGTACTAATGTGAACATGAAGGCTCAAGTTTGTTTAATCTAAATATATGATTGAAGCCATGAATGATAAGTATTTGCGGTTGCATGCTACTCTCATTTGAATAAAAGTGATAGCTTCCAATATTTGATTGACCGCATTATTCAAAGGTTGATAGGGTGGAAAGAGAAGTGCCTATCTTCTAGTGGAAAAGAGGTAATTATTAAGTCAGTTGCACAAAAAATATCAACTTATGAGATGTTAGTTTTTAAAATTCCTTGAAAAACTGTAAAAAGGATTTACGGATGCGATGTCACAGTTTTGGTGGGGTGATGATGCAACTCACAAAATAGTGCACTACTTTGCTTGGTGGAAGATGTGTGTCCTGAAAAAGAAAGGTGGAATGGGGTTCCATGATATTAATTATTTTAATTTGGCTATTCTAGCCAAATAGGCATGGTGGCGGTTGGATAATGTTGATTCTCTTTGTGCCACTATCTTGAGAGCTAAATAATTCTCGGATGGTGACTTTCTCAATGCAACCTTCAAGAAGAAATTCCCCTACACATGGCAGAGTATCATGGCGGGTGTTAATAAGATCAAATGTGTCTGTGTTTGTAGAGTGAGAAGTGGAGAGAAAGTTAATATCTGAGAGGACTCCTGGATCCCCCAATCCCTAACAAAAAGGTGATAACCAATAGAGGTAACCAGCTTCTATCGTGTGTAGTTGATCTTATTGATTTGTATACTGGAGAGAGTGGGACAACGAGCTTGTGAACCAAACTGTTTGGCATGTATATGCCAAAAGAATTCTGGCAATCCCCCTTCCGATGCATGGTGCCACATATTTTTTATATTGGCACATTACAAGGAATGGTTTGTGTCGGCGTTCTGGATACCAGGGTACCCAGACTTGCCTGCTTGCGGCCCAGGGCGTGGCCCACCTGGCGATCCATACAGCCCAGCGCGACCTCGCTCGACACAAGGCCCTCGCGAGACCCCGAGCTCGCGAGGGAGGCAGCACCAAGCCCCGTGGGAGAGGTACGCCTCCCTAGGCCCCCTCCTGAGCGGCGGAGACTCCTATGCAACACGCAACCTCAGGAGGCCAAGGGTGTCGTCAGCCAGGCCAGGCGGGCGCCAGCGCGCCAGAGGGGACAGTTTCCTCTTTAGTGCGAAGGGGACAAGGACAAGCGCGGGTTCCCAAGGAGCCCGCCAAAGGTTTCCATTCCGGTGCAACAAGACCGGGTCAGCAAGCGCGGCAGGACGGATGTCACCGGCGAGCCCACCACCGCGTCACCACCACCAACTTTGCAGGCGAAGACCGCCTTTCGTCAGGATAAGATGTACTTCCTGTCCCCTTTCAAATTTGGCCGTTGTGGGTTCCCTTCCCGCCATTGCGATAAGGGAAGAGGGCCCGGGCCGCTATAAATAGAGGCGAGGTAGCCCGGTAGAGGGGGACGGAGGAACCACCCCGCAAACGCACCCGCAAGGCAACACACCACTGTACTAGTTCATCCACAAACCTCCTCGCGAGGCAATCCACCAAAGGCAAGAGTAGGGTTTTACGCTTCGCAGCGGCCCGAACCTGGGTAAACTCTCGTGTGCCATCGTCTTCCTCGCCATCGAGCGGGGGTATTGCGTTGTGAGCTTGGAGAGGGCGAAGCTGTTGGGGAATCTTCGCACACGCCCCTGGGTTCGAATTCCCTTGGGTTTTGCGGAGCGCGAAATCCGACAGTTTATTTTCCCTCCGCTCCGCCAATCATGCTGAATGGGAGCACCAAATAGGTGAATGGAAATGTTACTGGTTGTTCACCATCCGATAGATCTTGGGCCATGGTTTAGAGCCTAGTGTGCCCTGCAAAAGTTAAAATTTTGTATGTAAAACTTTGCACAGTATTATCCCTTGCCGAGTTGTCCTTGCTGACAGTCTTTTAAAAGTCAAACCTCTCTGCCTAGCTTGAAAGTCTAATGTGGGTACTCAAACACCTATTATCCAAATGCCTCTTGGATAAGGATCTATGGACACTACATGGTGTGGAGAATGCCGTTAAGTAAGTGCTTGGTGTGGAGGATGTCATTAATAAAGCTTGTGTCAATGATCATGTTCGATCATATGTGATGGAATTCTTGTTGAACTATCCAAAAGAGGAAGTCTCGGTTCTAGGACAAGTAATATTCGAGGAAATGATAGCAATTGCAACTTGGATTATCTGGTGGTAACGAAGGAATTGCTAACTCATGGAGAACAAATTCAAATGACGGCCTAGATCAATCTATCGGTGAAAACCCTAGTTGTAAATTTCTCAGTTGTGGCTTCGCCAAAGGCCAAGTTAAGAATAGGAGAATGGACGAAACAAAGAAGAGGCTATGTGAAAAGTTACCATAGATGCTGCTTTTGACCCTCGCACTTTGCAGGGTACGATTGGTGAAGTGATGAGGCATACTAATGGAAAGTTCATTGTTGCCGCGAACTAGAGGATTCATACCAGTTATGATGCGTTAACAAATGAAGCTACTGCTTTATGGTTTGGCATGAACCTTGCCAGGATGATCAGTTGAAGCAAGGTGGAAATCAATTCAGACAGTTTGGAAGTGGTTAACTCCATGATCGAAGCGAATTCTTCTATCGCTAGCACTATTTTTATGGTTGTTATTTCATGTTTTTAGACTTTACGCGTGTCTTATGGACACTGTTTTAGGGAGTTCAGTCTTGTTGGCTAGATAACCCCCCCCCCCCTCCTAATCTTTCGTCAGAATCGGCTCGTGAGGAAATTTTGTCCTTACTTCTGAATGATGTGACTATGCTTATGGAAGAATAAAGGAGGTGGTAAATTTTTAAAAAACTGGATCTATTATCGCCTGATGTTAGTGGTTGGTGAATAAGTGACGTCCAATTAGTAACTCAGTGTCACTATGCATTCCAGCATAATTTTCTGATATATCCTTTTATTACTAGCACGACAAGCGTATCTCTGCTATTAAAGGGGAGTTGGTTCCATCGCCTCCACTCTGATTAATTCCCTTCCACCATAGACGTCTCCTCCCACCGATTTTTACTTTTGGTTTTATCTGATATCCTTCCAAAACATTTCCCATGGTTTTTCAGCATGAAGTGTTTCCTCTTTTCCTTCGTTCCGGCCCTTGAAGAATCAAAATGACACGGATCCATACGCTTCCACATAAAGGAATCAAACCATACGACTAAAAAAGAATCAAATCATAACTTACCATTTCCCAAAAATAATCGGCATAACTAAATCAAACATTTTTCTATCCTTTCCTTAACAAACATATCCCGATCTACCACCACATCATCTACCCCTCCTCCTCTATCATATGGCTCAACCCACGCCGTCATGGCTTCGCGTCGAGCTAGCGGCACATGCTACTCACCCACGTTGACGACTAGTTACGTGCACTCTGGTCTGAGGCCTCCTACCATGGCCCGAACGGATTGGAGATGGCCCACGTCCGAGCGCTCCTTTGCATCCTCAACAACGTACTCCTCCTGATACCGCAGCGCTGCCACCCACGCCGCCAAGGATCTCTCTGCCGCCATGGCCAGGTGTGTGCACGTGTTAACCCACGCCCGGGCCTCCGCCACATCCGGTCTCGAGGTGGCGTACATGGTGGCCGAGCCGTGGGCAGCACCGCGATCACATCAGCCTCTGTCTTCCTCGAGGTCGCCGTCCTTGTCGATGCCACCGCCTCCACGGCTCTGGAGTCTTCCTTCTCCTCATCCAAGGTGAGGCTGGCGCTAGCGGACATCTAGAGATCGACCGTCGCTAGCGAGGATGCGTACATGGACGCGGCGAGGTTGCATATGCTAAAGCAGTGCGTCGGGGAGATGAAGAGCAAGAAGGTGTTCACGAGCCTCTTACCTACCAATGTCTCTCTGCACAACATCCACATGCCAATTTAATTTCTTATTACTACACACACAATTACTCTAGAGATCTCAGGGTGAAAGGATTGTTGCAATAAGACTTACTTGCTCGCAAAGATTAAAGTAACTAGGACTTCCGTTGAACAGCATGTGTGTAATGGATCTTTTCAACTTTGCTTCCTATTCAATTAGGTGCATATTTCGTGAGATAATGTCTGATTTTGATTTATTTTTCTTCACACGGGGGAGGGGGTCAACGAGCAAGTTGATGATGTTGTGTCTACTTTTGTGTAGTTTGTTTCACAGAAGTGGCACTGATTTCTCTCTATATTTGTCTATTCACAGAGAAACTGATTTCTCTCTATATTTGTCTATTCACAGAGAAATTAGTCAAAGTCAGGCTTTAGTTAAGACTGATCTAAAACCGGCTGAACGCCAACATTGCATAGTTGTATGTCATTTTGGGTTGTCTAAATTTCATATCACCCCGAATTATCCGATTTCTCCAAATATGTTGATCTCACGAGGTAATAAATTTTACTGCATTATATTTATCATACTTAGAATGAAAATTTCAATCATGCATGTGTTTAGGAACTAAGTTTAAAATCATGGTGTCGCTTTCTTTAATTTCTAAACTGTGAGCACTTTTTTGCAGTTTTCAAGGAAATGTTTGCTTATTCTTGATTTTCTGTCTTTCTTACACCTTTGGTCATCGATATCAAGTAATTCTTCACTTATTCGTTGATGAAATTGTTAAACGTTGCCCGTAGCAACGCACAAGCATTGTCCCATGATTACTTGTGTTTCCTAAGAATGTTTACCTTTGTAAATTCCGAATCATTTTGAGAAGGTGTACACTTGTGTTTTTTCTATGGTAATGTTTGTCTCATTTATATCATAAGGATCATAGTACAAACCACATTTGATCTGACAAAACTGAAAAGAGAACAACACTAGCCTTTGCACAAAGAAACATCAGCCAAGGAAAAAACTTACAATCAAGACTGAATCCCTGAGCTTGACACCATCACTCGTCACCTGCCATCGGCACCATCACAACAGCCACCAAAGGAAAAGATGACGGATCACCTCCTCACCCCGAGCTCGACGTGGCTCCATCGCTGATACGCAGCGTGGCGGACCTTCAAGGTGGCTCGCCAAAGATGTAACCATTGTCGTTGAATGAATCAAACTGGGCCAACAACCCCGGGCACATCATTGAATTGCAGATCTGGCACCCCGCACAACTAAGACATCAGGAAAAGGAAATCATACATGTCGATCACGAACCCAGCACACGATTTATCATCTTTTAGATGCGATGCAAACCACAATCTACATCCGCTCCTATACTACCTCTCAAGCTCCGCGTCGATGCTGGAGCAAACGTCGTCGCAACAGCGAAGCTCAAGGACACAAATCCACCACAAGGATGAAGCCGCCATCACACCATCCTTGGTTGAACATATTGGTTTTTAAATACACCCACATACGCCATGACCTAAAGCTACACGATCCACATGCGTAGATCCAACCAACTTCACCACCAAGGACCAAGGTTGCCGCCAAAGGAAGGCGGCAGAGGGACTACTGACAGCTGGTAGGTACACTTGTGATTATCCCAGCTGTTAATCACATTACTACTACAGAGGGAGTACAGACAGTGCAAGCACAGAAGCATCGGCCGACACAGCATCCAAGATTCAGCCATGCCAAACAGAATACCCGAACCAGATAATGGACTTGTTCTAGATGCGGATTTCTTTCTGTACACGCAGACGGAAATTATGCAGACGGTCTACAACAGCAAACCAGTCATACATGGCATATCTAGTCGCAAATCTCTAAGACTTTAGCCCTAATCCACCATATGACCGTTTCAAAATGACCTAGCCCAGATTTGCCCGCTATAGATCAAGGTTTTAAAATGAAAATGCCCGCCCGCGTAGAATACACAAATAACTCCAGACTAAAGCAATGCCAGGCAACATCTGTCCAGCTGACAGCCTTGTTCAAATAACTCCGTCCTGCACGGTTCCACAACGCCGAGGGCCTGAGGCAGCCATTTGCGCAGCAGCCAGACAAAATCAAGAGCCATAGCCCATGTCCCAATACGACAGCATCCTATTAGTAGCAACAGGCAACATCCTGCTTCATCACCATTCTTCCATGCTGCAGCACTCCAAGCAAAAAACTGCAGACACCAGTTTGTTCTCCTTAAGCTTGTCTCCTCGTATCATTGGACGGATTCGGCCACCTGATCCTCCCAAACTGCAAATTATCTCTAGACCTATCACCAGGATGCCCCACATCATTGGACAGATTCCGGTAACTACCATTTCTCGCAACAGAGTAGGGATGGCCAACCTCGCCGGCTGTCATGCCCATCCTGGGTGCCGGAAGCATGTCGAAATGCCTCGGTCTTGGTCCACTAGTCCTCATGTACCTTGTGTTGCTTGAAGAATTCAGGCCCCGGGCGTTTGAAAATTTGTTCATAGCTAGGAAGTCACTCGGGATGCTACTCAAGTCCATGAAACACTTCCTCGCCTTTGCATCTGCTACCAGTGCCGCCCAATCCTCTGACTGCATGAGGGCATTGGCATTACCAATAACCTAGAAAGCAACAAAGATATATTAGTATGATGGCACAAAACTAACAGCAAAACAACATTAGTACATTGCTCTTGATGCATATTTTTGGAAGGAGGATGGAGGGGATACCCATAGAGCTCTCCTAGCTCGAGTAAGAGCAACATTCATACGGCGTATATCTGCAACAAAACCGACACCGTGGTTTGAGGCACGGACACATGACATGATAATCACATCGCGCTCCTGGCCTTGAAAAGCATCAACTGTGTTTATGTAGATATCTTTCCCTTCCTCAGTATTCATAACTTCCGCAAATTTCCGCTGAAGACACTTCAACTGCAACTTATAAGGAGTGATTATACCAACAGATGCTCTCTTGCCACCATTAGCTCTCAGGAACTTCTGAAGATGCTCATACAAACACAATGCAAACTGTGCTTCATGGACATTCTGGTATGAAGATGACCCACCCCTATGGGACTCACGCCCATGCGAGATGTCATAGAAAATGTAAGGTGCCATTAATGCATCTCTGTAGAATGCCTCATCGGGCAAGTTGGCGACACTTTCACTATCTGTAAGGCGGCCTTGGTAGAAGTATCTTGATGGAAATTCACGGATCTGGGGATGCATCCGATATTGCACTGACAGCAAAATGGTAGGGCAACCAGCTTGCTGAAACCTCTCGAAAAGACTCCTGGTGTAGAGTAATGTTCCAGCTGCTTTGCTAATAACAGTGGCAGGGAGCTGTTGTGGATCACCAACCAAGACACATCTAGCTGCACCAAGTGAAAGTGGAGGGAGGACTCCTACTTCACTGGCCTGAGCAGCCTCATCAATAACAACCATATCAAAGCCATGACTAAGGGCAGAAAATAACTTGCGACCACTGCTTGATACTGTAGTAAAAACAATTTCCGCTTCACTGGCAAAACTAGCTTCCAGACTAGCTCTAGCATCTTCCAGATTGAAGTTTCTGCCAACACGGAACCTGCTTTCTAATATCAACAGGCGTGACATCTCAACCAGTACTTTATCCCTGCTTTCCACAGAAGCAGCAAGTTTCTGAAGCAGTATATCACGGTTACGATCCCTTTGAGCAAGCATATCTGGATCTACTCCAAACGAACCCTGAGATCTACCAGCCTCTGCAACCATATTAAGTTCCCTCTGCAGAAGTGCTATCTCTTGTGATAACTGTTGTTCACGGACTTTTAGTTGATGCAGCCACCCAATTACTTCCCCACGTCCCTTCATTAAAAGCTGGTCCGTCCGTCGCTCAACTGAAACAGCTTGTGCAGCACGGGACTGTGAATCAACTCCAACACGGGCAACGTCAGGGCGGTAGACCCTCATCTCACCATCTATGAAACCACGATCTAGAACACGAGCAAGCAGCTCATCTGTTGCAGCATTTGATGGGGCACAAACAAGCATCCGCGGTTTGGGGCAAAGCTTGGGAAGAGTGCGAAACAAGTTCTGATTCATGCTCTGCAACACTTCATCCATTGAGCCTGCAGCAACAGCTTCTGAGGCGCTGTTAGCACTACCACCAACTTGCTCGTAACTTTCAGGAGCAAGTTTTTTTAGCAGAGCAGCATAGTAATGTTGATACTGAACAAGATGAATAACATTTAACATTCCCCAAACAGTATGAGTTTTCCCTGTCCCTGGAGGACCTTGTACCAATGTGAAAGGCCATGGTTCTTGTTTCTTCACTACTCCATTGCCTGTGCCAGCAGCTGTATGCATTGCAGCCCAATGAATTGCTGATAGCTGAGGCCCATTGAATGTATGATGGAGATGACAAGAAAAATTTGGAGTGAAGCAGTCAGGCATAGCAGGTGGCTGCTCTTGGTACTTGGGGAAGTGCTCTGGACTCGGCTGAAGAATTGCATTTTGCATCTAATGGAACGATTTCGATCAAAACCAACTGAAAAAATATTAACCAAGAAATCCAGATAGCATTTAACTAAGTATATACTGTATATCACCTGCACATTAAGACGGCGGAATGCGTGCAACGCGATATACTCCCTTTGTGTTGTTGCGAGAGAACCGAGACCAGTTAGATACCAGGTGCTTTGAGGTTGAAGTTTCCCCAGAACATTAGTCCCACTGTCGCAAATACAACACAAAAAGAATAATAAGACGACTGATACAGAATTCGGTTAACAAATGTATAAACAATAGATAAACGGTCAAGTTATAGTGTTCCTAACATCAAGCAAAGTTAGCAAAGAATATGAGTTGAACCTATCAACCTAGCAGCTAAAACCCAAAAACAAATATGCCCATGAACCTTATGACAAAGCATGTTCGGATGAGTGACGTTTAGCTGTGGTGTAGCTTAAATCCATCCAATAGGGCAATATGCTGCTAAGGTTGCCAGCATCAGATATGATCTAGGAAGCAACAATGAGTTGCAGAGCAGATGTTGCATGCATGTCCGAGGGTTCAATTTAACAGTGAGTAGAAAAAACTGATTGTTGACAAGTAACCTTACATACAGAAAAAACTATGCCTAAGAACAAAACAATAAATTTATCTTACAGAAAATCTCATTTATTGTGGATACTATATGCATGTATGATGAGAGCAGAGTGAAGTCTTAATGAGCAAACACCATCCAAGATAGTATTAACTTTCAGAGTGGCGGATTGTTAAAGAATCAGCATTCACAATAATAAATCCATTTGCAAAGAACTAACAGCAAGGCTCCAACAAAACCAAGTTCAACAAACACTAGTTCAAATGCATCCAATATGTGGTTAGCAAGCTAAGAAACAAATAACAGTGATATCAGAAACATCAGACTACCAGCTAGAATCAGACGGATTCCCAGCATAAAAGCGGACAATTGCTCCAATGGGATCACGTGTATCAGTAGGCATATGGCGCCGGACTCTACCAACAAGCCATCCACATTCTGACTCGGCATCTTCATTTGAACCAACAGTCTTCCTATTAGAATTACTTGACTGTGCAGCTAAAAAACAATGAAATGGGTAAATAAGCGGAGTTGTCAAAACACTTTCTCGAGAGTAAAATATCTGCTCACTTAATAAACTACTAAAAGAGGAGTAAAGTAGAGCCACCTGAATCAGGCCGAGGGAATGACAAAACTGCAACTTCTCCTTCTTTAAAAGTCCATTTATATTCATGTGCTGGTAGAACCAGAACATCATACCACCCTGGACACATTAATCATAATTCAGTCAGGTGATGATTGCAACAAGAAACGAGAGTGAATACTACAGAACATGCCATGAATAAAAAAGTGGAAGATATACCTCTTTCACGCCTATCCACGGTTCTAACGCGCACCGTTACATGTGCATCCCTTGATACAGCCTCAAGAGATTCCTCATAAGAACTGTGTAGCTGAGCTCTGCATTCCTCAAAAAGCAAAGGCTCAAAAACTCTAATGTACTCCTCAGCAGATTCAAAGCTTCCAGGAACAGATTGAAGTTCCGACTCCTCTGCTTAGATAAAATGTGCTTTGTTAAATTACAGGCACACGCGCAAAAGTAGTCTTTCCATCAATGATGAAATGTGAAGACGCAAAATAAAAAGTGCCAGAGTATCAAACATGAGAACACACACAAAAAAAAGATTGAGCAAACTAAAGCAGTGAGTTGTATAACTGTTCAGATTAAGCAAGCACATCAAACATAATTCATTCTCATCGCACAACATATAATTTTCCAGATTAAGCAACTGTATTCAACCGTGTTAATTAAACTAAAGAGATACAAAAGACACATGGATCATGTAGGAGAACTAACCTGGATTATGCCAGAACTTATCACTTGTCACTTCCTGTAGAAGTCGTTCAACAGATGTGTCATGATACTGTGTATTATTTGCTGAAGCTTCTTTCTTGGAAACAAGAGACCTCTTGTTGGCTCGTTTCTGATCTGCCGTGTTCTGCCCTGTTACATCTGCTCTCTGAGAAGAGACTGATCGGCCCTTGAACTGCTTGGAATCCATGGTTTGCCTCAAAGTGGCCTGCCTTGGTACAGATTGTTGGTGCCCATCTGAAGGGGGTACTTCAGCATTCATTTTCTTTGACCAGTTCGGAGATGCCAATTCAACATCACCACTGGAATCTGCATTTCTATCACTTGGGGTGGCGGAATTACTTCGTTCTGAACCCATCATTTCAGATTGCCTCTGGTCCCTGATGGCCAGCTGGTTCTGTGTTCCTGCAGCTACTTCACCAGCCCCACGAGATTGTCTCCTGGGTGTTGATATTGTCATTATACCAGCTTGCTTTGCATCCTCGTCATTAATTATCACAGTTTGTCTGGCTCGCTTTTTACCAAGCATTGCTACTTTGTGTTCATCCAACTTAGATCTCTTTGGAGGATTGTTCGCAAGCTTCAAAGCATAACTGGCTTCTACTCCTCTAATACCCTTTGACCTGTTTTGCAGGTCTAAAGCATCCTCAGATTGATTTCCTTCACATTCAAAAGTTTTCAGATTTTCTAGCTCTGTGGGATCATGAAGTGCTGGATCTCTAGGCGCATCAGCCATTTCAGTGTCCCAAGGGTCAGCAGCAATCCCGTATTTAACCACAACACCAGATTTAACAAGAACCAGGATCACTCTCTTGTGATTCTATTTCCACATGGGTAGCTGCAGTACCAACCGACTTTGCTTTGTTGCTGGATCGCTACTTCCTGCAATGTCAGAAGCACCACGTGCACACTCAGACCACTCTCCCTCTTACCTTTTGAAGTGCTTGTGAAACCTGATTGGATAGATCAGCCTGCTCTGAGTTCTAACAGTCCGAGTCCTGGATTCTAAGATATGCAAACACAGAGGTTGAGTAATCTTCGTATAAATCAGTATGCAGCACCTTCATGGGTCCAATCCAACCCTAAATTTTTATTACTCTGCTCACTAAACTATAAAGAGACACCTAAAGACAAATCTTCGCGGCATCAGTGTTCTTGACCATCACTAACAGTTCACCTCTTTCCTCACCATTGCCTACATACAACAATCATAAAATAATCAAACCTGTTTTGACCATTGTCACAAAAGATCACATCACAAGATGATGTACATATAAGAAAGAACATGAACTGTTGAGTTTAGCTAGTGTATCAATAACTGAGAAGCTGCGCAAATTTTCCCTTATATAGCCTACTACAAATCTTTGCAATAGAAATATAAAATTAAAGAACTAGACAGATTGATCACCATAATTTGGTGAATGGGCAACAGTGGTCAAAGGTATCAGCTGCTTTGATTGGAGGAAGCCGAATGTGCTCCTCATAATTTGGTGAAAGGGCAACAGTGGTCAAAGGTATCAGCTGCTTTGATTGGAGGAAGCTGAATGTGCTCCTCAATAGCTGACTCTTAATTTCCCATGCAGATACGCAGTGGATATGGAAGATAGGTTGTGTAACAGATGGTTAAGAGAATATAGTACTAACTAAAGCCTGTGATATTCTACATATTATTTGTAATGCTTTCTTAATCTTCCAAATATAGGGCAAAGAGCTGGCATGTGCTAAGGGTTTGTAAGTATCTGGAAGAGGTCGATTAGTTTGCTATCTTGGTTGTAGCAAAGCTATCAGCGACAACAAGATTATTCTTTTCAGAGTATAGTTAGCTATAGTAATAATAAGACAAAAAAGAAGAGAGCATCTATAAGCTGGTTTTCTGCTTCAATGAACCGAAATACAAAGAACAGCTAGGGACTTCAGTAAATTTTCAAATGAATTGGGGCTCTATTTCATGACAACACTCTCTTAACAGAGCCATTTTTTCTACTGAAATTTTCCAAACAACAATGTGTTACACTGTTGTTACTGCTAGTTTCAGTAAACAAAGAAGACACATGCAAAACCAACACGATCTGGGACATTTAGCCGAAGCAAAACATAGAGAACAAATTATTGGTAGCGAGAAATATGAAGTCAACTAGCACGATCCATGGCATAGCATGTCACCCGCAAGAAAAACAAAGCAGCATAATGAAGGATGTGTTTCCATTTCTGCAGTGCCACATAGTACTATTGTTGGCAGGATACAGTAACGGACTGTACCGAAAGTATCGTCTTCCATCGTCGAGAAATTCGTTTGCATGTATCCGGCAATATTAAGAGGTAACCCCTCGGAGGAGCCGATCTGAGTTCCGAGTGGTCACAGGCAAGAGGAGGAGGGGAGGAGGAGGCGAGGCCGGTGTATGCGTCACCTGTGCCACGCGGGGTGCCGGAGTATGGTGAGCAAGGGTAGACCTTGCCGTCGGCGGCGTCGATGAGCTCACTTCGGCGCCTGCAGTCCCCCTCTCCACCTCCGTTTCGCCCTCGCCACCGTCGGCCTTCCAGCTACCACCCAAGCCCTCACCGATGCGCCGCCACGACCGCCTCGAGGATTTCGACTGGAACTGCGTGGGTTGGGTCAATTTTCTGAATCGAACCCGTCCTCAGACCAGCCCGTTTACACCTTTTTTTAGCCTAGCCCGTTTAAACCCAGTTAAACTGGGTCTAGACCGCTGCTTGACTTACCGCAAGAGTGTCTCAAAAAAAAACTTACACCAAAAAAGGTGGCAACCCTTTTCATATAAACGAAACAACCTGAGCATCAGGGGTAATGCCGAGACTCGAACCTTTGCTGCCTAGCCAACAGAGCCATCCGTCCTCGATTTACTGCATATGTCTTTGATGTATGACATGTTTGGTTTTACTCTGTTAACATAAAGGGAAACACTTCTTATCAGCCGCGCGTTGTGGATGCTTCTTTCATCTCATGACCGAGATTGCCTCCGAAATCCTTTGATTCCTTTCCAAAACAATTTGATTTTCTAGCCACATATTTACCCATAACCACTCCCGCATTAACTTCACTTGCCCAAACCCACCAGTCCTCATCATCATCGCATGCTCCCGAACTCACCGATCTCATCCATGCCCTTGTTCTCTTAGCCATGAACCAACCTCCCATGTTCCCGTGAGATTCACCATGCAGATGTGCCTGGCATTAGCCACGTCACGTATGACCAGCGAACTCGCAACCCATCATCGTCCTCGTCATCTACACTTGCTTTGAATCCCCCGACGTCCAATCAACCGCGACGAAGCATCGTTTCGGTTCTCCAACGACTCCATCACGCAGGGAAAATTGCTGGAGCGCCCCCGAGCTCCTCTGCAGGTACCATCCTCATCTGACATAGGTAATCCCGGAAGATCTTGATATAGCCCTCTCTAATTTCTAACATAT